>OY744527.1:136074509-136087009 GCA_963556195.1 Sepiola atlantica | reverse complement strand
AAACACAATTAAACGAGCAACCTCGCGGATTTCAAATCAAATAACAAGCCCCTATCTTAGCTGTTGAGTTGAAAAGGCGAACCTTGCCCTTCAAACATTGCTCTACGCATTGCAATCGAAGTATTCAAAACATAGACATCTTCTGTTCATTTAGTTTTATGAATGGCCATGAAGAGATTACGGTTATTTATTTAATTTTTTTTAAATCGCTTTATTATAGAAAATATACCGACGCTTCGAAAATAGAACAATGCAATTAGATGTTAATAATCATTTTTTATTCAAATATGAGTCAAATGCACAAACTCACATGTTTCAAATAGAAAATTAGGGAACTGCTTTAGATACAACCGCGATCACATTGGAATATCCTCCTATTCCCTCGAATTAATCAAAATACTGTCATAATGTGTATTATTTGGAGTTGGATCAGTTATTCTTAGAACGTTTGTGCCGAGACAACCTTCGACATTCTTCAATTACGTCTTGTCGAACTCAAAAATCATATATTGAACTCGGCATTTCGAACTGGACCCTTAATTAAATCCACTGCATTAGATTGCTCCTGCCATCTCAGCCAGACCTGGTAGAATTATTAACCCTTAAATGTTTTTTTGTTTCAGATGTGACACATTCCAACAAAATGCCTATTTAATATAATATTTAAAAAAAATAGTGTCAAACTCCAACTTGTTTCACATCTGCAACAAGCCTGTGTGCAAGTGTGAGTAGATATTAGTATGATGTTGTATAAATAGTCAGTATCTTCGATGATAAACTTTTTTTTCAAACCAATATAAAACAATAAAAGGGTTAAGTACTTCTTTATTATATTATTGCATTCGCGATTGAAATTTCAACGTCTAGAATACTATCATTTATAACTGATAGCTAAATTAGCACTTTATCCGTTGGGCCGCGAGTCCATGTGCAGGTTCCCGTGTTCACCAAGACTACCTGAAGATGATCGGAGGTTACATCGGCGGAAACTTTGTGTAAATAACAACCAAGATGAGAATATTAGTTCGAATGATCTAAATAATCCAAATTATCAATCATCATTTGAAAAATTCCGAAACATAATACGGACATCTTGTGTTTGCAATTTCTCCGGCATAATAAACGATCGGGCAACAGCAGATACCCTTGCTGGTATCAATATCAATATGTTGTGTTATAAACCGAATCGAATACGATGGTTATCGTAATTAGTGGAACACACTTTAGTACTTGAACTAATAGGTGTGCTCTCCGGACGCAAATCTATAAGAGTTTTAAAAATGAACATGGATAAAAAATTAGTGATCTTTCTTCCAGTTTAAAATGTATACATGAAACTTATATTTGGAGGAATAAACGAATAATATTAGAAACTAGTAATACTAATTAAAACACGCATTTGAAATCAACATGTGATTAGTCATCCGATTTATTCGGGTGACGGACTTCATTCATTTTTACTCTACAAGCATGTCTTTATGAAAATCAGCCTTGCATTGTTATGGATGTCTCAAATAACAACTTTTTCTCCATCTCCTCTTAACACTAGACGAGATTAATAATATAAAACCAGCAGTGACAATATGAGTATCACTGCAGAATATAAAATAATAAATAAGTTACGCTTACACAGGTGGCTGTGAATGGTTTAGTTAGTGAACAGCGAATCTAGAGAAAGTAGCTCCAGAAGAAAGACCTTAGAAAAAAATAACGGTTTGAAAATTATCAAGTGAAAAAGAGTCGGACAAAATATTTCGAGTATTTACTTCTCACACAACGGGAACATGTGGCACAAGGCTGTAAGGTGGAGGGACTAAACAAACGCCCAAGAGGTGGTGCATTTTCGTCACTTACGAATGCCTGAGCATCCCTGTCGTCATTCCCCGGTAAGGGGTACTCAGGCATTTAGCTGTAAACTAACTCGTTCCCAGAGCTAAAAGCAGGCCGGGTAGGATGTAACCCCTAGAGCTGAACAGAAAAAAATGCAACCGCCATCACAATAGGCTAATCTTTGTCGGACTAAATGTCGAAGATGGTTCATTGATTGGTATATTCCGCATGAGAAAGGAGACAGTTACTTTCGCCACGAGGATAAATATTTGAGAGTATTCCTAAATGTCATTGTTACGCCGTTTTGCTATTCATTGAACTGAACCTGTGTTCAAGATAACTGAAGAAAACTATAAGGTAAAAGACTATTAGGGTCTTCAATAATTCCGTTTTTATGTATAAATGCGTGTACAGATGTTATTCTGAGCGCATGGTTATTACATTGAAAGATATTTGTAAGTTCGATTATCACATTTATTCGCTGTTGTTGGCCACATGTGTTCCGTTTGTCCAATTTTTAATTCGAACATTAGATGCTGTCCAACAGATTTGAATGATGACGTTCAGATATTTTGGACGCATTCGCTGCAACATTTATTCGCTCTTCCATCGTAAGAATTCGATCGGATTCGAACGTTACAGCAGTCTTCTTCTTCTTCTTTCGTGTGAATCAGATGAGCCTGGTGTTGGCATTAGTTAGAGCAGTGTTTTCACCTCAGTCCAGAATCCTCGCGTGTACATAACCTTCTCGTAACATTGTAACAAAGGCGTGGTATTTTGGTCCTGGAATATGCGAACTTGTTGCGACGTTACTGCGCTGTTGCAATCAACTATTTTCCTTAAGTCGAACTAACCGCACACCTCTACGGTATTACAGCGGTACAGTTATATTGCAAAATGTTTTCTTCTTATTATTGTTATTATAATTTCTATCATTTTACTCACTAAGAGTGTTCAAATAAGTCATTAGCAGTGATTGCTCACTGACAATAACCGGTGATGTTCCCCTGGTGTCCGAGTGACAATATTTTCAATATCAAATCATTTAATGGATTTTGATTAAAATTCGACTAAGGATTCATTATATCTTTATCTTAATATTCGTAAGGGGGTATGAAAATGATGCAAAAATCTTATGTTCGGACAATTAATGTTATCCGTCTTGGGACGGGTATTCTTATAGTTAACAATAACATGGAATACATATATATATATATATATATATATATATATATATATATATATATATACATAGAGAGAGAGAGAGGGAGAGAGAGAGAGAAAGAGAGAGAGAACGAGATAGAGCCAGAGAGAGAAAGATAGTGGAATATAGCAAACAAAAAAGGTAATTCTAGTTTTTAACTTTTTACTTTCTAAAACTTCATTGGCTTTTTCAACTCATGGTTTCCTTCAGACACTCTGAGCAGAGCTCAAAGAGTAATTTTCTAACACACACATACAAACACACATCCACATATATAAATAAATATATATATATATATATATATATATATATATATATATATATATATATATATATATATATATGAGAGAGAGAGAGCGTGAGAGAGAAAGAAGGTGGATATGAGAATAAGATGAATTTACTGAATATGTTGACTGTATATGTTTTAAAATATGCTTAATTACTTACATGCTGCCATTTATTATGTAATTATAGCTAACAAAATCTTAGTACATATTCTCGGAAATAGTACACGTGTGAAAGCTTATTGTATGTTTGGTTTAAATGTTTGTTTTTAACTTCTGTAGAACTGACTATTGCTTTTCTGATAAGTGTCTAACATTTCAGTTTGAGTTTACCGCACTAGCTATGATATAATAACCTTCGCAGCAGGTCAAGTGTAGAAATGAACATAACATGGCAGTCTTTGATTTGTAAACAGCATTAGGTGCAAACTCCATTAAAGGGATGCCTTTCAGATGAATTAAAGCATCAATTATTTGCTTGTTCAATTGGCGTTGTACACTAAGATTAGCTTATCAATGCAATACTGGTATCAGCAGGGCACATTGACACGGAGGAAGTGATACGAGATACGCACTAGTGTTGATAACAGAATACTACTTTACATGATGAGCTGAATAAAAAAAAAACAAGGAATATAGAAAATCCAGAAAATCTAGTAGGAATTAATTAGTTGTATTTGATTTCTCCAATAACTCAGACATGTCTTTGATTAACAATATCGTTTATATAAACGATATTGTTAATCAAAGACATGTCTGAGTTATTGGTTTGAGAAAAGTTGTTTTGTCCAATAATGTTAATCGAAGTTTTTATTTCTCTCTCACGTTATTCTGTTATTCCTATTTTTAAATTTGTGGACATTTTGCAAAAAGTTCTATGGCTATGAACACAAAGAAACTAATTAAACAATATTTTGGGGATATCTGCTAGTTAGATAAAAAATATATATATACATTTCTCAAGATAAATTAATATTGTTCGACACGTTAAAATCTGTAAACTTACTGACCGTATACTAAACTCCCGGTGAGAGCATACTTCAAGCTATCTCTCGAGAAAGAAAGTTACAAATTATTTTACTTGTGTTTATTTTGGAGCCGTTTAAAAATAGAAATTTGTAAGACCCATTTTAAGCAATTGATCCATTTCTATTTTCATAAACGCAATAATGCATCGAAAAATAAAAACAAATAGATATATGTAGTGTATGGTGAAGGTGCTTTAGTTGAGATAATTGTACCGAAGTGGTTCGCAAACTTTACTCCAGGTGATTTTAGCCTGAATAACGAAGAACGCTCAAGTAGATATTCTCTAGATATGGCGATCAACTCAAGAAAATTGAGAATAATCCTCATTGCACAACACGGGATCTAGCAGACAGTCTAACGTATCGAAATTCACCATTCATAATCATTTAGTAAAACTTAGGTTTACAAATCGGTGTTTGGATGCCACATGATTTGAGTGAAAATAACCTTTTGGATCGCATTTTCATTTGTGATTTGCTTTATCAATGTAATGTAAATGCATCCGTTTTAAAACAGATTATTAAAGACGGTGGTGTAAAATGGATCATTTACCGTAATGCTATGAAAGGGCGATTCTGGAGTAAACGAAATGAGCTACGCTTTGCCACGTTAAAAGCAGACCTTCACCCTGAGAAAGTTATGCTTTGTGTCTCGTGGAATTAGACAGGTAGTCTCTACTACAACGATAGAATTCATTCTGAAAATTAATGCTCATAACTGGATGAAGTAAACGCAGCAATTAAAAAATAAAACTTCTAAAATTGGCCAACAGCAATCGTATTGTATTACATCATGATAATGCCAGATATTACTGTGATGTGTTACCCTAACCTCCTTATTCACCAGATATGGCTCCTTCACATTATCATTTATTCTGATCTTTGCAAAATAACCTTAATAGTAAAAACTTCAATCCTTTGGATAACATAAAAGCACTTTGATGAGTATTTTACCATGACACAACGCCAATTCTAGAAAAATATAATCTTTAAAGTGAGTGAAAGATGTCAAAGGTTTTTGCAAGAAAATGGTTCATATTTGGTTGATTAAATATTCAATGGTATTTATTGTTTAGCCTTTTCATTTACTTTAAAATTCGGCACGAAATTTTTCAACAAACTACTATATATATAAATACTTACTGAAATGTGTGGTAAATATTGATATTTACTCTCAGTGGTTCAGTTTAAATATAGAAAATTCACTAGACTAAAGAAATGATGTCAATCGACAAAGCTGAGGAAACAACTTCTATACGCCATATATTCGAATTTAATCTATACATTTCGCTAAAATGTATTTAAATTGTTATAGATCTTAATTTAATTATATCTCAAATCATATATAATCAGATTATTTCAAATTTTGACCAATTGAAATCCGGTTTACTATTATTTTATCCAAAACCTATTAAAATGGGTTGATTATGCATTATGTGAATATTATGCAAAGATATATTATTATAGTTAGTGGTAGCTGTACTAGATTTACAGATCATACGTGTCAATTATTTAGGTTCAATTAACATACAACAGGGCAAGATTATACATGCAGTTGGATGTAGAATATAATAAACTATATTTCTATGCTATTTTCAATGTTAATTTAAGTTAATAATTTACCAAACAAAAGTCTGTGTTAGGAAACCAAGAATAATATATACCATGATAACTATCAATTTGATTCATCATTCCTAATAGGCCAAAGTAAACTTAGTTACGTAACTAATATTAGAGTTATAGTGTTATTCATTTAATGATTCTCATATTTAATTGGATGGTGTAATTTAATTTAGTAAAATCAGATCGAATATATAGATTTCATGATAGTATGTTATAAGTTATCTTATATATGAGAGGTTTTAAAATCTTTTAATAAATAGTAAATAATGCCATTTTGAAAAGGGTATTTCGAATGGAGTTAGAGTAGTATTCATGATTTATGTTTTGCTATATTTGCTCATATTTGAGTTTTTTCTGTAGGAACATGTGGATATTTTTACTGACCTTCCATATAACAGGTTGAGGCAAAATTTTATAATAGTTAAAGGCTCAGAAATGCAAAGGCCAACGTTTCTAAAACCAGGTTTATAGTAAGTAACCTTCCTAAACATCGACTATTCTGTACTGTAGGTAATTGTCCGCTTTTTAAATCATAAATTAATTAAGACAATAATGTGGAATGTTTGTAATTTTCAGTATTACATGAATTCATCCTATATGAAGTCGAACCTAAGTATCAGGATTGCTATCATTATACATATAATTATCATTGCTATTACGATTTTTAATATTTGTTTTTATTATATTTAATCCATTAGACGGTGTTTTTCGCTGTGTGAATTACTATGTTCTAGCTTACTAACGCATTTATACATTACGTTTTTATGCATGCAGATACTGTCCACAATGCCTTCGAGAGACAGACAGGCGTTAGCGTGTCATCAACCGCCTGTCTGTCTCTCTTCTTTTCTTTCTTCCTTTCTTTTTCCAAGTCTAGCCGAATTTGTATGACACAAAAATATTGTTGCGTGCGTGATCGTAGGATGCGTATATATGTGTGTGTGTGTGTAGAGACGTATATACGTGTTTATATCACCAAGTCGTAAGTGTTAAAAGAATATGTGTTTTTAACTCAGACGTTATTTAAAAAAAAACAATAAGATTCATTCTAATCGCCTTAGTTAAATATAAGTTTTTAATTCCTCTTCGCTCTGTAAGGGGTGTTCAGATTGGTTGCAACCACCACTCTCTCTGGTTGTATTTGAATTGTTGAAGGTGAATTCAATTTTCTGTCAGTCTCAAAAATGTAATTGTCTAGTTTGATGCTTGAGGAAACCACAAAGTTGAAATAAATTATTGCATCGACAATTATGTAATTTCGTGTTATTATATTTTATGTTATTCTTGCTCTGTTTACCACATTGAGCTCTCATACCGGGATTTCTTCCTGGAATTATTCCATTATAACACACACACACACACACACACACACATATATATATATATATATATATATATATATATATATATATAATGAGTAAACGTTTTAGAGTGTCTTCAAATAATCAAATGTTTTGAAAGTGTCTAAAAACAATTAAACGTATTAAGAGTGTCTTCAAATGATCAAACATTTTTAGGGTAAAATCTGCATTTTTGTAAACCAGCGACAGAAATATTTCTCAATTACATTTGTTTTATTTCATCCTTGACGAACTAAAGATCTCATTTCTGTAAATGCGAATGGAAACTGATAACAAACGTACAAACAAATGTACAACGATATAATGATACGTATAAATATATTTGTGTTCAACATTTTTCATCCGTCTATGTAAGCTGGTAATTTATAAGTAGCTTTAATACTATTGGAATTATATGGCCTTTCTTTTTGAACGTCGTTTATAACATGCACTTAAATAATCCACGCTTTTATATTACTCGCTCAATGTTATCGCCTGTATTTCACTCAAAGCGATAATACGAACGTGAAAGTCGATTTAGAATAATCACTTTCTATATGTATAATTAGTTTTAAACAGAAACAGTTATTGTTAACACAAACTTTAGTTAAGTTGTTCTGTTTTACTGGTTCTTTAATTCAAAATCTAGTAATTTTGTTAAAGAAAATATCATCCTTTAAGTTCTTAATATATAGAAGCATGTATACATAGTTTTAGCTAAAATATAAGTTGAAATATAGAGTAGTCTAGAATACTTGCAAACCTTAACGAAAAGCAGCAACAATAGAGAAACACGTAATGCAGCAATGCGAACAAAAACATCTTCTTTACTCAGTTTATTGATTTTTGAGAAGAGTAAAACGGAAAGGAACAATATAAAAAAGAATACAGTGCTAAAAAGTAACGCATAATTGATTTAGTTTATTCACTTTCATTGACTGTCGCATATCAAGAATGAGTGTATGAACACTATGTTCGTGTCAAAAACTTATGCAGTGCCATGCCTTCTTTGCTATTTGACAAATATTAATTTTGGTAATTGTTACTCTAATGCTAATACCTTTTGGAAGGACAAGCACGATTTTTCTTTTCACCATTCTGTATGCTATTTACATAAACGAGTCCTGGAATAAGTAGAAAACGCATACTTATATTTATAACAAGACTTTGGAACAACAATGTAAAGTCTTTGTTAAAACTATATACATTAGTATCTTCGATTCTGCATTTGTTTTCCCCATTCGAATGTGGATTATTTTGTTATATTAAAAGTTCTATTATTAACTTGACAGTTTTACATTTGCTTGACTTTTCGCCTGAATATTACTGTTTAGTAGAATCTTTTTAGAACTTTAATTAAGAAATATCTTTAACTAGTTATTGGTTATTTACACTTTGTGTAAACTACCGAATAGATTAACATGTCATACCCAGGACAGGTTCCAATAAACATATATATAACTCTAAAAAGTACTACCATCACGTTTCTGAGTAGACCTGGGACAATGCCCACTGAGGGGAAATTAGATGCTCATTCTAGTTGGAAACTAAGAAGTGCTAACACACTCCCCAAATTCCCAAAATGTGGCCCTCACCCCCTGATATAGTTCAGTGTCCCACCCAGGATAAATACATAGAAACTATATTTGCAATAATAATTTCATTATTCCAAGAGAGATTACTGAATGATTTATGCATGCAGAAAAAATTATCACAATAAATCCTGTATGTGTCTTCCCATTGTTGGTTTCATTGATCATTAAATACAAAAACACAATTCCATGATTTGAAATACGATATATAAATATAATTACAATTATTATGTTATTGGTTGACTTAAAAAAATATGTATACGCTTATCAGAGGTGCATATCTATTAAACAAAATATCTGATACGATATCGGATCATTTCATCCACGAGCCGTCGTATCAGCGATTCAACGTTTGGTCATTCGCCTATAAATCAATGCGGAGACATACTAAACTACTTGTCTGTTTATATGCATATACACATACATATATGTATATACGTTCTATTCTCGAAATGTTGCAAATCGAAAACACATAGATATCTAAAACAATGGCTGAATCCTGAGAAATTGACCTCCAGTCAGTAGTGAAATGGAGCCATTGGTGGTTTTGCAATCAGTGGATTCATATGTAGTGTGCTCAAAGAGAAGACTGTACATTTTCGCAGTGTATACTTGCTTTCTTAGGGTGATTACGGCAACACATTTGTCTGAGGAGAAAATAATGATGTCGGACCTCATAGCCAGATTGTTGTATTGTTATACTTGTACGGACGGAAAACATTACTTGAAAGCCCAAGTCTTCCAATGTAGTGGTAGAGAACTGAAGGTTTGTTAAACTTTCAACCATGCCTGAGACCCCTGTAGTGTTCCACCATTTGCTGCTAAACCTTTGTAGTTTATGTGCAATATATCTAACGTTGTTGATTGTGAGCAGCTCGTGTTTTTATAGTTAACAGGCGACTGTGTCAGCTTCGTCTAATAGTGCAGTAGACTAGTATTATACATTTAATGTCCCGATTTACTTATTCCCCACAACGTCAAAGTGTTACACAATGTCGTTTTCTTATTTTAGGGATATCCAGCTCTGAGAACAAGGCATTCTGAATGAGAAAAAATTACAAGTTGCGCTAGCGAAGACATAATTTCACTGCTATGTATGAGGACAAAACATATACTACACCTGGATCCTATCCCAGATATACCGTAATTAATTCCCAGTTGATTAAATAAACGGTTTAGTTTGAAATTCCACAGGTTACAGATTTTGAAAGAATTGTTAAAAAACAAAGTAGACGATGTAATACACTTCCATAAGTTAAGTGATGTATATAAACGATGTATATAAACGATGTAATACACGATAAGTGATTTATATATATAAAAAATCAAACTTCAACGATAATAAAAACATTAGCTAAGCATATAAACACCAGCTAATATTTGAAAATGACTGCATGAAACGAATTAATTTACATATTAATGAATTTTCACGTGTGTATTTTTCGGGTCAATGTGAATTTGATAATATAAAAAATAATTTAATATCTCATTAATTTATTATCCATGAAAATAAAAAATGCTATGACGTAAATTAAAAAAATGTTTAAAAGCCTATTTAAAAATAATTTAATTATGACATTAAATACACCAGGATGTTGTCTGATTTCTCCGTAAACAAGTCAAACGTTTTTATTTTTCGTTAATAAATGACAATTTTGAATTAATTTGTTGCTTTCCGAAATTCCAAAGGAATTGGGAAACATATAAACAGTTGAATAAAAAAGTAATTTAAATGTTTTTTAATTTTTTTAAAAATCCCTATTTTATTTCAGTATTACACGTTTGGAAGCTATTTTTATAAACTGACTTAAATAGAGATTAAAATATCACCTAAACAAAATTAGTCATAGTTTTATCAGAATTTGGTTGAGTTAATTCAATAAGAAAACGAGACCGTAATAATTAAATTAAACTTTCAAAACCCTTTTTACAAATTCCAATGATTTGTTAAATAAACAAATAGCCATAAATAATGGAACTAAAAAGACCATGGGCAACGCCATGAAGGTAAATATAATCATAAAACAATTGTGTACATAAATATAGAAAAATGTTAAGAACTTAAGAATAAATACTACGTTCAACAAGTAACCTAATAACGACCGTTGTATTTTGAAAATTGTTAGAAGGCTACGAAAGAAATTACTTATGTAAATGTCAATTATTCTGGCCAATTTTGCGCTTAGTTTAACATATCATCTATCTGTCCATCATAATACACGTTCATCGAAAGCGACACTGACCTGCACACGCACATTTAGTAACTTGATCGCCCGACGTGGTGTAAATTTCCAACAATAATATAATTGTTATTGCCATGAAAAGAAAGCTTTTAATCGTCAGTTTGATTTCATATTATAAAAAGTCACGGACGGATTTACACGAAATATGATTCCATGTACGGAAACTCTAAAGAAATTTAACTTGTTATCTTCACTCCGACGATTCTGAGTCACGCGATACTATAATTATGAATAAGATACATAAGAGAGGGCAAAACAAACATCAATACACATCACACATACAAATATATGTATATATATATATATATATATATATATATATATATATATATATATATATATATATATATGCATACATATACATATATATACACACACACATATATACACACACATATATATATATATATATATAAGTATATACCTACAGATATGCACACACATATATACATACACACATACATATATATATATATATACATACACACATGTATGTACATATATATATATATATGTGTATATATATATAAATATACATATATATACATATAGATACACATATATACACATATATATACATATACGTATAAACATATATACATATATATATATATACATACACATACGTATACACATATATATATACATACATATACGTATAAACATATATATATATATATATACATATACATATACACATATATATACATACATATACATATACGTATACACATATATATATATATATATATACACGTATAAACATATATATACATATATATATTTACATATACGTATACACATATATATATATATACATACACGTATAAACATATATATACATATATATACATATACGTATAAACATATATACACATATATATACATATACGTATAAACATATATATACATATATATATATACATATACGTATACACATATATATATACATATATATATACATATATGTATAGACATATATATATATACGGATAAATATATATATATGTATAAACATAAATATACATATATATATACATATACGTATATACATATATATGCATATATGTATAAACATATATATACGTATAAACATATATATACATATATATATGTGTATATATATGTATATATGTATAAACATATATATACGTGTATATATGTATATATATGTATATATGTATAAACATATATATACGTGTATATATGTATATATATGTATATATGTATAAATATATATATATATATATACGTATAAACATATATATATATATATACGTATAAACATATATATATATATACGTATAAACATATATATACATATATATACATATATATATATATATATGTATATAT
>OY744527.1:136019509-136067009 GCA_963556195.1 Sepiola atlantica | reverse complement strand
GCCGTACAACCATAAACAGCAAAGATGAAAAAGTATTTATCTCATAATTAAAAAAAAATAAGAATAAACATAATAATTTAGGGGTTCAGTGCTGGGAGCAGTATTACACATAGATGATTATTCATTCTCTCTGAATCTTCTAACTGTTTTCATATCAGTTTCTATAACGGAAACACAAAACTAATATAGCTTTCATATGTACGGACGATGATATAATATTTTTACAATCGTTGTATCTATGACGTGCCACTTCTAAAGATATTTGAATATGAAGGAAACAAACATAAAAAAGCACAGATATAGAGTTAAAATGAAATAAAAAGACACCACACTAAGAACCTAATAAGATATAAAAATATTTCAAGAAAAAAGAAAGAAAAGATAATTTTGCTTCTTCAGCATCGCAAATTTAATGATGTTCTATGGCGGAACGCTGATTCAGCAGAAACGTTGTTTTGTAAACGAGGCTAATGCACTAAAACGTTTCCTGTGATACGCCGGGCGTTACTTTTATGTTTGCTGCCTTGTTTTTCTTAATCGGAATATTTATGTATACTAATTTGGTGTGGAAAATTGAAACCCTAACAGATAATAGCGAAACATAGGAGGTAAGAAGGTATAAGCGAAACAAGATGGTTTGATTGGTTGAGCTATGTCACGTGTTACGAAAACACTCTTGTTTGAAAGAGCTAGCCTTAAGCAGTACTTAGTATTTCTTAGAGGTGGCGTTGAAAAGCCCCCTGACGTCATGACACACTTCGAAATAACATGTTAGTGAAAAGTTCGTGGAAGTCAATTCTGCGAATAATAACCCGCCAGGCGAAATTATGGAACGTATTAATAAAATGTATTTGTAAATATTTAATGTCACCCTGTTTTTCTATTGCCTTCGGGGAATCTTCCAGCCGATAAGAATTCATTTCAAGATGGTTGAGTAGTTGCACATACATTCAGATGAAAGAACAACACGGTCACGGAGGCATATGTAACAAGTCGATTGAAAAAAGAGAGACATAATCCTTCTTTAGTGACCGCAACATTGGTAATTGCAGTCAATATTGGACGCGAAGAATCTAACAAGTCGAATCATATGTACACGATTGTAGGGAAAATAATACGTGAAGAAAAATGATAAAAGCTGATGTAGAAATGGCTGTTTGCTAATAATGGATAAACAACTTCGAAGCTACAGTTCGCGTAGATATTAAAGCTTTATAATATAGTTCAATGTTTAAGTAATTCAAATATTAAGAAAATAACATTTCACAAGTTAATAATGTTATTAGGGAAGGTGATATGATATATTGCGTATTGTGCTCAATACGTGAGTAGAGTTTATCATATATTTATGGCCAGTAGGCTACACAGAAACATTCATGCGAGAAGCCAACATTTTCTGTGTAACTTACTTGCCATATATATATTTTCATATTACCCTCTCTCTCTCTCTCACACAGAATAGATAGACTGAGAGCGCGCGAGAGAGAGATAGAGAGGGAGGAGAAAGACACACACACATACACACACATATATATATAAGAGATTATGAAAATATGAATTAATTTTATATAAATCAAAATGATTCCGGAAGGAATCGAATTTCAATTTTTGAATCATCAAAAAAGCAGACACAATATTTAGCAATAAATAGAGCTTATACATATATATTTATTAAAAAATACATTCTATAATAATTTAGACCCAGACAAAGTCATCTGCTTTACAATTGTTTAACAAATCTGTACAGTTAACAAAGTTTCAGGTAGTTTAACGTAAAATGGGTACGTTTACACACACAATATATATATATATATATATATATATATATATATATATATATATATATATATATATATATATAGTCTAAAGAAGCTTTGAGTCATTAAAAAAAAATGTAAAATGCAGTTTAAATTCCCAGACAAACTAACTAAATCCAAGATATTGCAGACTTAACATTCGTTGGAAAATTAATAAATGAAAAAATATATAAGTAAATAAAAAAGGGGGGTTTATTATCTAAGAGTGAAACAAAAACAGGAGACCTTAAGCGTCTAATATTAACACAGGGATCATCAGCTGTTTACCATGTAACTGTTTCGGAGATTTAAAACAGGACAGTTATAATATTCATGGCTCTCCAATGGTACTGATTATACTACCATTTCTCCAATAATCAAGTGTCAAAATAATTCAGCTTAAAATATCACTAATATATACATAAATAAATAATAATAATAAAATAATAATAATAATAATAATAATAATAATAATAATAATAATATATTACCCTTAAAACTACCGTATGATATAGTAATTTGCATATCAAATAACATTAATTATAACAATAATAAAAAAATAAAAATAATATTAATACTATCTAAACACTACACCCAAGAGCCATTCTGCAATATATATATATATATATATATATATATATATATATATATATATATATATATACAAATCACCAGTTATCATGCCTAAACGCCACTCGACTAAATGGGTTAACGATTTGGATGGATTGTGAAAGTTATTATTAGTGGATTGAATATTATTACTGAAATGAAAACCATTTAATTACTTATGAAGACAGTTTCTGACAAGTATATGGTTATGTTGAATTTGAAAATGATGATGCTGCAACCTGCTGGAAAGCTGTCAGCTATTAATGAAACTTCCGTTTGCATTTGTGGAATAATATGAATTTTTGATGGCAATGACTGGCAAAGCAGCTTACATGAAAATAACGATAGAGTAAAGAAAGACTAGCAACGTCTCTTCTGTGAGGAAGGGGCTATATAGAACACAATAGATTATTTCCCACTATATTTCGTACTCTGTCAAGACAAGGAAGAATTCACTAAGTGGCAAATCCCCAGATTCAGAATAGGTACTACATCTTAGGAGGTATCTGACTTATATGTCAATGATAGCATCAGGACTCAGGTACTTCCTGGGGCGGTAAAATAGTTCAACCTGAACAAGAGATTAGGCATAGCTCTTACATTTTACATATGTAGTGAAGATAAGTTATAGGAGCAAATCCTAACAAGGGTCTTCATCAAGTTGAGAGACAGTAATTTCAACCCCAGCAAAACAAGATTCTGGGCGTTCCTGGTGAAAAGAAAAGAGCTTGGTTCTAATGGCCTTACATGAAACAACTCAGTTTTCATCATTAAATTACTTGTCCCAGATCAGAAGAGAGAATCACAAGATAGTGATCACCGATGTTCTTGAGAATGTAGAATCATCAAATGTTAATCGCCGATGCCATAGAGAGTTGTGTCCTTAACAAATGATCCAGAATATGATTTGGAAGGTCGTTCATGAAAATTAGAGAGTTGTGTCCTTAACAAATGATCCAGAATATGATTTGGAAGGTCGTTCATGAAAATTAGAGAGTTGTGTCCTTAACAAATGATCCAGAATATGATTTGGAAGGTCGTTCATGAAAATTAGAGAGTTGTGTCCTTAACAAATGATCCAGAATATGATTTGGAAGGTCGTTCATGAAAATTAGAGAGTTGGACCCAGGATGAATCCTTGAGGTCCACCAGCTTCACACTTCTGCTGATCAACAGCTACTCATGTAAACTTATCAAAAACAAAGGCTTTGATGGTTTAGAAGATATTGCAACGTACTTCATAGCTAGCACGTTTGTGTAGACAGTTTTGTGCTCGACCCTATCACAAACCTTGGATATGTCTAAAGACATTGCCCTCAAAACAAAAACCCTATGAAGCGATTCACTGAGCCAATGAGATATTACATTTAGTACGTCGGCAACGGATTTTGCTGGAAGAAAATTAATATTGCCTATTACTAAGTATATAAGATTGCTTTTGCCGAGGTAATTTACGACTTCTTCATTAATTATTAATAAAAAAACATACAGATTAAAACAATACTTAGGACACGGATCGGTCTGTATTGAACTGCAGAAGACTGAATACCATATATATATATATATATATATATATATATATATATATATATATATATATATATATATATATATATATATATATATATGCATGTATATATCTATGTATATATATATGAACGCATTTTAACTGGCGATAGAACAGCGTTTATTATAGTCTTCTTCCACTTTCTAAGTGGTAATGAATACGCAGAATACTGTATTAAGTCGCCTTTAACCGGATGTTTCATTATTTTTATAATATATATATATATATATATATATATTATTCATTTACGTACATAAAAATATAAATAAATGCATATATATATATATATATATATATATATATATATATATATATATATATATAAGATAATACTTTAAATATATAAATAATATCTTTAACCAGTAGACTATCAGAATAAAAACAAAGCTCAATATAGTGTATAGAGCAATAATATTAATTAAATGACATAATAAAATGAAAAATGAATTATATTTTATTAAAGTACAAATACAAGGAGTGATATTGCGTCCTTAACTCATGAGTTTTCAAAAAAAATCCTCTCCTCATAGGACCATTACCGCAATTAAATTACTGCAGGTAATAAAATTAAGTTTGGTAAATATATAAAAATATATAAAAAATGCATAAACGTATATAAAATATAAAATATATTGGCCAACACTTTGAAAACTCATTAGTTATGGACGCAATATTACTCCTTGTTTTTGAACTTTAGTAAAATCTGACTAATTTATCATTTTATTATGTCATTAAATTAAGAATATATATATATATATATATATATATATATATATATATATATATATATATATATATATATATATATATATGTATATATATATATATATATATATATATATATGTATATATATATATATATATATATGTATATATATATATATATATATATATATATATGTATATATATATATATATATATATGTATATATATATATATATATATATATATATGTATATATATATATATATATATATATATATGTATATATATATATATATATATATATATATATATATATATATATATATATATATATATATATATTATTAAAAATAACCGACAATTTTTGTCTGGTTATTTTAGTATTGATCCTTTCAATTTTCCGGATTAAAATCTTAATTTCGGCAGAAAATTGGCTGATGAAACTGCCGTAATGTACATGTTTGTCCAGAGTACTTTCTGACCCGTCTGGGTCCATCGTCAGTGGAATGGATTTCACTTATGAACTTAACATCGATAAAAAGACTCCCTTTCTTAGACATCTTAATAGACACACATCATAATGAATTTGTAACATCTACATATAAAAAACCTACTAACAAAACCCCCTGTACTCTTAACTTCGTTAGTGAATGCCCCTTTAAATATAAAATAGCCATTATTAAAAACCTACTAACGCGAGCTAAATTAATCTCTTCCTCCCCTACTCTCTTTCAAAATGAACTTAAAAATATAAAACAAACCCTTGTAAATAATGGTTTCCCTAATTATATTATAGACCAACAAATTCAACTATTTAAAAATAATGCTAGTAACAGTAATAATAATAACAACAACAATGAATCCATTTCTCCACTCAACAAGACTATCAAACTATTTTACCGTAACCAATTTCACCATAACTATAAAACAGATGAACAGGTCTTAAAAAATATTATTAATAAAAACGTACTTCCCACCGACCCAAATAAAAAAGTTAAACTAATTATTTACTACAATAAAACTAAAACTACTAATCTTATTATTACAAATAATTCTTCACCCTCGATTAGAGTCTTGGATAGGACGGGCCTAGTATACGAGTTTAAATGTCCATTGGAAGACTGTGTCTCCGACAACCAAGGAAAACGCGTATATATTGGCTCGACCACCACGACTCTGTCCAGGAGGTTGACCATGCATCTATCCGATAATAGTGCTATAGCTAGACACCTTACTAATGAACATTCCTGTCCCCGCTCGCAAATCCGAAAACTTCTCGTAGACAATACTAAAATCCTAGAACATAATACTAATACACACAAACTCCACATACTAGAAGCTTTACTCATTAAAACTAAAAAAACTGCTATTAACAAAATTAATTCTAACACTAGTACTAATATACTTAAATGCTTATAATACCTAATGAACACAGTTTCATATTTAAATTTTCCCGCCATAATTAATTATAAATCTCACTTCAGGTCTTTACCTGTTTGTCATTATTCCACTGATGATGGATCCAGACGGGTCAGAAAGTACTCTGGACCAACATGTACATTACGGCAGTTTCATCAGCCAATTTTCTTCCGAGATTAAGATTTTAATCCGAAAAATTGAAAGGATCAATACTAAAATAACCAGACAAACATTGTCGGTTATTTTTAATAATACGTGTCTTAAAGAAAAAATTCTGCCTCGATATACACACACATATATATATATATATATATATATATATATATATATATATATATATATATATATATATAATTGAAGGAATAAATAAAATAAAAATCTAAGTTTATTTGCTTTTTATCTAAATATACCACAATTGTATCATGTCATTTCTCACCACATTAGATTTTTAAAGTAACATTTCTAATTAAAAATGAAATCATTTACATACATTAGGCTAAAACAGTGTTCATTTCTGAGTATCTGTTTCAATCTTGTAATGTTGAGCACAATAACTAAATAAACTAGTTACATTCGGAAAATAGTAACTGAAAATTGCTAAAAAAGTTAGAAATAAAGATACGAAAAAACAAAATCAGACTTATCAAAGTGAACAAAGATCCAAAAGTTCGAGAGACTCACAGAAACAGAAAATGATAAACGAACGTTTTGGTCTAGTAAATTTAGTTTCACTGATAGAACATACCTACTCGGGATTGTAAAAAATGTTCATAATGCCTATCCCGTAAATACTCGGGATAATCAGATAGAGTTTACTACTGTAAACTATCACACTATGAACACTTAACTTTAAGAATGCCAGACATCACATTGCTCGGAATGTAGTAGAAATATAAACATCAACATTGACGAGAACAATAGTCCAAACAATATGCATAATGACAACTCATCCCCGAAATTCAGACAAAAATTAGCAAACATGTCTGAATATGTCTAAAGCAGATGTTTTTGTAATGCAAACTTATCTCTCGAGTTGAGTACGGGGTAAATAAACAAATATATGTATATGGTTTGGGATCGAACTAAGATAAGTACTAGAGCTTTAGTATTTGATTTACGATATATTTTCCATCAGAGAAAAACGAGGTTGATTCCCTTAGTGCTCTTATTCGTTTGTGGTGCATGAGTGTACGTGTAATCGTTTGATCTATTAAACACGTTCAGTATTACGGGTTTCTGCACTTTGCCAATCGTTTGTCTATATCTAAAGTTGAATCCCACATTGTTATTTTTCGTTTCGCCTTTGCACCAGCCTCGCACAAGATGACCGGCATTCAGATCTCTCCTTGTCGTATCAAATGAATGTTCTCATTTGTAAACTGGTTGTTTTCGGGAGATAATTGTTTTAGCATAGAGACTTTGTTTTGAGTTTAGAGATTTTCACCAGATTAGTAAAGAAAATCCGAATGTTGTCATGAAGTCAGTTCTTGTTGGAAGATTGACTGCTTTCTGGTTAAGATCAAACTAAGATGTCGCCGTAAGGATCAAGACGGCTAGTTATGGCTTCCACTAGAGATTAAGATTTCATCTTTCTCATTGGTAGAAAACAAACATTTTCTAACGGAGCGAAAGCATGTTAGCTAGACTAAATCGATTATCCTAATTTCAAATCTGAGCTCAGAATTCTTGTAATACATCAGGATTTGCCATCTGTATATTCCACTGAGTGGGTTATTTTTTAGTATTATTTTATATCTAATGAATCATAGCAGATCGAGGTTATTTTTATAATTAAAATAGATTGAATATTTATATTTAAGTGTGTATTTTTGTTTTCCGTTTAAATCTTTATAGGTACTAACCCTAACCCTATAGTATTGCACCTAGTTTGACAGCAACCATACTGTGTCACAAGGGATAACATTTTACTTGGTGTCATCGATGGCGCTAATACACACTCGGTTATGCCATGCACACGCATATTTCACTTTAATGGAGATTTTGTATCAGTCTGTGACGATACAATCATTATATGTTGGTCATATGTCTTACGCATAGTTTATATGCCGCTATACACTCTTTCGTCTCGTGTAGAGATTTTAATGCGTTGGTTATTGGGTTTTTAATCATGTCAGCCCGAAATGTTTTGTAGATTGATTTTTTTTGTTGGCGCATATTTTGCTAAATAAATAATCTGTAAACGATAGATTCTATTTAACCCATAAATGGGGATTTGGCCATTACTTACACCGTGAGTCAGAATAGACCTGTGACTAATGCCATCTAAGAGGTGACTCTACGCACCCCAAAGCTCCAACAATTGCTTACTCACCATTAGATGGTGTCTCGTATCCTACCCAGTACATTGTGCATTTAGTTATGGTAATAAAGCTAAATTAGATTATTTGTTTTATTATTGTTATTATTATTAAGTATATTTTCCAGGGACACTTTTATCTGTCAGTAGACTAATTTATTAAATATTATTATAATCGAGATCGTACATCGGTGCACTAAATACATAGGACATTATAAACAAACAAGTGTACTTATTCCGTCAATTTGCTATTTGCTTTCTCCCTTCCCCTAATACTTGATATTGTTTCGTCCGGCAGACAAGCTTTGTGTGACGCAACGGATTCATATTTATATATCAATATAAAATATAAGTACAGATTGTTCTTTATGATAGAGTGGATAATAATATTGTATATATACTATAACCCTTAAAGATCTCTGGGTTTCTCCGTAAGTAGAATTTTATCCGTCGTAAATTATCTCCTCAACAATATATTTGATTGGTGTTGCTTAGTTCGAGGAATTTCTCTTACCATCTCAAAAACATCTTATACTTACATCGGAAAAGATCATGAGCTTTTTCACAACAAATTACCCAACATCTTTCTAGGAAGAACGCCATTAAAGCACATTTTTTAAACACAAAGTATTAGGAAAGACAAAATCATGCCCATAGACATCCGCCAAATATTAATTAAAAAGAGAAATTGCTAAAAAATATTAAAAAATACGATTAAGAATATTAAAAGCAAAAATGATCAAGAATGAAAACTGAATGAATAAAAGAGCAATGACTTCCGGCAATGACATACTATAGTTAAAAATCAATTAATACTTCCGCCACCAGATAACACTACCATATCATGATGCAAATAACAAATCAGAAACATAGGACGACGGCTAAAGAATTGACTACAGGCTCTAGGAAGAATAAAGGTCAATTATTACATGTAAATATGCAACTATATATATATTTATATATATTTATATATATATATATATATATATATATGTGTGTGTGTGTGTGTGTGTGTGTGTGTGTGTGTGTGTGTCTAGGCAGCCTCTTTTCTTGAAAGCAAGCATTGTTAAATATAACAGACAACTTATGTCTAGATATCATTTTGTAGATCTTTTCTATTGTCCGAATCTATTCAAACTAGTTAGCTCAAATAAGATCCCATCAGTATTGAGTGCACACTGGCTAATACGAGGAATGGTGCCCCTTCTCCAAGTATCGTTACCTCTCGCAACAGCACTAGACTGGATAATCAACCTTCAGATGAATTATTGTCCTGGAATCCGCTAAAACCAGGAGATCACAATAAATGATACTATAACATATTGAAATGGTTATCTGGGGAGATAACAAATAATGTTCTTCACTTCTTTAATCACTCAACGTTTGAGAAGTAAACGAGCATTTAAATAGAATACACAGGTCTCTATGTATCTCATGCAGAGATTAAGTGTTAATCCCAGTAACGGACCCCTTGATTTCTTAGAATTTACACTGAAGTAACATTATTTATTGAGTGCTCTTGACCGTTTGCTTCTGGCCGTCGATTTTATCCATTAAAACATTAATTTACGCTCCCATTTCCGGACAATGCGTGGTGGGCACATCGGTACACGCTCCGACTATTGTGTTAAATATGTGACCGGCAGGGATTGTCTGCTTACTACTGATGATTGTAGGTTTGACATGAAAGACATGTGTATATGAATTAATTTGAAAACAATTTTTATAAATAATTATCTACTATATATATATATATATATTTTATTTTTTTTATTTAAAATTTCTTATATTTAAAAATTTTTTATTTTATTTTTTATTTTTATTTTGATTCTTAACAGTCCCAACCGCGTGACTTTCCAAATTTAAATTTTAAATTTCTTTTCTTTTTTCTCCATTGTATTATTTCCAAATATGATCTTAGGTTAAGATCGGATTCTAACTCTACAACTAGCTGTTGATCGATAGCATCGACATGCCATATATATATATATATATATATATATATATATATATATATATATATATATATATATATATATATATATATATATATATATATAAACGGGTATTTAGTCAATTCCCCAGCGGTGTAATTGGCTCATACAAGTTCTAAGTCTGCAATATGCGGATTTAGTTATTATTCAAATTCTTTTAGGGGCCGATATATTAGTGTCAGGATAGTACAGCTGTCACCAGCAGATACTAATTATCTATTGTAAGCAGTGTAATCTGCTTTTGTGGATGATATATTTATATTTACATTTCGCTTACTGAACTGTTCTGAAAAGTTGATCTGTTTCTACAAACCGGTTCT
Organism: Sepiola atlantica; assembly: GCA_963556195.1. Classification (NCBI taxonomy): domain Eukaryota; kingdom Metazoa; phylum Mollusca; class Cephalopoda; order Sepiida; family Sepiolidae; genus Sepiola; species Sepiola atlantica. Next base: position 136,056,281 of record OY744527.1, on the reverse strand, counting down.
ACTCAAGATCCTGCATAACCAGAGCGATGAAACCCGGGTATCCCACCAGGCAATGTAATTCATAGCTAAAATGCTTTTACATAGCACACACACATATACATATATATATATATATACATATATATATATATATATATATATATATATTAATATATATATATATATATATAGATAGATAGATAGATAGATAGATATAAAAATATTTCTGTTTACTTAGTAAATATAACTGCGCATATATTCCTGTGTACTTCATAAATATAATTGTGCATATATTCCTGTGTACTTTATAAATATAATTGTGCATATAAAAAATAGTTTTGGTTAAAAATAACATGCAAGTAATAGTTTCTCAATATTTTGAGACATTCTTATTTCCGTACACGAGAGTGTACAACCTAAGAAACACTCATCTTAATAGGAAATGTTTTTTAACATACACGCTATTTAAAAATACACCTAGCTGCATATGCACACAGTATTGCAGAGATGGTGCTCGGGCCACCGCCAGCGTCCGTTGCATACACACACATCTAACAAGGCGCCGTAACATTCCAACACGTTCCATTGACGCAACTCAATTCTCCTCATGAAGTTTTTATACGTAATTTTGTCTTTAACAAAACAATCACAAACTCATTACTTTTGGAAATACGCACATTTTCTTCCAACCAATTTAAATTTATTCTTTATTTCCTCTAAAATGTCCACATAAACATTTAAATTTCGTTTTTTATTTTGATAGTAATCAAGAAGGGGAAGGGGGAGACTGATTGATGTTTTACTGTCTTTTCCTTAAAATTAAGTCCTTCTATTTTACATATATTTTAATTAAAAATGAACGCACATTTTAAATTAAACACTGGTGATATTTGTAACATATTGAGTGTTAGAAAGCTACCTGGTGTTAGATAATTATTATATTATGTATATCTACAATGAAAAATGATCAAGGACAGAACTGTATGGCAGGGTAAGAGGTCAAATCAGATGAACGTGAGTAACAGCAAATAGGAACCGGATTAGAAATTACGCCATCAAAGAAAAGCAAAGCGATTTATTAAATAGAAATTCAGTTAGTGGCGAGGAGCAAAGCCAATCATGCAAGAAATGAGAAAAGTGTAAGTAGAATTTTTACGTTCTCCCCACTCTCTCGCCGTGTCAGTATGTGAGACTCTAAATAAAATACCATTTTTTAAAATACTAACAAGGTGGAGTTGGTCTCATCGATTTTACTCGGATATAAAAGCATGAGTTTGATTTTCTAGCGGGTCGGTTCCACCTTACCCCTGATTTTGATCAAGTGTAAAATGCCTCATTTTATAAAAATGTAAATCTCTGAATAAAATGTTTGGAATGTAGCTTTTTATTTTTATAAACTTTTAGATTGTGGTATTGGTAACCTTAAGTGGAAGGAGTTTAAAATCTGTCCTTGAAAAAAAGTTTCTTTTAAAAGATTTTCAAGTGGTCTTAAATATTTTTATATGCTATATACATATAATGATAAACGGATGTCGCTGTTTTTCTAAAAATTTTCCCTTGATACGTCCCCTCCTACAAAATCAATAATTATATCGGAATGGATATTTCTTTTTCTTTACCTTTAGTCCAGTTGGTTAACATTTTTTATTGTATTAAGTTTCTTTTCCAAAATATTTTATCTTACTTGGAATAAGTTTCAACTGAATTGAGCTTAAAATGAACGCCTTTATTTTTTCAGCAGAAAAATGAAACTATAAATAGAGAAAAGTAATAATAATATCATTGCATACATTACTTATTACTGACAATTAAATGCTAATATAATTTCATATTCACGTAGAACCTGAGGTGAAAACTAATGAGAAATCTCTGGAGATATTTCAATAACGCTGTTTTTGTTAAGTGACGTCGCAATTATTTCATTAACGGTTCGATGGCGACAAAGATATCTCACGTTTACAAATGTTTAAATTACCCATATACGTCAAATAACTCAAATATTGTCTACAAAATTGTTATGATTATAAATTATTAATTTACAAAACAAATTCTTTATTTTAAATGTGAAATTATTTTTAAGTTGTGAGACACTATTTCGTATTTCTCTTAAACTAATTATTTAAATAGATAGCACATATATACCATATATATATATATATAATTGTGTATATATAAATATGCATATATTTGTGTTTATATATACATATATATAATGTATATATACACAATTATGAATGCATGGATAACTATTTATATGTGAATATTGATATATGTATATATATAAACATACATATAAATGTGTATACATATAGATCTCTCTCTCCCTCTCCCCCTCTCTCTCTCTCTCTCTCTCTCTCTCTCTATATATATATATATATATATATATATATATATAATGTGTGTGTATGAATAAAACTATGTCTATATATGCGTGTATACTGTGGTCGTATACGTCGGCTCCCACTCGTTTCCGAGTATCGGGTTCCGTTGTCTGTCTGCTATGCTCTTTATTAATGCTTATGAGTAATGTGGCTTTGAAGACCCAGTCTATGGTGGAAGAGTCGCGGACAATGTTTACAGAGAAATGACGAAGTTGTTTATGCCGCTCTCTTCTTCCATTTCATTTTCTCTCCTCCTCTATTCGAAGTACGCGATGCGTTGACGTGTTGTTTTTCTCCACGCGTTCCGGTCCTGGCAGTTTGCTCCCGCGGGGATGGGTCTACGTTGGTTATAACCAGGATTGATCTCCAGCTTGTCTTTATAGCGCATTTTCGATTCTCCTTGTGGTCTGGTTCTGTTGGCAAGCTCATCATGAAGCATTTTCTTGAGGAGCCTGAATTGTCTCATTCTGTGAACGCGGCCTGCCCAGCGGAAGCGGTGGTGGATAATGGTGGCCTCAACGCTGGTCAATGAGGCTCGATGCAACATTACTGTTTAACGTATGTGGCTCATTCAAGGCATTTTTAGAATTTGCCTCAGATTTTGTGCTGGAAGCGGTCTAGCAATTTTATATCACTTCTGTACAAGGTCTATGTTTCGCACGCGTATAGAAGTGTGGATAGAACAACTGCCCGGAAGACCATGATTTTAGTGGCCATCGTCAGTGCGTGTTTGCTGCTTACACAACAACTTAATCGACCAAAGGCGGAATAGACTGCCATAATCTTGTTGTCCGCATTCTTCTTACATGTTTAAGTAGATGCTAAGATGCTCTCTATGTATGAAAACTGATCACCTTCTTCTAGTGGTTAGTTATTTACAATAAGGTTTGTTTTTAAAGGCAAAAAAGCAGGTGGATGTTGGCCCATTGGCTGTGTCTTCTCTGTGTTCACTTGCATTCAAAGGCGTGTATATATGATATATACAGACATATAATCAGTGTATGTATATATTTTCATATGCATATCAGTATGTATACTAGAACACAGCTAACAAACTAAAACAAAGTAACTGCCATTAACCAATCACCTATGCCAGTGATATCATACAGCTTTGGAATTATTGATTAGCTACAAAAAGACATTAATAGATTAGACACTAAAACGAGAAAAATGTTAACAATGTACAGAGTAGTGTATAGTAACCAGTGTCTACCAGATCAGTATCTGCTAAGAGGAACAGGGGGTATGGGTCTCTCAGAAATTGACCATCAACATCGAGCCACTATTGTGAGCACCAGCCAATATCTGATGAGCTCCTAAACCCAAACCATATGATGGTATGCCAGCATTAAGAAATCAGAGCAAGCAGAACAACCTCTATCACAAAACTGGCGAAACATTTTGGACAAGACTGTCTTACAAATGAGGCAGAAACGGACAACAATCCTGCCACATAAATAGCCAGCAAAAGCCGCCAGAAATACACTAAGACCTTCCATTCCAGAAAACTGGAAGAATGGGCCAACTAACAACGTGCTAAGTATTACCTAGGTGAATTATCCCAGGAATATATAGATAAGGAAGGCTCTGTAGACTGGCTCAAAAGAGGATCTCCCCAGTATAACCAGGAGAGAATGATAATGGCTGCTCAAGATCAAGGCTTGATGACTAATGCCACACAGAAAGTATAGAGCGCGAGCCACCTGAGATCCAGTTGTAAGGTTCTCCTGGGGGATGGCTATTATACAATGCGACACAACAGAGTGTGTAAATATCTTCACTGGACTATTTGTAAAAAGTTGAATATTCAGTGTAGCAGCAAGTCCTGGGGGCATATACCAGAAGAAAACAGTTGGAAATAATTTATACACCATCCACTATGATTATGCAATCTCTACAGCTACATATCTAGAAAACGGAGCTGTTAAACCTGACATCGTAATATGGGACAAAAGGGAGAAATTAGCAACCCTAGTTGAAGTCAGTGTCCCTAATGATGCAGGATTAAACAGAGCTAGAAGGGAAAAGATTACGAAATACCAATGTCTTATGTACGACATGAAAGAAAAATGGAATCGTAGGAAAATCTCCATCATACCAGCAATTATAGGAGCAACAGGACTAATAAAAAAAAATTCAAAAGCTATATGGCGAGTATACCCGGTGAACAGAGTACAAGAGAAATACAAACAATTGCACTTAAAGGGACGGTTCGAATCTTGAAAACATCTCTAGGCTGGAGTGTCCGAAAATGCAGATGAATGTCTGGCATCCGGTAGGATACCCCATCTCCAGCAAAAACTGATAAAAAAGATAAGAAAAATCAAAAATAGAGAGAAGACACATTCCTCGAGCGTCTTTGATCTCTCTTTACTCCACTAGACAAGATAACTTCTTGTCCTGGAATCCGGTATGACCACAAGAAAGATATAATATAACATAGTTAATTGGTCAATTGATGGGGGAGGAACATTAACATTCTTAATTTCTTTTACTAACTCAACGTTTGACAGGTAAAGGAGAACGTTAATGGAATATTCGAATATCTATGTTTCTCATACAGAGATAAAGTGTTAGTCCCAGGAAAGGGCCCCTTGATTTTTGAGAACATCGACTGAAGTAAAAATAAAAACGAAATGCATATATTTGTGTATATCTATACATTTGACTATTAACGTATGCACTATATTTCTTTATGTATAAGTATGTATATTTTTGCAGGTCTCTATATACACATATATATTTGTGTATATATGTATAAATATGAATATATATGCGATTGTAGATATATATCTATGTATCGTTTTAAAGCACGCACACTTTGCACCAATATCCAGTAACAACTTTCACTTAAATACACTCAATACAATTAGTTTCCTGAATTGGAAACAACAATTTGTCACCCTAATTCAGAACAACAATTAATCCCTCAAATTTGAAACAGTAATTAGTCCTATAAATTCGAAACAAAAATTTGTCCCCCAAATTCAGAACAAAAATTAGTCCCCCAAATTCAGAACAAAAATTAGTCCCACATCTTCGACCCAACAATTAGCAACCAACATTTGAAGCAGTAATTAGAATCAACTTCACTACTGTGTTTCTGCTCCATTTAAATTCCGTATTTCTTTTTAAATAAGAATTCTCATTTCAAATAATAATTACAAATTATAATAATTAATATGAAAAGCAGTGCATTGGATGAAGAAAAATTGAAGAAACACGAACATGCCAAATCTCAAGCTAAATATAGGAAGGAAAGTGAATTTGCAATTATCTTTGAGCAACCTCTAAAACTATATCCACAAAATTATAGAGAAACAAAACAAATTTGAGAATAATAAAACAAATGATGCTAAACGACAAGACAGATGTAGTAAAAATAATACAAGTGAATTTAAAAAATACATTGTATATTAATAAACACTGTCAATAATAATGCTAAACGGCAAAAGAAATATAGAAAAGAAAATTGAATATATTATAAATATATTTAAACAAGGAACATTTATCAAACAAATTATAGAAATAGTAAAAAATATTAAAGAAAAGTAATTTAAAAAATATACTGACAAATTTAATTTAAACTTACAAGAAACAATTTTTTACTGGAACAATAGATTGAAGAAATTTTCTAATTTTTCGTTCACAAATTGACAAAATCTTATTTAGTTTATGATACAGAACAATAGCAGAAGTAATTACCAAAAAAAGACTTACAAAGTTTCTCAATCATATAATTTTGATTTGGACATAAGAAATGTCATGCTTAATAAATACAACATACTTCAAAAACTATTAATGCTTTTCTCAAAAATGTTGAAAAGAATGTACTGGTGTCAGTTTCTTCGGGGAAGAATGTGTACCATACTTTCAATGATAAGCACTTTTTGTTAAAGTGGAATACAGTAGACTATGTCTCATTGTATGTTTTGAGATGTCATGATTACGAAACTACTGAACGTCAAACAAATCTGGCCAACCATGTCAAAATAATGATAAAGACATTATACAAGATGAAATTGATCCAGAAATGGATGATGGATTTGTAATGGATGGAAACTTGGCTCGTTTTCTTGACACTAATGAAGGGTGTCCTGATTAAAGAACTCAACTTTTGGTAGCAAAAAATATACATGAAGCAATTCAGGAAGTTTTACTTAATTTAACTGTGAAAGAAATTCGCAAAAAATGGAAATAATTTGAAGAATACAATCGCATTCACAGTGATTATATATACTGTTGTGGCAAATCTGACTGCACCAATAAACTCAAACTCATTAGAAAAATGCCCTCCCCCACCTTCAGAATTCGAACATTAATGAATCATGTCTACAAATTAAGAGCTGTATGCGTTTTGATGGGTTTATATGATATTACAATTTTAGAAGAAAACTGGCCTATGTTCAACAAACTAATGGAAAACATAAGTAATTAAACCAGTTCTGAAATTATTGGAAATTTGCTTGAGAAAGAAAATAAAGTTGACCATTTAGAATCAAACATTGTCAACAAATTTGGTCTTCTTATTAAAAGAATAATAAATAAATGCAAAAAGTTATAACCAATCCTTGTGACATTGGTAAACAAAGAGAATGTGACAGTGATTAAAAAAAATTGTCTAAATGGAACGAAAAAGTTTCTGAAGTCATTAAAAAATCATACTTTGCAATCTACAATGTGTATCAATTAGCAATCTTATGTGAAAATAAGAAAAAAAGCCATTCACTGGCTTCAATCAATGGTCTTGAAGTTAAAAGATTCCCAACGAATTAGAAAAAATGATATTAATAAACACATATTAATACAAAGAGCCAAATGTTTTGTTAATGTGATAAAACTCGTGCCTCAAAAATTCAAAGGACTATTGCCTACTATGTTGCCTGCCATTAAAGGAATTGCAACTGACTTGCCACTTCATATCAGTAACACAACCAATCATGTCATGGAGACATTACCATCAAAAGAATACAATTCTTTGGAAATTGTTGTTTACTCACTGCTAACTAAATACAAAATAATTTGAAAATCATAAGTTAATATGCAAAATGTTTTGAATACACTTTATTGGCTTAAAGAGAACAATGCAATTTACAACGGCATTCAAATTGATGAAACCAATGATCTTAATGACATTGTCCGGCGTACTGGACAGAACTGCACAAAATATTCTGATCATTTGTTGACACACTTGACCAACAAATCTGATTAAGCATTCTATGAGCATCACACTGTTCAAAAAATGTAACCATCTTCACCAAATGAAAAAGATATTGAAATGTTTAAGATGAATAAATCTGAAGAAGATTTATTGAAAGACAACAACTCAAAATTGGATTTGACGTGCTTTACCATTTTGTTTCTTGCCGAGAAAAAATGGAATGTTTCAAGATAGAAATATGGAAATGTCAGACTTGATATGTTTGTCAGAAACAGAATTAGGAATTCTGACCCTAGATTTAGAAGAAATAACTAATATCTTTTTACAATGTTGACCAGGCACACAAAAGAGGTTTGCATGCTAGGATTCGTGCCATAGTGAAGTCAATGAAAACAGGAAAAATGATTTTGGCAGAATTTAACCAAAAATTACAAAACTATTATGCAGTACTGGAAGGAAACCTTTCAATGATGATGGCAAATGTAAGGGGGTTTAAACAGCTTTTAAATAGAAAGGCGTCTGATCTTCACGCTATGGATGAAAGATTTGGCCCCGCGACTCTGTTTATGACATTATTCTGAATATTTGTGGCCTGATTTGAGAAAACATTTGGTAAAATTAAATAGTGATACTGAAAGTGTGAAAACAGCTAACACTAGCACACTTTATACTCTAGGCTGAATCGTTTCAGGAATTAAGTCATTATTTCTGGAGAATTAAGTATCAACAAAGAAGTGCCCCACACACCCATATGAAATTATAGTGTGATACGGAACCCATTGATGAGAAAGACCCTCCAAGAAAAAATAAGCAATTCATTGATCAACATATAACATGCAGAAAGTCTTATTTGTTTTTAGTCCCACATTGCACAATTTGGTTCTAGATTTCAAATTAATTCTTGCAGCGAAACTTGTTGGCAAGATTTTGACAAATGTACAAATGTTGCAAAGAAATGCAGATGTGGATTTCCAAGATCTGATGTAGTATTCGATTATTTTACTTTGGCTGATAATGTGAAATCAAGGAAATAATTTTAAAGGTGTCAAAATAATTTACTAACTGCAAATAAAATCAACTGAAAAATATATAAATGATTACAATTCGTTACTTCTTTTGATTTGGCAAACTAATGTTTATGTCCAATACATTGAAGAAAATCGCATGGTTTTGACCAGATATGAAACAAGTAACCAAAGCTAAAAATGAAGCTGAAGGTGATTGGAAAAATCCGGATGAAACGAGATCAAAATAGGAAAGATACAAGTAAGCTGGTTCTCAACTCATTGGAAAATGAGATATTGGAGCATATGATTGTGCTGATAAGTTGTTTAGACATCGTTTATTTAGATTATCTGATTAAGTTATTTACATTGGTGCTAATATTTCTAGCAAAATAAGCTATAGGATCAGATGGACACAAGAATTGCAAGAAATTCCAAAATATTCCACAAACATATTTCATGAAAATATGGTGGAAAATTATTATTCAAATAGAGGATCGTTCTTAGAAGAAACTTCATTACATGAAGTTGCTAGTAATTATCAAACGGTGTTATATCTACCTACGGAGAAATGAGAAGCAAAAAGAATGATCATGACAAACAACAACGGTCATTTAAAAAAAGTCAAATAAAAGGATGTCAAGACTCCAAATGATCCTCTGAACAAAGTCAACAAAATGCGTTATTACCACAATATGCTGATGCTTTTTAAGCCTTGGGGAAATGAGGTAATTGATTTATTGAGTAATTTATGTTCTTATGAAAAAACATTTCAAAATTGTGATTCTGAATTTCCAGCACCGGCTCAATATGAAAATATTAACACAAGAATTGCTGATTCTATTGAATTGGCAAAACAATTAGAAATTGAAGGAGAAAAAGCAAATGAAGAAAAAGTAATTGATGAATCAAATAATGAAAATGTTGGTTTTATTGAAAATCAAATAGAAATAAATGTGATTGATGAATCAGTGGCTGAAAAAGAAGCTTAGATCAATAAAGATCGAAAACAAATTTACAATGAAGTGATTTCAATTATCAAAAAACAAGAGCTCTATTAGAATAAAAAACAAGCCTTTACCCAAATGCAGATGTGATGAATGCTCACAGATTCTCACATTTGTTTCTGGTGTGGGTGGAACAGGCAAATGTTTTTTTCATTGAACATTGTCTAACAAAATAACCCTATGACTGATCCATCTAATGGTTTTAGTCATTATTTGTTTACCCACAGGCATAAGTGCTTTTCAATAAAAAGGAAGTACTTTATACAAAACTCTAATGATTGGAGTTAAGCATGGAAAGTCTGTAGCAAAGCGGATATTCAGAAAGCAAATGACCTTTTATTGCGACTCCTATTCTTTTTCTGTGTTGAGCAACCTTTTCTTCGTCTCTGAGATAGAAGAAGAGAATATCTCGTAAAAATACGTTGGCCGAAGATTCCGGACAATCAGGAACTGAAACCCAAGCTTTACCTCGCGTGATTTGAGCCCACATAAAACGAAGAAACGAGTCGCATTTTTTCTCTTTTTCCCTCTTTCCACTTTGGTTCTAGGCGATAACGGATACGGAGCTTGCCCCCCGGCTCGATCGAGAAGAGAGGAAGCATAAGTCAAAAAGAAGGTCACATCTTCCATTTCTCTTCACCATGAACAAAGAACTTTACCCTCACACATACACATTACAATGCCCAAAAGTATACATACATAACTTTTATCGACAACGCTCGCACATACGCATTCATACAAACACGAACTTAACAAACGGAACATTTCACTCATCTAACAAACTCGTTTTGTTATCTAAAAAGAATAAATTGTTTTGTTAAATGTTAATTTTGGTAGATGCTAATAATTTCTGTTCTTTTTCTTCACAATTACAATATAATTATAATGTTTGCTTTCTTATCTTTTGTTTGCTGGTTCTGTTGGTTTCATTCACACGTGATCGGGTCAGACGAACGTTGGGAATGACATGCCACCATAAAGGCATCTATTTAACCTTTGCCTTGCCATCCTTCGCCACATTGGTATATCCCGACCTCCGAACGTCATTGGTCATGAGTTCCCATCTTACAAGGAATTGCAGATAGTAAATTTGAAATTTTTACGCCATATAAATAAGAAACCATACCCGTTCATAATGGACTAAATTAGAATAGTTTGTTATTTAATGTTGGCATTAATTCACAAAAGCCTTGATGAAATGTTTGGAGATTCCCCCCCCCCAAATGGAACATCCTTTTGGAAAAATGAATGTTCCACTATTTAGTGATTGATGCAATTGCAACCTGTCAATGAAAAAACAGTTTTATTTCTAGAATATTTTCATATGATGGGAAAAGAACAGAAATTAGTATTAGTGGACAATCACAGTGGAAATATTTTCAATATGATAAACTTATCATTAATATGACGCAAAATAAAGACAACTACAGTGATATTCTGGGAAGAATTAGCATAGGTTCAAGATCAGACTCTGATATTAGCATTCTTCAAAAAGCATGCTAATTTCCGGATAGAAAATCAATTGTTGAAGAAGTTTCTGAGAAATTGCTTGAAATGTTTGCTACACCTGAATTTATTTGTGTTTGTATTTTGCCTTTAAATGAAGCTGTTGATGAGTTGAATAATGAAATGATAAAACATGCAAAATAAATACAGTGGAAATCTCTGCAAAAGATTATTGAGACAAGTAAATGGAAGAAAAAATGTTAAAATTGGTAAAAACAAGAACACATCTGACACTGCTGGACTTACACGTTTATATTTTAATAAATATTAATACACTCGTGTCCGCATGTTTCAGTCTTATATATATATATATATATATATATATATATATATGAATAAATGACCCGCGGGTTCGTCTTTAAGACAGGTTTATCTTAAGACACCTTTATATTACGTGTTTTAGTGGCAAATTTCCCCCGGTTTACCATAATGAAAACAGCACGTGTTTTCTTTGTTTTGTTTGGTTAAAAATAATAAATATGTTTTATAAACAGTAAGAGTCGGTTGAAGTTATGTTTTGTGTTTTACTTACAGTTTCAGTCAATTACAGCAGCCTATTACGCTTGACTTTTGATGAAATTAAAAGAAGCTATCAAAATCAAGAGGCGGGGCAAGATCAGCAAAGGTATCCTCCTCCTGCAGGACAACGATCCGGTTCACAACTCGCATGTCGCCAGATCAGAAGCACGGGCGTATCGGTATAACATACTCCCCAGTCCCCTTTACTCTCCTGACCTTCCAGCCTCTGACTTTCATCCCTTTCCAGCCATGAAGTTGTTTTGAAAAGGAAAGCGTTTCCCAGATTATGTAGCCTTGATTTCTGATATTGCGACGTGGTTGGAGGACCAACCTCGGATGTTCTACAAAAACGGTGTCCAGAGCTGCATCAAACGATGGAAGAAATAAGTAATTCCCGATGTAGAGAAAGACTCACAACTGTAACAAGTTTCATTAATCTATTGCTATGGGAAATGGGTCATGGCCATTACTTATTGAACGCCCCTCGTATTTATTATCATTTTCCATATATATATATACATATATACATATATATATATATATACATATATATATATATATATATATATATATATATATATATATATATATATATATATATATATGAGAAAGGAAGGATGAAGGTAATCCGATGTAATGGGAAATGACATCCACAGCGATCCACATTATTTCCGTTCACCCCCACCCCTTCAGTTTTTCACTCAGAACCATCCACATTTATTTAATTCTATTCTACTGACTTCACTAAACCCGGACCTCGGTCCTACTGCTCCCAGTAGTGGCTACTACTTCTCATCAACCCATCTTGTCAACCCAATATTTTCACGTACTTGCATGACATTTTTCTTAAAATTAACATCCTTAGGAAGTCTTATAAATAAAGACGAAACGTTGACGAATATATAAAAAACATCCTTTTTTGTTTCTTTCTTTTTCATTTCCCATATATATATATATATATATATATATATAAATATATATATATATATATATATATATATATATATATATATATATATATATATATATGTATGTATACTTGCATTAAAATTGATTTTTCGTTCGTTTTGTTTTGTCTTTCTGTATTTACATACTTAGCAAGAGAAATGATGTCTGGTAATTACGGAAGTTACATTTGTTTGAACTTTAACGGTAGCTTGCTAAGAAGACACATATCCAAAGTAAAAGCACAAATCTCTTACACGCATATATATTCTCTCTCTCTCTCTCTCATATATATATATATATATATATATATATATATATATATATATATATATATATACATATATATATATGCAATTACAACGCTTTCTTCATTCCCAATTGTTGCCTGGGGCCCTTTCTCATATTTCCATATGTCATATTCACATCATTTTATCATTTTAGTAGTTTGTACTCAGTTTTACATGTGTCCATAAACATTTATATGAGACTCAGTCTGTCACGCTTAAGTTTTGAATATAATTTATATCGCTCAAAACAGATACTAAATAAACGTATATTTAGTTATCTTTAGCTGCGTCCAAGCATCTTTAGAAGTGGCTGTGTCCGTCTGTCTGAGTTTGACGTAGCATTTCTGTCGCTGGAACTTCACCCATTTATGGATACGTCCAAGTATTTCTATGCAGCTCTGTATTTTCGGTTGTCTGCCATGCTTACTTTTAAAATGGTATTTGATTTGATTTGCCACTCTTTATTTTTAATTAGAAGTTTTTTTTATCTGTCACGCTTAGGTTTCAAATAGAATTCTCGTCGATATTTCTCGTTTCAAATACTATTTTTACATACGTCTATGCATTTCTATAACGCGCTATGTCCGTCTTTATGCTCCGTTACGCTTAAGTTTGAAAGAAGATTCCCATCGGTAAACGCGCTCATTAAATTGACGCATCTTAAGAATATAACTGAACCACCCAAGTCAATAAATGTAACATGTGCAAAACAACAACAAAAAAAAACAAAATATTAGTATAACAAAACAAAGAAAAAAGAGAAAAGAAAGTTAAAAGAAAAAAAAAGAAAAGAAAAATGATTTTTACAGCGAAGCAAATTAATAACATCATTAATTTGCTTCGGGATTATTTTTCTTTTTTTGCTTATTGTTATTTTTTCTTTGCTTATTTCTTTCAAAGGTTTCACCACGCCCTTCTCGTCACGCCTGTCTGTGAGCGTCCGCTGTTTCCACCCTTTATTACAGAATGTAACATGATGATAGGAAAATCAAACAATGTTTAGTTAAACATTTGATGAAGAATATAGACTTAAAGTTTAATAAAAGAAAAGTTCAAATGTGTCTTTCATCTGAATCTACTATCTGCGATATAATTAATCATCGCCAGTAATACTAATTGGTTTTGTCTGTTTCAATATATATAAGAGAAATGATAATAAAGCTAACGCAAAGTTATATACTTTAAACGTTTATTATATATATTTTTTTATGGGAATCGCTCCAGACAAGGCATGCATCCACTTGCTGTAAGGAGCTGACGAAAACAAATATACATATCGCAAACACAATGGATGCCTATTGATCTTCGTCTTGAAAAGACCAAGAAGGAAAAAAGTCAACAGGAAGAGAGTTCCACAAGCCTGCGGTTCTTGGAAAGAAGCTACTGGAGTAGGAGGCTGTATTACAATGAGGTATCAAAACAGCAAATTGATGGAGACCACTAGACTAACGAGTCAAACGAGCTGGAACAAAAGAAGCGGTGAATAAATCACATAATTCGGAAGAACACATGCCATAATAGTATTTATAGAAAATACTGAGACTAACAACATCACGTTTGTGAGATAGAAGTGTAGATAAGAAGAAAGGGTAAGGTCAAGCAAATTACAGATACGTTTCTGCACTTCATCAATAACTCCTAAATTGGACAGAGATTCACCAGCACAAATATTACAATAGTACTCCATACATGTGGATTTGTTGAGATAGAGAATAGCCTAAGGCGTGAGAAAGTGTTTGGAGCGATAGAGAGAACCGACTTTACGAGAAGTAGAAAAAGCAATGGATCTAATGTATGAACTCCAAGAAAGATCAAGGAGTTTTACAGGCTATTTCTCCACAAGAGCAGATCCATCCATGAGAATCTCAGGAAGAAAAGGGACTCTTCTACGATTAAAAGACACGCGCTAAGTCTTAACTGAATTAAAGTAAGCAAGACATTTCGTACTCCAATCCACAAGTCAACTTTAAGATCAGCTACATATTTCGACTGATCCGAGTATATAGTACAACATACAATAGTTTATAAAAAAACTTAAACCATAGTTTTTCAAAGTAACCTTTTAAACGGTTCGACTCGAACGTCCGAAAGTCTTCAAATGAATTTTAGATTTTTACCAACGCGCATCCATAAGGGAAGTTCCTTCATTGTTTTAAATTAGAAATTGATTAAAGCAATTAATAAAGTTAATATACGTAAATTAATACTGTTTATTATTCCACGAAAAGTAAACTTATAATTCTTAGTTGCTCTTCGTCGTAGCTTTGGCAGCGCTCATAGACAAATAAAATTTATTTATTTACTTACATTCTTTTTTCTGTAATACAGCTATAAACATTAACTGATATATAAATAATAAATAAAAAAATTAAAATCCAAATCAATGTTTAATAATTCTGAATTAATTTATTTAATATATTTAATTATCTTTTCTATTTGATTTTATCTCAATTCAAGGTTATTTCTTTAACAATGGACCTCCAGTATATCGTATTTTTTAATATTTCCTTCTATTATAATCTAACTTCAAATATAATTATTTGCATAACAATTTTTATTTGTATTTTTATTTCAATACTCCGCCTATTGCGGTAATTATTTCCCCTTTTTCATTTTACGTTCAATACGGTGAATATCTTAACTGAGTTTCTCCTAAAATTTGACATCTGAAGCGTTTCTCAATTTTTACAAAACTCTTGTAAATAAGCAGCGTTTTCTTTTTAAGGCTAGATCATTGTTTGTTCTTTCCGTTTGTATCATTCGCCGAACTTTATAACAAATCGGATCATATATACAATAATGAATGAAAAACAAAATGAATAAACATATATTGTTTTTCACATATATTGAAGTTTGACTGTTTTTTTAACCTGTTTTTTAAATCCATTTACATCCTCTATATTATCATCTTCGAATAGATGATACATTTTGACACCTCATAATACATACATTTTAGGTTCTTTCAGTACTCATATTCGAATGATACATTTTTTCATTCTTCTTCAAAGCAATGATATAAACTAATGCTTGTTAAATAATTGTGGTTTCTTCTGAAATTTTTTTATTATTATTTTCTATAATTATGCTAAATTCCCAAAATTGTGCAAAATTTTATCGCATCAGAAATTTTATTTCTATATATGGTAAATGTATTATATTAGTTTCTGTAGATGTTAATCCGCTGAAACTTCAATGTTTATAAAAAGTGCTCAATAACAAGTTATTTAGTATACATTTTTTTTTATACACACACACCTTTGGTTACTTATGTGCATACATGTTTCGCGTGTACTCTTCATTAAGAGTTAACCTCTACAGAGATTTGAAACCTTTCGTCTTTTAGTACATTTTCTAGGTAGGGATGTGTTTATAATTCCACAATCAGACTTAGCATCGAATTTCGTTTTTTACTCGTTGACATTTTCAATTCCTTTTTATTTCTCGATTTTTTAATCTTTTTTTTCATTTTATTTTTTTATTATTATTGTTTGGCCTGACTCGTGTTTATGACCATTTCGTATCTTTTCTCTCTAACTTTTATTATTTCTCACCTCCTCGAAATATTTTTTATCAACTCTGGGAATCTAACTTGCAGGCTGAATTCAGCACATAAAGCCATAACTTTTCTACATACATGTTCATATATCAATATTCAACCATATATACACGCACCCATATATAAAACTAATCACATATACATATCAAGGCGTATATCTGCCTGCAACCAGTACATACCCATACATGCACACATACATGTATATGTATGTATATATATATGTTTATGTATATATATATATATACACCCATATATATATATATATATATATATGTATACTACGAATCAGTGGCGATTTGTTTTCGGGGTTCGCGCCTACCGACCGTCGGGAATTAGTTCCTAGACTGAAGATTGCGTTAGCATGAAACATCGATGTCTCTAGGTATTTTAAATAATTAATATTTATTTATTAAAATATTATTGTGTATATATATATATATATATATATATATATATATATATATATATATATATATATATATATGTATATACATATATGTATTTATGTTTTGATTTGATTTTTACATCTATATATAAGTGTGTATGTAGGGTTGTGATTATATAAATGTGTGCGTATAAGCGTGAGTGCGTGTATGTGTGAGGGTGTCTTGATGTGTGCGCATGTAGTTAGGAGACGGCCGAGTCAAGCCGTTCCCGCCAAAAGTTTGAGCTGACCGACTTCCGTAAGCGTCGATAGGTAGGTGTCAAAGATGTAATTTTATGCAAAGGGGTTCTCGTCTGAAAATGTTTAAATGTAATTTGTTAGTTTGTTATTTGTCTTTTGTTTTGTTTTTTTTGTGAATGTGTATTAGCGAATCTAATCTTTGCTCCTGAAACAATTGTCGGATACTAAAACTATGTTTATTTTAATATATATATATATATATATATATATATATATATATATATATATATATATATATATATATATATATATATATATATATATATATATATATATATATATATACAGATTCACATATGCACACACACTCTAATTATATATATATAGATATATCTATCTATCTATCTATATATATATATATATATATATATATATATATATATATATATATATATTTTGATTTTATTCCATTAGTTGCGACAAAACAAGTTTTGTTTCATTGGTGCTAATAGCGACCAACTCATCGGGCCGGCGAAAGGAATTCAAATGGCATAACATTTTAACTTCACTTTAACGGGAGATTGAAAATTGAAAATAGATTGGAGGGGGAGGGGGACAGAGTTGGGGCTTTGTCTATAACGGCGACATGGGACATGAGAGGGGAGGGGGGAGGACCCCAACAAGTCGTGTTTCAAATTATTACGTGGGAGGTTTTTCACGTGTCTGTGCTGTCATGATCTCAATCTCGGCCGGGGTGGGAGGAGGGAGATGGAGCGACGGCCAGAGTGAGTTAAATTTAAAATGAGAATAAAATTATGATTACAACCGTCATTTTTATTTTATTTTAATTCTAATAAGTAATTATCATGTGGATAAAAATGTTTGATAATTTTAATTTAGGGTATTACTTGCTACTTTTGCATTTTATTTTAATGTTTTGTTTATTATTTGTAGTGAATTTTGTTGTGATTATATTTTTTAAATTGTGATTATATTATACCGAGATCAATACTAGTGGAATCATTTTATAAGAGAAGTTTTCTGGTGTTACCAGTTTTATCATTAACAAAACCTATTATGACAATGATAACGCCTGCCAATCATACCTACGATAGTCGCAGTGATAACAGCCTTATATAAAAGCCTTAATAAAAATAAAAATAAAGATAAATATAAATAAAATTAGAATAAAAATAGAAATAGAAATAACAAGTTTGTAAGAATATTAATGATAATAACAATAATAATAATAATAATAATAGTATTAAAAAATAATAATAATAATAATAATAATAGTAATACTGATAAATATCACCATCATTACCATCTTGCTACTTGTGAAGTCATTGGGCGAAATAAGTCGACAAGTGATGGTAGGCTTTTTTAATTCTACTACCAATGACAAGGACTAAGTACCAGTTAATAATTAAGTGTTCAAGGTAGTGATCGAGGGGTTAAGTAATTGAGATTAGATTAGTCTAAGTAATATCAGTGTTAATAGCTGTCCCAGTTATGGGTTTATGTTAGAATTGGTAGTATGGCTGAGAGGCTATTGAGGCTGTGCATTATAGGTAGTACGTAGAGATTTGATATTATTGGTAGTTTAGAGGGGTGGTTATATATTTATAGATTCATCATGACTTGTTGGGGTGGGATTAGGTTGTAAATTTGGGTGGGTGGGTAGGGGGTGATAGTGTGTTTTGGGGTAGTGTATAGTGGGGGTTTAATGTTATCATTCATTTTTGTAAAAAAACAAAAAAAACTGTTAATTTTATTTTAAAGTTAAGTAGGGTTGGTGTGGGGTTAAGGTGGGGTATGTGGGTTGCTAAGGAGGTAGAGTCTACTATGTTTACAGTTGATAGATGTCTCTTGTTTTCTATTTAAGAGTTTGTTTTTGTCCTTAAAGCGGATAATTTCCAGTTTTTCATTTAAGCATAATCTACATGGAGAGTTTATTGATTTGCAGGTGCTGGATTTTTTCAAGATTTTCCACTTTATTATGGGAGTTTCTTTTTTGGTTTTTATTTTGTGGTAGTGTAGTGAAAGTCCAGTTTGGCCAGGATGGTCTGGGTTGTTGAAGGAGAGTTTATGGTTGTAGAATCTTTCCTTGAAGTTGTTGCCTGCCAGACCAATATAATAGTTAGTCTGGGATGGGTTTTCAGTTGAGGAGATAGATGCCTCATAGACCACTTGGGTTGATAGGCACTTTTGATTTAGGGGGCAGTTTGATTTTTTACAAAAATGAATGATAACATTAAACCCCCACTATACACTACCCCAAAACACACTATCACCCCCTACCCACCCACCCAAATTTACAACCCAATCCCACCCCAACAAGTCATGATGAATCTATAAATATATAACCACCCCTCTAAACTACCAATAATATCAAATCTCTACGTACTACCTATAATGCACAGCCTCAATAGCCTCTCAGCCATACTACCAATTCTAACATAAACCCATAACTGGGACAGCTATTAACACTGATATTACTTAGACTAATCTAATCTCAATTACTTAACCCCTCGATCACTACCTTGAACACTTAATTATTAACTGGTACTTAGTCCTTGTCATTGGTAGTAGAATTAAAAAAGCCTACCATCACTTGTCGACTTATTTCGCCCAATGACTTCACAAGTAGCAAGATGGTAATGATGGTGATATTTATCAGTATTACTATTATTATTATTATTAGTATTATTATTATTATTATTATTATTATTATTATTATTATTATTATTATTATTATTATTTTTTAATACTATTATTATAATTATTATTGTTATTATCATTAATATTCTTACAAACTTGTTATTTCTATTTCTATTTTTATTCTAATTTTATTTATATTTATCTTTATTTTTATTTTTATTAAGGCTTTTATATAAGGCTGTTATCACTGCGACTATCGTAGGTATGATTGGCAGGCGTTACCATTGTCATAATAGGTTTTGTTAATGATAAAACTGGTAACACCAGAAAACTTCTCTTATAAAATGATTCCACTAGTATTGATCTCGGTATAATATAATCACAATTTAAAAAATATAATCACAACAAAATTCACTACAAATAATAAACAAAACATTAAAATAAAATGCAAAAGTAGCAATTAATACCCTAAATTAAAATTATCAAACATTTTTATCCACATGATAATTACTTATTAGAATTAAAATAAAATAAAAATGACGGTTGTAATCATAATTTTATTCTCATTTTAAATTTAACTCACTCTGGCCGTCGCTCCATCTCCCTCCTCCCACCCCGGCCGAGATTGAGATCATGACAGCACAGACACGTGAAAAACCTCCCACGTAATAATTTGAAACACGACTTGTTGGGGTCCTCCCCCCTCCCCTCTCATGTCCCATGTCGCCGTTATAGACAAAGCCCCAACTCTGTCCCCCTCCCCCTCCAATGTATTTTCAATTTTCAATCTCCCGTTAAAGTGAAGTTAAAATTTTATGTCATTTGAATTCCTTTCGCCGGCCCGATGAGTTGGTCGCTATTAGCACCAATGAAACAAAACTTGTTTTGTCGCAACTAATGGAATAAAATCAAAAAATATATATTTTGCTCTGAATTTTCATTGAGCACTCTCATAAACCCGGTTTCAACTTCCTTCGGATTCATACCCCCTGGATATTTGTAACAAGTTAATTATATATATATATATACATACATACATATATCCAACGTTTGGCGCAGTATAATTTATTCCATATATATAAATATATTTATCTCTTTCTGCCCAATATGCTAACGGTTATTGATTTAATTTACCATACACACTGTTTATACATACATACTATATCAGTGTCTTAACGCGTATCTGCGCATATTCATAACTACAGACATTATATATATATATATATATATATATATATATATATATATATATATATTCGATATAGTCAAATAGATTAATAATTGCAACATCATCTTAGTAAAGGCAGATAAAACAAGGAACTTTTATAAACTAAATACACAGGAATACAGAAGCCTAATAAACAAAAACTTTAGCAAGAACAACCGGAAGAGAAGCAATCCTAACCTAGTAACAAACAATCAATACTGAAAGTAACACAATTAGCGAGGAGGTACACATTAGCGAAAGAGTAGGGAAACTAAATAAAAAACGCGGCATACATTTTCTTAAGGATAACAAACCCGATTTTAACACGAAGGCATCAACTAGACTGATCAACTCAATCCAACCAGAAATATGAAGGATTAACAAAAGAATTCTAGAAAAGATTAATTTGATAATAACGCATGAATACAAACTAAACTAATGGATAAACACCATGGATACTATAAATTGTGTTTCAGGAATTAACGGCAAAGGTCGATGTACATTTATTCAATTCGACATTATGGAGTACTACCCGTATATCACTAAACTGCTCCTTATAAGTGCAATTGATTTTGCGAAGGATTCCACATCATTTCGGAAAAGGATATCGATATTATAAAAAGCTGCTGTACAACAGTTCTCATTAGTGACGGCGAGCAATGGACACAAACAGTGAAAACAAATCTTTCGATTTTTCTATGGGCCGCTAGATTCTGCAGAGGCATCTAATCTGATAGGTTAATATATATTAAGAAATATCACCAGGAATGATAACATAGATGTAGGAGATATAGGTTTATATAGTGATGACGGTGTAATGGTACTCGGGGAATCTACTGGGGCGAAATGCGACAATATTAGGAAGATAATTCACAAAGAAATGAATAAACTAGGGCTTAAGGTTGAAATTACCGGCAATATAAAACTAGTCATCTTCCTTGATGTTACATTTACCCTAACAACTAGCAAATATAAACCCTTCATGAAAGAAAACTCCAATTCCATATACGTGCATCCACAATCGAACAACCAACCTTCAGTAACTAAACACATACCTAAATCCATAGAAAGTAGACTTTGTAATAATTCACCGGACGAAACAACATTTAACAACCATGAGAATATTTATAACACGGCTTTAAGAAATAGCGGGTACATTAACGCTGATAGAAAATATAAGAATATTGTAACAAATACGAACAATTATCGGAAGATAATTTTGTTTGCACTCTCTTTCAATCTCATGTTAAAAACAAAAAAAACAATTAGCAAATTCCTACAGATTTAAAAAAAACATTTATCACAAGGTAACGTACTGCATGAGTTATTTAACAAAAATACATTAAAATTAAGTTATAGTTGCACTGATAACTAAGAACAAATTATTTAAAAAACACAACAAAGACACAAAGATCACTCAACTCACCGTTTTTATGCCTTGGGGAGAAACTAGAAATTGTAAGATTTAAAGACAAGGACACATTACTCAACGCCAGACAGGAAATAACTTTAAACTGCAAACATGTCAAGGAACTTTAACTTCGTGGCGTGTTTCACTATATTTTGTTTTATTTTAAATTTTATGTTTTTGTACTTAAGTAATCTATATTATTACAAACCACTACACCTTATAGTAGACCTGGGTTTCATACTTTCTAATAATCTTATTTATTCATAGATAACATTAACCATTAAAATTACTTTTAATGTACTTGCCCAGCTTGTTTGCCTTGGCGTGCTTATATTGTAAATTCCTTGTATTAGCACTATAGTAGGTATACATGTAAACAGAAAGAACAGATAAAGCTGACACAAAAGAATGATTGCAACGTGCTGCGATGTGGGGGTTGCACTGTCTACATAAAAAGTAGAATATAATCTAAATATAATAGAATTATTGTGTGACAGAAGACAGGTAAATATTAACAGGTATTTAACAATTTTGCAAGATAAATATCTAAATTCTTAGACCATGACTTGGAAAAAGAGGCATTGAGTGGGAAATGTACGTATATAGAAGAAAGGTTAAGGAATTAGTTTGTCCTAAGATGAGGGATAATATGATGTATAAGGTAGAAATGAGTTATTCGACAGTAATAGTCTATTATTGAAAAGTTTATACACTATTCTATAACGTAAATATACGAATATTTTAAGCATAAATAGGAATAAATGATGTAAACACTTAAGTTTGATGATAGTAATATAAGTATATATATATATATATATATATATATATATATATATATATATATATATATATATATATATGTGTGTGTGTGTGTGTGTGTGTGATTATTTTTATATTTGGGTGCGTGTATATATGGTAAAATATTGATACATTAACATGTATGAAAGAAAGTTATAGCCTGGTACCTCCACAACGTAAATTCCCTAGACCTACCCGACAATCTGCCAAATCCCATCCATACACTGTTGAGGTCCCCAGATGTCGTAAAGCTTTCTACTCCAAAAGCTTCTTTCCTCGTGCTGCTAGACTCTTTAACTCCTTCCCTGCTTCCTGCTTTCCTGACATTACTGACATGCAGAAATTTAAAACTAATGTAAACAGGCATCTCACTTCGCAGCTCTTAATTTAGGTTTCCCTCCTCCCCCACACCTTCACCCTTTTTTCTCTATAGTCCCTTACGTCTACAGTAGCGGCCTATGATAAATATTTTTTTTTAATGTGCTGAATCCAGCTAGAAACTTTAATCCCCACAGTTAATAAAACAATATTTCGAGTATATGAAAACAGATAAAAGTAAAGGAAAAAGACACGAAATAATCATAAACACAAGTCAGATCAAACAATAATAATTAAAAAAAATGAAGAAATAAGAAATAAAAAACAATTAGAAATCTCAAAGAGTAAAAAACGAAATTTGATACTAAGCTTGACTGTGGAATTATAAACACAATGCTACCCAGAAAATATACTAAAAGAAGAAAGATTTTGAATCTGATTTCAATTCCTCGTTTTGATCTGAAGAGGTTGACTCTCGATAAAGAGTACAGCCGAAACATGTATGGACATACTTAATCAACAATGTTTGTATAAATAAAAATGTATTCTAAAAAAACAGTTCTAATTGTTATTGAGCACTTTTTTTAATAATCACTAGAGTTTCAGCGCATCGACATCTACCGAAACTAATATAATACATGCACAATATATATATATATATATATATATATATATATATATATATATGTATATATATATATATATATATATTAGCTGTCTTCGACGGCTCGCTAATCTTCGAAAAGTTAGCTATTTTAAATAAGAGAAACCAAAATGTTAAATATTAAACATTTCAATCATAAGGTTTTTGTAAACAAAAGACAAAACCTTCGCATATATCCGTATGAATAGATATTAATAGTTAGTCAATTTTGACACACTTTAATGAATATTTCAGATAAGACAATCAAGAAAAAGGAGAAAGAAGGAATCAATTCGTTCGAGCGATAATACGTATGCGTGTGTGTGTTTTCTTTTTGCTGTAGCGTCGCTAGATTTTATATTCCTTCTAGTTATTTTAATATAAATTACTTTTTTTGAAAACTTATGAGCAAATATTTAAAGAAATGTTTAATGATTCTTTTGTCTTTTATTAAATCACTTTAATACATTTCTGTTAATATCAACAACACTATTTAATAAATATAAGAAAATAGGACTATACAATTACGAAAGAATTACACCAAATAATACATTATTATTTACTGTTAAATAAATAATTATGCGAATTAGGCGAACGCAGAATTGCCATCGGGTCTTTCGTCTCTACAATATATACAGTATTTCAAAATATCTGTTTCATATCTGTTTCATTATTGATGTGTCGGTTGGTCAGGAATAAATAAACATTTGTGGGAGGAGTATATAAATTGTTATTTTTTATGAAAGGTTTTCTATTGAAAATCCTGTTTGCAAGTATTTTCCCTATATAAACTTTTACGAAAAATATGATATCTACTTTAGGTTTTCAAACAATTCTTCCATTGTTGTTTGTGCAAAACAACATTTACTTGTAGAAGGAACATAACTTTATTCAGTGATAATATATGTTATTATATATGTAGCTAGCATGGCATGGCACATTGGTTTTTGTTTTACTTCTTTAAACAAGTAAAATGTATTAAACATTGTATAATATATGCGAAGTCTAAACAGTAAGACTTTTTCCTTTTCAGCTTTTCTAGAGTTTTGCGTCGATTTTCTCTAATATACGTTGGATTATTTGAACTTTATGTTTATTGCTGTTCGAACGATGTTGCCTTTGCTGTCGCCTATATTTCGTCATCCTCAGTTTTAAGTCTACATACGGTATACCAAAAAATTTTTCAGCCACTAAATGCAGATCTGGCTGCCTTATCAAGTTGGTCGGTTCCACTGATTCTTGTATGACACAAATCAAACATTGCAATGTTTCATTATTATTTGATATCTTTTCTAATTTGCATGACATTTCCATTATTAGTGAGCTCTTGTAACGATGACAATACCGACATTAAATCAGAAAACTATGATATGTTAAGTACTTTATTTTGAAATGTGATCAAGCGCCATATCTATTGAGCATATCAACTGAATTTCGGTAATGTTCTTAATTATTATTTATTATTATATATTGAAATACACAATGTTTACCTTTCTGAATTAATGCATAAATATATCCGAGTGAATGTTATATCTTTCTTTAACTTTCTCCAATTCCTATGTAAATATCATGGGATGCGTTTTTTTTTTAGTTTTCAGAGATTTACAATTACTTATCGGATCCTTATAAACCAAGCTGACATATCTGACATGAGAGAATTATGCATTTTCGTTAGGTTCAGTCTTGCTTCTTAATGTTTTTCATCTGAATGCCAAACGAGTGAAAAGGTTAAAAAGCGTTTTAACTATTTTGAAATAATTCTGGATATTTAGGTTGGATAGGCATACTTTTTTTTAGATCATTCTGAAGATCTATTCTATCACTTGTTCTAAGTGTTTTGTTTACACATGCATATAAATTCTAATCTGCATATCAATTCTAAAGACTAACTATTATATTATTTCTTCCTTGGTAAATTGTCTTATCTACTTTTAGGTCTTTGTTGCTGATTGAGATACAATTATAATAATCCAATTTAGATATAAACAGTTATATATATAATTTTAGTAGAGCGTTTCGACCAATACTTCAATTTTACCTGTGTTACCACGCTTAAGGTTGTAATACTTTATTACGTTTGGGTTTTAGTTATTTCAAGTTAGGAAACAATGTAAATTTCTATTAAACAAATCCTCCCAAACACTTGTATTTCTCTATTACTGAATTTTTTAAAATTTAATAGTTATTATCATTGTGTAATTCTATATTATGACAAGAACATACATATTCAGTTATTGTTTTAGCAAATCCGAATATATTTTCAGTTGTTCATTATTTAATTTCCTCAAACATACTTGTAGTTTTAGCTCAAATGTGTATATATTCTGACAAGTATCATATTAGGAAAACTCTCCGTGGAAAAATCCGTAAACTCCAGCTAATAGTTTCTAAATTATTTTGTTTATTTTTAATAGTAAATAGTCATGGACAATTCACTGCACTGTGGAATTCCTTCTTCCAGATGTTTCATATCAGAAATAGTAAATCCAACGCGAACTTTAAATATTCTGTCAGATAAGAAACCGTCGATAAAATGTGCTAGTCGACATTTAAGACCATAGATTGACGACTCATTATGTAATATGTCTACATGGTATTTTATCCACAATCTGAATCAAGAAAGGGAATATAAGCATGTTCCTTCGTAATAAATGCCCCATGTATTATTGTTTCCAAGCCGACCAAGTTGTCTGCTGTGCTTTATCCATTACGGACTTAAAATTGTCATATTATAATACGGTCATTGAATTCAAAATATGAAACAAATCTATCGTTTTTTACTCTCTTAAAAGTTTGCATAACAAACTGTTAAAAATGAATCAGCAATTTTCCGAATTTTAGTTGTCTTTACCAAGGTTCAGAATTATTATTATGTAGTTTGCCTTCATATATCAGGGAAATTTTAATTCATATTCTTCTGCATTTTGATGTAATAAATTATTGTTTTCCGTTTTTACTTGATCAGTTTTGTTGTAGAATTTTTATTTATTATTTTGTAGTAATGTTTTAGAGATTGTTTGTACTGCTTTATATTTACTCAATATATTCTTGACAATTCGCCAAATTGCTTTCTTTTTAGGAGAATCGTCTACTAACTTATTTTTGTTAGCCTTTTTGCTGCTTTTATCACAATACGTGCATTCACCCTGCTAATCTGACAGTGCATAAAATTAACATTTCTATAGCGTTTTTTTTTTCATCGTTTTATTTATGCGGGGTCGGTTACACCACTTTAGTGTTTCTCAGAAAACAGTATTTTACTATTAAAATTAAAGTTTATGTGAAATACTTTACTGTGTAATAGTTTGTCACCATATGTGCCAACATTTCTTTATATTTTTCTTTCGATATTTCCCAGTTGACCTCGTTTAGTTTCAAATGGGGTTTTCTTTTCACTATTGCGTTCTGCGTTTACGAGAAGGATTGGGAAATAATCGCTGCCACACGTATCTTCTATGCTCTCCATAGTGACTGCGGTACCAGGTGGTTTAATCAATGACCAACGGATTTCCGTTTCTGTGCATCTAGTAAACGTGGCATAAATCATTTAGAATCACAGATATTTTTCTAATTCTTTGCCCGTTTTGTTTTTGCACTCGATTAGGGTATTGTGGCTATTTCAATCCCATAAAAAAGATGAAATGCTTAGATAATTGATATTTTCAGTTCAATGTCATTTATGATATTATTTTCTGCGATATATATTGAGCGAATCTTGATTGTTTTATGCAGTTTAGCATATAATTATCGGTTGCGTATTTATTTTACTATGTGGTATATATTTTCTGATTGGGATTAAAAGCAGTCTATAGGTACTGCAACTAGTATCATGAATGTAATTAAATTTCGGATAATTTGTAAATGCTGCTTTTGTCTTTTTAAAAAATTTGTGTTTGGTAAAGAAACAATTAATTAATATTTTGTTTTAATCCTTGACTCGTCCATTGGATGATTTTCTAAGTAATAGTTGATTAATTTAAATTGATGTTTATTTTTATTAAGGCTTTTTACTTGGTAGAACTTTTCTATTTTGAGTGGTTTGCGTTTGACGGGTTAAGCATTCCTTCTAATTCCATGTTGCATTTGTTATGTATTTTAATGAGCGTTTTATTGTCTTGTGCTTTGTCTCTTTAATAGGATCATTGTGATGGTCTTGTCAAGGTTTCTGATGAAATGAATGTTAGGGCCTGTCTTTTATTGTCGAAGATGGATTTATATGTAGGTTTGAATGAGTTTCTTGAGAGAGTTTTCCTGAGTGACAAGATGGTGGTATTTACCTTTATATGGCGGAATTCTACTGAAAGCTAGGAATTAAGGTGAAGGCTTATTTAGCTTGAGACATGTAAGCCTGTAGTTTCTTTAAGAGAGGTATTTTAAAATCCTGTTTAACTTAAAAAGGCATAATTCCACTGAAGCATAAACGGCTACTTTGATAGGTTGCCACCCTCATGAATATGGATCCTAAGTGACGAGTTAGACACTTTTTATGGGTTCAGAATAAGTAACTATCTTATTACCTGATTACACTTCTGACATTCTAAAAAGGAAAGATTTTGTAGCAACTGAGTTACACTGGCGTTAAATCGATTGGGGAGAGTCGTCTCAATTATGTTTCTTACCCGTTGAAAAAGAATATCTTCTTTATATTTAATTTTTTCATGTATTTCTTTGGATCCTTTCTATGTATTCAAGTACCTTTGTACCTTTTTGATGTTTTGCAGATTCTCAAGTCAACAGTGTGATCTCCATGGCAACGTGCACATTGTTGTAGAATGCATATAGGTTATGGGTCGTCAGAACCACCGGTTACACGATTATTGCATATTTTCTATTATTGTACATCGGTTTTCCGGAACTT
The DNA here is from genome assembly GCA_963556195.1 of Sepiola atlantica. NCBI lineage: Eukaryota > Metazoa > Mollusca > Cephalopoda > Sepiida > Sepiolidae > Sepiola > Sepiola atlantica. The sequence goes on along the minus strand of OY744527.1, from coordinate 136,027,412 downwards.
TTGCCAAGTTTAGCATATAATGTAGGTTAGGGATATGTTTCAAAACGTGCACTGCAATGAAGATTATTTAAAGTTTTTGTGTAAGTCTAGCGACATTAAAATGTGCAACATAAGTTTCCTGTCAAGTAGGTGGTTGTTTTTATTATCGTTTTATTTATAACTCTTGATACATAATGCTTTCTAGGTTGGTTTTTATTTCTCCAATTACACAAGTAGTTAATTCAGGAAATCTCACCACTTATCTAGATTCGGGATCTATGTGAATATGCATTGGTTTTCATGTCGTTTAGAGTAGTTGTTGTTAATATTAATTCTGCATATTTCCTTTTCTCTACTTCAATTTCTACAGTGTAGCTGTAATTTCATTTTACAGATGAGGGTGCCACATTGTCCGAGCGAAATATTCCTATCATAACAAGGAAGAGTAGTGTAACGTTTTTCGAGGGCGATTAAGCTTGGAAAAGAGGGAATTACCTCTTATATTTCGCTCACTCTATGTGTTTCTATGTCTGGATAAGGTTTTAATTAATGTTTACATAAGATAAAGAAATTGTTTTAAATATTTATGAACTATGATTCCCACTTACCAAGATGTTCGACAATAGGGAAGTGACTACAGGAGAAACTTATTTGCCTTTATCCTAAGTAATTGTTTATTCATACGACTGTCTAGTGTCAACATCTTTTATTTCTGATACGATTGGCCCAACAATCACTGACTTCTTGGTCAGATATTTGATAACATTAAGCATGGCTTATCTGTTGAAATATCCACATGGTCACTGTTAGGTTCGAATCATAATGTTATATAATAGGACGCATGTGATGATGGACGTACAGAGAGATCGCCTTAGTCATGTAGCGATTAAATAAGATACGGGAATTCAGATTCCCAAAAATGAGAGCCAGACGATGCCCCCCCCATTCCTTCCCTTGCAAGTTATTAAGTAATTAGTTAATTAATTAGCGTAAGTTTCGCTCTCTCTGTTTCAACGAACTTGCTTCGGTGTCGACAAGCTAAAATGGAAATAAATAGCTCGGAACTAAAAAAGTAGGCTTGTTATATTTTGTCATGTGTAGATTGATTTCAGTTACAGAGAGAAACCGCCGGCACGAAATGTCTACAGAGAGTGGTGACGGCGACGGGTCAGCTGCTAACAACAGCAGCTAAGGGGGAAGACATTGAAAGCAGAAAGAGAAGAGACAACCTGAATTGGGTTTACTGCTGTGTCAGTCGAAAGGGAGAGATTAAAGCGACTGGCAAGACCACTCGACGTCGCCCGGATCGAGAAACGACATATCGCCCCGTTAGCAAGCGATGCCATTCGCTGGATCAACAAAGGAGCTATTGTACTACGTCAGAGATTCCGACATATACATTTATTGATAACCGAATATTCAACAATAAGACTGTTGCTCATATTAACTAGAGATCGCGTAATGTATAGGCTATTTAGTCTGTTCGTAACAATGTCTTATTTGTATTCATAAATTCTGTTCGACTAGCATTTATTGTTTCGGTAACGAATTTAAATATCGAAAGGAGTCATTAAATTGTAATATTTATTAGTTCAGCGTTTTATTAGTTATTTATATACTTGCTATTTTATGATAAAAATAATAACGAAAAATATTATGACTCACCAATATTTCTGCCATATTAGTCACGTACAATATTAGAATAAAAAAAGAGTTTGAAATTATTTTTTTATTTATCTGAACACGTTAATATCGGATGATAGCGATATTTTCACATGTTCTATCTCACACATTAATGGACGCCGATCTTACCGTAATTTATTTACATTTATATTCTAGACTTATGACCCTATTGTCATTGCTTATTTAGTATTATTATACTAAGCGAGTATTAAAGCGAGGTGGAATAATTAATATGGAGTTTAGGCAATTAGAGACTATATCTGTCTTTTGTTCGAAAATAGATGCTTGTTTAGCTGATATTTTCTAATAATAACCAAATGTACAAAGCCGGCGTGGTCCGGTATTACTTTTACTTTTATTTTCGTTTTCTTTATAATCATGGCCTTTGCTATTTTTGTAAATATAATGTAATTTAAATCATTACGGTATTGCTTGGCTATTAATATTTTTATTGAATACAATTGTTATTTTGCTATGATGATGTTTTAGTTTCAATTTGTGAAATTATTGGATGTAAAATGCTTCGAAAACTGATTTTTTTAATGCATGAATTATTTCTATTCAACAGCTTAAGTGTGTCAAAATTCCTTGATTCTGAATGATTACGAGGTAATTCATTCTTTTTTCAATTATTAACAACATTTTAAAATGGCTGTTTTACTTACGAATTAATCAAAAGCCATTTTGGTGGATTTAAATGTAATGAAACTATTTTTGAATAAACTTAAAACAATCGTTTTAATTTACGCTATGACAATATCGTATTTCTATTACAAATAGAGATTTGGTATCTTTCTGTCTGAAGCCGAAACAATACGATTACTTCTATTAATGTAGTATTGGATTATCTTTAATGTTTAATTCAGTTTCCTGTACTATTTCAGACTAATGTGCTCTCGTGCAATGCTCAGTTTTATAGGATAGTGTAGTATTTCTTCTATTGTAATGATAGTTCCTTCCACCAGACATTACCCCCATTCTTGGAGATGTTGTGTAGTATATGTTCGTTTGTCATGATACCATTTTTCAGGCACTACCTCCTATTTTCTTGAGGGGATGATGCAGTATTTTTACCGTTGTCATGATATAATCTTCCCAGGCATTATCTCCCTCATTTTGGGGGCTAATGTAGCATCTTTTCTTTTGTCATTGGACCATTATTCCAAGTATTACCATCACTTTTGGTGGGTAGTGTAGCATATGTTGGTTCGTAATGATACCATCCTCCAACGAAGCAACTCATTTTTTGGTGTGCAGTGTAGAATATGTATTCGTCAGAGTTGAATGATCTATTTCGATCCTCTAGCAGATGATGGCGACATTCAAAACGTCATCACCGACGGATCGTTTAGATGAACTTGTGTCAATATAAATACCCGTGTTTATGCAAGACGCGTAGCATGCAGAGTAAAAATGAAAACGAAAGACAATTTCCGTTAAGAGGTTTTAGCTTAAAGAACTTTAAAACGGTATTATATTCTCTTCGCATTTCATACCGTGATTAAGCAAACAAAAGTTATTTGTGTAAAGGGTCAACGACGTTTAGATATGAAACTTCTATTACCACGATGCGACGGCTACACGGCCGGAAACAAACTCTTACGAAATTACTTCTCGCTCTTATGAACAAGACACTCGCATAGATCGAATCAGATTGTGGACGACTTTAGTTTAGAAAAATATACAGAAAATGTTCAGACATACAATTATAACAGATAAATACTTGATTACATTTTATTCATAGAGTAAGGATACTTGACAAGTATTTATTTATATTATTTTGATTATTCGGACTACTGTTCTCATCTTGTATGTTATTCTCATAACATTTCGGCTGATGTAACCTCTGACCTACTTTAGGTGCGTCTTGTCGAACTCCGGAATCTGTACGGGAATTGACATCAAACCCTAAAGGGTTAAATCAACGAGTGTTGATTGTTCTCGTTACGTCAGCCATGACAGTGTAGAAATGTAAAGTAATTCCGAATTATATTTGTAGCATGTCTTTTATTGAGGATTAAACATCTCATTTTGAGAAAACTGTCGATTAGAACTGATTTTTATTTGGCACTTTATCCGTTGCCCCGCGTATTTATTTGTGAAAACGAGACATTTTGATGTAGGTTATAGAAGACTTTGATCTGCATACGAGAAACAATTCTGATAGTCTTGCTTGTTATCGTGCACAGTTTAAATTTTTACATGGAAGTTGTAAATAATAAGAGGAATAGTTAATAGAACAAATAAAGGGAGAATTCTGAGAGAAATAATAAAAGGAGACAACTGACGTAAATATCAAAAAAGAGAGAAAAGAGGAGAAAGGGGCTAGTGGAAAAGATAGATAAGATAGAGAGAGAAAAGAGAAATAGGGGGATGGGATTTAACAGTCTATATCCATTCATAGCTTTTGAAGATGTTTTAGAACCTGCAATGTCGCATGAAACCACTTTTTCACCGAAAAATGATGGATTTTGAGTCCCGTGGAGCTCTAACGGCTATTTTTGGCCTGCACCTTCTGAATCTTGCAAAATTCTCAAAATGTTTGATTATTTTGTGTTATTTATGTATAAATGAACACAAAAATACTATTCGCATGAATCTGAAATTTTCACCCATTACGTTCCACCCCTATTTATATATTTGTATGTATGAGATTCACTCCTAAACTAATTAACCGATCTTTATGCATTTTGGAACACAGTTGCTAGGCGTAACCAGTCGTAATGTGGACTATATTCTATTTATTTTAGTTTTGTGCTAAAAATGTTAAAAGGTGATGGAAGCTCTTCGTGAAAATTCAGATACCTCCGATTCTTGTGAAATATTAATAAGTATTAGACTTTAGTTAATAAATATTCCTCGACTTTCATTTTTGTGTATTTTAAATTTTTTTAAGAGGGTATAATATGGGCACGCCCTCCCATTTAAAAAATTAAATATTTCAGATTTGCATTAAATTGGATTCATAGTCATTCGATATGATTAAGAAGGATTATCTGAATTTCAATTTATTCGTAAGACTCCTGAAGCTTATGCCTCAAATTTGAAAAATTTACTCGAAGAAAAATCATGGAATGGATTTTGATCAACATTGGAATAAAGGTTCTTGACATAAGTTTAAGTAGCATTACGTATTAATTTTACTCTTTGTAAGGGTAGATAAAATTGGTGCAAAATTGTTCGGGAAATTAATTTTACTCTTTGTAAGGGTAGATAAAATTGGTGCAAAATTGTTCGGGAAATAAATTTTACTCTTTGTAAGGGTAGATAAAATTGGTGCAAAATTGTTCGGGAAATAAATTTTACTCTTTGTAAGGGTAGATAAAATTGGTGCAAAATTGTTCGGGAAATGAATTTTACCCGTTCTGTGATGGCTATTCTTTTTTTTTATGAAATAAAAACTGTATCTTTCCTTCTCAATGTCATCTGCCATAAAATGGGTGTATACAACTTTTACTTCATATCATTATACGTAAGAAACAGTAAAATGTAAACAGATTAATGGCGATTTTCGCAAGAAATAAAATTAATATATAAAATATTCCTACATTAAAAGCTTTAGCTAGGAACGCAACATCATTTAATTGGGTCTTCTCTCGATCATGCGACATTTTGACAACCGTTTTTTCTGGAGGGTGGGAGATTAGTGCAGTAGTATTTATTGACATCTTGTTAAATAGTAATCGTAGTAGTTAGAGGGAGCTGCTATGTAATATAGTTACGAGGATTTAAGAGGGAGAACGTCATTTCGAGATAGTAATCAGTTATATTACCATGTTGGTGAGTAGCAGCATTGACCATTCATACGCCCTTCTGGGGATTCTGTCCCCAGAGTAGGATAGATAAGGAAATACCGGCTAGTTACGATATACAGGAAAATGGGCGACCACCTCCTGTGTGTTTGTATATTTTGGGTTTCTACGTAAATGACGCACAATTATTATTTTTTTATTTATTATTTTAATCGATTATTCATTACAATATCTTATTTAAGAACTATTATTTAGTAAAATATACGGTATACTTAAAAATAAGCGTACGTAAAATGAAAGTAAATGTAATAATAATTCGATGTGGGTGTGTAAACATCAGGTTAGTATAGAAAATTTCTACGTAAGGTTAAACATAGGTAGAGTGGAAGTTTCCAGTTATAATTAAAGTATAGCTACGGGTTCCGGCAATGTCATAACAGAGACAAACAGCGTTCAGTTTTACGTGGCAAATGAGTGAACTCTTTCATTTTTTACTCAACCAAAAAAAAAAAAAAAAAAAAAGAAAGAAAGAGAGAAATAGAGAGAGAGAGAGAGAGAGAGAGAGAGAGAGAGAGAGAGAGAGAGAGAGGTGGGGTTGGATTTCTGCTGACCCATGCGAGAAGAGGTTGGGTGTTTTATGTGTATACATGTTTGCTAGGAAAAAAGAATGACCTTAAAAAGTAGTATTTTAAAACGCAATTTCATTTGTCTTTGCAACTTGAACTATGCCTACAGGGACAGTATATATCTATACCGAAAGTCAGAAAATGTTTAGAATTTACGAGGTGGTGGACTAGCGCTTCATTGATTAATGAATCAAAGATTTTTGTGAAGAAAGAGAGAGGAGACTGATGAGGCGATAACGGATTGGTTTGTGGGGTCTAAAAGGGAAGTTGGAGGCGAACAGTCGACAAGCAGTTCAGCATTCTATGTTGCCGTGAGAGCGACCTCATTGTTGTTGGATGATGGGGAATTGTTGATTGCCTATTATTCACCACACTATTAAAACTTTTCCAGAAATCGCAAGTTTCTAGTTTCTGCGACTATTGCGTTTTCAGGTCATTTCAGTATACCTTCTCCTGGATGCGACTATTTTACACTTACAATTTCACATTTACTTCTATAAATGTTTGCCTATTTTTATTTGACTTATGGCGGTTTAATCTGCGGAACGTACGCTGCCTTTGTGCGATGGACACTGCACAGCTTGAAGGGAACACTTAGGGAGAGTGGGGCTTGCAAGAAAACTTCCGCGTGGGAACATGTGTTTCACTGCTTGCTTTAACCCATTCAGTTGTCGAATTTTCGCATGGTTTAACAGGAAGAGAAAAGATTACACTCCATAGAACATCTTTGATGAAATGTTTGATGGATTCCCAATCAGCTTTTTTGAAGAATCTCGTTATTTTTAGCAACGGATCTTCATTTTGGAGGTCAGTAATTATGGGTGATAATAAGGTGATCAGCATTGTCAGGTAAACTATGCGCTTACGCCACACAAGCCTCGGGCCGTGTGAGGGTTGTTGATCCTCACGATCTGGGAGGCGAGTCGGGAAAGTGACAGTCTGTGAAGAGGATGGGATAAAGAGAAACTATACGTGCTGCTACCAGCTGCGTATGCATAGATCGAGATACCGAGCCAATTACTGTGGTGAACATGAAAATCACCAAATACATGTATTTGGGCGCTAGTATCTAAGGAGAGTGCTGTATCTATAATGTCAGAGATAGTAGAGGAAATATAAGCAACTAACACAGTGTTTGAAGCTCATGAATGTCTGATCGTTAAATTCTAAATTATGCTCCTTAGTTACGATTATTGAATCCACGCCGGTGCATATATCTGTCTGAGTCCTTGCGGCAGAGTAGGATGTATCCAATCATATCAAAGCGATTGAGGGGTGTAAGTTAGTTTTATTAGTGCTAGGATGTACGCGGTTTACTAGAAGTAATTCTACATTATCTAAATTAGTTCAAAGTCCTAGGACATTTGTGAACGCAAGCATCAAGGGAGGAGGCGAATTGATGTTTCTGAGGTTGGTTTCTGGTTTAATCGTGTTTTGTGTTTGGCTGTCATTTCATTGAATTATTTCAGGGAAGAGTGGGTTGGCATGCGGGTGTCTGATGCCAGTAAGCACATACAAGTAGTCTATTAGCCGAATCTTAATTTATAGGATTGTGGCCTTGAGAAAGCCCAAACGGAAATAAGTTCAGGACCCCTTTCCATGCGCAACATGGCACTGCATTATCTTGTAATTATACAACTGATGATAGAGCAGCCACTCTTTGCGCTACCTAAGAGTTAGGGTTCTTTTACTGTCAGTCGCAAACAGCAGCCTAACAAGGTGTCAAACCAGTACCCTCAACCTGCCAGACAAGACAGGCCCAGGCTAGTTGTGTTAGAATAAGTGACAAACAAGCGCTCCTAAATTGCCCAGTTTAAAAAAAAGAGAGACGGCGTTCATTGTCCTAGTCAGGAAACACGGCCA
>OY744527.1:136004509-136014509 GCA_963556195.1 Sepiola atlantica | reverse complement strand
TCAGACCCATTTCGTAATTTTTAAAACGAATTGACAAATATGAAAGATAACAACTGTTTAAGATTGAATTTGATCAATTCAGAAATAATGGTGAAGTTTAACCTTCTGTTATAACCATTGAATATGTAACTGAATTTGATTAATATCAAATCTAAGGGTAATGGAGATAATTTTGATTTTTTGGTGGAAATCACTCCAGACAATACATGAAACTTCTTGATGCAACAGGCTAAAAACAATATCACTTTAATGACCAAAACTACCAAACAATAAGTGTTAGATGGATAGATTCCGACCTAGAAACCAGCAATTCTTTTCCCTATTTGTCAGAAACATCGCTTATGGAATTTAAGGACTAAAGGACAAAATAAGAGAAGCGAGAGTTATGAGGCTGCTGAAAGTAAACCCAAGGTTCATTTTTTACTATCTAAATTATCTCGTGTTATTATTATTGAACTTTTGTGCTTAATATATCTCTTCCATTCGATTCTCATCGTCCAAGAACTTACCACATTAGCCTTTCATATTTACAACTATACAAGAACTTGTGAAAATCCAACTATTTTTGATACGGAATACCCCAATATCCTATAATGTAGTTTCTTCAACTTTTCTATACACTCATCTAGTTCAATAATAATAAAACATCATTGACCATCGTGTATATGCGTCTAGTCTCTTATCATAGTCCTTTTCACTCGTTCATTTTCAGGCTATTCTTCTCTCCGCATTTCATTCTCGGCACTCATTATGTTCTCTGTTTCTATTTAACGAATGTACGAACGCCTGTATTTATTGTCACTTTCTAAAATCTATATTTTTTTATTATGTCTACATTTACATTCTTTAGCACTAACAGCGATTTTCACTGCTGGCTAAGTAGCATTAGACTTGGCTCGTGTTTGGGTGTGATAAAAAATATAGGTTATAGGCATACACAACTATAAAATTCCGATTTTCAGAAATAATTTAAGGGTAGATACACAAAGTTCTCATCATTATGATTTAGTCATTAATTGGGTAGAAAAATATTTATTTTAGATAATTGAGACTCATCGTATTTCATCTTCGCGTAACATAATACTTTTAGTCACATATTAAACTTTAAAAGATTTGCAGATGAAAACTAGCAATTTTTAGTGTTCTTTGTTTATCTTGGAAGAAGATTAATTCACATATCTTTCTTTCTGGCCATTTCAAAACTATATCAATTTCACTAATTCAATTTTAAAACTTCGTATTATTAGATTAGCAAAGCTCCTAGGTCACTTTGTTTCATGTCTAAGAAAACAATTAAAACACTTATCTGATGTCTCCATTTCAATTTCTTCAGACATATTTCCTTACAAAATTATGTTATCCTATAACCATAGAGTGCATCATAAATAACTGCCATGCACATTTGTGTTAGTTTCAGTGGTCGTTTCTGGAATCGCGTGTAGAACTAGGTCTTGGTTGCCACCTTGGGTTCCATCGTTGCAGCAGCTACATCTAATATATAAAATTATCTATTCGGATTTTTCAGTTTGTCATCGATAGTAATTAATCTGATAAATTGTTAGTTTTTTGACTTGCCAATTCTTTTTTTCTCTATTAGACCATGTTTATTTACAATAACATAGTATTCCACTTCAGTTTTTCAAATACATAATTATTCAGTTACTGAATTTTTTAGATGATGATTGATTATTTGTATAATTTCGATTATTCGGACTACCGTTCTCATCTTGAGTGTTATCATCACAAAGTTTCGGCCGCTGCAACTATAGGCCTTCTTTAGGTGTATCTTTTCGAAATCGGGAATATTTCTGTCGAACTCGGGAATCTGAACGGAATTTCGAACGTGACTATTTAATCCACAGGGATAGAATGCTCGTAGATTTAATAACGGGTTCCGTTCGAAATTACGTCCAGATTCCCAAGTTCGATAAAAATATTCCCGAGTTCAAAAAGATACACTTGAAGAAAGCCGGAGGTTACAGCGGCCGAAACGTTATGATAATAACACTCAAGATGAGAACGGTAGTCCTTATAATCGAAATTATACATACTTATTCAGGCTCGGTACTTTGTTAACATGAGGCTATTTTTCACTAATCTCCTCACATCTTCATCTGCTTACGTTCTAATGAAAAACAATACTTTTAGTTATCATGATCAATTTATTTTAGTATTAAATCATGCTATCAATTTTGACGAACACAATTTTATCTCATTGTATTCCGTGTAAGACTATTTTCTGCTTATTTAACGCCTTACGTTGCCCGAATGTAGATAACATCAATAATACATTTTTATTTAATTTAACTCAGTATTTGATCTACATCCGGGCAACACCGGGTAATTACCGTTAGTGATATATACTACTAATTTATTAATTTCACAAAGCATCCCCGGACGTGTTCTGAGTTGCTTCATAATTCCATAGAATTTACCAAATTTTTATTTTGGCTATGACGTCAGCATTGTCATGGTCAATCAACTACTATATGTGCATTGTATCGACCTACTAAACTTTACCCATAACTATTTCAAAATCATAATCGTGTTTGACTAATCAGAGCTTATATATCTCTCAGCTCCCTAATACATAGAAGACATTGTCAAGACTGCTGCAAAGAAAGTGAGCTCCCTCTACTGTGCTAAAAAACATCCCACACTTAACAGTATCATAACCTTCTACAGAGCCACCATCTGCCCATGCATGAAATAGTGTTGTAACATCTGGGCTGATGCACCACCCACTAGTTTCTTCTTCTTAGACAAGGTCCAAAAAAGAGTCTCTAATTCAATAGGTCCCTCACCACCAAGCTCCAGTAACTGTCCTATTACTGCAATGTTGCATCCTTGTGCTCGTTTTACAAGTACTTTAATGGAATGTGTTCCGATGAACTTGCTGCTCTGGTGCCCCTCTAGACGTAAATGCACTAAGCCAACCCGACAATCGGCTAAATTCTATCCATTCAGTGTGGAGGTTCCCAGATGTTTGAGAGCCTTCTATTTCAATAGCTTCTTTCCTCGAGTTGCCGTCCTTTGGAACTCCTTCCGTTCTCCGTGTTTCCACGACTGAACCGTCATGAAGTAATTTAAAACTAATGTTTACAAGTATCTCGCTACACAGTTTTCAATTTAGGATGACCCCCAAAATTTTCACCCTAATACTTCATAATTTAAGAAATATCTTTCTCGCTGGTTGTGATGAACGATATATTTGAAATTGCTTTAATATTTGCGTAAGCAAAATTGCTCCGAGTTTGTCTGATGTTGCTTACTGTTTTGGGGGTCACCCACGTATCTGTGTACTAATGTCATTATTGAGATTTTGTACTGTCTTAAGCTTATTTTTAGGATGCATATCAAGTTAAAACTCTAAAATCATGTTAAACGAGGTTTTGTATAGTATTTAACGAGTCCTGTGATATATTGTATGTACACGGGCCAACCTGAAGACGTGATATTGATCCTATTATCGAAGGACTGCTTTATTCATAACGAAAGAGAATCATTAATATTTAAAATTGAATTATATGTAAATCATTGAACTACTGGATCTACATTTCCTTAACGACGAGTTTCTTCAAGTTCATTTAGCTCAGAATGACAATTAACCTTGACCGACACTTTCGAGAGAAACATTATTGTTATTATTATTATTATTATTATTATTATTATTATTATTATTATTATTATTATTATTATTATCATTATTATTTGCACTAACTACGAGTTCTCACAGAAGTAATTGTCAGTGATGTCTCATTGATAATAACCGGTGGTTTTCCATGTAGTTTATGTGACAACAAGTCTCTCCCTATTCAAGGGAACACCACCGGTTATTATCAGTGAGCAATCATTATTCATTATGTTTATTCACTAAAAGGTCTAACACAATTCATCATCAGTAATTGATCACTGACAACAATCAGTGGTGTTCCCTGGAGTCTGAGTGACAACACGCCTCTCAAGAGTTTCAGTACTCTCCACCTCTATGACACAATGCGTGAGATTTTGGGGAGCTGAGGGTTCCCTACCGCATTCGTGGGCCTTGTGTCAAACTTGCGCTGAAATGTCGGTAAAGCTTTAAAGTTCAACAGAAGAGATTCTGTACTCGGTGTGATCGTGACACCATTCTCATAGGTGAAATCACCGAGTGCACTGTGCCTCGGTCATGTTTGTAGGACTGAGGGTAAGTGTCAAAAAAATTCAATGACAGGCGCATGTGATGGGGCCAGGGATCAGACTGTATCGTTCGGGAAATCAGTATGAAACTCAAAAATAAACATTTAACAAGGCGTACACTGATTGTGTCTGTATTCCCTCTTTTTCTCTCGCTCTGTCTCTCTCTCCTTCTCTCTCACTCCCCTCTCTCTCTATTTCTCTCTCTTTAGCTGGGAAAGAAATTTAACAAAAGAAAAAGAGACTGGTTTTTAAATTCGGACCGAGAAGACGCGTTTTGACCTGTTCCACTTTGGGTTTAAAAATGTCTTCAGTAACATAAATCTATTTTTATAAGAAAACGGAATAAGTGTTTCTTTCCTTATTACAAATAAGGTCCATAGCCAGCCAGCCAGTCCCAGAAGTAAACGACAGAGACGATGATTACTCACTGGTAAGAACGGCGAGTAAATTACGTGCACATGTTGTAACACATCGCATCGTCTCAAGATATGTCCCTTGCCAAAGCAGTAGTACTACATTGGTGCCGGTCCCAAGATTAACCAACGCCATAATGCAAAGTACCACATTGGTGCCGTGACCAGGATAAGACCCAGCGTTGCCACGGACACAACTGAAAACAAACACAAGACGAACACATTCCTCAAAAAGAAAACCACGGACACAACAAACAAACAATCGCAATTACAGTTGAAAAAAAAAATATCCAAAGAAAAACGCACGGACACAATCCCCCCCCCCAAAAAAAACCCAGCCACTTCTGACCGGAACGACCATACCAGCATCATCATCAGAAAAAAAGACAACACACCGTAAAACCACAAAAGCAAACGAAGGTGACCATTTTCTTCTGCTCTTATTTGCTCTGTGAATTTGTTGGTAAATAATTTATAAAAATTATATGTGTATAGAGCTTTTTGTTTAACGTCTGCTACTAAAAGAAAAAGAAAAGAAATAGACAAAATGGCTAGCACTAATCCAACACCCTTAAATAGAGTGCTCATAGGTGGATCGAAGATCCCAATATTTACTGGAAGATCGTCTGACTTAAGGCCATGGTTAGCTGCTCTGAAAAAGAAAGAGCGGGTTTATAACCTAACAGAACCAGAGCTAGTGAATCTGGCAGACGGTCTACCGTCGGAATGGATCGGAGAATATCTCGACGACCATCCGAATACAACCAGTAAAGACCTGCTCGATGAGGTAGAGGTACAGTATGGCGATGTAATAAATGCCGCCGATGCTGCTAGGGCCCTAATAAGAATAAGGCAACATCGAGGTGAAGCACTCGCTAAATTAGCTAATAGGATGAACCGACTTGCTAAGTTAGCATATAGGGATGCAGATATGAGGGAAAGTTCAGCTGTGCAAGTGCACATTGCTGAATTTGTTATAGATGCATTAATTAATCTCTTTATTAAAGTGGATGTGGCCAGATCCAATCCGACAACACTATCGGAAGCTTTATCTGCTGTGAGACAAAATGAAAACCTCTACAGGCGAATCCGAAGTGGCTACGAAAAGGAACAAGCTTATCTAAATGATAGCTTATTCAAAGGCGTTCACTGGCAGCAGGGACCTATGGGGGGGGGGCTCTAATAGATTTAGGAGACCTAAAACCGAATTCTACAGCGAGGAAGGGTCAGAGAAAACCCATGGTTGCTACAGTTTTAGCAAAGCCACAAACGCTGTAAGGAGTAAGTTTTGTGGGTACACTTCGGCAAAATATAGGAGACCGTGGCGAGCGCATGTTAGCCATAACAGACTAGAACAGGACTGCCCATGTTCATCTGAGGGAGAAGTAAATAACTTCAACCCAAGAAAAAGAAAGACCAGGGTACCCTCGCAGACCACACATCACCACCGGCATGAACCGACACCGGTTACCCGAACATGTAACCATGTTAAGTCCTCGAAAAAAGAAGGACCCCGGCGAAATATGAACCCTAAAGGGCATGGATGTCAGGGAGGTGGTAAAAGCGGTCCGAAACAGACCCGCCGAGGAAATAATAAATCAAGAAAATAAACTAGAAGACGTAAAGATGCCAGGGAAACAAACTCCACCAACAAGGCTCCGGAATGGGTTTTATGAAAATAATGGGTCGACCGATAGAGGCACTTATCGACACTGGATCAGAGGTCTGATTCCTCAAAACATCGGTTTTTGAGGAATTAAAATTGAAAAAACGAGAACTGAAGAATTCGAATGTAACCGTTACACTCGCAAACGGACAAAAGATGATTCTCGATAATATGACTCACTTACCCATTAAAGTGAGGAAGCTAAAGGCTTCGTCAAGGTTATATATCACTTCGAACTTGGATCGAGAGTTGATATTGGGCGAAGATTAGTTGAAAAGAAACCGATCACAAATAACCTTTCACCCTAACCGATTGAAGGTTAAAGGGGTAAATATACATCTTGGTATTAATACCAGTTGTAAAATCAACGAATCCTCACTGGAAAATGTGGAGTTGCCACCATGCATCGCCACTGTTAGATATGTTGAGAAAAAGGAGACAAAAAAAATTCACCTAGTCGTAAGACACCAGTCCAAAAAGGAAACCCCATGGTAGAGACAATTAACGTGTCTCCGCACCTACCAACAGCACATATGCATGTGGCCCGTAGGGGCATAAGAAATAGTGTAATATTTCCAACGGACTTACCGGTTAAAAGGGGATGTAAACCGACCAAACACCAATTGAAAAGATTCTCAAAATTACTCACCCCCAATGAATTAAAAATTGGTGACGGCTAAATGGAAAAGCTTCTTAAAACAACCGACGAATTCGTTTTAGGGTTTTCTGGGGGCAGAGGAAAAAAGGTCATCAACCATAACAAAAATAAAAACGTAACTAAAATTAATAATAGAGATGTTTTTATCAAAAAAAAAACTGTCGAAAAATCAACGACGCTGAGTCAAGTAAAATGACTATATATAAAAATGTCTATTAAAAAAATAATATCATGCGGCAAAATGTTTTTCTAAAAGAAAAAAAAAGGAGAAAGAAAAACCCTGAGATGAGTTTATATTTTAGGAGAGAAGACGAGAGTATGATGTTATACTGAGAGAAATTTATATTCCAGAAGACGATGGGATATAATGAAATGAAATTAATAAGGTCGTTTTTTTGACGATGAGTTAAAAGATATATATTTGTACGCAGTGACCATTGTGCCAGAAATCACCAGTGACCGTTGCTGGTTGCACAGCCAAAGGTCAAAATATAAGGGGGGGGCGTATATGACACAATGCGTGAGATTTTCGGGAGCTGAGGGGTCCCCACCGCATTCGTGGGCCTTGTGCCAAACTTGCGCTGAAATTTCGGTAAATCTCTTCTGTTGAACTTTAAAGTTCAACAGAAGAGATTCTGTACTCGGTGTGATCGTAACACCATTCTCATAGGTGAAATCACCGAGTGCACTGCGCCTCGGTCATGTTTGAGGTCGGTGTCAAAACAATTCAATGGCAGGCGCATGTGATGGAGTCAGGGATCAGACTGTATCGTTCGAGAAATCAGTATGAAACTCAAAAATAAACATTTGACGAGGCGTACACTGACTGTGTCTGTATTCCCTATTTCTCTCTCGCTCTGTCTCTCTCTCCTTCTCTCTCACTCCCCTCTCTCTCTATTTTTCTCTCTTTAGCTGGAAAAAGGATTTTAACGAAAGAAGAAGAGACTGGTTTTTGAATTCGGGCCGAAAAGATGCGTTTTGACGCGTTCCACTTTGGGTTTAAAAATGTCTTCATTAAAATAAATGTATTTCATGAGAAAACGGAATAAGGGTTTTTTCCTTATTACAAATAAGGTTATTTTGCACTAGATGTTTATACAGATAGATGGAGAAAGCAACCAGAATTTCTACATGGTAGAGCTAATTCTTATATAAATAGCTTAACAATCTTTAACAATCTTTACTAAAACGACTATGTACATTTTACGTGTCAAGTTCCTGGTTTGTATTGAATTTAACAATTTGACACTGTTGTTTACTGCCGTCTGTATATAAAAGTAGCTGATAACATGACTAAGAAACATTCTTGCTGCCGAAAGAACAACTCAGATAATAAGTTATACATCATTATAAATAGAAAGCTTTGATTGTTGACAGAAAGTCCTCATGGAAAACATAGATTTATTCTGTTGAACGAAGTTGAGCTAAGTCGACCAATTGATGCGTTTCCTGTAGACATTAAGGAGTGCCGCACGGTATAAAGCTATCGGAAAATGTCGTGTCTCAACCTACTATTATAGGGTTGTCTCCATTAGGTCAAATAAACACGACCATTCTGCCATAAACTTTATTTAGAGATCAGATTGTAATTTTGTTTTAAACTATTTTCCACTAAATCGACATCATTGCATTGTTTTAAATATTAGAAATACTATGTTTGTTTCGTTGTCGATATCTATATACTTGCCTTTAATATATATATATATATATATATATATATATATATATATATATATATATATATATATATATATATACATATATATGAGCATAATTAATTATATATATATATATATATATGAGCATAATTAATTATATATATATATATATATATATACATATATATGAGCATAATTAATTATATATATATATATATATATATATATGAGCATAATTAATTATATATATATATATATATATATATAACTTATTAAATTTTTTTATATACTGTTACAAAAAGTCTCTCAGACACTAGACGGGTTTTGCCATTTACATAATTAATTCCTTTTAAACTTCAATTAAATTCATATTTACAAATATACACTATAAAATTTATATATGTATTTACAATATTTTCCAATAAGGTGATATTAATAAAAAGTATTCATACAATTAATTAAACACATTTCATTAAAAACCAGCGTGTTTTTAAAACCATACTTTGAATGGCAAGTATGTGACAATTGCAAAGTCATCCTTTCAGAAGTGACGTCATTTTGAGAGGATTTTTTTCATATTGTAATTCTTTAGTTTCATTACGTTGTTAAGACAAGATGTCTTGCTGTAAATTAAAGTTAAGCAAGGCATATGCAAGCCATTAGTAAACGGATGACCATTTTTGAAGAATTAATTGCTAACTCACCCTTCCGGTCCTTCCGGAAGTGACGTCATTGTGAGAGGATTTTTTCACATTATCATTCTTCATATTCATTACGTTGTTAAGACAAGGTGTTTTGTTGTAAATTAAAGTTAAGCAACAAATATCTCGGCCATTACTAAATGGGTAACCATTTTGGAAGAATAACATAACTGGTTTTTAGATATGACGTAGGCGCCTTCAATAGCATAATTAAACATGAGTTATTTGATATGACCGAAACGCTTCCTAATTTGTTTTTCCTTTTTTTTAACTATGTACGGGAGAGAGTAACATTTTTATGGGGCGGTCAAATTTTTTTTAACTAAAAATATTCTTATGTATGGGGGAGAGGAAAAGGAATTTGAGGAGGTGAACACATTTTTTTCTTTTTTATGTGAATATACTACTATCTATGGAGGAAGGTTGAAAATATTTTTGGGGGTAAATTTTTTCTAAATTCTTTTCAATTAAAAATATTTAAATGTATTGGAGAGGATAAAAAATTTGGGAGAGGGCTCAAACATTTTTTTTTCTTTCTTAACTGAAAAATTGTTTATGTATAAGGGAGGGTAAAACAAAATTGAGGGGTGACAAAATTTTTTTATTTTTAACTAAAAATATTTCTATTTATGGGGGAGAGGATAAAAAGAAATTGGGGTGATGTCGAAAATTTTTTTTTCTTTATTTTTAACCCAAAATATTCTTAGTCGGAAATAAAGAAACTC
>OY744527.1:135999509-136002009 GCA_963556195.1 Sepiola atlantica | reverse complement strand
ATGTATATGTATATATATACACCAATATATATATATATATATATATATATACCTATATATATATATGTATATGTATATATATATATATATATATGTACCTATATGTATATGTATATATATACCTATATGTATATGTATATATATATACCTATATATATATGTATATATATATACCTATATATATATGTATATGTATATATATACCTATATATATGTATATGTAGATATATGCCTATATATATATATGTATATATATATACCTATGTATATGTATATATATATACCTATATATATATGTATATGTATATATATATACCTATATATATATGTATATGTATATATATATCTCTATATATATATGTATATGTATATATATACCTATATATATATATGTATATATACCTATATACATATGTATATATATATATCCCTATATATATGTATATGTATATATACCTATATATATATGTATATGTATATATATACCTATATATATATATATGTATATATACCTATATATATATGTATATATATACTTATATATATATATATGTATATATACCTATATATATATGTATATATACCTATATATATATGTATATATATACCTATATATATGTATATATACCTATATATATGTATATATATATATACTTATATATATATATGTATATATACCTATATATATATATATATATGTATATATACCTATATATATATGTATATATATACCTATATATATATGTATATATACCTATATATATGTATATATATACCTATATATATATATATTAATATATACCTATATATATATAATTCTATATATGAATATATATATATATAATTCTATATATGAATATATATATATCTGTATATATATATGTATATATCTATATTAATATATAAATATATATGTATATATCTATACTAATATATGAATATATCTATATATATGAATATATCTATATCTGTATATAAATATATCTTTCTCTATATATAAATACATATATATAAATATATGTATATATATATATATATATATATATATCTATATATAGATAAACTATATATTACGAATATATATATATATATATATATAATATATCTATATATTTAGGTATATATATAATATCTTAATATATTACGTTTCTTCTTAAACGCTCGATTCCTAAAAGTTTAAACTATATATAGCTTTTTATATATTCATGATCTTCTATATATGTTGACAGAGTTTGTATTCGTCAGCGCTTTTTATATAAGGGATCTAATTATGAATTACATTAATAACATTTACCGTATCATGCCCTTTGATCAATAGCGAGTTTTCCAGCGTTTAATGTGTTAAAAAGTTTACTTAAATATATAATTATTTGATTCATTTTGTCTATCGGTTTCTGTATATCTTGTTGAACAATCATCCGCTGTCAACTATGAAAACATCAAAGCAGACATAATGTGAAAATATAGATTAAATTATCTTAAGTTAGACAGAATCAAATCAATGTCGAAAATAAACTTTTACTATTATTTGTGAATATCTAAGTTCGACATTAAATAATTTTATGTAAAGCTTAATTTCATCTTAAGAAGCCATTTTAGCCAATAGAATACGAGGGCAAACGAAGATGTTTAAAAGTGTGTTCTATATTTACCAATCGCTTTCATTATTTTGACTGTCTCACGATCATCACATCATTTTTTAAGAAAGCAAATGATTGAAACATTATCCTATACTTCTTATTGAGATTCTGTTAGTTCGATATGAGCTTCTCTGTTATAAAAACAGGTTTAAATATTTACGTGCCAATATCTTTGCAAAAATTATCTATTTGTCATAATTGAATTTTTCTATATTCTTTAATTGCAATGTTTTCACTTTCTTAAATAATTGTGTTGTCAGTGAACATCTGTTTTAAAAATTAAATAATTGTGTCGTCAGTGAACATCTGTTTTAAAAATTAAATAATTGTGTTGTCAGTGAACATCTGTTTTAAAAATTAAATAATTGTGTTGTCAGTGAACATCTGTTTTAAAAATTAAATAATTGTGTTGTCAGTGAACATCGGTTTTAAAAATTAAATAATTGTGTTGTCAGTGAACATCTGTTTTAAAAATTAAATAATTGTGTTGTCAGTGAACATCTGTTTTAAAAATTAAATAATTGTGTTGTCAGTGAACGTCTGTTTTAAAAATTAAATAATTGTGTTGTCAGTGAACATCTGTTTTAAAAATTTAATAATTGTGTTGTCAGTGAACATCTGTTTTAAAAATTAAATGATGAGCGCAAATTTTCGTTTTTCGTATTCAAAGCTTTGGAACTTTTTTCTTTTATTTAATAAAACAAAGATAATGAGAGCGTCTTTCAAAATTATTAATTACCTTTTGAACAAGGTGTGTCGGCTTCACTAAAACTACTAAAGTGGTGATTTTACAACGTGGAAGTAAGCTTACCTTTAATATGTTTATCCAATTCAAATAAGGATTCCACTGCTTATATATA
>OY744527.1:135977009-135989509 GCA_963556195.1 Sepiola atlantica | reverse complement strand
ATTCCCATACCAGTCGGATTAAATCTTTCGTTAAATACGTGCATCATGTAGTACTGCGTTCTTCTAAAGAGATATTTTGAATTATATTGTTTATTTTTCTACGATATTGATAACCAAGAGAATTCGATTATTGTTACGGACAAATCAATCATTACGATTAAATTGATATTTATTTTCTTCCAGCAGAGTGTTCAATCTATATCGGAGCTTATATATACATATATAATGTATTCATTAACACTCACACACGCACACACACATATAATGTATTCATTAACACTCACACACGCACACACATATATAATGTATTCATTAACACTCACCTTCACACACATAATGTATTCATTAAAACTCACCTACACACACATAATGTATTCATTAACACTTACCTACACATTCACATAATGTATTCATTAACACTCACCTACACACACACACACATAATGTATTCATTAACACTCACTTACACACACACACATAATGTATTCATTAACACTCACCCACACACACACACACATAATGTATTCATTAACACTCACCTACACACACACACACACATAATGTATTCATTAACACTCACCTACACACACACACACACATAATGTATTCATTAACACTCACCTACACACACACACACATAATGTATTCATTAACACTCACCTACACACACACACCCATATATATATATATATATATATATATATGTGTGTGTGTTAGTGTCTGTGTGTGTGTGTGACAAACGGAAAACAATTAAAGTGCAGGAGAAAAACAAAAACAAGAGATTTTGACCGGTTTCCTTCCGTTGGCGAACTTCTTCAGAAATGAACATATGGAAACAAATTTATTTAGAAGGCACATACATGAGATGAGGGAAGGATTATCTGATTGGATCATATGAGAAGACATTAAGGGATGTTGAAATATGACGAGTGGGTGACACATTCTTCTATGTTTCTTATTCTTCTGTTTATATTTCTATTTATGTTCTTTCTCTCTTTTACTTTCACACCTAATGAGCTAGTATGGAGAAGGCGGTGGGGGAGGTGGAAAGGCGACAAGAGGGATAATAGTCAGAGGAGCTGAACAGGGTAAACAAGTGGACATGAAATTGATACACTGGATGCTATAACCCAAAGTTTAATCAAAATGAATCAGGGATAGATCTGCTAGTTTATCACACATTAGGTTTTTAAAGAGCAATAGAATATCTTAAACCGACAGTCTATATATATGTACATATATGTATGTATATATATATATATATATATATATATATACATATGTATACATAGAAGAATGTGTCACTCACTCGTCATATTTCAACATCACTTAATGTCTTCTCATATGGTCCAATCAGATAATCATTCCCTCATCCCATGTATGTGCCTTCAAAATGAAATTTTTTCCATATCTTCATTTCTGAGGACGTTTGCCAACAGAACGAAACCGGTCAAAATCTCTTGTTTTTGTTTTTCTGCTGCACTTTAACTTGCTTTCCGTTTGTCATTTTTCACACATTTTGTACACCACGACATTTCTTTTTCATGAATTATCGTGTACCTTACCCTACATTATATATATATATATATATATATATATATATATATATTAAATTGTACTCATCTTTTCATTTTACTGTAGTTTCACGGTATTAACAATCATCAGAAGTGTATCTGTTTGGTCTAACACATGTGACATTCATCGAAATATCGATTAATGCCATATGTTGAAGAACATTGATGATCGGTAATGCCGTGAATCTTCAATGAAGCGTTAACCTAAGTAGAATTTACTTACATCTATTATTGATATAACTTTATTCAATAGGTTATAAAGTCTTGTGCTTGTCTAACATTTGCTGTTGTAATTCAGTTGTGCTCCGATTTCAAGAGGTGCGGACATAGATTCAAATCCGATTTTATTACAATACAATGTGTTAATGCCTAATACATTACAGATTTACAGAGAGTGCGTATACTCCAAAAGCAGAATGTTTTCAGTCAACACTTTTATTCTGGAATGAATAGACATGTTTTCTCATTAAACTTAGCTGATCATATATTGCATTGCACATGTCACATTTTATGGTCCTAATTATAAATAACTGAAAATTGCAGAAATTACTTTTTTAATTTAAAGTGGCGATATATACTCACAGCGATTTCGTTTTTGTCTTGTTGAGTTATTTTCAGTTGTTGACCAATGGCCACCAGCGGGCAATAGTAATTGATCGTCGTACCCACGATGTTCACAGTATTTGATAATAGGATGGATTGTATATTTTGATGTGAGAGGGCATAACTTTGAAGCAGAATAACTATCAAGACTAAAATAAAGCAATGAAATGATTATTTAAAATGATATCCATCATACATTTCATAACAGTTACTTTCCCTTCTCGCAAATTACTTTAATAACATATGTTTAACTGTATTGTTTCTATTTAAATGAATGAATTTAGAAAATATTCTGTGTAGTTTTGGGGCGGTAGTGTATAGCGGCGTTTACCGTGTCCAAGTTGTGTCGGATTTATTGTACCACTTTAACCGGCTTATAGAGAACCTTCGCGTGCTTCCCGTTGTGGGTAATTGATTCAAAAATAGAATCAACATTTGGATTACTATTCTCATCTTGAGTTTTTTGCCCATGCAACTTCGGACCTTCTTCAGGTGTGTTTTGTCCAACAAGGGGATCTATACGGAAATTAATCTTTTATTTAATCTCTTGGAGTAAATTGTTCTCGTACCGTCAGCCATGACCGGATAGAAGGATTACGTAATTAAACAAATATATTCTAAGTAAGTATCGTTTGTAATGACGATTGAACTTTCAACTTCCAGGAGAGTGTCATTTACATCTGATTATGTACATTGAATCCGTTTAGATCTGCACCCATTTTGATAAGGACACCCTTATAAACAGTAGTTCGAATACTCCAAACCATCGAAATTATTAATTCTTATCTAAAAAATTCGAAACAGAAGTCAAAACATCGTAATCTTTATTTATGATATTCTTTTTATTAAATGTTCTATTTCTTTAGTCCAATTTAGGGATTATTAAAATCAATTTCTCTAAATTCTGTTTTGAACACGAAATATAGTTTGAACTGAAATATTAGATGGGCATGTTTAATTTATCCTAACTAAAAACGGTCTGACCCACCTCATTCTTTATTTTTATTTAAACGGTGGTCGCGTGTCTGAAACGAGCAGAGAACCATTTCGCTGCGGTTGTAGCGTGGCTTTTGCTTTTGCTAGGGTTATTTAAGAATGTGCGCGCCATATCAGGAAACGTTGACTGTTCCTTTCGCCGGGGGGAGGGCGCTTTCTTTGACCTTTTCCCAATCTTTGCTAGCCTGGACATGACCACCTGGGCTTTTGACTTTCTTCATTTATTTTGTTTTTGATTCTCGCATAAGCTCCCGAACTCTTTCGTTTTAAACGAGAGGGGCTCATTATTATTGCTGAATAAGAATCAGTTGGTTAACGCACGCGAAAATTCTTACTTTCTGAGGGCGGTGGTGGAGAGGCGTGAAGATAAAAAGGCATATAAACAAACGGCGAAAGAAAGACTGACTATTTAAGTCAGTAAGTTTTCTACTTCGAATCGCATCTCCACTTCACCACAGCTGGTTTGATCTTTGTGACTCTTTCCATGTTGATACTTCGGATAAAGGCAGGTTTAAAACCAGACGTTTATATTCTGTTTGACCTATCATACATAAAACAGTTAATATGGCCCCCTTTCCTAATCTTTTTGACACAAAAGCTGTGCCTGAACTATAAAAAACGCATTTATCTGTGTCATGTTTTCAAGTGCTTTTGTTTTTGTAAGGAACTCGAAGACCTTTTAATTCGTAAACGGATAAAATATTTTAGATGGAGATTATCTGCTGATTCAATTCTGCAACTGACAGTTATACGAGAAGGCCTTCGCAAACGAGCTTCTTGTTATCACAATAAAAAACCGTATCAGACGTTGCCTTACTTTTTTGTTTGATATTTTTTTATTTTTGAGTCAAACAAATGTGTTATTGTAAGAATATATAATATATAAAAAAAATAACCATCACATGACTGGTAAAATTAATTCTTCAAACAGAACAGTTTTGCACCACTTTGCTGTCCCCTTACTAATATTGTAATGAAGATATTGTGCTACTAAACCTTACGTCTAGAAACCTTATTAAATTTTGATTAAAATAAATTACATGATTTTAATTCTAGGAAATATCAACAATTTAAGGCTTCAACTTAAGGAGTCTTAAAAATTGAACTTAAGGGAATATTTAGCAATATGTGTCACATAAATAAGGATCACATTTAATGCAAAACTTAAAATATTTGAATTTTTAATTGACGGTCGTTTCAACATTATTTTCCATAAAACCCTTCAAAATATTCAAAAGAAAGTGAAATTTAATAAATATTTATAATGGATGTTTAATAGCTATTGCTAAACTTTCAAAATAATCGGAAGGTATCTTAATTTTTACGAAAGGCTTCTACCCCTCTTCTTAAAATAAATATAGCTTGCCTTTACCACTCTTACGCCTAAATACATAATAATTAGTTAATTAGTATAGGAGTGAATTCTGCACAGACAAATCTATAAAATTATACACAAACCTAACTTTTAGATAGAGAGAGATTAGTAAAAAAAATCATATAAAATACTTTACTCATTAACAAGCACAAATACATACACTTGTGAATTGGAATATCTCATATAAAGAGAAGTTCTGGCTTACGCCGGATTCCGCAAATTTTCCTCTTTGCACGTCAACTCAACTACAGAATTTTACTTTAAATTATGCTATAAATTGATACGTTTATATATTACTCTCCATAGCCGATTCGAATATTTCGTGCAACTCTAGAGAAATTACGCAAATAGACAACTGTTTACAGGGCTGCGTCTGGTATAGGAATTACTAGGTCAGTTTCATTTGACAAGTTGAATTTCACCACGCTGTGACTTGAACCTCTGACACTAGAGCGTAGTTGACAACTAGCGGCTAGTTTCTATACGAAAACCAGCGGCGTAATCGTTCGTCACACGAACATATTCGAGTCGGTCATAGATAATGATTTACACAAGTACCAACAATAAACGTCAAGTTTTAATTAGTTAACGTTTTATTTGAATACAACGTATTTAATAAATACATAATTTATCTTTTCATGGACGGCGGCACCGGGGGGGGCAGGGGGGCTCAAGCCCCCCCCTTTTTGACTTGGCCCCCTCACTTTACGGTCATCAATAATGAAGTTATATATGCACGTGTTTAACCAGCCCCCCCCCCACTTTTTAGAAGAGCCCCCCACCCACACTTTTATAACTGTGCCGCCGGTCCTGCTCTTCATGTCTATATTACAGGTGATAGTTATTTCTTTTACCCTTGATGATCCTAAAGTCAGGGTTTATTATTAAGAGTAAAAATCGAATACTGGAGATCATCTTCGTCTCGATGTTTTATTGCTCTAAACTCTCCCAAAGTTACGATGATTTATAATTAATAATGGACGAGAATAAATGTGAACAGTAGCCAGAGACCTTTAGACTCGTTCATATTTATAGAGGATCATTAGATTTAACTTCTCTACCGGGCTAGAGAATGAATTGATACAATTGAGCCATTAAGACTAATTAATGGTATTTATAAATATGAAATAAAATTAAAAGACAAAACTTCAAAAATTAGATTTAATAAACAATCATTGTTTTGGTTACATGACTATATGTTTTGAGCAAATCGCCTGACCGAGTTAATAGGACTTGCCTAGGAAAACTGAGGATAAGTAATAATTGTAAAAGAATGAATTTAAGAAAATAGGTTTTGAGACTTACTGATTGCACATCTCGGTTACATATTGATGTATATAATAAAATTGCCATAAACAATTTTACTGTTCAAAGTACCTTTTCGAGATTATAGTTTTTTATAGTCTCGTATAATTCTAAACACTTTTATTCAAGTAATTGCCAAATAATACTATAAGCAATTCAATTCTACCTTTAAGAAAATGCGTGTTCTCAAAAAAGAGAAAATTAACCAGAAGGCAACAGCTGTTTTAGAAAATATTCTGTACGATGTCCATTTCGTCGTTTAAAAAAAAACAAAAAAAACTTAAAAGCGTTCATAAAATTTTAATTTCAACATTCCGTAAGACGTCTAATGTATTTTTATTGAAAAAAAGATTTTAATGGCATATTTTCGTCGTTGAATTATCTTTTAAAAAAGCTAATTATTTTCTTGCAAGAAAATAATTAAGAGAAGACGAAATAAATTTCAGTAGTGGCGGGTGATGTTTAATGACTAACTTCAGTTTAAATCTTTGAATCAATAAAAGATGAGAACATGAGACATAGTTGAATTCGTCACAAAAAAACTTTAAGATTATAACAAATTCCCTCTTCGATATTTAAAAAAAATAATTTCAAATTAGTTAGGTTTTATACTGCCAATAACACCGAGATAAAATATCACAAGTCTGGTACATAGGACTTTTCCTCTTAGAAATAATTTAGTGCGTGATTCGTGCCAAGTTCAAATCTTATCCATGCCATTAATGGATAATTAAACACACTAATAACGTTGAGGGTGGTATGAACCCACCATCTTTATACAACTATAGATTGAACTGAAGATTGCATTGAACTAATCGTCTACAATGACTAGTTTGTAATATCAATGTTTCTTTTTTCAACATTACATAACCCCAAAGAACGATATGCCGTAAAACAGACAGACCGAACGATTAACTGGATTAATTGTAGCAGTACGCTTTTTAAAAACTTACATATACTGCATTTAGCTTGTATTGGCTTCCATAATAATAAAAAAACACTTCAAATAACGAAAATGTCATCTAATACATGCATTGTAGTCTGAGTGACAATACTATTTAATATGATATGGTCTTATTAATCACGAATTGTCCCCAACTATAATGCGAATCGAACCCATTTCCTATACTTTATATGAAACTTGTGAACCAGTACCAGTTGTTAATTGAAATGTTGGTAAGTTTTCACTTATGAAAATGCTAGCCTTCCAGTGTCGACTTTCTTGTTTGCCTATGCGTGCGTCCATGTTGCTTCTGATTCGTGGAATCGTTTGCCAGGGATATAATACTCTGGCCTTTATTCCGGGTCACTTGTACGTATCGCTTACCAATGCCCTAGAAGTCAAAATAAATCATCTAGGTATAGGCGGCGTTACCTGACAGTTACGGTGAGGACGTGGGAAGCCTGTTCATTATTCAAAGAAAAGATTATTCTCAGTGCGTTATCGAGCCCGCAATATAGTTGGGAAAACAGAGACGCTTTTTACATTAACGTGTAAAAGACAAGGAAATAAAATACTGCAGATTCGCCTTCATCTAACATAACTTACCTAACATTTACTTTATTGAAAAATAGATGTTAAAATTAAAAAGTTGGATTCTTTTATAAAATATATAAGTTATTGAATACACGTTGAACCTTACTTTGTAATTGAATAATTATATGCTTTTGAAAAACAACGCTTTGTTTACATGGTGTAGTGTTCGAATACAAACTCACTCTTCGGTGCCAGAAATGAAAGCGCTTAATACCGTTTCTGCTCACATAGCTTCGCGCATGCATCCGCCTGAATCATGAAAAAACGACTAATATTTTGAAGTAATTATTTCACTCTAAATTTGTCGAATTGATAGTCTGTATTCGGCTGCCAGGTTCAGTGTAGATTCTTCCATTGTTCCGAGCAGGTTCCACGCGACTGAGGAGTTAAAATTACGGAAGATTATATACATTAAGACTCATCTCATTATAGCTTATCTCAAATTATTCATAAACATCTATTTAAAGGCGTGTTTTGTTTTAACTAATAAGTATCCCGATACAATAGTTCATTGTTGTGACGGGAATCAATTTATTAAAACAAATCAAAAGATCGCTTAATACGTTTTAACGCCTGCTTTTCTTCCTAATAAACAACACTTATCTCTGGCTAGTTGTTGACCGTGAAGTAGGTTTTTAGTTCCTTACATCAAGTAGATTCCTGCCTTGTCTGGAGTGACTGCCATACAAAGAAACGATGCCATATTTCAATTTTGTTAAAACAATGTAAAAAATCCTTTGTTAAGTTTAAACGCATGTTTTTGTTACTAATACACAACCCGGCAATGTATTCCAATGCTGTGCACCGTATTAATGGATTGAAACTAATAAAACTCACTTATTACGTTTTAACGCATGTTTCTTAATAATAAACAACCGATACCGTATTTTAATGTTGTTGCCCGCATTAATTGATAAAAACTAACCTAAATATCCCTCATTAAGTTTTAACTCACAATTTTCTAATTAATATTTATCACAATTTGCTCGAATAATTTTTAAGTTGTGCATTAAATATCAAGGAAAAAAGTGTATTTTGATTTAATTATTAAAAATCATCAAATAATTCTAATAAAAAATATCATTAAAATTTTTTTTTTAATCGCAGTCTGCAATAATTCTGATCGATTTCAAACCGTGTAAATTACACTAAAACCGTTGTCGATGACCATTTGATACGACGGACACACTCCACTGATAACTACTTACGGTCACAGATTCCGAATAATACAATAATAACAATACTGTAGAAAATGTTGGCGGAATAAGTTTTTTACTTCTCGAATTTTGCTTTTTTTTCCTGTTTAAAACTAATTTAAAACATGTATAGGGTGGGGTTTGGAATAAGGAGACGATTTTTTAGGAGTTTGAAGGAAAAAAGACAATTTTATATCGTATGAAAAGCAAATATTTTATTTGGAGTAAATGTGCACCACATGTATATTGAGTCCACTTTTGTTTTCTAAAATCTTATCACATTGCACAAGAATGTGATTCGTTATAACCAACGGTTTGACAATTGGTGAAAATATTTAGTAAGTTGGGCATTTTTAGTCACCATTGTGTCTTTTCAACAAAAGAAAACTTTAAGCAGTTCCAACATTCAACCTAACAACAATATGTACTTGGGGGCCTTTATATTTATAGCTACCAAGACTTTAATAGGAAAATACAAAACACTCCCTATATAATACTAACTAGGCGAAATATAGAATAGCACACAGATGTAATAAGCACACACTTTCGCGAGCAACATGTATTTTCACCAAAACAATCCTTCTTATCATACCATATTCTCTGAATATAGCACACAGATGTCATAAACAAAAGTTCATTTGTACAAATCTATTCAAATTACTGATTATTCTTGCCAACAGGGAGACGAATCAGCGCCTTTTTCAAGAAAACTCTGCGGTGACCCACTTTTGAAAGTAATTGATTTTTTCTTACCCAGTTAGTAATGTGTTAATCTCAATTTTTGTTGATGTTTTCCAAGTCAAAGTTCTTTTCTTCTAAAGTAGATGAGACAACATTATCATTAAAAAATCAACCATTGCACCAGTATAACTTTCCGAAGCTGGTAAAATAAAATAAATCTGTGAGTTGATCCATTATACCCACTGACCTATTATGTCCCTCATAACCCTAAAAATGGAAGGGGAACACAATAACAAAAAAGCTACTAAACGATTATACAGGTAAGAATATCTTTGTCTTCGTACATACAAATGAACATTCTGGGTATCTGTTTTTACATTGTGTGATCTGCGTTCGTGCTGATTCGTCAAAGGTTGTCCATAGAACGTCTTGAGTCAATTTCCTTTCCCGGAAAACGTCGGGATACGGGTAAAAATACATATATATTAACATACTTACGTATATATATTTTCTGGTGGAAAAATATGTACTATTTTCTCGTTTGTCTTGATAATGACATTAATATATATATAATAAGGAGAATATTATTTTAGAATATTTAAAAAACCTGGACAACGCAAATTATGTTTTCTAAAATAAATTATTTATTTACTTTAAAAACTTTTATCTTTATTTTTTAAACTTGAGTACTTTCGATGATAAACATCTTTGCCAGAAGTATAAGCATATTTTTTCTTCTCTTCCTCTTTCGTACAATCCTACTCAACTGAGACATATTTATCGCAGTCAAGTTGAAATTGGTCTTGATGTTATAGACGATTATATATATATATAATATATATATATATATATATATATATATATATATATATATATATATATATATATATATATATATATCTATGGGGTTGTGTTCCGTGTTTCTTTAATTGGAGTTTTTTGTTCACCTTATTTTACAGGTTGTAAAGTAAAAAAAAAGCTAGCCTATAATTATTTAGTTATGAAAGTCAAAAATGTATAGTTAAAGATGGCCTCAATACCTTATACGTTTTCTTCATATCTTCTTAAGACTATTGCAGTCTAATAATATCATATCTAGCAGTTGCAATGTAATTATGAGCGTAGAATATTAGATATACATTGATATACAACAACAATAAGATTGCGCTAAAATAAAGAAAAGACAGTGACGCCTCAGATAAAAAATAGCAGAAGACGGAACGATTAAAACGACTAGGATATTACATTTCACAATATACGCACATGATCTTGAAATTACCAATTTTGTGTTATTAGACTGAACAAGTGTTCACGATGGTTAATTTCTTTTTAAAGGTAGTATCAAGCTCCTGAAAAGGGTCAGTCTAGATGGCAAAAAAATAAAAACAACCCCGAATCGAGAACTTCTCAATCTCTAATTGTAAATAGAAACAATACTACACTTTGCTCCTTGGTCTTTTGGCTGAGAGAAAAATGCAGAATATGTTCTGATTCTACACTAAATCGTTTCTGTCCTCGGTCAGTGAAGGAGAGCTCATTTTAGATTGCGGCAGTTTTACTTTTTGTTCTAATCTCGCGTGACCCTTTTTTAGAAATTGAATATTTCCTCAAAGTAAAAACTAACTTTGTGTCTAGCTCTGCCCTCGTTAGGAGGCAAGTAAATAGGGACAAGTCAGACTTTCATAAATAATTGCTTAGACGGATATATCACCACACTATCATAAGCAAAATTTGATTGATAAAACATATAACACAATCTAATTCGGCGATATTTCTGAGAAGAGATTTTCTTCGTTATTTGCGTTATTAACATGTTTTAGACTGATGTCATCATTTTGTCTGTGTATAATTAACAATGTTGCTGAATCAAATTATGGCGAAAACTTGATAATTTTGTTTTGGATCCTAGTATTAGATGCTCTAATATATGATTCAGTAATATACAAATCTCGGCTGGTAACTGCATTACATCTATGGAGATTAGGCGGATGAAGTGATGGGGGGAGAACATTGACCAACCAATCAGACAATAAAGAAAGTAGACATAATCTATTTAGATATTTGATTAATTCTATTATGGAATTCATCTGGAGAATTTCAATAAGATAATTATGTTGACAAAGAAGTAATTACTTAAAACACTATTAGGCTAAAAGGTTAAATCAATATAATGCAATCTCATAGCAGGGAAAATCAAAGAATGTATACATGTACAGCGCATTACACTCATAAATAAATACATATATATATACATATATTTATATACACATATATATGCAATATATATATATATATACACAATTAATTATTCTCTTTCCTAAACTATTATTTTTTATACATTCTTAAATATTATTGACCACTATTATCGTTGTTGTCGTCGTTGTTATTATTGTTACTATTATTATTATTATTATTATTATTATTATTATTATTATTATCATTATTACTACTACTAATCCTGTTATACTTAACTAATATATTTATTCGAATTATTAATTCATTAATGGTAAGCTAATAAACTCTAGACAAAATATAAAGATAATATAAATTCAGAATTAGCGACACATTTGATTACCACCCCACCCTCACACCAATTACACGCGTCTACTCGCTACTAATGCCGATTATAGCTGATCGGGTTGTCCGCACGCACGCAATATTATAGTTCACTTGAAAAATCCATTTATCCGCTCGACTTGAAAATAACTGTCGTTTTTTTTACACTTGAATCGTGCATGTCCACCCCACCCATCCTCCTATTTTCTATTTCCTATCTCTTCTCCCTCGGTCTGAATCAACAGACGTTTTCCTTTCCTTTTTCTTTTCCTTCTTTTCCTTTATTTGTCTACCTTCCTATCACTTTACTCTACCCCCTTCATTATATGTCTCTATTTATTTATTTATTTATTTATTTGTTTGTCCTGTTTGTTTCAGATTTTAGATTTTAGATTTTTTAGATTTTTTGATTTTTGATTTTTAACGTCCCTAAATCACGTGACCCCCCAATTTTGGAAATGTAAAATTTATTTTCTTCTTCTCTTTCTTTATCTCTCCATTTCATTCTCTCCAAATATGATCTGAGGTTAAGATCGAATTCAACTCTGCCTGATGAGATCTTAGTTTATAGTAACTGTTGATCGATAACATCGACATGCCAGTGTCGCAGATTTTGTACATGTCTGTGTAAATAAAAAAAATCATATATATATATATATATATATATATATATATAT
>OY744527.1:135959509-135974509 GCA_963556195.1 Sepiola atlantica | reverse complement strand
TCAGTATTATTAGATGTGTGTAGGTATGTATTTACATACAATGCATGCATTAATATATCATTTTTGGATTTCTTTTCAGTGTCGAAAAGTAAGGGTTTCAGAGGTGGAAGTTTATAGTGAAGCAAAAATTGCAGAATAACCAACCGCACCTCTTCCGGAATCCGGCACATATATATGAGAGATAATCATCGTGCAATATATATATATATATATATATATATATATATATATATATATATATATATATATAAGTACATTCTTAGTGGAAAAAATACACAATAAATTTCAGAGGAAACATTATTTATTGATCAATGAAACGAAGCGATCCTCTAAGATGAAACGTCAGAATGATAAATTAAAAACTAAGAAAACCGGATGAAACATAAGTTGGCGAAATAAATTGGTAGAGAAAAATTAGATACATCTCCCAACGTTATTGATAGTTTGAATAGTCGAATATCACCAACTGATGTTTCAAAATCTTTTGTCTACACAGGCTAGGTCGGGAATTTTTAATAAATGTCCTATTTATTTGAAACTTCCTTTTATTGGTTCTATCAGTAAAGGTTTTTCGGATAATTTTCATCGGTTGTATCTCGTTGTTCTTATGCAGTACAGCCCCGTGTGTTGTTTTCCACCAGAACTGCCTTCCCAGCCTTTCAGAAAGATGTACTTCCAACACTATAAATACATGTTCCATATTTACATTCATGTATTAATAAATAAATATGCTATATTAACATTTACGTATTAATAAATAAATATGCTATATTAATATTCACGTATTAATTAATAAATATGTTATATTAATATTCACGTATTAATAAATAAATATGCTATATTAATATTCACGTATTAATAAATGAATATGTTATATTAATATTCACGTATTAATAAATGAATATGCTATATTAATATTCACGTTGTAATAAATAAATATGCTATATTAATATTCACGTATTAATAAATGAATATGCTATATCAATATTCACGTATTAATTAATAACTGTTTCATATTTACATTCATGTATTTATTAATAAGCGTTTTATATTAGCATTCATGTATTAATAAATACATGTTTTATATTAACATTCATGTATTATTAAATAAATGTTTCATATTAACCTTAATGTCCTAATAAATAAATGTTTTATGTTAACATTCGTGAATTAATAAATAAATATGTTATATTAATATTCACGCATTGATTAATAACTGTTTTATATTAGCATTAATATATTAATGAATACATGTTTTATATTAACTTTAATCTATTATCAAATCAATATTTTATATTTACATTCATGTATTAATAAAGACATACTGAACATTTAATGAAGATCAGATTTATTCTCTGTGGAGTTTGTTCATTCAGATTTTGTTTGTAAAATGCTTCGTTTTTATTTCCCGTCGCTAGATACATCTAGGAAGTAATTATTCCTGCATAACTAAACTAATACGTCTCTTTTCTCTTGGATTATTCTGATGGAGAATATAGAAGTAAAAAATCCTATTTTCTAACATCATTTATATAGGTGTTTATGTAAATTTGCTGATTAGAGTAAGCCCCTCTTTGTCTAAATGCTCACAGATACATTAACACGAAAAGAAAGTGGTTGAATCAACAGACAATTGAAAATGCAGAGAGTGATGGACACGAAAATAAGGAAAAGTTTAATCATTTAGTGAGTACATTGCACATTTTCATAATTAGACGAATTAAAATGGTATTTGGTCACAGACCTAACTCAATTTCACAAGTGAAGAACATTTTAGTATGCATGTATGTTAAATTATATAGGGAAAACGCTTAGGAAAAACGCTTATTAACTCAGTTTTAATATATATATATATATATATATATATATATATATATATATATATATATATATATGACTCCGTCGTCGCAATGTTGACAATGATCACATGTATTTATTTGGTTGTGTTTTCCGCGTCTCTGCTAAACGTGACCAATCTAACACATTTACTCTCCATCATAGGTACATTTTTTAAAAGAAACTATATACATACTTTATATATATATATATATATATATATATATATATATATATATATATATATATATATATATATATATATATGAGAGCGAGAAAGAGTGAGTGGGTTTGGTGTTTGTTATCTTTGTGGTAAATCATGGAATGACGAATGTTTGACATGCTGTAGCTGTGGTTTCCCCCGTTCCGTTAACTGTCCATTTCATTGCCTCCTGCCTCGTGTCCACCTCTTTCTAAACGACCGCTGCCTCCCACGACTCCGTGCCTAAAAATCTGACAGATTTTAAGAGGACATTCCCAGAATTCTATTAAAATAAGATTCCAGTGTTCTGTATTAAAGTCCCAACTGTTTGTTTTAGAAAACGGAAACATCTCCCCAAATGGCCAGAACTAATATGTGTGTATAACGAATGAGCTGCCCTGTTCGCATTGAAAACGTCACACACAGAACATGAAAGGAAAAAAAAACTACAAAAGATAAACAATTCGTTTTTATAGAGCTGGGTTTTGTGCCCGGTATAAAGTTAATACCTATTAAGTATTTGCGCTCGTAATCTACATATATTGTTAATGGAATTAACCCGTAAATGCTTTATTTTTTATATTGATTTGAAAAAAAAATTGTAATCGAAGATACTGATTACCTATTTAGCGGGTGAACTGATGCAAGATCATGCTAATACCTACTCACACTGACCAACATGCAGATGTGAAACAAATTGCAGTTCGACACATTTTCGTTGAATATTATATAAAATAAGGAAATGGGTCATATTTGAAACAAAAATCATTTAAGGGTGAATAGACCTAGCGTAGAATAGGTCCCTAGAACCAGCGATTAATGATGTATGTAAACAGTATAAAACCTTTTTATATCTTGTCGCATTGCCGCAGTATTGTATCACTATACTTATTTTTTTATTCTAGTATATGCATGCGAGAACATTGTTGACTTTGAATTTTTGAAACTGTCATAAATAACACATAAATAACACAGTCGCTGTCCATAAAGAGTCACGAATCGTCTATGATTTGTTTTAATACATCGTTTTGTTCCTTCATAATTCATAACGTTATAAAGGATCATTCCCGTGTGTTTTAGTGGATCATGATAATCCCTTCACAAGAAATACAATTTCAAACCAACGATAAATAAACAATCATGGCTGCCATTGTAAAGACAAACCAAAACAAGTTCAATTATTTATAAAACAATAATGTGAGAGAAAGAGAAGCAAAGTGACAGATACAGACATAGGTAGATAGAGAGGGGAGAGAAAGAAAGAGAGAGTCAACAGATGACGATTAGAACGGAAGTGACGCCGCCGTTACTGACATAGCGTTGCCACGAACGATAGCCAGGGAGATGCGTTGGAACAACCAGGCTGACTCACGGGGCTCGTGCCTAGACGTTGAAATCCTCCGTCCAATGTCCTGAAAAAATGCAACAGTCTCGGGGCCAAGCACACCCGACATGTCCACTGAAATTGGTTGGAAGACGAAACGGTCAGTGAGCGAGCTATATTTTCCGCGCTTCCTTGTTTCGGCGAGCATAGCCGCCGTGCCGGGCTTCACCGCGGATTCCGCAATCCTTGCTGGGGAAAAGGAGTCGGAATAAGTGGCGTCCCAGATCACTGTACTTGTTTAACAAGTATTTCGCGGAATGTGCTACAATTAACCTAGTGCACTTGTCCCGCCTCAATGTAAATTGTCCCGCCTCAATGTAAATACCCCAACGCATCTGACTAGAAGCAAAACCCCAACCTTTCACTGTAGAAGTCCTTAGATGCCGGGATGTTTTCTACTCTGATAGTTACTTTCCTTGAACTGTTTGCATTTGGAATCATATCCATGATCTTTTTCCCCGACTATACCAACATGTAGACATTTAAATGTAATGTGAACAAAACTCTTTTTGACCAACTTCCCACCCAGATCGTCCCTATAATCTTGCCCCTTATAACAGTAGCGCCTTATACTTCAGTGTTAATATGCCATTTACATATATCCTTTCACCTGCGAATATATTGCTTAACACCACTATCAACGACCACTGTTGGCTTGTGAAATCATTGCCCACCCTAGTAGAGATCTAGCTAACAAACAATGTAAGGATTAACAAGAAATTATTTTCTAACATTTGCTTGCATCATACTAACGAAATAGTTCGATATTCTTACAGATCTTCGCACCGGATCGGTTCATCTATGTAACTAGATTGTCCCTGGAGGCTTCGGAGAGTGGGGACAGTGAGGGTGATATTAAAATTAGTTTTGGAAGTTTAGTGAAGATGCTTTTGTATGGCTAGCTCCGGAGGACAATTATGGGAGGGTGGTCATTATGAGGGGATTAGCGGTAATCCCTGGTCACCTTTTCTTTTGATTAATGGCGATATGACGAAATATAGTGTTATATTTTAGGTGTAGGAGTTTGAAGAAAATTAGCATATATTTTTAATTGTTGCGATAGTACAATTTTAACGAGAGATCACCTGGGGATTTAGTAAATAACGCGCTGATGGAATTCGGATACAATATTGTGAGATTTGAAAAAAAATAAACAAATGCCTCTTGTGGATGAGTTCGAGTATGCAGAAAAAACAGACAATTGAATAGATACCAAAACAAACATTTTGAAAGCTAAGGTTTCGGAAAACGTAAAAGCGGATTTTCTAACTAAACAGTGAAGACAAAGTGAGGGCGCTATGAGACCTCCCCTCATACAGGAAATAGAAGTGTGAGAAAACATAGTAACTTCAAATAGAATAAACGATGAAAATTCCTTTTGTGTTTTTGAGTCTTCAATTATAAACCATTCTTCGAGGGGAAGATGTTTCCAAAAATGCGAGAAGAGGTTTACCTGTAGTACGGAACAAATCACTACATACTCGTATTTCCGATTCTATATTCACCGATGTTATTGGATCAATAACGTATACTGTATACTATTAATAGAATACAAACTTCTTTTTTGTTACTCATCATCGCGTGGGGATTTCTGATGCATACATCTGTCAATAATATTGCTGTATAAATAACCACAATAGATCTGCTAGGATTTGAACACGCCGCCGAAATGGAGCAGCCTCACGATTGTAGAAATGATTTACAACATTTCTCACCCAACTCATTTGATTGTGTAATGTTTCTTATGTTTAATAAATCTTGTCTCCGTCGTCCTCCTACCTCGAAATACCATAGTTTTTGCCGTGCTTGTAATGTAGTGTATTTTTATTAGTTATCTGTAAAATATCCCGAATATACTCATAATAATCTACAGTCATATAAAAATAGTCGTAACAGCAACTTACACATACTGTACTTTCACTATTAAATAATGTACGTATGTTATAAGAGTCTTTCAGGCCACGACCATCTTAATATAAGCAGACCAAAGCACTGGAAAATGACGTCATGCTCTAAAGTAACAAACGAGAGCTGTTTAACAATCAGGCACTGAGCATTTTGACCGCTCTCTACACTTAAAAACATTACCAAACTTTAGTAAATTGACCAATTTTAATGACATTTTCAGTATTTATTAGTTAACCATCACAAAATAAAATTAAGTCATTACGTTATTAGAAATTATAGTTCAAATGTATGATTTAGTGTAATTAGACAGCGAACATTGAACTAATACTTAATAAAATGATGTCATAATTTTTGTAATTTTTAAAACATGAACATTTTTCTTTGAAAGATAATTCGTCTGATTTAATACTCAATCTTTAAATAAGTTAATTCTTTTCGGATTATTTTTAATGTTAGAGTTGATTGTTATGATTATCTGGTCTTCATTGAATGAAAATACTAGTATCAGTTATACTGCATGGACATATCTCTTGATTTATAAACACAAGATGACACATTTCGTTTTTTAGGTTACTTTCTTCCTTGTATGAACATTTCATTATAATGAGTTTTAGCTGAATATGAGTCGCTCTCATTTCCCCCAAAATAATATTTAAAAATTTTTTTTTTTAACAAAATCACCTTTACTAATGTTATATCACAGGGTACTAAAAAGCGCATGAATGT
Organism: Sepiola atlantica; assembly: GCA_963556195.1. Lineage (NCBI taxonomy): Eukaryota > Metazoa > Mollusca > Cephalopoda > Sepiida > Sepiolidae > Sepiola > Sepiola atlantica. Next base: position 135,968,453 of record OY744527.1, on the reverse strand, counting down.
ATTTTTTAATGAAAATAAACATTGTAAGATGTTAACAATAACAAAATATGTTAAAATATAGTTCTTATTACGAGAATAAGACCCTTAATTTCGTATTAACAACGACCAATAGATTAAAACATTTTAATGAATTCATTTATTTAATAAAATATAGTTTCTAAAAGAAAAACAATTAAGTTCATTTTCAATAAATTAATATTTTGGCCAAAATGTTGTTATAAAATATAGTTTTTTAAATTGACAGTGATTTTTTTATAATTTAAAATATGATAACACGAACATCAAGAATAGTAAAACTATATTTTATTACAATGTAATAATAAATGATTTTTTATTTTTTTAATTTAAAAATGAATCAAACATGAAAGATTACGAATTCATTAAAATAACACAAAATCAATAATTCAAAATAATTAATAGAACATTTATGGAAATAAATTAAAATACGTGTGTGTTTTTCTTTTGTATTTTGCAAAACGAATTTTTTCCACAACATCGTAAATATGTGTAATAAATTAAAACAGTCATGTTTTTTTTTTGGAGGGGGGGGGGGAGATTTGGATGAAACTTATTAATTGGTCTAAAATTGTATATTTTATCTCGAAATGAAATTCTAATTTTTTTAAAACTTGAAATTCGAACTTTAATCACGGCCGTCGTAAAATAATGCAATGCCTTATCTTTGAAGGCCATAGTAGATTTAAAAAATGTATTTCGCTTAAAAAAGGAAATACATTTGAAAAATGAACAAGTTAACACTGATTTCTAATTGAATGAATAATCCATGCTGTATATGAACTGATTAGAGACGAACGCATGCTCATTAATTCACAGCTAACATCCGGTCGTGATTAATATTGGTCTAAGAACCACGACTAATGACACCACCACGACATCTCGAGTTAGTTACAAGGCCTGCTACTATTACAACAGACAGGTCAGACACTGTATGTAATGTCACATGAATTTGTAGTCAACGGATATTTTCATTGTAGTATGAGAACGGATCACAATCAAACGGCGATTATTTTTATTTCTATACAAGTGAGAAAGGGTCGAAATGTCTGAGTATATTCTTCTAAATAGTTATTGCCGTTTAAAAGGTACTAAGGCTTCCAACATTAAATGACGCTTCATGTCTTACGTTTGCGGGGGGGGGGTAAATAACGTCTGACTCGGTAAAGCCGATAAAACGGATGTCAATAACTTCGTCCAAAAATAGTTTATAACTGTCGGCTTTTAAAAGTTAGTAACCAAATAATCAGCATACACTCGATCGGAAGATGTGCACATATTTCAAAAGGCAATCCATACAATGCAATAGAAATGTATATATTTTAATATAGAAAAAAAATTTCAGATAATAAAAACAAAAATAGATCTTCGTAAAATAAATCCATACTAAAGTCCGTTTTAAACTTATGCATGGACGACCCACAAAAGAAGAGGACGTATAATGAAGATGGGGGGGGGGACGTATCTACAAATAATACTTGAATGATAAGCGTAAAAGATAGGCTGACGGACAAACCCTGTTACAGAGATGTTTGGACGCATCTTAAATAAGGTGTCTACTACATGGATGCGATTAGCAATTGAAATGTTATTTGAAACCAAAGAAGTGTGGTTAACATACTGGCCTACGGACGGACGCTCTTATAAACCTGCGTGATCGCATCTGAAAATACTATTTAAAACATAAGCATAACACACAAACAAAAATGTTATTTGAATAGGATGAGTCCATTAAATTTAAGTTTATTGATTAAAATGTTATTTGAATAGGATGAGTCCATTAAATTAAAGTTTTTTGATTAAAATGTTATTTGAATAGGATGAGTCCATTAAATTAAAGTTTTTTGATTCAAATGTTATTTGAATAGGATGAGTCCATTAGATTAAATTTTTTTGATTCAAATGTTATTTGAATAGGATGAGTCCATTAAATTTAAGTTTTTTGATTAAAATGTTATTACAAACTAATGACGTGTGACCAAGCTACAGATTTAAAAATAGAGTGGCTTATATTGGGGCATAGACGTATCTACTGAAATAATCACAATTTCTAATCATGCAATGATGCGCATTTGGGAATAATTAAGCGGGGTTTATAATAAACAAGCCCCGGTCGTTTTCAGCGACCAATAAACGACTAAGATGTCCGACTTACAGAATGCATTTGCTTAAATACCCTCTTCGATTTGTAGCGACTTTGTTTATAATTAATCTACTTAGAATTTAATTTTGCAAATAGGTCGTTCGAAATTATAAATGATTGACGGGAAATAACAGCAGTGATGACAGGTCGGTTTTTATCGAAAGATCGGTGAAAATGAAAATGTAACATAAAGAAACAATTAAAGAAAATAGAAATTCAGACTTTTAAAATTTAATGTTGATCTATTTTCATTTGAAATTGAGATGTTTTAAATTAGAAATTCAACTTTTAATTTCAGGGTGAAAAGATGGAGAGGCATCGGTAGAATGACACAGATTTGGGGAGAATACTGGAAACATTAGGAGGCGTATTTTCATACAAATTACAGAGAACGTCATCGGCCATTATCAACGAGAACGTAGTGGTAAACAGTTGGTGCGAGAACGCAAAGTTATTTGCAATGGTAATTGAAACTAACGGAGATATTTTGTCACCCAGACACCAGGTAATACCACAGGTAATGCCACCTGCTTTACCAGTGAATGATCATCGGTAATGATTCGCATAAACCTCATAGTTTGTAATAAATAATAATAATAATAATAATAATAATAATAATAATAATAATAATAATAATAATAATAATAAACAGCGTAACAGATAAAAAAAAAACATATGACGAAAACGCACAAGTAGAAGACAGGCAACACATAAGCAATGAAACTGAGGAGACCGGAGACTACGAAATCACAGAACCCACTGAGGAAGAAGCAAGAAGTTGAAAACATAAAACAGACCATGGACGAGAACAAAACAAGACTCTTATCCCTAAGGAATGAAGATTCGAAGAAATTAGAATTAGAAACAGAGAAATTAAACAGACTCCTCACGCACATTCCAACAGATAATATCACAGAACTGAACAACTTAATATATGCAGGGGTAAAAGTCAATAAGTATGAAACTAAAAAGAGAAATAAGGACTGCCCAAAAGAATGGACATATGAAATCTGGATGGAAGATCAAAATGGAAACCCAGATCACCAAACTTCAAAAGAAAGCTAACACTGTAAACATGATGAAGGAGAATAGTAAACGATGGAAGAGTAGAAATCTGAATCGCAAGGAAAGACTAAATAAGAAACATGAAGAACTAAAACAAAAGATAGCAGAAAAAGTCGGAATATTGAGACGACAGATACAAATTGAACCAGTACAAAAAAAGAGGACCTTTAAAAACAATGAAAACTAGTTTTACAAAAACGTAAACGGAGAAAGAACAACAGTAGAACAACAGGACCCGACAGAAAAAACATTTCAGAAGCAAGATATGGGAAAAGGCTCAAGATCACAACAGAAAACTAAATGGCTGAAAAACATGAAAGATAAACTACAGGGAATTAATGACCCTACATGAAAGGCGGGCACAGAAACTAAAAGTATGTATCCATAAAACAGACGTACCAGAATGGATGACCAAAGGAAGGAGGACAACGTTCATACAAAATACGCCAAAAAGGGAACGACGCCAAGCAATTACAGACCAATTACATGCTTACTAACAATGTGGAAAATCCGAACGGCACAACTGAGAGAACAAATTTACCATTCCCTGAACAGCTGTGGGCTCCTTTCCGAGGAACAAAAAGGATGCCGGAAAGGGAAAAGAGAGACGCATGATCTGTTATACATAAATCAAACGATCCCGACGAAAATCAGAAGGATGAAAAAAACCATATCCATTGCATGGATAGACTACAAGAAAGCCTACGACAGAATCCATCAAGCATGGATAATTGAATGCTGAAAAATGTACAAGATACCCGAACAGAATTATTAATCTCGCCAAGAAAGCAATGGAAACATGGAGATTAGAACAGATAGCTGGAGGACAACACCTGACAGAGATCCACATACAGAGATATTTTTTCAAGGGGACTTTCTATCACCAGTACTGTTTATCATAGCCATGATGCCACTCAACTACATACTAAGGAAATGTGATACCAGCACAAAACAAAGAATACCCCACCTGATGTACATAGACGAGCAGAAGCTATTTGCCAAACGAAAAAAACGAAACTGGGAAAACTGATAAATACGACCAGAATCTTCAATCAGGGCATTCAAATGGAATTCAGAATGGAAAAGTGTGCATTGATAGAGATGAATAGAGACAACTGGAGACGACTGAGGGAATGGAACTACCCAACCAGAGCAGATGAGGGTGCTAGGTTAACAGGACAGCTATAAATTTTTAGGAGTTCTGGAAGCAGAAGCCATCAAATAAACAGACATGAAATATAAGATTGGAAAAGAATATCTAAGAAGAATAAGAAAGCTCTTAGATACGAAATTATATGACAAATGAAATAAATACCTGGTAAGTATCACTAATAAGATACTCTGCACCATTCATGAGATGGACAAAAGAAGAACTCAGGCACCTTGACCAGAGGAGTAGAATATTAATTACCATATACAATGCACTACATCTAAAAGACGATACAGACATACTCTACGTGAAGAAAAACAAAGGGGGAAGAGGACTTGTAAGTAGAGAAGACAGACAAGAAAATAAAAGTGGGAAGAAAAATAACTACATCGACGTTTCATAAGAATGACTAGAGAAGAAACGTACGAAAATATTTGGGCATGGCCGAGAAAAGGACACTTTAACTGAGAAACGGAATCCCTACCGACGACTGCAAAAAACAATGTGATTAGGGCATACTACATTTAAACTAAAATAGATAAAACCAATGAAAACAGTAAATGCAGATTGTACGGGAAAAGAGACGAAACAGTAAATAACATAATAAGTGAATGCCCAAAACTAACCCCAAAAGAATACAAAAATAGGCATGCCTGCGTGGGGATAGCACTACACTGGGAGCTATGCAAGCAAATACATTTCGAACACTCGGACAAATGGCACAAACATAAACCAGAAACAGTACTCGAAACCGAAAAACTCAAATCCCTCTATACAAACAGATACCCTCAAACAAACAAGGAGACCGAGTGTAATAATAGTCAAAAAGAAAGAATAACCATTCCAAATCGTAAGTTTTGCCGTCCTAGCCGACCTAAAGGTGAACACGAAAGAGACGGAAAACGAAGCAAATACACTGAACTCGCCAGAGAATTGAAGGGATATGAAGTATGAAGAACATATAATAGCAATAATCGTAGGAGCACTAGGAACAGTCCGGAATAACCTGGACAAAAAGACTGGGAGAAATTAGAATCAAAGGGAAGATTGAGACCATACGACGGATGGCAATTATAATAAAACAGCTGAAATCTTAAGGACAACTCTTGAATGCGGAAACCTTCACCCATAAGCTAAGAAGACTAACCAATCACGTGAAAGATGCAATAGGTATAAAACAAAATCACATAAAGAACACCACAAGAACCGAAGGGACAGAAACTGCAAGAAATTTCATAAACTACGTCCCCTCCCTCCAAAAAGTGATGGCACCAGCCCCGGCTGATACTACACAAAACAGTCGTGAAGGGCCAAGGACGATGAAAAGACCGAGGAAAGAGAGAACTAACAAGACCTCCGCTGGAAAAGTGTGGAGAGAACTGAGACCTTGAGGAGGCTTTTTGCCATTGAAATCCCAGAGAAGACCAATGGTCGTTGCCAACGAGAAATCGATGGTAACGTCTGGTGTGATAACGCAAACTCATTTAAGTAGTTATCGAGAGACATTGAGAGCGCTGGAAATCTGGGGAGACTTGTTGTCACTCAGATTCAAAGGAATACCACTGGTGATTATTAGTGAACAATCACTGATGACGGCCTGTGTGAGAACACTTACTGAGTAAACATAATAATAATAATAATAATAATAATAATAATAATAATAATAATAATAATAATAATAACAATAATAATAATAATAATAATCTGGATCATGTATAGGCTGAACAAAAGAAACACTCAGTCATTAGGACCATACGATAAGGAAACTAATAACTATGAACAATGCATTACACCAGAAGGATTAGACTAACCAACTCTGCATATAATGGAAAGAAGGAGAAAACAGGATTAGTAAGTATAGAAGACGGTATGGATTACACACAATGTTAACTAGAAACATACATAGCTCAAATCGCATAAAGGCTGATCGTGGCTGCACGAAGCGACTAGAAAATTAACAATAGAGGGAAAAGCGAACATGGAATAAACAAGGCAAGAAAATAAATATATATATAATCGAGAGATTTCGTAGCATCCGCCTTTTAGAATACCCGTCCAACCATATAAGCAGTTGATCGATATTAAAATGCAAACAAATTACAAAACAAACAACTAGGAATTCCCTCTCTGCCTCCTGTTTCTCCGACTGTACCAACATACCGACATTTAAATGTAATGTGAACAAAGATATTGCTGCCTAATTCCCACGAAATCTCTCGATTAAATATATATATATATATATATATATATATATATATATATATATATATATATATATTTATGAATTCATTACAAACTATTTTCGTATCACTCTATGACAGAGGTAGCCAACCATTTGCACGCGTATTAAATCTGGTACGTCAGTCATTTTTTTTTCGGCGTTCAAACACAATTAAATAGCTGCATTCATTACATATTGCTTCCCAGAAAATCTTAGAAATGGCCGGTAAATATCCATCTCTGTTTAATATAATTTCAAATCAAATAAGTATATTGTACTTTGTAAAAAAATCTAAAATATATTTTTACAGTTTTCTGATGCTAAAATGTATGTGGATGTATATGACAGATAGAAATACAGTTAAAGCTGTGAAAATATATTCACCCAATCGAAAGAGAAGAGTAACCTTTTTTAATAAACATTCTTCAAAGTTTTTTTATTCATTTAACATAATTAAAAACAAACACCATTCGTAGAGTGTTTTTTGATTAAACTGATCTGGTACAGACTGCAAATAATATGTTCTCCAAATATTGCAGTTGGCACGTGAAGGATTTTGCATCAACAGTTTGTCTGCATTTGGCATACAAACTTTGTAAAGTTTGTCCACCCCTAGTATTCGGATTACACAAGATAGCGCGTGGACTCGTCGGGAGTTCTATTTATAATATTATTATTATTGATTACTATCGATCAACCTCAAAATATTTACATAGAAATGTCACTAATATTATTTTGGTACTTACTCAGATCCCAACCCAATCTCCGTGAGTTTCACGTCGGCAGCGTTCGAGCATGCTACGTAAACACCGGAAAGTTGACGAGCCGAATAGTGGGAGAAAGAGAAGCCGAGCGAGTAGCCAATCAGTGGTCAATAAGCAGACGATCATTTTTCTAAGCATTATTTAAATCAATTAAAGACGCAAACATTTGTTCGAAGCCAGTGCATCTTATTTATTTCTCGGTAATTGCCAATCAAAACAAAAACAAAAACAAAAAACAAAACAAAACGAAACAACAACAACAATGAATTACGAAGAGCCGTGTACTACAGTAACCTCTCGCGAAGAAGTCATTTCTTACTGCCAGGAAAATTAGTTGGTTTCAAATGCCGCTTGGTTGAAAGAAAAGCTTGCAGGGAACACTGTTCATGGAGGTGTACGAACACAAACTGTCGCGCCTGGCATTCCATGAGAAGTGGCACATTTTTTTCTCGTCCAGAATGGACATCGCAGAAAATTTTAAAGCTAATATACCTGTGGTCCAAGGAAATGGCAACGTCGAAGAATCTGCAGGAGGGATGTGCCGTCTTATCAACCAACACGCATACCGATTTGAAAAAAAAATTCTGAAAGAGGTCTGAGAAGACCATTTTTTACGGTATCCGCCTCCGATCGGAGTCCCAGGGCATACGGTTGAGATAGACGAGTCTGTGTTTAACCGCAGAAAAAAAACAACGTCGGTAGGGTCGTCCAGCCGCTCTGGGTCTTCGGTGAATCCGACCCCGCAGAGAAGGAGGGTTTCCTTGTGACGGTGGTCAACAGGAACGCCGAACCCCTCCTTCCAATAGTAAACAAAATCGTCTTGCCTCGGACCACGGTCATATCAGACTGTTGGAAGGCGTACAGTAAGTTAGGAGATAAGGAGGGGTATGAACACCTGACCGTGAACTAGAGTCGCAATTTCGTGGACCCGTTAACGAGGGCGACGACCACCAACCACGTCGAAAGAATGTGCAAGGAAGCCAAGCAAAGAAACAAAAAAGAATGTGGGACCAGCAGGGAACTCTTAGACGGCGCGAATTCATGTGGAGACAAAAGTTTGGAAACAACCCATTCGTCTCTATATTAGCGCAGATAGAAGAAGCCTACCCGGTGGATGACCAGCAGCTTCCTTCCATTTTCTCAACGAACCCCTCCTCTTCTTCTGCCTGTCCGTCGTCATCCGCTGAGCTCAGCTCAATAGAAAACTTAGAAAAGTAAAAAAAATTACCCCATCCCCCCCCCCCCCAAAAAAAAAACAAATATACAAAACAAACGTTAAAAGACGGCCAAATGGGGGGCCCAAACAAAAAAAAAATTGAAAAAACTATGTATCAACAATTATTTCGCTTTGTTTTTGTTAAATTCAAATCAATAAAACTCGTTTATTAGCCGTAAATTCTGCATTTTTTCTTTTATTTTGTTTGTTTTACTGCAATCTTTCTTGAACTAAAACTGACAGAAAATACGACGCTACAACGGATCCATGTTATCGGCTGCAACCATTCGGCTCGTCTTCTCTCGGGTGTTTACGTAGCATGCACGAACATTGCCGACGTGAAGCTCACGGAAATTGAATCAGGATCTGA
>OY744527.1:135759509-135954509 GCA_963556195.1 Sepiola atlantica | reverse complement strand
AAGTACCAGCGAAAAACATAGAAAAATGGAACAAGAAACCCAGGGAATTTGTATTCACAAATTTGACTTTAATACTAAATCGAATATTTGAAAAATAAAAAAATAAAAACAGATCATAAACAATTACAATTGCTTAAATGAGAAAAAAATGTTTGTTTTAACTTTGACATGGTTATTTACATGACATAGAAAGAAATGTAAATGAAAAGAGAAAAAGCAACAAAAAAATTAATTTAAACTTTCAAAGGAGGAAAGGGAAGACAAGGATAAAAACGTGATATAAACGGTAAGACACTAGAATTACGCGGGAAGATAATCGAAGTCTAAAAGAGGACCATGAAAAAACGAATGAGGGAGAAAATAAGAGAACGGGTATTTGATAAAGAAAAAGAAGAAGAAGTAGAGAAATGAAGAGAAAAGAAGGGAAATGAAACGAGAAAAAAGAAGTAAAAGAAAGTAAAGGAAATTACAATAAAAAGAAGAGAATCAACACAGAAAAATGCGAATGAAAACCATTGTAAAACGCAAGAATAGTAAAAAGAGTAGAAACATGAAGAAGTCGAAAACGAGACGCGAAGAAGAAGAAGAGGAAGAAGAGAAACAAGGAAAACACATAACCAATAAGAGGATTCCAGAAATGAAGAAAAAAAATAGAAATACAAACAAAAAACATCAGGAAAAATAAGGAGTGAGTGAATGGTGAGGCAGATGAGGAGGGTGAGTGAGAAGAGAGAAATGAATAAATTTTGAAAAGCCGTAATTATAAATAATGTATTATCATTTAAAATAAAAATCACTTAATACTTGGTGCAATAAAAGGATGACAAAATATGGCCGGCTCGATGACTTGGTAACGGGTGGTCTGACAGTGACTTTTCATGGTATAGTCTGTCGCCAGATCGTCTTTTATTACAATTAATTAATCATCGCAGAAACGATTTAAAATGAAGAATTTTGTTCTTTATTAAATGTTGTATGGACAAAGAGACATACATCGATTATTTTCAGAGTTACATGCTTACAGGTGTTTGTTCGAATCGAATCTGATCGCCTCTTTCTTTCGTCACGTGGTCCCTTACTTATGCTCACGTTTGTCCCAGACATCAAATGAACTTTTGATAATCATCTCAGTTCAATTCAAGTCAACTTAGTTTTTCATAAGAATATGAACAAATGTTTATTACAACTTTCGGTTTATATTTGGCTAAAATGGTGTAGTTAGTCTTAATTTACAACACTTGTATTTTGAGTGCATTTCTAGCAGATGAGGATAGAGGCGATCATCGATTCTCTTTAATTTCAAACATATGATTCGTGTAAATAATTATTAATTCTAAATGTTGATGTCTTTTGAGTAAATATTAATGGAATATCATTTCGAGATTTTAAACAGGCAGTCATGAACAATTCTCATTTTTATATATTATTTCGATTGATTTGAGCTTTATTTTATATACGGAATTACATCGGTGACTCACTGTCTATCTGTTTCTCTTTCCCTAAATATGTATTTAAATATATACACACACACACACACACACACACATATATATATATATATATATATATATATATATATATATATATATATATATATATATATATATATAATAAATAAATATTTATATTTATATTATTAAATACATACATATATACATACATACCTATATATCTATCTATCTATCTATCTATCTCTCTCTCTCTCTCTCTCTCTATATATATATATATATATATATATATATATATATATATATACATATATATATATATATATATATATATATATATACATATATATATATATATATATATATATATATATATTAAATCCTTATACAATATATATTTAGGCATATACCTCTTTAAAATTTCCGAAATATTTCCAATTGCAAGCCCAATGAATTTGTATTACAAGAGTCAGAGCATATATTCTTTATAGTTGGATTTCAATTACCACGGGGAAACTTAATCCAATATCATTAATTTCCTATTGATTTCAATTTCTTAATTTTCGTATTTCGGTGAACATCTGTATTTCTTATGATAATATTTCTGATTTACAGGATTAATAGTAATTTGCAATTGCTTTTTAAAGGTGTTTTTGAAAATTATTCCATATAATGTTGGCTTAGCATTTAAGGCGGGTTCAGGCTATCTCAGTTGGGATTAAGCTACAAGTAACCTCTTCACATTTCGTGTGTTGATATTTTCGTGGAAGGAGGGACTTAGATTTTGTCACTATTCTTCATGTGAATTTTTAAATGTATTTCGGCTTTCCATTTTTTGTCAAGTCTTCTTTTTAAACCTTTCTAATTTCCATTCTGATGTTCTTGGAATAATATGTTCTCTTATTGCTTATAAATGAACTTATTGCTTTGATGATCAGTTTAACAAAAGACTATATATTTTCTCTGGATCTTGCTGTAAAATTGAAAAGAATATATAAATTATAGTTTTTGATTGATTTTCCTATGGCCATTGAACTATGGTTATAAAGTGGGTGTATATATATATATATATATATATACTCTTCTCGCTTCATCCATCCGGCTGAAACCATGCTGGAGCACTCACCGTTATTGCTGTATAAACCATCTGCTGTCAGCCTTTAATGAGCGGTTGATGTATGAGGGATTTCATTGCTGCTGACCATAGTGTACCTCTGAACCGCGTGGTGCTCTCATCTGATATCTTTTGTTTCTTGAAGACAGCTATGCCCGTTTCATGTAGATTTCTCAAATTAATTGGCAGCTTAGATAGTTGTGAGCCTTGGAATATCTTATCATCATTCTAGACGTGAAAAGGGATATTTGGCACCACAAAGTCACCTCCTTTTCTTGAGTTGGCCCGAGTTTCAATGCAAAAGTTTACTGCCACCCGCTACCCATGCTTTCCCAGATGTATATCACTGCGTATATCTATCGTCTTCGTTCTTGGTTTAAAAATTATTATAAATGTACCTTCATACTATTGAAATCGTAATTCTCTACTAATCTATATCTTAAGAGTCCTTTAACATCGCCTTAGAGATCGCTAAGATGTATACTTACATATCCAACGATGAAATTCATATCATTAAAAAGTGTAGAAAATCCTGTTTTAATCAATAGAAATGATCAATAGATAAAAACATTTTTTTACTTGACGATGAGTTTCCTGAACTCTGCAGAGACATATCATCTGATGGTGTTATAAATACTATATACCTTCACAAATATATTAGATAATACTTATATCGGTCTAAATAGAGATGATGCATTGACTATGATAATAAATGTGCATTAGGTGAATGGTGAAAACATTAAAAAATAAAACATTAGGTCTTAGGATCAACATAGTAGCTATCTTTTAGTTGTTCAACTTAAATAAATACATACGAGCAATATTTAAAGGAGAACACTAACCCAATGTACGTGATCTCATTAAAATCACGCCAATTAATCATAAAACATATTCCTAGTTCTATCGAACGTAGGGTTAGCAATAACTCTGTTAATAAACATTATTTAAGAATTAAAGTAAAATGTACAACACAGTTTAAAAAGTAGTGGGTATAACAATATCGAAATTAAATATAGGCAACAATATACCAATAGTAAAACCCTCTGTTTCATCCCACCTTATAAACAGATGCTAAAAACTGAACTTTTAAGACATTTCAAATTTTTATGAACCAACAATTTTCCGTAACTACTCTCGTACATAAAATATTCAATAATTACGATGAAAATAAAGATAGAAAAAAGAGTAGCATCATTTGGTTTACGCAACCCTAAAAACTAAACTTGACTTTTATAATTCTCATATGAAAATACTTTCCTGTAATATATATCTTGCTCTCTCTCTCTTTCTCTCTCTCTCTCTCTCTTTCTCTCTCTCTCTCTCTCTCTATATATATATATATATATGTATATGTATATATATATATAAATGTGTGTTTGCGTATATATATATACATATATATATATATATATATATATATATATATATATATACACACACACATTGAAGCAAAGTTTTCCACTATTTACTTGAGGATTATAGCTTTTCAACTCAGACTATCATATGTTAATCCGTTACACCAGCGACTAGGCCAATGCCGTATACGTGTTCCATGAACATATACACTTGTTTCGATTCCTTTCAAAATTTTAAAAATTTTCTCGGGTGAGCAGCCTCTATCAACACAGTCAGTTACAGGGGAGGTCGCATGTATTTTACTTCTCACGCTAATGTCTACTCTCAACGAATTGCCACCGTGAACACTTTTTGAGAGGAAGACTTTTGTTAAATCGCCGATATTATTTCATAGTTTCCTTCTTACTATTGTATATATAACACTAGATTTCAAATCTAAATCACATATCTCTCTTTTCAAATACTCTTTGTTCTTTCAGGCGTCATATAGAATTAGTGAATGCAGGAATAGCGGTTTACCATTATAATCAAAACACAGACCCTATACTATTATTTTGATATTAAAAGTACTTATTGATTTTTTATCACATTTTAACATGGTATAATTCATATTACAACAACAATTAAATTCTTTCACAATATTGAATATTCGTTTACATATGTTTTCGATTTTTACTCTTGATGTTCGCATATTTATAGACATTAAAAATAAATGATCAACAAAATATACTCAGAATATAAGTTACGAATATATCAAGAAATACAACGCGACTATGCAACATGCCCGCGAATTTCTATTTTGTTAGTTTTTTTAAATAATATATTTTCGTCTTTTTTTCTTATGTTTCTTTACTAGGTCTATTTCATAACTTCGGTTTTGAGATAAACTTCATCTACAAAGAAAAGAATGGCTAATCTATCAAATCAAGTATCCTATTTTCAACTATTTTTTAACAATAACGTTTATCTGATTTTTTGGCACCTAAACTTAAACAAATCAACGTAACTTTCTGAATCGTATATGTGCCTATTGCTTTCTTTGAGGAATTAAACAAATAATATTTATCGTAATAGTAATTTTAAAGAATCCCTTTAGTCCTTACGCCGTACTGCCACGCATTAAACTAAATTATTCGTTTTTGCTTTTTTATTCATGCTTTTTATTTTATGGATTTATTATTTTGGTGACACTGTTGACTTCTACTTTTTTATGCAAAAAAAGAGGTTCTCAATCCAACTTCTACCATAGGTCATGGTGCTTTTTACTCCGACTAAATGATTTCACTATTACATCGTAGGGTCTGCATTTGCGCCGGAAAACCAAAAAGATAAACAGAAACAGCAAATTAAATTTATTTTCGATTTATTTTTTTGTATTTGTTTTTCAGTTTTGTATAATTGTGATTTAATAGTCTCACTCCTTTTTAAAGAAAAAAACCCTTTGTAAAGTGCAGTACTGACATTAAGCTCGAGTTAGAAATTAAACTTCTCCCATGAGTCCGGGTGGCAAGCCCCCTCTCCCCCCCCCCCCAATATAGATTTGACATTAACTTCGTGGAGTTTACGTTCGCAATAAGCAGCTCATAATTCAATAGTTCAACGTTAGGGCTCGGAATTTTCTCAATTTATTTACTTTCCCAGGAAACGCCGGGGCACGTGCCCCGCTAGTATTATAACAAATAAATAAAATATAACTAATAAAGAATTAGAAATATCTAAGATTTGGAGAAAAAGATATATTTTTTATTTTAACCTCATTTGTTTCTATTTTTTTTAAGAAAGATGCGTTTCTTACGATTGTAACCAAAATAAAGGATGGAGAAGAAGATAGATACCACGAAGAAGGAGGCTGTAGTTCACATAACTGTAAGATGTCCCCTTTTTTATTGAGGTCAGCTTGAAAGCTTGAGACCCGAACGGGAGGGGATGTACCATCTGTGAAAGAGATATAAGGGTAAGTGTGCGAGTTGAACGTAAGTACATTTTAATGTGAATTTGACACGATATATATATATATATATATATATATATATATATATATATATATATATATATATATATACTGAAGAACTGCGATACAGCGCGAAACAGTATGTCTGCGGATTACTATATATATATATATATATATATATATATATATATATATATATATATATATATATATGTGTGTGTGTGTGTGTGTGTGTGTGTGTGTGGATGTGTGTGTAAGTGTGTGCGTGTGTGTGTATTATATAAAGAATGAGAGGGAGAGAGAGAGAGAGAGAGAGAGAGAGAGGCATTCTTTGTTAGCACGGGAATGTCTTACGAACATATGTTAAAATTGTTAATATAAGTATTTATAAGCAACAGCGCATGTTTACGCTGACATAATAAAATATACATTGATTCGTGATATTACATTGATTCGTGATATTAATATGTTGTAGAACAACGGAAACTCAGATGATGAATGGAAAATTAGTTTATATAGGTAAGTAATTTTATGGTTACAGAACATGCACTTACGGATTTTATTCTCATTTGACACAAGGTGCAAACTATGTAACAATTGCAAGATAAATCGCATGCAACATTTTTACGAGAATGAACTAAAAAACTAATTAATATAAAACACGTTGATATATCGTTATATACGTGCACTTATTAGTGTTTTATACTCGTTAATTTCAATTTTAGAATCATTTGAAGTATGTAATAGCAATAAAAATACAACTGATAGTTGTTTCTGTGTAGTATATGTCGGTTCGAAAGCTGGACGACTTGAAAGCGCCAGAATATTAGAAAATAATGACCTGCATTATGATGATTCGCACCGAGTTAAGAAATTCCGAAATCTTCCTTGTAGCTTAGTGATTCTAGAATAGATTAAAGGTCGTGTGACAGAGATGTGGAAGCAGTGGCTAGCTGGAAGTATCATAGAAGAAATTATCACTTTGCTGCACAACTTGTTGAGAAGCTGCAACAAGGTGCAGCGAATTAAATAAATCTAATTTTATATTCGTTTAAACAACGATTAAAAGGGAACAGCGTGCGATACAATAGGAGGGGGGCAAAGTTCTCCAAATAGATTTAGCGATTTTATCATTTTTTTCTGTCGGCACAAGGAAGGGTTGCGGATGGCAATAGAGACGCAATTCAAAATGATTTTCAAATGCTTTTTGGAATCCACTCTATGCCTAACATGATGGAGAAAATGTAAGTACTTATAAGGTATGACTGATTTTCCCCTAAACTAAAAACAATTTAAACAGCCAATCAAATAGAAAGTGAGTTTATTAAATTCATGCAAGCTTTATGAAACACAAAATTTGACAAAAATATATTTTCTTATCCATATTAAACACTCGATTTTAAATAATTATTCCTTCATCATCGTTAATATCAATCTCTTTTATCTGCGGTTTGCGGCATGATCCAACAACTATTAACGCATACATTCCTGTACCTGCAAGTTCACCTCGTCTACATGCACAGAAAGAAGTTGTACATATAAGTTTCAGGTCCTTACACGATGTCATCACAAGTAAAACAATCGGAGCTGAGGGCCCATTCATTAATAGTGTCTGTAATTTTGATTGTCCGTAAATATCGACTGACGTACAACAGGAGAGAAGAGGTCATTCATATGAAAGCATTACAACAATCAGCTCTGTGTACATGTAACCGTAAGTTAGTGGAAGTTTCGTATTTGTGTGTCGTTACTGACAGAACAGTAATTATCCAAGTTTGTTAACAGAATATTCTGGTTTTGCGGAACTTTGGTATAACTTACAAATGCAGCTATTTACACACATCTCTAATGTTGCTTAGCTCAGTCAGGCTTTCTAACGTTTCAACGTCTTCTTTTCGGACATTCTCAGCTATTCCCTTATCAATTCCAATAATAGAAAAGGTCGAATCGCACCCAGTAAGGGCGTGAATCACAAGAACGCTTTGCATACCAATGAAAAATTGCAGCAATGCATGAAATAAATATTATCCGGCTCGCACGCCTACCTTGAACTCCAGATGTGTGTAACTAATAGTCTGAAAATATAACCCACATTGCGCCATGTCTGAAGAATGCATACTTCTACTAAAATATCTGGTAATTTTTAACGGGATGAGTCTGGTCTTTGCTTCTTCATTAGCACATGCCAATGCAGCCATTTGTATTATGCAGACCGCCTCCACCAGAACAGCCTTCTTTTTATCGTAAGATAACCAGCCAAAAACTAACTGTTTGTACGCTTGTTTCTGTCTGGGGAAGATCACAAGAAAATTTCACGATTTCATATCGTTATTTACACTAGACAAATACGTGTTCCACTTCTGGCGTAGCAGTGTTGTTTGCGACTAGATGTTAATTTGTAAACTCTCATATAATGAGCCTCTTCTCTGTCGTACAAAGGCGTACTGTAACTGCTAAATATGATATATATTCGTTTACATCAACTTTGTTCAAATGTAATAATAATACGACGTGGTCCTTTAATGAAAAGGTGACATTCCTGCGATACGCAGCATCTGAATCAATGTAATTGCACCCACAATAAACATCGTTATCCGTGTACCGTTATTAGATGGACGTTTAGGAAGAATACATGAGTACACTTGCCACTGTTTCTAAATGGATATATGTTGCAGCAGATAACCAATAACTAGGAACCTCCTTCAACTCAAACTATCTACGCTTCGAAGCAATAAGAAGGGGCTCAGATAGATCGCGATCATGTTTGCAAATGCAAAATTTGTGGTGGCTTTATAGGATCCCAGAAATGCTTTTTCATTAATGTCAGTCGTTTTCCATTCACATCGAACATTTATACGTCTATCAGAAACTGTATAAAACTCTTGTCACAGTAGCCATTTCGATAAGGTAGCCATATTAAAACAACATGGATTTGAAAGAGTAGGCGATGAATTATGACAAAACATATTTTGTGCGAAGAATTATCGGTTTGTTGAGGTTATTACTCCACTATTATAAACTTGTAATTGTTTTAATTAAGTTCACAGATTTGGAATTATTCAACCTATTGTTTAAGTTGGTTGTAGAAATCTTCGCGTGTAGACAATGGTTTTAGAAAAAAATTCTAATTGTCTGGATAAATAATTTTAACTTAAAAGAACACTTACGATCTGCTATATTTTTGACGTCAAAAAATATGACAGCCGCTCATTACGAAACTTGCAATATCTCTGGTAATACTAGCTAGATTTGCATAAAACTTTCGCAGTAACCCATGACGCTTCAGTGGCAATATGCGTTGTCTAACGAGGACACATGTTTAAAAAACAATTATGAATATTTGTAAAATATCATTAGATATTTAAGAATAGGTTTATCGTGGTTAGTTCGAAGTTGTACTAACATATATAAATAGGGTTATGAAATATTTGTTCTCTTTCATTTAGAGTTATTGTTTGTCAGGATATTTCTCCAATGACAGATTATTACATCACTGGATTCCACAGTGCTTTCTACAGCAATCTGTTTAATAAATTGTCAATAATTATATTATTTTTGAAATAATGTCTTCAGGTTAATACTTCTAAGAAAAATATTTCTTTATTCTTTCGTAAAATTAATTGTCATTGTCAACCAAATGTTCTTAAAATAAATAAAACGAATATGTATTTTCTATATTCATTTATTTGTTAATATTGTAGCAATTTAATTATATTTAAAACAATCAATATTCTATGTTTGTGTAAAATAATTGACAGCTAAATGTTCTTCAAGTTAATGCCAGTTTTGGAAATGTATTTATTTAAAATTGTACTGTTTTAGTCGACGGAGTGACATCATTTGAATTTTGAATAATTCAAAATTGGTAAAGTCGGAATATCTTACCTTAGCGACATCAGATTAATCAACAATCGACATCGGAAGATATCGTTTTTTTAATTGTGTTGAAAGGTGATACCATACGTACGAACAAGAAATGTCTTAGCGTAACAGTATATAGATCATTTATTTTACGATTGCGGTCATTTTATCTACTAACTTGAGTACACAATGCATTTATTGTATTTGTCTTTCTTTCAAAGTGGTAAATATCTTAGTATTTATTCCTATTCTTTATTGTCATTTAGCGGGTTTGACAATACGAGTAATCTTTAAAAAATGTTTGCTAGTAATTAAATCCCTTGCATGTCACCAATGATAAAACACAGCCACAGTCAAAGTATAGCATCTGGGCAAGTCGATCCGTCTGCCGTTGGGTGTGAGGAGCAATAACGCCGACGTTTTGGGTTATTTCTGTTGAATAGATCGCCGGGTTTGAATCTTCAGCGAGTTCATCTCTCCAGTTCATGAGGAATTGGTCAGAAGCAGGGTTTTCTATTTATGCCCGCCAGCACACGAGGCACAGCCAGTGTCATATATTGAGCATTTTAGAGAAATTATATTCCTATAGTTGAATCTTATAATGAAACTTTTGATCTAAGAAATAGATACTTACCCTCTTTCCCACCGTCCTTAACAAGATATCAAATTACCCACCATAAGACCGACCAGTCCTTTACAAGATATTAAATTACCTTAAAATATTAACCTTTCTGGTTGAATGACAGATGATTAACATTACTTCTACCCATCCCCAAACACTTCTGTTTTACGAAGGAAGATTTTAATGGGTTCCATGAAAAGAACCTGACGCAACGTAAAGGGATGCGGTGTTTCAAATACAAAATAAACATACTTTACGCATTGGTTAACCGCTTCCTGAATTGGAATCTATTTCGAGCTTAGATATCGACATCTGAAGTCACACCAGGGAAACTCAATATAGTATTGCGAGTGTCATATGACCACCACGTGACCACTACTTGGCCACCACGTGACCACCACGTGACCACCACATGATAAGATATCAGCAGGTTCACCCGACGTTTCTGCAGATATATTCAGATATTGGGAATGAATTGACAGTTTAGAGTTTTGGGCTCGACAATTCCGATTCTGCAGCGAAGAATTATGTTTTCAAAACCAAAAGCATCCTCCGTTAATACCCCGAATATCGTCACCTCAGATAATTACATCATTTCCATCCAAAGACTGGAATCGAAGTTCAAGATAAATACATTTGTAACGAGATATTACATCTTATTCTTCCGATGACGTATCTACGAAAATTATTTTATTTCCTTCTCGATCGAAGGAACATCTATTTCCGAATAAACCACCACATATTTTACCAAAGCTAAATAGTCTTTGGGTTGTTTCCATTTCCGGAAACTTTTGTTCCATCTATTTTAAGAACATTTTTGTTTCCCAATCACATGTTATGTTCATGAACTTGTTTCTGTTCTTCAAACAACTTATTTCCTTTAAACCAGAACATTGGCTTTTCCAGACCAATAATTTTATATCTTTTTGATATTTTGATATATTTGACTATTTGTCAACCCTAAGAAACTATATTTATCCCAAATCAATTTTATTTTTATTCACCGACATTATTTTGTGTGTCCCATATTGTTTTATTGATCTGCTGCTACAAAATCATTCTGTCTGAAAATACCGGCTACCTCACTTAAATGCACCAACCATTGATGTTATTGTTTTTCCTTCCCCTTTGCAGAACTCAACTATTTTCTGCAAAGCTAAAAACAAAAAGAACATTTTCCTCTACAAAACAACCAAAATTACACCATGAATAATGATGTGAAGATATAAAGGACTTGAAGCGTATAAACCTTTACCTGATTCGGCATAAAAATAACTCGAAAAGGGGTGATATGCCGTAAACCAAAACTACAAACTAAACATTGTTTTATTGTGCTTATTTCGTTAACATTCCCAGTTAATAGACAACTTATTTTTATGCACTTCTTTTTTGTCATGGGGGGCCCTTCAGCGTGTTGTGTTTATGGTTAACTTCTCTGAGACCCCAAACAGGGTTCCTTGTTTATAATAATTTTTATAGCTTTTGTTTATTAACATTTAAATGCGGTGAAATATTTAGTTTACGCCCTGCGATAACGCGATTCCTTACGTAAGACACCTTGTGTCTAACCTCCCGGAGAGGAGATAAATGAAAATACAGGCACAACAAGGCACGACTGCTGCTGTTGCTGCTGTTGCTGACCTTGAAGTCAAGCAATCTGGGCCAGTTGTTGAGCAACCTTGATTCTCATTTTCATAAAATAATTCTGGGCCCGTCAACCCAAAGTATCCGCCATATTTATTGCCGTAGTAGCTAAATGAATAAATGAGAAAGTTTTTCTTTATTATCATTCCTATAATACCATCAAAACAGGATGATGTTATCTAAATCAATAATACAATCGTTTTATTTATCTTCCTCCCACAAGGCAAGATGTGACACAAGGTCGGGAAAGTGGGATTTGAAAGGCCAACGCCCGAAAAGATGAGCACTCTGGCCTACAAAAAATGCATGGGCAGCCCCGTCGACATTCCAGGGAAATGGGGCGCCACAGGCAGTAAGCAATAAACTTCCTCCTCCCCAATGAGGGGAGGCAAAGCCTGAGAGGGTGGACCTCTCAGAACTGCACAGGACAAACCTACAAACTGGCGGAATCAAGACCCGAAGGCCAAGACGATATCAGTCTATAGGGTGTAGTAGTTATTTATCTACCTCCCACAGCGGTAAGATGTGACACAAGGTCGGGAAAGTGGGATTTGAAAAGCCAGCGCCCGAGAAGGTGAGCATTCTGGCCTACAAAAAATGGCTGGGCAGCCCCGTCGGCATTCCCCGGTAGGGGCGCCTCAGGCGATTAGCAATAAACTACCCCCTTCTCCAAGGGTGAGAGGGCAAAGCCTGGGAGGGTGGACCTCCTAGAACTGCACAGGCCAAACTCATAGACCAGCGGAAATCAAGCCCCGAAGGCCAAGACGATACCGGTCTATGGGTGTAGTATCCATCGGAACAGATACTAAACTTCGATCCTGGAAGGTGTAGTATCTTTATTTATCCACCTCCCTCAAGGTAAGATTTTATTTACCTCTCCAGGAGGTTAGGCACAAGGCCAGTTTTATCTTACTTCCACAAGGTAAGATGTGACCCAAGGTCGGGTCGGGAAAGTGGGACTTGAAAAGCCAGCACCCGAAGCCAGCGCCCAAAGAGGGTACGCTAAGCCTGGGAGGGTGGACCTCCTAGAACTGCATAGGACAGTCACATAGACCGGCGTAAATCAAGCCTCGAAGGCCAAGACGATACCAGTCTATGGGGTATCTATCGGAACAGATACAAAACTTTGATCTTGGAGGGTGTAGTATCTTTATTTATCTACCTCCCACAAGGTAAGATGTGACACAAAGACGGGAAAGTGGGATTAGATAAGCCAGCGCTCGAGAGGTGAGAACTCTGGCAATTTAAAAATTGCCTGGGCAGCCCCGTCGGCATTTCCCGGTAGAGGCACCTCATACAGTGAGCAATAAACTTACTCCTCCCCAAAGAGGGGAGGCAAAGCCTGGGAGGGTGCACCTCCTAGAACTGCACAGGACCGGCAACCCCCAATTGACCGGCGTAAATCCAGACCCAAAGGCCCGGACAATACCGGTTTATTAGGCGGGTAAAGTTATTTTTCTACCTCCACAAGGTAAGATGTGAGACAAGGTCGAGAAAGTGGGACTAGATAAGCCAGCGCTCGAGAGGTGAGAACTCTGGCAATTTAAAAATTGCCTGGGCAGCCCCGTCGGCATTTCCCGGTAGAGGCACCTCATACAGTGAGCAATAAACTTACTCCTCCCCAAAGAGGGGAGGCAAAGCCTGGGAGGGTGCACCTCCTAGAACTGCACAGGACCGGCAACCCCCAATTGACCGGCGTAAATCCAGACCCAAAGGCCCGGACAATACCGGTTTATTAGGCGGGTAAAGTTATTTTTCTACCTCCACAAGGTAAGATGTGACACAAGGTCGAGAAAGTGGGACTAGATAAGCCAGCGCTCGAGAGGTGAGCACTCTGGCCATTTAAAAATTGCCTGGGCAGCCCCGTCGGCATTCCCCGGTAGAGGCTCCTCAGACAGTAAGCAATAAACTTACTCCTTCCCAAAGAGGGGAGGCAAAGCCTGGGAGGGTGCACCTCCTAGAACTGCACAGGACCAGACAACCCCCAATAGACCGGCGTAAATGCAGACCCAAAGGCCCGAACGATACCGGTTTATTAGGCGGGGTATTTATTTACCTCCTCTCCCTTACAGTATATATGGTACTAAAGAAACACATAGACATTCAAATATATGTCTTATTTGCATGACTTCTTTTTATAACCTTCTATAATTAATTAATGTTTTGTGTATCTACAATAGTTTTGTGTATATTAATAGTTATCAATATGAGTAATTTCATTAAAATAAATGAATAAATTACGAAAAAATATTCTTAAACTATCAAGAGAGATAATTTAGATGAAACTAAGTTCACAGAAAAGGGTTCTCTTTCTCTATTTCTCTATCTCTCTCTTTCTCTCCCTCTCTCTCTTCTAAAACTAAAAAAAAAATGGCGTCGTCATCACTACCTGTCTCTCTTTTCTCTCACCCTTCCCTTTTCTAGCGAGAATAGATTTTCTTTTCTTAATTTTTTTTTATGTACATGATTTATATACGAAATAAAAGAGAAAAAATATATAAATATAAAGTCTGAAATAAAAACGTCTTTTACTTAAAATACAAACTAATTAAATTGGACTTTCTGTTTAAATTGTAAGCTTTTTTAATGTAAAGTTTTCTTTCACTTCTTAATTAAGAATTAATTAATTCCCCCTCCCCCAATATAAAATAAATAAAAGAAACAGGCATGCTGACTTTTTTTTAATTAACCCCTACTCTTTAAGAAAAGGAGTATTTTACCTTTCATTTGGCGTTAATTCTATTTCAGTCACGTAAATTATTTAAAGTGAAACAAGTTGGGCATTACTTATAATGAACTTATATTTTTTTTACATGAACCAGGTTTTAGTAAAAAAAAAGTAAACATTAAAAACCCTAAGTTATATCAATTTTCATCGTACACGTAAAACGCCAAAATAAAAATTAGATCGGAAAAATATAGTCTACATCTAAACAAGCCTAAGCTAAGAGGCTAGCTAAGGAAGAACAAATACTCACGGTTATAAACATGTATTTTTTTTATTTAAAAAAAATGAAAGAAAGTTATCGCTTTCCATAGCTTGCACACTTCTGTTTGTTTATAAAGACGGCGACTATATTTTTCAGCCCGCTTTACATTTCGGCATTTTACGTGTACAATAAAACTTGGCATACCATATTCGCAGGCATTGCCTTCTCCTTTTATGGGGTGATATTCCCAAGGATTAACCTTCACTATCTTAAAGGGGGTATTTCCGATCAAGAATAACCCCATCCTTTTTGTGTGTGGGTGTAGGGGGGGTACTCCGATGCTTTACCTTCTCTGGTGGTTTATGTCGTATATTTTCGTTTCTCATAATACATTCCTCCCGGGTATTACCTTCTCAATTTTTGAGGGGGTCCGTATAATACATATTCGTTCCTCACAATATCATCATCCCAGGATGACTTTCTTCCCGTTTTAGAGGGTCGGGGTAGTTTACTATCTATTCTGTTTCATGATACCATTCTCCCAAGCATTACCTCCTCTTTTTAGAAGGAGTAGTGTGCGTTCGTCATAATATAATTCTCTTAGTCATTACCTCTTCTTGTGGAGGGGGGGTCAATGTATGCAGTTTGTTCATTAGGATATCATGCTCCGGAACTAGTAAAAATATGCGACCGTAGGGAGCATATATTGTCTAGTTTGAAATAAATGATTAAACGGATTTTGTCACAACTTTCCGTCGCAAATGATATATATGGAATCCAATATATGCTAAATTCATACTCAATTAAAAAAAAAATGTCACCTAAAGTCTGAAAAACAATGGTTTGTTTACTTTCTGAAAAGATGTTCGAACTGAATCTTAAACAAAAGCAAATGAAACAAAGTCGCTACTTCCCCTTACATTTGAAATAACCTTTATTTAACAGAATAACAAATGTGCATAACATAAAATCAGAACCGTAATGAGAAAAATTTTCTAGTAAGTAGACATTTTTTTAAACTTAAGAGAAATATAATAAACGTCAAACTTGAATGAAAAAGAAAATTGAAGAAAAAATGTTTGTTTACTTTTGGCACAGTAAATGACGATATCAATGAATTATTGAATTGCACAGGCGCTCAATAATATATGATAGCTTTCAAAACAGTTTTTTTTTCAAGTTAAACACTAATTGCATTAAAAAGAGAAACATGATTTAGTTATGCTTAAACACTAATTGCATTAAACAGAGAAACATGATTTATTTATGCTTAAACACTAATTGCATTAAAAAGAGAAACATGATTTATTTATGCTTAAACACTAATTGCATTAAAAAGAGAAACATGATTTATTTATGCTTAAACACTAATTGCATTAAAAAGAGAAACATGATTTATTTATGCTTAAACACTAATTGCATTAAAAAGAGAAACATGATTTATTTATGCTTAAACACTAATTGCATTAAAAAGAGAAACATGATTTATTTATGCTTAAACACTAATTGCATTAAAAAGAGAAACATGATTTATTTATGCTTAAACACTAATTGCATTAAAAAGAGAAACATGATTTATTTATGCTTAAACACTAATTGCATTAAAAAGAGAAACATGATTTATTTATGCTTAAACACTAATTGCATTAAAAAGAGAAACATGATTTATTTATGCTTAAACACTAATTGCATTAAAAAGAGAAACATGATTTATTTATGCTTAAACACTAATTGCATTAAAAAGAGAAACATGATTTATTTATGCTTAAACACTAATTGCATTAAAAAGAGAAACATGATTTATTTATGCTTAAACACTAATTGCATTAAAAAGAGAAACATGATTTATTTATGCTTAAACACTAATTGCATTAAAAAGAGAAACATGATTTATTTATGCTTAAACACTAATTGCATTAAAAAGAGAAACATGATTTATTTATGCTTAAAAACGGTTGCTAAGTGGTTAGCGACGCAGACTGAGGACCTGGATGTGCCGGGTACGAATGCAGTTCGTTCCTTAGGAACACTTTCATCAACACCCACATCTGACCTTGTGTCTAACCTCCTGGAGAAGAGGTAAATAAACATTCTTAAGCAGAACTTTATTCAATATTTATTTAAAAAAAGTAATAAATTATTTTTAATTGTGTGTTGTTTCTGCGTTAAAGTATAACAACATTACGTTGTTTGATTCTTTTCAGTTAAGATTTAGGCCAGAAATCTTTGTAAAAAGGCAACGGTGATACTTTGGCTTTTTGATATCTACAAGTAAAAAAATATCTGCGCCGTACGTGTCTTATTTATTTACATATGCGAACCCTTAGGTATTAACATTTTTTGTATATGTGCACAGTCATGAGGATCGACAACATTTTGATGATGATTAACGGAATAATGACGAAAATTTGGTTTGATTAAATTAGCGTAAGCTTTGTATTGGTTGAAACTATTACTGAGCTTCAGCGACTTCTCGTTGAATAATTGACTGAAATGTCGCACAGTCTCTTCTTTGTGCATTAGAGTAAGAGTTGAGGTTATTGGTTAGTGTTAGGAATTAGAGGTTAAGGTAGGAGGTTGTGGTTAGAGTAAGGGGGTAGAGTTAAGGTTACGGTTTTAGGCTCGGTAACCACACATTATTTTGAAACCAATTAGGATAAGTTTTTCTTTTGTTCCTGTACTGTGTTGATGTCAATATCAGGTGGTGATCGCATGAAATATTAGTATAAATATCATACCAATGTAATTTCAAGATACATAGATAACAGGCCAATTCGGCACCAAAGTCAACAAATAACTTTTTTTTTACTGTAGGCAGATTAGGGATGCTTGACTTGGCAGTCATCGACATGTAAAGGATGTACACTGAACCTTGACTAAAGGATCTGCATCAGACTCTACGGTGGGAAATTACTTTTATGACTTCATCCTTAGTCCTTCGATCGAAGGCCGTCGTAGACCGAGGTGTGAACGAACATTTCTCTGAGTACTGAGACTCGTGCAGAATACTTTCTCAGTTCAGTGACCTCTCATGGTCTAGAAAAGAACTACAGAAGTTAGTGGAGGGTTCTGCTTCGGATCCGCCTGGGAGCGGCTAATGTGGAAGATAAAGGGTCAGTTTTGAAAGGAGTGAGGCGCCAGGTTCAAGATATCTCAACAATTTCAAGTTCTCTATGACTTGGCGATTGGTTCGGAATACCTTACGCTTTAGTTCCATGCAATTGAGCTCATGATTAGAGGCATTATTTTCCATGCTGCGACAGCACTGAAAACGAAACGGCTGAGCCAACCTTCTTAAACTGTATCAGACCTCGGCGGTTCTGGAAGTATGTCAACAAGCTGATGGCTCGTATCGATCAGGAACAGTCCTATGTGATGCCCATGCCGTGGGATAGGGTAGCACCGATGGTGTTTCGCGCGATCCTTACTGTAGATAGAATGGTGGTATGGGCGAGGCGTCTCGGCGGATTGCATATAATTCAAACTTTCTTTCTCATCAGGATCTGATTTTATTCTTTAAGCATTAACTTGGATTTAAATATTTTAATGATTTATTTTGGGAATCGAAAAAATATATAATCCAACTTTTGACAAAATATAACTATTAGATTTAAATTTTCAATTTTATACATATGAAACAGTAAAAGTAAACCTTTTCTTTGTTGTCCACTTATTCTTAATAATACTTTTCAACTACCATATTAAAAATCGGAGTTGGTTGGGATAATCGGAACATCAGAACGTTTCATCTGGGCGATCGAGGAAGAGACAGCTGTGGGGGTACTGACGACTTCTTAACGTTAAATATGAAAGAACGAGTAAAAATACGCCAATAACCAACACAAAAAGTAAGAAAGCCAGCACTCAAAAATACATATAAACATAACAATTTATTCAACGTGGTTCAATTAAATTGTGTAAATTCCTCAATGAAAAACTTGAGTTTTGTGCACAGGAAAATGTTCATTTTACTGCTTGTATAAAATTGTCTTTTAAAGTTTCTTCTTGGAAAGCACACGTGTTTTGGTGTGCGCGTAATTTAAGGAAAATGAGCATTTTACTGTTTGTATAAAACTGTCGTTTAAAGCTTCTTCTTAGAAAACACACGTGTTTTGGTGTGCGCGTAATTTAGAGAAAATGAGTCGTCTCTGTACCCCTGTTTTTGGTGCGTACGACATGGTACGAATTTGGCATTCGAACGTGCTTAACAGAGAAAGGAAAAAAAGAGTATGTATCTCTGGGCGTATATTTGTCCTTATTTGTGTGTAAGGTATATGTGAGGGGTTTGTGGTCTGTGTAAACAGTAAAGTCTCGGCCCTTGAGAAGATGCCGGAAATGTTTTATTGACAGATAGATCGCAAGTAATTCTCTCGAGAAAGCGCTGTATTTTTGTTGTGCATTATTTAGTTTCACCGAGAAGAAAGAAATGGGTTTTTCTATACCGTTTTGAGTTTGGTGTAGAACTGATCCTATCGAAAATGAAGAAGCGTCTGTAGTCAGTGTTAGTACTGAATTATCCTCATCATGGATGTAAGAAAGTTTTGTGAAATCTGCCAGTGCTTTCTTTGAGTTGTTGAATGCGATCAATGCTTCCCCTTCTACTGTAATCGTTGCATTTTTCTTTTTTTGGTTGCGCAGCAAATTTGTGAGAGGAGTTAAAATGTTTGCACAACCTGGATGAATTTGCGGTAGTAATTGATCAGACCAAGGTATCTTCTCGATTGTCGCAATGATGTTGGTTGAGGAAATTGCTGGATTGCTGCCACTTTTTCTGGCACGGGCGCAATACCTTGTTCATCGATTACATGACCCAAGAATGTCAGTTGGGGGACTGTGAAAACACATTTGCTTACGTTGATTTTTAAACCAAAATGTGCCAGTCTCTCAAAAACCTGTTCCAGATGTTCGTGATGTTCCTGAATATTTCGACTACCGATTAGTACGTCATCGATGTACGCAAAGGCAAATGGTAGTCCTCTCAGAACCTCGTCTATCAGTCTCTGAAAACTTTGAGCAGCGTTGCGTAATCCAAAAGACATTCTTGTAAATTCATATAGGCCAAAAGGAGTAGTTATTGCTGTTTTTTATGTCTTCTTCTGCTACTGGAATTTTGTAATAAGCCTTGACTAAATCAAGTTTTGAAAAAAATTTAGTTCCTTGCAGTCCTATGGCAAAATCGTGAATATGGGGAATTGGATATCTGTCAGGAACTGTTTTAGCATTTTGGTTTCGAAAGTCTCCACAGGGCCGCCAAGCCCCTGAATCTGGTTTTGGTACCATGTGTAGTGGCAAGGAGTATGGGCTACTTGAAGGACGAATGATGCCTAATTTTAACATGTGTTGAAATTCGTTTTTTTGCTATTTTGCACTTATCCGGGCGTAATCTGCGTGGAGATGCATGGATTGGTGGTCCCGTAGTCTTTATATGGTGTTTAGCAGAATGGCGAATTTTATCGGTGTGCTTTAAAGGAGTGGTTATTAATGGGAATTTCTTGAAAAGTTCTTGTAAATCACTGTTGGTTGGTAACGCAGAGCTGATTCCGGTTGATGTGTACACTGAGGTTATTCCTTTCATCGACCACTGTGTTTCGCTGTCGATGAGGCAGTGTGTAGACATATCCACTGACAAACGAAAATGTGATAGAAAGTCTGCCCCAAGAATGGGTGTGTTTACTTGGGCGTGTGTAAAAATCCATGAGAATGGTCGTCGCAATCCCAAATTCAGTGTCAGTGATTTTTCTCCAAAAGTTTGGATTTTGGATCCGTTTGCTGCTTGTAGAGTGTATGCTGATGGTATAGACTTGCTGTTGGGTTCTGGTGGTATTACACTGATTTGTGCACCAGTGTCGACTAAAAAAAAATATCCGGTATTGCTATCTCGGATGTAAAATAGACGACTCATTTGTTTAATTCCAGCAGTTAATGTCGTCTTTACTTGCTGCTGGAAGGTCCGTTTCCGGCCTGTGTCTGTTCCACATCGAAGTTGCATGGTTTTACACATATTCGGGCTTTTTTTTCCAAATCTTCAATGATACCAGCAGGTATTGCCTGTGTGTCTTTCTCTGGAAAAAGAATTTGAACGTCTCCGGCTATTCCTATGTGGAGAATATGAGTTGTCTCGGAAACGTCCCCGAGGCCGGTAAAATTGATGGTCCTGGTTGTTGATGAGACTCTGTACCTTGCGTGTTAATTCCGTTATGTTTTTTCCCAGCCTTGCTACGATGTCGTATTTGAGATGGTGGCGTTGAAAATGCATAGACATTTTTTCTTGGTTAGGGCTGTTGCTCTCGTGAATTTTATCAGCTATATCTGCTAGCTTGTCTAAACTCAGTTCGTCCGGGAGTGATGCCATAATTTTCGTTGTATGAGTATGGAGTTTATCTGTCCATAACTTTTTTAATACTGTATCGGACATTGAATTTGCCCCTAACAATGTCCGCATCTTCCTCAAAAGTTGAGATGGCTTCATGTCGCCTAAATTTAAATTGTTGAAGAGATCATGAAGTCGTCTTTCGTCTGACTTTCCGGTCCTCCTTATTATGGCATCCTTCAAAATGTCGTAGGGTTTTTCAATAGGCATGTGGTCCAAAAGATCGACGACTTCTGTGGCTACGTCTGCAGGTAGCTTTTCTACTACATATACGTGTTTTGAATTTTGTGAAGCTATTTTTCTCGCCGTGAATATAGCATTTAGCTGGGAAAACCATGTTTGCACATTTGTAGGATTGTATGTAGGCAGGTTAACAGTCAAGGTACATTCTGTCGGTTCGTTTGAAGCCATTGTTGTTTGAGTTACTGGAATTCTAATGAATAAAATGTTCAGCGGGGTCACCAAATTTGTGGGGGTACTGACGACTTCTTAACATTAAATATGAAAGAACGAGTAAAAATACGCCAATAACCAACACAAAAAGTAAGAAAGCCAGCACTCAAAAATACATATAAACATAACAATTTATTCAACGTGGTTCAATTAAATTGTGTAAATTCCTCAATGAAAAACTTGAGTTTTGTGCACAGGAAAATGTTCATTTTACTGCTTGTATAAAATTGTCTTTTAAAGTTTCTTCTTGGAAAGCACACGTGTTTTGGTGTGCGCGTAATTTAGAGAAAATGAGCCGTCTCTGCACCCCTGTTTTTGGTGCGTACGACATGGTACGAATTTGGCATTCGAACGTGCTTAACAGAGAAAGGAAAAAAAAAGGGTTAGGCTTACTATTCGTCCTGTGTCCGGTGAGGAGGAACGGGGAGACGGCGTGTAGTTACTGTTAGACAGTAATTGGCAGTGTTTTCTTGCCCCATGCCTTTTCGAGTCATTTTGATTGGATTGTCTTAATCGCTGGTCGTGGGGAGAAAAAGACTTTGTTGACAGGACCGTGTTACTTGCTGGGAGCGGGTAAAAAGAGAGAGAGAAGAAAGGCGTATCTTCTTTTATATCACTCAAATCACGCGTGATCACGCATGATCTCTGGTCTGTGATTTGTCGGAAACCTCTGTCAACGTGATTTGTCGAGATCAAAGGCCCTGCGGTTCTCTTTCTTAGAGACGAAAAAAGGGCTGAGTCAAATTGAAGGAAAGATCGTAATTGTCTCCCCTTAGTTATTAGGATGTCAATCCGATACAGCTTTTGCGTCGAGCAACCGGAGAGAGAGAGAGATTGTTACATTTTTGCCCTGGGCAACGCCGAGTAATCACTGCTAGTTCTATATATATATATATATATATATATATATATATATATATATATATATATATATATATATGAGAGAAAGAGAGAGAGAGAGAGAGATTTAAATAAATGATAATCGAGTAGAAAAGGAGTCAGCGGCAAAAGATTGAACGCAGAGCAAAACAGTGCTAAAAAGAAAAGAGTGAAAGAATGAAAATGTAGGTAGCACATTTAGCGTATATTTACACATTTACCATTGCTGGTTCCGATATTATTAGACTAGGCCAGCAACTTGCAGACGACATCCGAAACTAAAGAAAGTATTATTTTAATAAATAAATGTGACAGGTCGCCTTTTTATATGTAAAATATAACATTCCGTAAGTAAACAATATCGTAAGAGTGGCACCGGGGCAAAATGTATAACACGAGCTCGACTGCTAAGGATTTGTGTTTATTTCGTTGCGTCTCGCAGCAACAGCAGCGTTACTTCCGCGTGAAAAACTGAAAGTAAACCTCTATTAATTTCTAAAATGTCACATACACACAAAAAAAAACATGTAACCGAATAGTCTTCATGCCTTTTCCACTTTAAATTTGTGGTTAACGCAAATTATGATTTCGCTACAATTATTGTCAATAACGCATGCCCGTCTAAATAAAAGCGGTGTAAAAAGCTAAACGTCCCATTTAAATGGGAACTCTGCGACAAAAACTAAGATAACTTGTACGGATTTCCAAATAGATTTCCGGCATATGCCATGTAAAACGTTTTTTTGTTGTTAAGTCTCGTACTTTAGTAATAATGTTACGAATTGAAACGATGAGTTAATGAATATATGTATTTTACATGGCTTGTAAGTTGGGAAATAAATAATAAAGAAAAGAATCGGACGAGTACATGATTCGAACCAGACATTATGAAGAGGTACCAGTCTTAAATGACATTCTTTTCAACACTAACTCAACAGATCTACAGTGAATCGAAAGTCGAATTTCTAAAAGCATTGATCGTATGAACGTTTTCTGTACATTATTAAACAATCTATCTTCGACGTGCGTCAGCAGCGATGTGACGGTGGAGGTGTAATTAAGTAAACACTGGAATAGTTTCCTAACAGAGCTTAATTGAATTGCAATTTTATTATCGTTGCTGCGACACATCAATGTAACATAGTTGAATCATATCCACACGAACATAGATTGTTGACAAAGTTTTGTGTTTACTGTACAAATTCGACTTTCGATTTATTTCTGTGAATTTTCGATTTTTCAAGCCCCGTTCATAAATTGACCGTTTTATTTAATAACATCATCCGATACCAGCTGTACGTCAACGTGTTATCGTTACTATGGAAGACAATCAATTTATAACTTGGGATCAGAACTGCTTCGAAAAATTAAAGGGTTCATAGTATCAACATTTTGAAGCTGATTGGAAAATTATAACAAACGGATTTCTCTCTAACTGTCTTCGTAATGTAGCAAAACAATATCATCAGATTATCTTGACCCTTCTTCCCGTATATCCCTTGCATATATATATATATATATATATATATATATATTAACAAAGTGAGGATTTTTTAAAACATAGTTCACACCAAACAAAGCAGGCCGCCACTGTAGACGTAAAGGGCTACTGAGAAGAAGGGTGAGATTATTTTTTTAGGAGGGGGGGGGGGTCAACCTAAATTGGGACCTGTGCAGCGAGATCTCTTTTTACATTAGTTTTAAATTTCTGCATGTTAGTACCGTCAGGAAAACAGGGAGCAGGGAGGGAGTTCCAGAGTCCAGCACTGCTAGGAAAGAAGCTTTTGGAGTAGAAAGCTCTTCGGCATCTGGTGACCTCCACAGTGAATGGATGGGATTTAGCTTATTGTCGGGTTGATCTAGTGAATTTGCATCGTGGGGGCACCAGAGCAGCAAGTTCATCAGAGCACAGTCCATTAAAGTACTTGTAAAACAGGCACAAGGAAGCAACATTGCGGCGGTAGGATAGGGACTGGAGCTTGGTGGATAGTGAGGGACCTATCAAGTTGGCGACTCTATTTTAACCTTGTCTAAGAGGGATAGACTAGTAGATGATGCACCAGTCCATATGTGAAAACAATACTCCATGCATAGGCGGATAGTGGCTTTTTAGATATATAGGATAATGTCAGGTGTGAGAAGTTTACTAGCACGGTAGAGGAAGCCCACCTTCTTTGCAGCAGTCCTGGCAATGTCTTTAATGTATTTGTTCCAATTCATGTTATCTGTGAAAGTTAGGCCGAGGAGTTTGAATGATGAACTCTCAGGTAGGGTGTTGTTTGTCATAACAATCGGTGGTTGTAGAGGTTTCTTGTAGTTATTGAAGGAAAGTAGCTTTGTCTTTGCGGCATTAAAAGTTACCATTCATTTTTTTTACCCCAATCCACTACAGACTGGAGGTCATTGCCTCAGATATGTGCGTCGATTTTGCCCACATGACGAGAGTAGAGCGTGGTGTCGTCAGCAAAGTTTCCTATCTCAGTCTCAATTACATCAGAGAGGTCATTTAAGAAAATCAGTAACAGTACAGGTCCAAGGATGGATCCTGGGGTACACCAGCATTTATGTCATGTTGCTTAGATGAACGGCCATCGAGGACAACTTGGATCTTTCTTTTTGTTAGGAAGGATTTAATTATATTAAATATTTTTCCAGTAATATAATATGAGTGCATTTTTAGGAGAAGCCGTTCATGCAAGACCTTATCAAAGGCCTTGGATATATCAAGCGCTACCGCCCTAGCTTCACCTGCCTTGTCCAGTGTATGGTATATGCGTTCAGCGATGACAGTTAGGATATCTGCGGTAGATCGTGCTTGTCTAAATCCGTATTAGCTAGGTGCCGGACTATAGCAAGATTGATTAGTTATTCAAAGATTTTAGCAAAGATCGGGAGGAGACTGATTGGACGGTAGTTTAGAGGATCAGTTCAATCTCTAGAATTCTTGAAGACTGGTACCACAGAGGCAATTTTTTTAACTATCATGAAACAAGATTCAGCAAGGCATTTGTTGTATAGTTTGGAGGGGACAGGGGCCAGCTCAGCAGAGTATTTTTTATTACTATTACTGGTATAAGATCAGGCCTTTGGAGGTGTGAAGGTTTTTATGATGACTTTGACCTTAGATGGGGTGATGACTAGGTTCTCAAGTGATGCTTTAGTCCGCAATTGGAATTTGGGGAGGGGGTTGTTTGCCGAGTCACAAGTGGAGTTTAAGGCAAAACGGTTGGCCAGTAGTTCAGCCTTATGAGTTGCCGTGCAAACAACATCGTTGTGATTTGATAGCGGGGAAATTGTCGATTGTCCATTGTTCATCACACTATTGTAGATTTTCCAGAAATCACGAGTACCTAGTTTCTGTGACTGAATGCGTTTTTTGGTAATCTCGTATACTTTCTCTTTGTTTCATCTATCACTACTTTGCAATCATTTCTTGCCTCTACAAATTTTTGTCTGTTTGCAGTTGACTTATGGCGGCCGAATTTTCTGAATGTCTTCTGTCTCTCAGCAATAGCAGCTACACATTCTGAGGTGAACCATTGAGAGACTGGGGTTTGCTGAAGAATTTTCGCGTGGGGACATAAGCATCAATGCTTGCATTTACCCATTCGGTTAGCTTATTTGCACACTGATCAGCAAGAAGTAAGAAAGTTTCACCCCATGGTGCGTCGCTGAATAAATTGCCAAGGCTGCTGGAAAGAAAGTGGGATCATACTACAGTGCTAAACAACTTCTTACACCTAACAGTATCGTATATCTATACAAAGCAACTATCTGTCCATACACGGAACAGTGTTGTCACATCTGGTTTGTGCACAATCCACTAGTCTCGCCTTCTTAAAAAAGAGTCTCCAATCTAATAGATCCCTCACTATCCACCAAGCTTCAGCCCCTGTCCCATCGCCGCAATGTTGAACCCTTGTGCTTGCTTTGCAAGTACTTCAATGGATGTACTTCGATGAACTTGCTGCTCTGGTGCCCCCTTCGACGTAAATACACTTGACCAACCTGACAATCAGCTAACCCCATGCATTCATTGTGGAACTACATCGAGGCCGGAGAACCTTATACGCCAATAGCTTCTTTCCTCGAGCTGCCGGCTTTGTAATACGCTCCCTGCTTCCTTTTTTCTTACTGTACCGACATGCAGAAATTTAAAACTAATGTGAACAGGTATCTCGCTGCACAGCTCCTAACTTTGGATGAGCCCCTACATTTTCGGCCTTATCCTCATCGGCTCAGCAGCTCTTACAGTTGCAACTTGCCTTGTTTTGCCTTTTTTTAAAAATCGACCATCAATTCTTTAATGATAGGTGCTAATTTAAAAGTTATACATTATATATTTGTTTTCCTGTTCTTTACGTTATATATATATATATATATATGTATGCATATATATATATATATATATATATATATATATATATATAGAGAGAGAGAGAGAGAGAGAGGGAGAGAGAGACAGACAAACAGACAGACAGACAGATAGCAGACAGATAGCAGACAGACAGACGGACAGACATGAACAGAGACAGAGACAGAGATAGATAGAGAGTAGGCGTATTTCTGTTACAACGAGAGAACAGTGTATATTTACAGAAGTTAGGTTACGAACATTTATGCATTAAAAAAAAATCAAAATTGTTTATTATTTCATAATTTTATAATGTTTTTCGAGCATATTGGCTTTCTTCAGATATTCTTTCCATTTGAAACAATGGGTGCATTTTTTAACAGTTTTGCGTTTCTGAAAATGCGAGCGTGTATGTGTGTGTGTTATTCGTTTGTGTATGTGTGTGGGCGTGTGTGCGTGTGTGTGTTCATATCTTTTACTTTTCTGGTTCAAATCTGTGTTTTTTGAGCATGTGTGTTTCTGACTTTTATCTCTGTAGTCATCTTTGTGTTTGGCGATTAAATATATTTTGGTCAATTTCTCCGTTGAAAGTAGGAGTACCCCTGAGATTTTATTACGTGCTCCGTCATCTCTGTGTCTGCGTGTGTGTGTGTGTGTAGAGTGCATGTACATTTCGGTAAGTATGTTAGTTTTTGTTTGTGTACACAAGTGCGCGTGCGTATACATGTGTTTTTGTTTTTGTTTATACATACATATATACATACACACATATACACATACACATATATATATATATATACATAGTAAGCAATGAAAATATATATCTTTATGCCCGACCATGTAAAAGCGTTGGATATATCTAGCTTCTCCTGACTTGTCCAGTGTATAGTATATGCGTTCAGAGATGACCGTTAGGATATCCGCAGTAGACCTTTCTTTCCTAAATCCATACTCATGTTTAGAAAGAAGTTTAGCATTAACGAGGTGCCAGCCTATCGCTAGATTGGTTAAGGATTCAAAGAGTTTAGCAAAGAGCGGGAGTAGACTGATGGGGCGGTAATTCTAAAGGACAGTTCTAGCTCCAGAATTCTGGAAGACTGGTACCACGGATTGAATTTCCCAGATATCAGGGAAGCAAGATTCGGCAATACATTTGTTGTTTAGTTTGGACAGGGGGCATTTCTTAATTATTATTGCTGTTATAATATCACGACCACATGATTGGAGGTGTCAAGGTTTTTTATGATGCTCCGGACATGAAATGGGGTGATTGTCAGGTCATCAAGTATGGTTTCAGTCCGCAATGGGACATTTTAGAAGAAATGGTTTGCAAAATCCAAATTGGTGGTTATGGCGAACGACATCATTGTGTATAGATAGCAGCGGAATTCTTGATTACCCTTTGTTTACCACACTATTGAAGATTTTCCAGAAATCACGAGTACCTTGTTTCTGTGACTCAATGCTTTTTCTGGTCATCTCTGTATACCTAAACTTTACTTCATCTGTTACAGTCTTACAATGATTTTTGGACGCTATTTGTAGTTGACTTGTGGCTGCCGGATTTTCGGAATGTATGCTGCCCCTAGGCAATAGCAGCTGCATAGTTCGAAGTGAACCATTGTAGAGAGTTTGGCTTGCTGTAAAATTTTCGCAATGTGACATGTGGTTCAATACCTGCTTTAACCCATTCCCAGAAAACACCTCGACAATCAACCGGCTCAAGTCAACTACAAATAGACATACACTTATAGCGTCCAGAAATCATTGTAAGACTGTAATAGATGTAGTGAAGTAAATATATACAGAGATGACCAAAAAATGCATTGAGACACAAAATCTAGGTAATCGCGATTTCTGGTAAATCTTCAATAGTGTAGTGATTAATTCCCATGCTATCCAACCACAATAATGTTGTTTGCACAGTAACTGATAAGAGTGAACAACTTTCCTAGCATTTCGCTTTAAACACCAATTTGGACTCCGCAAACCACCCCCACACTTGATGACCTGGTCATCACCTTATCCCATGCCCGGGACATCCTAAAACACCTTGACACCTCCAAAGCATGTGGACCTGCTCGTAGACCAGTAATAGTAATAAAGAAATGTTCTGTTGAACTGGCATCTGTCCTCTCCAAACTCTACAAGAACTGCCTTGCTTAATCTTGCTTCCTTGATAGCTGGGAAATTGCCTCTGCGGTACCAGTCTTCCAGAAGTCTGGGGATAGAACTGCCCCTCAGAATTATCTCCCTAGGTGTCGGAAATCTTTCTACTCCAATAGCTTCTGTCCTCGTGGTGTCGGCCTTTAGAACTCCCTTCAGGTTCTTTTTTTTACTCGACTGTACCGACATGCAGTAATTTAAAATTAATTTCACCAATCATTTCGCTGCACAGCTTCCAACTAAGAATGCCACACAAAACTCACCTTAATTCCTAGTATCCCCTTACGTCGACAGTGGCAACTTGCCTGATTTGGGGTTAACTATGTAAAAAAATGATGCTTATATATTTTCAAAGTATGGCTTTCGGTAATTCCCTTATCTTCCTGTATTCCTCTGATGATAAGATTCTCTTCTTCGAAAAGCTATAGAAAGAAATAGTAATCTCTTTTATTTGAAAACACCTTGTTTTGAACAGCTGGGGATGTGATAAATATTGTATTTTTACAATCTGTATTCTTATTTTTACTTGTCTCTATATACACATACATATATTTATATATGTATATATGTATATATTTATATATTTATATATGTATATATTTATATATTTATATATATTGTGTGTATTTAGGAAGCATCATTTCATTTAATCAAACATTATTAAACAAAGCAGCATTCTTCTGTTTGTTTCTTCTGTGTTTATTTTATTTTTTCTAATTATCGCTTTTATGTCAAAATCAAATGAAACTTAATGTATGTTCCATATGTATCATGAACGTTTTTAATTCTTTGCCGAATAATCTACAGGTGATGAATTAAATATAAAAAACATTAGAGAAAAAAAAGATATTTTGAAAATGCGGCACAGAACGCGCAAGTCAAGTAGACGTAAGAAATCGAACCAGTGCAGTTGCAGGAGAGAGGTCAAATGATGAATTGCATTACGTTAAACATTTAAAATGTTTTTACTGGTTTTATACTTTTTTATTATTTATTCTACGTTGCTGGATGTTAATAAAGATTGCTTCCGGTATTTCTCATTATTTTAATTGGTTTCTGAATGCATTATTTTCGTGTAATAAAGTAAAACAACATTTAAATCAGAAAAGGGCAGTTGTGTTATTTCTAAGTTTAAATACCTTTTGGGAGAATGCAATTCCATAATAATTATAAAGCTAATAGCTACATTGAAGTGCAATCTCTACGTGTCTCGTCGCCTTAATTTACACCTTGAAAACTCATGCTCAATTTACCAGCATTTACAAAAACACAACTGACACCCCCACCTCTGATTTAAGAACAATTCTAGTTAATAATACGTTATTTAAATTATTAAAACTTTTAAATATAAATTCTTCACTAATAATTTTTTGTTTAATCCACCTAAAAATGTATGAAACAAAAGAAACATCTATTAACAATTTTTTAATGACATATTTCAGTTTTTATGGATGTAACCGATAATGACCGAGTGCCTTCAGATGGAATCAAAGGAAAATTTCAATGATGTCGGTAAATTCTTTGAAACATACAACTTTTATTGGCAGTTATTTGAATTTCTATAATACACAAACAAACAAATGTTGACGTATATAAATATATATACTAAATATTTAGAAATACACGTTCTATACTTGATAACCACTCCTTAAGATGGATTCAGATGGATCTGAAAGTACTAGGGTTAGAAATGAGTACGAAAAATGCATGGGCCAGTTCTGGCTCGAAAAACTAACACTAATAAGGAACTTAGAAAAGATTCAAAGAAAAACTTGTCCGTAATATTTATGAAATATGTTTTAAAGAGAAAATTCTGTCCAGATATACACACATACAATAATATATATATATATATATATATATATATATATATATATATATATATATACCTAGAGAATAATATATACATATACAGAGAAAATAATATAGAAAATATATGCAACTATATATATATATATATATATATATATATATATATATATATATATATATACATATATATACAAAGAAATATAACATTATATATAGAGAGAAAATAATATATATATATATAGAGAGAGAGAGATAGAGAGAGAGAGAGAGTCGGAGAGAGATAGAGAGAAAGTTACATCGTGCTCCATAACGTGTCAATAAAATTGGTTTCTTGAGCAAGTTTGTTTTTCTTCAAGTATTAACGTCAAGCGTCAGAACTAGAAAACTATGTCCACAAAGGTATTGACACACGACTCGGCACGGTGTTCCGTCGCAACCAGCTCTACACACGCATACGCGTATGTACCCCCCGCATCCACGTATATAATGTTTAGCCGATACACACGAATACACACGTACACACTCTGTAGTCAGAAGAAAGATACAAACTCTTCAATAGGCAGATGACGTACTTTAAATATTTAGACATGCCGAGTTCTTAAAGCGGGTGAAAGTGGATACCGTTTTGACTGAGCATGCTAAAAGTAAATATTTAGTTTCATGTAGCTGCACGCTGAAACTTCCCATGAAATGTTCAGCCAGTCGTTTGGAGACATTATAGCGTGTAGAATTCCGATTTTTCTGTAGTACATAACACGTTTTATGGAATCGGGTATATATGGATTCTAGTTATATCCTATTTATTCTGTTTAATTCTGAAAATCACGTTATGCTCCTTGAAATGTCTTGCATGCACTGTCTCGGTTCTTTTATCTCGGTGGAGTAAAGGTGCGTTGTGTGCGTAGGGCCGCTTATTGAAACTGCCTTGTACGATGCCGACATATTTTGCACTTGTAAGATTGTGGTTGGCGTCGTCGGTATTAGTTGGCATTGCAAAAACTGCTTTAACGCCGCATTTCTTTTTGTAATGGGAAGTCTTCTATTCTGCAAGACCTTGGGGAGGTAGTTTTATGGCTCTGTTTATTTTGGGTCCGCCTTCTTTACAGTATATGTAAGTGAGGCAGTAGCGAATTTTTTTACATCATAGCAATTTTATCGAACATTGTTAGTTTCCCCGTATTTGGCGTTTCCACTTTACAAAGGATGGTACATACATTTTATCCACCATAGCAAAATTGCATTATCTGTTCTTGAAACCACTTGTATTAAAACAATAATTATTATGTAAAATAATAATAATAATAATAATAATAATAATAATA
This sequence comes from Sepiola atlantica, assembly GCA_963556195.1. Classification (NCBI taxonomy): domain Eukaryota; kingdom Metazoa; phylum Mollusca; class Cephalopoda; order Sepiida; family Sepiolidae; genus Sepiola; species Sepiola atlantica. The sequence goes on along the minus strand of OY744527.1, from coordinate 135,922,227 downwards.
ACGCCGAAAATGAACAATCTGAAGCAACTACAGACACATAATCTGTCTTCAAATAACGGCACACTAAAAGAACAGATTTAACAATCATTTAACTATCGTTGACAACTTCCCGGAAACAAAAACGAGGGACGCGCGACTTGTTATACATAGATCAAAATATCCATAAGGAGGTAACAAGCAGGAAAAAGAACGTGTCACGGATTGACTACAAGAAAGGTAACATGAATGAATAATTGAATGTTTAAGAATGTAAGATATCCGACAAAATTATTAATATAAAAAAAACAATGGGAACGTGGAGCCTGAAACTAACAGCTTGAAGACCACACCTGACTGAAATTAAAATACAAAGAGGCATCTTTCAAGGGGACGTTCTATCGCCATTTCTGTTTATCATAGCCATGATACTACCTAACTACATACTTAGGAAATGTGATGCCAGATACAAGTTTATAGAGACAGAACAAAGAATAAACACTTCATGTATATGAACGACGTGAAGTTATTTGCAAAAACCAAAATGGAACTGAAAAAGCTGATAAACAAGCTCCGAATATTCAGACAATACATTAAAATTGAATTCGGAACATAAAGTGGTACAATGCTAGAAATGAAACGTGGAAAACTGGAAACATTGGAGGGCATGAAACTGCCCAACCAAGAGTAGCAGAGGGTGCTTGGCGAACATGATACCTACAAATATTTGTTAGTTCTGGAAGCTGACACCATCAAATCTACAGAAATGAACACGAAGATTGGAATAAAATACCTGAGATGTCCAAGGAAATTTTTAAAACCAAAACTATATAGTAGACTATTCATAGGCTAGACCAAAGCAGAAGACGAAGAAACTAATGAACATGCATAATGCACTTTACCCGAAAGATAGTAATGGCCGGCTCTACGTGAAAAGAAACTAAGGGGTAAAAAGACTGACACGTATAGAAGACTGTGTGGGCTCCACAGAACCGACTTGGAAAAATACATAACAAAGAACACAGAAAGACAGATCATCGCAGCAAGAAACAATGTCAAAACGAACGATACAGGATACAGCGAAACCAGAAACAAAAAGTAAAAAAAAAAAAGAAAAGTGGTTAGAGAAACAGCTACATTGACGAGTCATAACAAATAGACCACGAATACACCTGGAATGCCCAAGTAAAGGGCACTTAGACAGAGAAACGGAATCGCTACTGACAGCTGCACAGAACAATGAGATTAGAACTAATCAGCTTGAAGCTAAAATAGAAAAAAACGGAAGCACAGTAAATGTAGAATTTGTGGACAAACAAACGAAACGGCAAATCCCATAATGAGTGAATGTATCATCCAGCCCTAAAAGAATGCAAGCACAGACATGACTGCGTTGGTAAAGCAGTACACTGGGAACTATGCTAACGACGGTATATTCAACATACAGACAAAGCGTACAGTCACAAACCGGAGACATGACTGGAACACAGAAACCACAACATGCTCTGGAACATGGAACACATATAAACTCATCCAAGCAAGGAGACTAGACGTCATAATATTTCACAAGAGGGCAAGCAAATGCAAAATTGTCGATTTTGCCGTCCTAGCAGAATACAAAATAATAGAGATAAAAGAGACGGAAAAACAAAGCAAATATACGGAGCTTTCCAGAGAACTTAAGGAACATGGAACACGACAGAAAGTCAATATAATATCAATAAGTGCAGGGGCACTAGGAACATTCCCGAAAAATCTTAAAAACAACTAACAAAAATTGGAATCAAAGGGAAGACTGAGACTATACTATATACAACAATGATGAAATCTTAGGGAAATCATACAAATGTGGCAACCAACACACATAAACTACGAATACTTACCAGCCACATGGTAACTGCAACATAAGTAAAACAAAAATATGGAAAGACTACAACATCAAACCAATGGAACTGAAACTGCTGAAAAGGTTACAAACTTCCTCCATTATCAGAAGGGCATCGACCGCGGCTGATACCACACAAAATAGTTGTGAAACGGATGATGAATATTGAACGACCGAGTAGGGAGAGAACTAACGAGACCTCCACTGGAAGAGTGTGAACTCTACTGGGACGTTGGGAACGATTAAAGTCACCCAAATCTCAGAGAATACAAATTGTCGTTGCCCGCTAGAAATAAATGGTTAGCTATTTTGCAATAAAGCAAAGTCATTTGCAATAGTTATCGAAAGAGACGGAAAATACTGAAAATTTGTGAAGAAGAGATGTCACCCAGACTCCATGGAACACCAGCGGGTATTATCAGTGAGTGATCACTGATGATTACCTGCGGCATAACTTTTAGTGAGTAATAGTAATAATAATAAATGATGTAACAGATCAAGAAATACGTATGAGCGAAAGCTCGCAGATAGAAGAAAGACCAAACATCAACACTAAAAATTAGAGGACTGATTACTATTAAATCATAGAACTCATGGATGAAAAAGTATCTCTAGTTGAAAACATCAAACGATTTCTGAACGAGGAAAAAACTCCCATCTCCAAGAAACGAAGTATTGCAGTAACAGCAATTAGAAAAATCAAAAGTAAGCCGACTCCTCCCATACGTTTCAACAGATAATATCACAGACTTACACAACATATTTCATGCGGGGGTCAATTTAGTAAGTATGAAACTAAAGTCGAATAAAAAACTTCACCAAGAGAATTGATCGACAAAGCCTGTATGAGAAATAAGACTTAAAACTCAGATATAAATTACTTCAAAAAGAAGCTGAAACTGGAAATAGTATGAAAACAAACAGAAAACAATTAAAGGTAGGAAATGTGACTCACAAAGAAGAACATCTAAATAAGAAACATGAAGATCTAAACCGAAAGATTGCAGCTAAAAAAAAGATTGAGAATATACAGATATTAATTTGAACAGTACAAGAAACAAATAATTTTGAAACAATGAAAGTCAGTTTTATCCAAAGCTAAGTGGAGAAAGAACAAGAATAGAAAAATTGGACCCGAGAGAAACAAAACACTTCTGGGAGAAGATATGGGAAAACAACAAGGGCATAGAAAAATGCTGATTGGCTGAATAACATAAAAGAATAGTATTTCGAGTAATTGAAGAAGGAACAGGAACCGAAATTACTGAGGCAATTCTCAAAAAAATCTTAAGAAAAATGGCAAATTGTAAAAACCAGGCCACAATGGAATACATGCACACTGGTTTTACAAAATCTCAACCGTTCATTGAAAAGCTAACACAACATCTGAAAAGATGCATCCACGAAACAGACGTACCAGAATGGATGACCAAAGAAAGAAGTACATTAATACAAAAATACAGCGAAAATAGAACGACCCAAAGTAACTACAGACCAATAACTTGTTTAACAACCGTATAGAAAATCCTAATAACACAACTAAAAATACAGATTTACCACTCTTTTAGTGGTCATGGGCTACTCCCCATGAACAGAAAAGAGATAAAAACAGAAAAAAACATAGCCATGGCATGGATCGAATAGAAGAAAGCTCATGATATAATTCCTCAAGCATGGATAATTAGAAGCATTATGAGAGTACAAAGTATCCAACATGATTATCTATCTTATTAAGAAAGCTATGGGAACGTGAAGACTGGAACTGACAACTAGAGAATAACACCTGACTGTGATAAGAGAATACAAATCAGCATCTTCCGATGATACTCTTGATCACACCTACTGTTTATCATGGCCATGATGCCACGTTATAACATACTCAAACATGTGGTGGCGAATAATATTTATAGACAAGGAAGAAAGAATAAACCACTTCATGTATATGGACGACCTGAAGCTATTTGCAAACATCAAGACGGAACAAGAAAAGCTAATAAACAAGAAGATAATTTTCAACAAAAACATTCAAATAAAATTTGGACCGCAAAAGTGTACACTGCTAGAAATAAAAATAAGAAAACTGGAGACAACGGCTCACATGGAACTGCCGAACCAAGAAAAGATGAGGGCACTTGGCAAACATGATGGTATTTGTGAGTTCTGGAAGCAGACACAATAAAATAAAACTGACATTAAAGAGAAGATCGGAAACGAATACCTGTAAAAGAACAGGAATACTTATAGAAAACAAATTATGTAGAAAAGGAATAAACACCTGGACATTATTGCTAGTATATTATTTTGGTCCATTCATACGCTGGGCAAACGAAGAACTTAGGTATTCTGACTAGAATACAATAAAACTAATTAGCATGTACACTGTACTATACCCGAAGGATGATGTTGACCGACTCTATGTAAAAGAGGAAAGACGGATGGAAGACGACTGATTATTATGGAACACTGTGTGGATGATACACAAAAGAATTGTAAAAGTACATAACCCAGAACACAGAAACGCTGATCACCGTAACAAGAGACACTGTCAACATGAATATTACGTGAAGCGTCGAAACAAAAGAGAATAACGAGAAGAGAAAAGTGGAAGGGAAAAGTGGAAGAGAAACAGCTCCATGGGCTATTCATGAGAATAAAAAAGACTCAATAAAATACCTTGACGTGGCTATGAAAACGAAAAGTTGAACAGTAAAACAAACTCGCTACTAGCAGCTGCACAGAGCAATGCGATTATAATTTGCTGTATCAAAGCTAACATAGAAAACAACACAATAAAATGGCAAATGCAGACTCTGTTGACAAAGAGACAGAAACGAAAAATAACTTAACACATGAATGCAGCAAAGTAGCACAAAAAAGAATACATAAACAGATATGATTTGTGGGGAGGGCAGTGTACCCGAAACTATGTAAACGCCTGCATTTTGAACACGCAGAAAAATGATACAGAAAAGAACCAGAGACAGTATTGGAAAATGAAAATTTAAAACTCTTTATGTATATGGGGATAGCAAAAGATAAACTCATCCAATCAGGGATGCGACAATGATATACAAAAAGGAAAAATACAATTCCAAATAGTAGATTGTACTAGCAGGCCACAAAGTGAAAATCGAAGAGACAGAAAAACTAGAAATATACACTAAACTTGTCAGAGAAATGAAAGTGATATTAAACATGAAGAAAGCCAATATAATATCAATAATCGTAAGAGCACAAAGAATAGCCCCGAAAAAACTGTTAAAAAGACTAACAGAAATAGAGATCAAAATTAAGACTAATACGAAGACTGATATAGAATAGACGGCAATGATTAAAACAGGTGAAATCTTTAGGAAAATCCTAGAATGTGGAAACCAACCCATACAAACTACGAATGCTAACCAGCCACAGGGAAGTTGCAATAGAAACAAAACGAAGACATAGAAAGAATTCTATCACATAAATCCGAGGGTACTGGATCTTCATTTCATAAGCTGCCCACCCTACCACAAAATTAGCTTCGGCTAATAACACACAGAATAGTCGTGAAGGGTCAAGGAGGATGGAAAGACCGAAGGGGGAGAGCACTAACAAGACCTCCACTAGAAAAGTCTGGAGATAACTTGGATCTTAGCGAGGGTTATTCCCACTCAAATCCCAGGGAAGATTAATTTTCGTTGCTATCGAAAAATCAACGGTAAACGGCAGTTGCAATAACAGACAGCCATTTGCAATGGCTATCAGAAAAAGGTGGAGAGCACTGGAAATCTTGGGAGACTTACTGTCACTCAAAATCCGTGGAACATTACAGGTTTGTGTCAGTGATCGAACACTGATAATATAAGAGAACTCCAAGTTGATAGAATTTAGTAATAATAATAATAATAATAATAATAATAATAATAATAATAATAATAATAATAATAATAATAATAATAATAAATTTTATTAATCGTATTAAAAAAGCAATCGAAACATGGAGACTAGAACTGACAGCCGATGTAAACACCTGACTATGATAACCATACAGAGATACATACTCAAATACATACTCAGAAAATGTGATGCCGGATACAAGTTTACAGACACAGAACAAAGAATAAACAACCTCATGTTTGTAAAAAGAAAAAAAAGAATTAGAAAAACTGATAAATACGACCAGAATCTTCAGTCAGGGCATTCAAATGAAATTCGTAATGGAAAAGTGTGCACTACTGGAGATGAAAAGAGGAACACTGGAGACGACAGAGGGCATGGAACTCTCCAACCAAGAAGAGGTGATGGTGCTAGGCGAACAGGATACCTACAAATATTTAGGAGTTCTGGAAGCAGACACAATCAAATCTACAGACATGAATAAGAAGATTATAAAATAATATTTACGAAGAACATGAAACATATTAGAAACGAAATTATTTAGCAGAAATATAGTAAAAGAAATATACACCTGGACATTATAACTTATTAGATACTCTGAACAATTCATAGACTGGACTAAAGAAGAACTCAGCCACCTTGACCAGAGGACAAGAAATTTAATGACCATGTACAACGCACTACACCCAAGACACAATACGGACAGACTGTACATGAAAAGAAACGAAGAAGGAAGAAGACTGGTAAGTATGAAAGATTGTGTGGGAGACACATAAAAGAACTAAAGAAATACATAACCCAGAACACGGACAAGCTGATCACCGGAGCAAGAGACACCGTCCCAACGAGCACCTAGGGAAGCACCGAAACTAGAAACAAACAGACAAGAAAAATAAATTGAAAAAAAAAACAACTACATGGACGTTTTATAAGACTGACAAGACAAGAAACCAACACAAAGTAGCTGGGCATGGCTAAGAAAAGGAAACTTGAACAGAAAAACGGAATCTTTACTGATGGCTGCACAGAACAATGCGATTAGGACAACCTACATTAAAGCTAAACTAGATATAACCCAGGGGAACAGTAAATGCAGACTATGTGACCAAAGAGACGAAACAGTAAACCATATAATAAGTGAATGCAGCACACTATCTCAAAATCTATACAAGAACAGACACGACTGCGTGGGGAAAGCAATATACTGGGAACTGCGGAATCGATTTAATTTCGAATGCGCTGATAAATCGTACAAACATAAACCAGAAACAGTACTGGAAAGCAAAAGCACAAAATAATCTGGGATATGGATGGTATATGGATGCACAAAAAGACAGACCCATACAAGCAAAAGAACGGGATGTTATAATAGTCGACAAAAAGGAAACATCTTGTCAAATCGTAGACTTCGCCGTTCAAGCAGACACAGAGTGAAGATCAAAGAGACGGAAAAACGAAGCAAATACACGGAACATGGAAGAGAACGCGAAGGAATATGAAGCATGAAGAAAATAAGTATAATACAAAAAAATAGTAGGAACACTAGAGACAGTCCCCCCCCAATAAAAAACTGGAAAAAATTGGAATCAAAGTGATCACTGAGACCGTACAAATGATAGCAATGATTAAAACAGCTGCAATCTTAAGAAAAATCCTCGAATGTGGAAACATACCCGAATAAGCTACAAATGGTGTCTGGACACATGCAAGTACAAGAAGGAAAAAAATGCCGCCGGCCTAGGCTGACACTGCACAAAATATTTGTAGAGGGTCACGGAGGATGAGAAGACCAAGGAGGGACAGCACAAATCAGACCTCTACTCGAAGAGTGCGGAGAGTGCTGGGACCTTGGGGAGGCTTATTGCCACCCAAATCACAAAGTCGAATGGTTCTAACTAGCGAGAAATCAATGGTAAGCGGCTGTTACGATACCGCAAAAGTCATTTGCGGTGTTTATTGAAAAAAATGTAAAGAGTACTGGTAATCCGGAGAGGTTTATTGTCACGCAGACTCCAGGGAACAGCACCAGTCATTGTCGGTGAGCAATCACTGACGATGACCTGTGTGATAACCCCTAGTGACTAAAAATAGAATTAAAGTTATGACAACCCGCTGAATAAAAAAGTAATTAAGAGAGAAAGGAATAAGTAAAAATATATAATAATTGTGCGTAGTAAATGCAAATATAAACAAAAGAATACACAGGCCCGTTATGAATTCAACTAAATAATTGAAAACTTTACTATACTTGGGTAAACTAAATCAAGAGTCATTAGGTTCTACGTTAGTATCCTAAACCATTCATTTTTAAAGGGTATTATCCGTGTTCTTTTATATAATGTATGTGATCATAACGACCCACTCCAATCCTTATAGCCAATCGATCACTAACAAGAATTTCGAAGAGTTCACGATAGGAAAACACTCTCTGCTCTCCTTGAAATCAATCAAGAATATGGAGGAAATAAATCATATCTTCTTGAGGACACTTTTGGGAATAGAGCGCAATGTGCGGGGCAAATGAACAATAAATCTTTCTCGACCATTTCGTTAAGTTGCTTAATAAAAGGAGAACAACGTGCAGATGGTTTTCGTTGATTCAGATGATAAGAATTAGGAAATGAGATAAAAAGTTAGAACATCAAAATAGCGAAGATAAAATGGCACTTTCAATTGAACACAATTCGTCACATCATTGGTGAATACCCTTGGGTTTCGCTGTGTATTGTATATCTGTATATAAATACATATATACATACATGTATACATACATACACACACACATATATATATATAAACTTGTTAAACATAACATAATTCTTGACTATACGTTTTTTATTTTTTCGATTTTCCTATTAATCTTAAACAAAATATAATGAATGTTCCATGAGTATCAAGCGTCCTTTCGATTCATCGTAGAATTATTTTATGGTGAAAAAAACCCTAATATCTAATGAACAAAAAGCTGGAACAAAAGAAGATAATTTCAAAAACATCCGAGAACGCCGCATGTGAAGTCGTTAGATATATAAAAAGAAATAACGTTTACAATTTAAAACCCAGGACGCAAGATAAAGCATCTTATGATAAATTGTATTCACGTTAAGAATTTAAAAAATATTATTACTCGTTTAATACATAATTTTATTGGTTGATAGGTTTTAATAAAGATAGCTTCAAGTATTTTCAATTTACCAAAAATAGTTTCAGATTATATTTCGTGTTGCCAACTTAATGGGTCTAAAATCAGGGAAGGGCAGTTATGCTTTGTTTAACTCCTGTTTAATTAAACTAGAAATTTCTAGGTCTTTGCAAAGCCTACGAAAAAAATCATCATCATCATCATCATCATCATCATCATCATCATCATCATCATCATCATCATCATCATCATCATCATCACTTCCTTGTATTCTTTGGTCTGAAGACTTTTACTCTCCCTGAAGAGTACAACCGAAACATGTATAAATAAAAATGTATACTAAAGAACAGCGGTACTTTTATATACACTGGAGTTTCAATGGATTTACATCTACAGAAACAAATACAATACGTGTACCATATATATATATATATATATATATATATATATATATATATATATATATATATATACTGTAAATATTTTATATATTAAAGTGTTTTTGTACCTGCAAACAGTACCGTTTCGTTTTTTACCCTTATCAGTGCAGAAATTGCGGTGTCAGGTTGTCGCATGGTACATAACACAGTTCGTAGATTTAGTTTAGATTCACGACCGTAACGTCTATGCCCACGCAACCACAAGAAATCACCAGAGACAGTCATTGAAATTACCGTAAAGTTACCCGAGAGGCGGGGGCAAGTGTCATTGCTGTCGAGAGCGTTCTACGCGCGGGCGGAACTTTTCATAATCGCTGCTGACAACAAACTTTTGTAATTCGAAACTGAGCTCTACTATTAAGACTATTAATCTTAAAGAGGCATTAACTTTAAATATTAAAGTGTTTTTATATCTACAGACGATATTGTTTCGGTTTTTTTACCTTCATCAGGGCAAGAGTGCCGCTTGCGGGCAAGTTCGTAGATAAACATTAGAATCACGAGCTTAACGTTTACTCCCACGCGGCCATGAGAAGCCGCCACAGACAGTTATTGAAATTATGATATACATATATAATTATTTTAGCCGATTTAGAAAAAAACATATTTTCTAACAGTAAATTTTCGTAGCTATTACTTTTTTCTTAGGATTATGCTGGCTAAAATCGTTTCCGAACTACTAATTTACCACTTGTGGTTGATGATTCTCATGCCAGATCATCGGTCAGTTAAAAAATGGCGTAACTATCTTTTGCAGTCCGGTGTATTTAGAAATATTAAATTGATTTTTGAACCAAAATAATCAGTTACAACTGTACCTTTTCAACTGTCTTTGAAACGAATTTCTCCCATATAATCTACCTTGTACGTAATTTCGCTTTCCGATGCATTTCAATTCCGTTTATCGCATTATTATTGAACCACAATTTGTCGTATGTGTTCAGGTCCATCATTTTTCTGGCGGTGGTGGTTCTATCAATCAAGTAGGAACTCGTGGATAAACAGAGATATCATCTTACAAACTTCGTCGGCCTATTTTTTTCAACATTCTAGAGTTCCATTCCCAGTGAAGAAAATTAAATATTCATGGGACCATTCTCTCATATGTTTCGAAAGAACTGGATTTCCCTTTCTATTTTTTGGTGTTTATCGACAAAACCGTCAATCACAATCGACTTCAACTTTGAACATATAACAGTTATTATTTGAGTCTCAATTGCGACTGTCAACGAACCAATCTCCATACTATTATTTATTTACAATAATCATACTTTATTCTAATTACTGAAAACCCTAACCGGACATGTAATCTGAAAATATATGCAAACTTTTATTTATGATAATCATACATTACTAGCGGAATCCGTGGAAATTGTACATGATGTCGTATCTGAAATATTCCAGAAACTTGTAACAATCTAATGTAAAGCGTTTTATGGTTTATGGTTAATAAGCGGTGATTGATTAGTTTAACAAACAATTTCTATGGGGCGCCTTTGACGGGATATGCCGATGTGTGTGTTCTCGGCTTTTCTCTTAATATAACAGAATCTTTGGCACTTGTTCGTAAATCTCCACCACCCATTGTTTAAAACTTTTTTACTGACCAAATGTTTGTTCTTTTTTCGGTGTAGAATTACCTATCATGTCGTTAGAGAATTTCGTGTTTAAAAAAAAATAATTTAAACACTTTAGATTTTAAGAGGTGCGATCATTTTCCTATATTAATTTAATGTAAAATAATCCTCCACTTTGGACCATCACACATTTAAAAAATTATTTTTTTGTGTACAATTACATACCACGTCGCTACAGAATTTCGTTTTTTATTTCAATAAAAAATAAATTTAGATTTTAGTGGGGGGTTCAGTTTTTATATAAATATAGCGTAAACTGATCACACAATCTTTGAACACGTTGCATTTATTTGAATAAAACAACAGAATTCTCTCGCAGCATAATAGGTAATTTTACAAGGAAAAAAGGGGAAAATTGGTCCGTTAAAAAAGTGACAAATATAAGTGATGGTGTATTACGAACAAACAACGTACAGCATGGTCAAACATCGGCCGATCAGTCCAACGGTTTATTTATAGAGGAAACTAATCCCTCCTCATAAAATTTAAAATAGTAGAAAACATTTAAAAAAAACACGGAATTCTCTAGTGACATAATAAACATAATACACTGAAAAAAATATCTGGTCAGTAAAAAGTTGAGAAAAACAGATGGCAGGGTATTACGAAAAAGCGCCGAATCTTGTTTTTATTTTCTAAAACTAATTCAATCATAAAAATAAGAGAACAACATTGTTTAATACTTCATTTTTAATTCAAATTTATAAATATACATTTGGAAAATACTTATTTATAATTCAATAAGTTAAAATACTTTAAAAAATAGTACGGCAACTTTCATAGTTGTTTTCTTTTTTATTATTTCATCTTACAAATTAAATTTCATACGTTTAAACGAAACTATATATGACAGACTAACCTTATCGATTACTGCTCCTCTCTCTGTCAGCTTTGATCTCACCTTTTCACAATCTTTGTTTCCTTTAACCCTCTATTAATTTCCTACTATATTTACAAAATATCCAGAACAGAGGGTAGACTATTGCAAATGTAAGTATAAAAGTCCATATCTTAATAGTCGATTATTAACCAAAGGAAAATATTAACACGGATAGTAATGCTATTAAACACGGATAGTAATGCTATTAAACTTGTAGCTTGTAAATAAAGTGAGAGCTGTAAGAGAGATAGCGAGTAGAAAGTGACTAAGTATTTTGTGTTTTTATATAAAATGATTAACTGACATTTTTCTTTATTTTAAACAATCAAACTCGAATTGAATCGCTATTCTAATATATATATATATATATATATATATATATATATATATATATATATATATCAGACTAAAAGTATAGCAACATTGTAACTGTGAATTCGGTGTATCTGCTGTAATTTATTGTAATAATTACGTATTAGTGATTGCGTGATACCGTACGAACGTATATACACATTAATACATATAGATGTTAGTTACAAAAGCCTCTAATAACGTGTTTTTATCTTACCTCTTCATCGAGGAGAGAGCTAAATGTCTTCCAAGTCAGAATCAATTAAAATACAGGTGTTCATAAACATACCTTGTTATCGAATGCAGCCTACAACCATAACTGCACAGTCCGATCTCGCCTCGTGTTTCCACTCTTCCGTGTTTGAAGCACCTGCAAACAATGTTTCACAACAACACAAAGTAACGGAGAATAATTAATTTGAAGAAAGGACCTTTTTTTAGATATTGGCTTTCCATTCTCTCGTGCTAGTGGAAGAGGGGCGCATTCAGGACTACGGATCATTTGGAATCCTTAGTCCCCTAATTTGTCGTCGATGTTCAGACATTGTCTACACCTCGTGTTCGCCTCACAAGCTTCAAAACGACTGCCTACCAGTCTTACTTACACTCTCTCAAGCCATGCGACGCCAATTCCGTTTCTAGTACACGGCAGGGTTGAGATGACATTTAGAGCACTCACTGACCCGATAACACCGGGGAGCAATTGGCCTTTTGGCTAAGATCAAAGTGTAGTATCTGTTCCGATGGATACTGCACGCCTGTCCTGTGCAGTTCTAGGAGGTCCACTCTCCCAGGCTTTGCCTCCCCTCTTTGGGGAGGAGTAAGTTTATTGCTTACTGTCTGAGGCGCCCCTACCGGGGAATGCCGACGGGGCTGCCCAGGCAATTTTTAAATGGCCAGAGTGCTCACCTCTCGAGCGCTGGTATTTTAAAACCCCACTTTCTCGACCCGATCTTGGGTCACATCTTACTTGTGGGAGTAAGATAAAACTGGCCTTGTGCCTAACTCCTGGGGAGGAGTAAATAAAACCCCGGGTACGTATCAACATTGGACCGCACATCAAAATCACGAGATAAATACTAGCAAACGTATCCATTTACTATGTAGCACTGTAAGTTTCCCAAGCTCTAGTAAAAACTATCACAATTTAATCATAATAAATCAGCAGTAAAACTGATATTTAAAAATTTAGAGTATACGTATGTATACTCTAAATTTTATACTTTAATCGTTTTCAATCAATTCTTTCTTCTTCTGGATTCTTTTCCAGACTCATTGTTTTTGTCTGTGTTTCTATCTAACGATTTCACATTTGCATGTTTTGACACCACTTACTTCAATCTATATTTAACACTATGTGTCTATATTATATTGTAACTCTTGTTTTTGTATTATTAGATTGTGATCCGGTTCTGAAGTTTCAGTGGATTCACATTTAAAGGCAGAATTATTTTCTCACTGAAAAGTTGAGAACTGATTAAAACGATAAACACGCTTCTTATATTTATTTATTAACACTTGCCCCATGTTTATATTTTCAGAGGTTTAAAAAAATATAAACAGATTTTAAGGAAGTGCATATTTTCTTAGTTGCGATTAAAAACTTAACCACAGAAAGGTTACCGTTTTAAGCATTACTTCATTAGTTTGCCTTTGTTTTTAATATTTGAAATAAACTGAATAGCAATTTGTTTTGTTAGCAAGTATAAAATGTTTGTTTGGTTCTTCAGAAATAATGTCGATTTAGAGGTTTGTAATTGCTATCGAGTTGAATTAATTAACAACATAAGTTGGTAACTTACCAATATCTGCTGTTCCAACATTATCGTATGTGTAATTTAATATGTTGCTCACAATGAAGTTATATTTTACAAAATTAAATCCCTATAATTTTACCAAAGTAATCAGATGTAAAATTCAAACATTTACGTCTCCAACTTCCTTGGAACCGAATATTTGCAATACATAAATCTATCCCTGTCAGATGTTCCGTGCCTGATGCATTGATGCATTTTAAGTTGTCTCGTGTGCGCAAGGCGATGAAGGTTGTATTTATCAAGTAGACACTTGCGGATAAACAGATATAGTTCTGCAAATGTGAATTTTATGAATTTTATTTCGATGAAAGATTAAATATTCATGGCCCTATTATCTCGTATACTGCGAACAATCTTGATTTCTCTTCTCTTATTCAATGTACATCAGCAAAAAATCAATTACAGTCGACTTAACCTTTAAACAAGACCACAGTTATTATTTCAGTCTCAATTGCGACTTTCAGGGAACCAATCTCTATGCTCTCATGTGTTTATGATAACCATCATTTATTTGAATTACGTGGGCCTCTAGTAACCTGTAATTTGGTAATCTATACACACATTAATTTCTGATAAGCATACATGGAAATTCTTCCTGATCTCTTATGCAAAATATCCCCCAAACATGTTACAATCTAATGTAAAGCGTTATATGGCTTCAGGTGTATAAGTGGTGACTGATCATTAAAAAGAGGGCGATTATAAGTGGTGACTGATCAAAGCGAAGGTGTCAACTATTGCAACTATAAATACACTGCTCCCAGCGATAATAGATTTCTAATAATTATTGAAATCGATTAACAGAATGATGAGTACATTCTGTTAATCGATTTCAACAATCGTTTTACGGAAATTCTGGCACATCATGATAACATTATTTGATTGATTTACATATTGTTGTGAATAGTTTTTACAGTCATTAACCTTTTTTACTCATTTCAGGGTTACCAGAGATAATAGATCTGTGTCTTTCTTAACAATAATGGGACGTTCAAAATCACGAATTGAAGGAGGAAAAGAAAATATAATGAAGAAAACAGCTAAAAAACTTCCGAAAATAAGTTTGTCATGTGGATACTGTGAAAAGATTTCAGAAAGACTCTTACTCAATGAAGAAACAATTAGATGCTGGAATATCCAAGACCGTCACCAAAAGAGATTTGAGAAATATTGGTCGTCTAAGAGTACGAAAAGAAGAAACAATAATACGTCTGATGCCTAGTGCAATATTTTACCTTAGCTTGATGATATAAATCTTGCCCAACTAAAACGGAATCATGGGGATCCATTAATATTGCATCACTATTATAAAATTTACTTATTATGTCAATATAATACTTTTTTAAGTTATAAAATTCAATGGTGGTTATGTGGGTAAAATGTATTTGTTCATTTTATGCATTGAGCTATATATTATTATATATTGAATAATATCAATTAATTGTTAAATATAACTGTCATTCAGTGTTGTTTTATTTATTTATTTCTTGTTTTCATTAATAAACGCTTTTTTACTTTTACTCTAGTTGCCCCCAAACAAGGCAAATTGCCACATGGACGTAATGGGCTACTATTAGTGAAAATGCCTACTGTAGTAAGTTGAGTAGTGAGATGGGTGTTCGCATTACAATAAACTATTAGTGTAGAACATGTTCCAGCATCTCGGGAACCTCTACACTGAGGTGGTGAGATGTTGCTGCTTGTCGGATTAGTTGAGGCTACATAGTCGAGGGGGTACAAGTGCCACCAGTTCGTGCGAGAAGATTCCATTAACGTACTTGTAAAACCAGCACAGGGTTGCAACATTGCGGCGATGAGACAGATATTGCGACTTGGTTTATAGTGCGAGACCTATTAGATTGGAAACTCTTTTTGGGTCCATGTCTAATTGAGAGACACTAGTGGTTGATGCACTATCCCAGATCTGTCCACACTACTCCATGTATTGGCTAATGGTATCTTTGCAGACATATAAGATACTGTCAGGGGTAAGTAATTCTAAAGCGTTGTAGAGGGAGCCAACTTTCTTTGCGGCAGCGTTAGCAATGTTTTCCATGTATTTGTTCTAATCCATGTTGCTCGTGAATGTCAGGCCAAGGAATTTGAATAATACACTCTCAGGCAGAGTGTTATTGGCCATGACAATCCGTGATTGAGAAGGTTTCTTGCAATATTTAATGGACAACAGCTTTGTCTATGTTACATTAAATGTCACCATCCATTTATGTCTCATTTCAACTACACTGAAATACATTTTCTCAAGTTTCAGTCATTGCCATCGATATGTGTGCATTCGTATTTCCCACTTGTTTAGTATAACACGTGGTGTCATCAGCAAATACACTCATATCGGATACAAATTCATCAGGGAAGTCGTTTATTAATATCAGAAATAATAATGGTCTAAAGATCGACCAAAGGAGCACCCCCGCATTAATAGCGTGTTGCTTTGATGTACGGCCATCGAGGGAAACCAGGTTGTTCTCTTGTCTAACAAGGATCTGCATATATTAAGTATTCGTCCAGTAATATCGTATGATTGAATTTTCATCAGAAGACCTTCATGCCAGACTTTGTCAAAGGCTTTGCGTATATCAAGGACTATATCAGCCTAGCTCCCCATACTATGCCCAGTGCGTGGAATATGCGTTCAGAGATAATCGTTAGGATATCCGCAGTTAAACGGGCTTGTCTCAATCCATACTCTCGGCCAGAAAGAAGATTAAAATTTACGAGGTGGTCGACTAGCGCTTGATTGATTTATGCCTCAAAGATTTAGCGAAGATATGGAGGAGCCTCCTGGAGCGACAACTGATCGGGTCAGTTCTTTCACCAGAATGATTGAATACAGGTACCGCAGAAGCAATTTTCAACTGTCAATTTGGCATGGCCTTTGTTGTAGATGTTGAAGGCACTCCCTGGCTCAGCAGATAGTTTCTGTATTTTCATTGCTGGAAAGAAATCAGGACCACATGCTTTGGGCGTGTCTAGGTCTTTTTATAATATCACGGAAATGGGAAGGCGTTATTATCAGATAATCAAGTATGACTTCCGTCCGCAAACGGACATTTGGGAGGGTGTAGTTTGTGTTGTCTAAGGTAGAGTTTGAGGTTAACTGCCGGGCAACATGTTAAACCCTCTTCGGTTGCTGTGCAAGCGACATCATTGTTGTTAGATATAATTATTTTTTACGTACTACCATCCAAATTTCGAAATCATTGTGGCCACTTATCCTAGTTCGTACGGCATTGGATCCTTCATATGACACAAAATGGAAGACGGGTCGCTAAAACCTATCGCCCACGCGTCTCATACGTAGCTACCTACAAGAAAACGTAACTCACAGATCGAGAATCAAATATTAGGTATTTTTTTTTCCAGTCACCGAATTTTATTGATTTATTTACGGAAGCCATTTTGTGTTGTAAAGCGACCATCAGTCACTGCTAACAATTTATGGGTGACAAAAGCGATTAACAACGCATACTGCCATAAGAATACAGAGATAGTAGACCATTCAGCTCAATTATAATCATAAAAAGAGTTTATCTTATCAACAAAAATTAGTAATGCTGACGGATCCCTAAATATGCTGAACCTCTTGTAGTCACAGTAATTGCCTCCCTACAATGTAAGGTAGAAGTAAAAGATAGATTGTGCAACGCTATTAGGGAGATTACAGTAACACTCGAAGAAATAAAAGAAAATGCGTTAAACGATGACTATTTTAAAAAACAAAAACAAAAATAAATTAAAAACACCGACAAATTTTAGAACTGTAGTCCATCTTTTATGACATAGTTATGTACGGCGATCGAGTGCAGTATTACACACAAGGATACTAAAAATATTGTACGTCAGTCAGTCGGGCATTTCGATTATCAAAAGTTTCCTGAGCAGCTATGTGTATTGAACATGTATGGACATAGACATTGATAATACGGTGATACTATGCAAATGTTGTGCTTTATAAAGTTCAAACCATGTCCGAAAACTAACTGACTTAGGTAAGTATCTACATAGACTTTGTTGGATTACTGGATGGTTTCTATTACCTAATAATTGTTGACATTTTCTCGAATTGGCTGGAAATATTACAATGTAAACAAACAACAACGGAAGTAACCATTCGTTTTATACATGAATTGTTCGCTCGATTCGGGGTCGTTGACTGTATGGTACTAGACAACGGAACGGAATCCACGTCAAGTGAATTAAAACTATTCTGTCAACATTTGTAGTGGAGCATGTCACGATCGCAGCGTACCATGCTAGAAGCATTAGTCGGACAGAAAGTTTTGTGTATACGTTCAAAGGAGCGCTTAACAAAGCGAGAGGTACACTTACCGAAACATCAATTCAATACATTTTGAAAGTATATAGTATGACCCCAAATAAAAATGTTCCATCTTCTATAAGGCAAGCAGAAGTAATGCTTGAAAGGAAGATTAAAATAGTGTTTGGTAGATTATTTCAAATCATATAACAGCAGGACGGGAGAATAATGTCATGAAGTGACGCTTCACACCTGAAGAAAAATAAACAACTGTTATAAAGTGCTTAATAGTAATGGAGCGAATTGTAATTCACCTTTGTATCCCATCGGTAAATATCCGTAAACTCTTTACTGTGTGTATATAATAGTGCTCAATAATAAATAGAGCTCTATATATGACACAAGTTCTATTAATATAAACATAGCATGGCTAAGCGTACAGAACGTGATTCAATCGTAGCTTTGATAGACTCGATTTCATCAGGTCAAAAAACAAGCAATGCTTTTCTTCTCTCTCTTTATATATATATATATATATGTACAGTATTATATTATTATAATCAAAAGCATCGACATTTTGAAAATTTAAATCTTTTAGACACCAAACAGATGCAGATTTTAAAAAATTAATATATTATTTATTTAAATCCAAATTTCCGACTTAAAAGTCTTCATCAAGGAAAATACAGAATTACTTTACTTCTTTTTAATTACGTGACATGCTGTCACTTAGTTGATCTCTTCTGATGTCATCTAAGCCGTGATTTTAATGCCCGCATACACTAGTGTAATGCGGGGGTTCGCATGTGTGGATGTGTTGTATACTATTACTAGTACTATGTATATTTGGATTTGTATACTTAATTTTGACAGCAGAGTATACTAACAATGCAGATTCACACAAAAGTGTAGATTCAAACATTGTCATGAATCGAAGAGACATATGTGAGAACCATTGGTTACCACGATGGTACTTGATTCAAAACATTGCAAGATCCCATCTCCAAAAGTCGTCCTTAGCCTGAAGACTTGAATCGTATCACACAAACACTAAAATGATTTGAAAAGAAAATTGGGAAAACTTTCTAATTCATTCCCTTTTGTATTGTGCGTATTTAACCTGGTTTAGTAGAACAATTGAACTATTTAGCGCGATCAGGGCCACCTACTTTCAGAATTTCCCCTATGACTGAAAATTCTCATTTATATATAAATATAACTGTGCTGAATGTTGCCAAATTCATGAGGAACTTTGATGCCAGAACGCAAACTGCTTCCGAAAGCATTCCAGTAATTCTACTTAAGAATCCGCTACAGGCACTTTATCATATATTTACAAATCTTTCAAATCGTTGTTAAAAGGAGAAATGCTTTCGACCTAATTGGAAAACTTGGTTAATCTGCCGAGCATATATACATACTAGTGATCAGTTTTATGCATCTCAGTATATATCGAACAGTCTTCTGTGCGCCATGAGTAAGTTGCTGAATCTGGGAGAAATCAAGAAGTTTTCAGATAAAGCAATCTGATTGTAATATCTCATGTGATCTTGCGATATACGCTTTGCTTCTTTAGTAAATAGCTCTCGATATGTTAACGACCTTTGACAGCGTTTTGTGCAAAGTGTTGCTTCACAAACTGGCTTGCTATGAAATATCTCGTAATGACTTCACAATCATCAAATTTTTTTTTACTCTAGTAATTCTATAAAGTGGTGTTTATAGGTATAAGTTGGTACTGATTTTCTGATGTTGCATAACCTATTCTGAGATTATTTGTTAACATCTATGCAGACAACACAGGTTTTCATGGTAACACTTCGACGAGAAGCAGTTATCAAGTTATCACGATCTTGCTGATTCTCTCTTGATTCAAAGCATGTGGTGCAATCGAGAAACTAGCTTCATATCTTTAACACGTCTTAAAATAATGTTCCGTCTGTCAACGCCAACGCTTATCTCTTTGTTGTTCCCAGTTGACATAAATGCCCCCTTGAAAAAGCATTTTGTTTCGATAAACTCCTATGATTGACATTTACTCAAAATCCGTTACTAAGTAAAAACAAAAATGGTTGAAGAATTCTACTGCTCTAGAACGTAATATGCTCCTGGTGTAATGCTTTACCTATATCAGAGTCAGATACGTTCTGCTGACATTTTTATTGAGATGCTACTAAGAGCACTCTTTCTTCACTTGACCGAAGTCAACATCGATTTCGCAATCTAACGTGGATGATCTCTTCTGTTTTATCTATTGCATTGGGTACCTGGGATTTGTCTACCTCGTTGGCTGATGTATCTCGGCCGTTTTGTCGCTATTGTTTAACTTACGTGGTCGCTGATCTTGTTTTAGATGTTTTATCTAAACATATAACAAGATACAGAGAGTGAATGGGTTTTACGGGTGAGAGAGAATGAAAGAAACTAGATAGAGATATCGTCAAGCCATTTTGGGTTACCGCGGCCCACCCTCATCCGGCACATCGCGTACGTGTAGCGGACCGACCTTTTTCACGTCTGCCCCCGTTAGTAAGTCAGGAACAAGATCTAAATCAGCCACGATCGGAAGTGATGTTATTACCGTTTCCTGCTTTCACTCCTCCATCTTTTGGAATGTCCTCCCACCTTTTGGGTTCCGCTCTTTATTTATGCCCCCAACTAGTTACCATATTTACCTCTTTCTTATAGAAGCTGCTGTTTTTAAAAAGTTTTTCGTTATTATCATGGAAGGTGTTCGACTTACCTCCAATCTTTCGTTTCTCTTTGTAATACATTCAGAACAAGAACTCGTTTGTTACTTAATTCCATGTACCTAGCATCAAACGGTATATAAATGAAAACAGTTTATTTCCGAGATCTTTTCATGTGTGGAACATATTTACACGGGGCTGCTTCCTTGCAGATTACAACATTGTGGTCTTCAAGTCAATGTTTAGAATACTTGTCATACATAGTTTTCTTAAGTGTTCAAAATGTGTCCAACATTCAACATTCTAATCCTCGCATAATAGTCTTCATCATTCAATTGGCAATCCATCAAACTCATTAACTCTGAATCTCGAGTGGCTTTTGGATTTGACAAGTGATGACTTGTAACGACAACATAAGGGCGTTGTTTACTTGACAGATATAGTAGATATTAGTTAATTTATTCTGTTACCATTACGATCTATAAATTGTTCGATGTTCTAAAAGCCATTTTTGCTTACAAAAAATAATTTTAAAAAACTCTTCTTAACGAAAATACTCATTCCCAAAAAAGTTCTATTCAAAGCAAAACCGCAAACAAAATAGTTTTAAATGATTAAAAATTTAGTTTCCTTTGGTATTTAAGTATTTAATTCTAATTTGAAAAAAGTTAGTTTTTTAGTAATGCATTCGGCCATCATGGCGATTTGTTTATTTTTGGTTCGATGTATAGTTTATACATCGAAACAAGTTTGTTACCAAATTAAGTCAGTATAAACATTATTTCTGGTAAAGAGAAACATCCTACTTGGTGACGAGCTCCGGTTTTTAAATCGGAAATTGAGAAGTGGTGCTTATCAAAAACTGTCTTTTCTAATTTTATACCGCTTACATTTTGGCGGAATGTTTTATTTCACAAGGTTGTAAACACTCTGATAAAATAATTTACTGTTCCTACTAACCTTAGTCTGAGTGATGAGGTCGTAAATCTACACGTAATCGGCAAAAAAAGTAGAAATTACCCAACAAAATCTTTGATTTGATTATTTGTAATAAGAAAAAAATCCAATTACAAAAACCAGTTTGATTTACTTATATGTTAATAATTAAAAAAATATTGAATCCCAATTATAAATTGCACACAGAAAACATCTGACCTAAAATATAATGGGTAACTGTTTCTCGATAAACACCGCTCGTCAATTTATGATTAAACACCAGACATAACCGAGTGGACTTTTCTCTTTTAGCATGATTCTCTCTCACATCCTCTCTCTCTCTCTCTCTCTCTCTCTCTCTCTCTCTCTCTCTCTCTCTCTCTCTCACAGACGTGATGTTGCTAGTACAGTTATAACATGTGTTCTGTAGAATTGTCTGATATATTCCCGGCTCTCTTTCTTCATGCTAGTTTGACTCTGGTTTATGGCCTTAATTAACACGCTGTTTTGTATACCTCATTGTAATACAGCTTCCTATTCAGTTGCTTCTTTGCAAGAACTACAAGCTTGTGGGACTTTCTTCCTGCTGACTTTTTTCTCCCTACCTATTTCCTTGCTCTTTTATAATCTAAGACTACAAGATCTCTTCTGTTTTGGTGATACTCATCCTACGTTCTTGGTAGCCTCTTACATTAAGTGGCTTCATGACTTATCTGGGTCGATTTTCATAAAAAATGAAACTTTCCCAATTGGTATTATTGAGAGTTTTACATTAAGACCCCTCAGCCTGAAATACACAGGAAACATAAATTGTAATAAATACATAGGATACACTGTAACAAGATCGCTTTTGATGGGGGCGATCTTTGTAACGGGACGAAATGAGCTGGTCGTTATTGCCAGTGATGAATAATCGTTTGACGATAGTCCCTGCCGGAGAGTGTGCCTTGATGGTCATCACACGGTACCAAGCTCCCTGAATGGCAACGAAAGGCACGTCTCCTTTTAACATAAAGAGTTTTAATCCTGGCTGGCTATTTGGTAGGCGTCAGTAATCCTCTCCAGAGAATTAATTATCTGCTGGCTGGTTGGCCGACTGGCATACTGACTGGCTGGGGCCGCTGTGCTGCAATAGAACATTATCTGTGATAATGGAACAAACAATTTAATTTTTTTTTATATAAAAATATCATTTATATTTCAAAAAGAAAGATAATCACAACTCGAAGAAGTTCCCAAAAAAGAGTTCACGCGTTGTGCCACAACATTGCTTAATCTGCTTAAAAATGATTGGGCTTCTTGTGGAAAAAAAAGCTTTTTACAACTGCTAGCAAGCTATATATCTATTAAGTAACCATTTCAAAATGCATAGAGTATTTGCTGCCTAAATAGCGTGCACATTGTCTACCAATCTCCAGCACCTGTACCATCGTCGCAATGTTGCATCCCTGTGCTTGTTTCATAAGAACTTCAATGGAATGTGCTTCGACAAACTTGCTCTACTTGCAGCTCTCCGTTGGAATTCTGTTCATGCACCCTGTGGTTCACAATACACATTTGACAAGTAACATAACCACTTTTATCTGAATAATTTCCCATAGTCTAGAAAGCTTTTGTCTGATCCATAGGGATAACAGTTATCGCATTTTCCCTCTGATTATTTTGACCGGGTTCCTATACTCGTTTTTAGTTTAAAACTATCATCTGAGGTTCGTAGTTATGCATACTTATTTTTCCATTTGTAAGTAAATTTCTATTTCCTAGTAGCTTTCAATAAATGCTGTAGACTTTATAGTCTACAGCATTTATTGAAAGCTACTATTGATAATATTTACATGAAAAATCACATTTTCTTAATATTTATACTAATATGGCTCATCGTATTAACAACGTGTTGGCTAGTGTACTCTCGGGTCTTTTTCATGATTAGAGGAGTTTTAATAATGACTGGTATATAATGTTCTTATTTGACCTTCAATGAACAGAATTGTGAATGGGAACAGTCTACACCTGTATTATTTCAAAGGATTAATTTCGACAAATGACATCTAAAAGATGCTGGAAATTATATTGGCAGAAAGATTGCAAATATTACAACTAAGATAGAGATAACTGTCCGACACGTGTAAATAGTGTATATAATACGACCTCGCCATCTCAGAAACATATGTAACTCATTGTAATACTACGAAATGAGTTGTGAGATCATACATACTTACATCCGAATCGTCGTGGAATATATTGAAACCATCCGTGTTCGTTTGTAATAAACGTATACATTTGCATTACTTGTACACAACTCAATCTCTGATGCAATTGGAACATTAAATATATATTATAGTATCTTTTGCTACGACGGTATCGGTTAAATATCTGATAGGGGAAATCTACTAATCTAGAATTTAGTTAAGCCACCACGATAATTGAACTGTGACAGGCGAAGGGTCAGCAGAGGTCAACACGCTGCATCGAGATGATATTAGCAAAGTTGTGGAAATATATTATCAAAAAGATATTACGTAACATGGTTTTGTAACTA
This sequence comes from Sepiola atlantica, assembly GCA_963556195.1. NCBI lineage: Eukaryota > Metazoa > Mollusca > Cephalopoda > Sepiida > Sepiolidae > Sepiola > Sepiola atlantica. Next base: position 135,897,782 of record OY744527.1, on the reverse strand, counting down.
AAAGTGATATCAACAAAGTAGCCGGGGAAACACGGGGATATGTAAATGAAATGGGCTCATAACATATGATTAAACTGATTATCGATCAATATCTGTCTTTCTTCCCTTTATTAATCTATGATTGGGTATGAATATCAAGTTACATCAATCTCCTCTATTTTCTATTAGTTTGGTCTCGAGTTTTTAACGTTTTTAACGCTTAATTGCTTTTTGTTTTCAAACATTCCGACAAAATGCTTATTTAATATAATATTCAACGAACATTTGTCAAACTGCAACTTGTTTTACATCTGTTTGAATGTGTGCGTAGGTATTAGAATGATGTTGCATCAACCCACTCGCTAAATATGTAATCAATATCTTTGATGATAAAATGTTTTTGAAACCAATACAAAAATAAATCATTTAAGGGTTAATATATAAATACACTATCTGATTACAGAGCAGTTTGAAAGGATCACACAGAAACGCATACACGTAGAACAATAAGAAACAAATTATGAACATCAATTTTTGAACTCTAGAATTTCTCTACTAATTTTGACGACTTAGCTTCTGCACGCCTGAAACAATATATATACAGTAGGTTGTTATCTTTTTAAAAGGGTGTTTCAAAAGATACGCGTATTTCAGATAATAATTACATACAGAGTTGAAACATCGAAAACTAAAACAGGCGCAGAGAATGAGACTAACACAGAAATTGAACATCCGCCTACGAATAAATACCGTACTTTTATGGATGTTGTTTTGAGTTTATATGATATGTATTCTCAAACCATAGTTACATTTTAAAACAGCGTTTCAGATAAAAAAAAAATACTTAATTCTCCAAAGCGCGTCAATAGATATACAAAATATATTTTTTCTAAGAGCAACAACAAGTTGTATGTGATTCATAATATCATTTTTATGAAACATAAATATGTAGAAAACATTTAAAAGTGAAAGTTATGCATTCTTGAGACGCTGGATGTATTTTTATTGTTAACTTAATTCCTTAAAGTATTCAAGAAAATTCAAAACCGACAGCTTAGGGAAAACTTTCTACACATCTTCGAGCAGTGTGAAAATTTATTCTCAAACATGTTACGCTGAATCAGCATATTAAATATTAATGCAAAAAGTCTGATGTTTCTTAAACGACTCTTCTGGAGTATCCGTCGGCATTTCATCATTTAAAAAAAAAACTTTCTCATGTTATGTAGTCGTTATTTTTACAATATATACTATTTAGTAAAGTATTGTATATGTATATGCTATTCATTTACTCCAATACCACCCTTAATTCCGGGTGGTTGTCGATAATATTAATATCGAAGTCCAGACTCTAAATTCGGCTTCCTCTCAATATAAAGTTTGTACTCGATATCATACATTTTGATTGATTTACGTAAAGATCACACGACAGTACAAGGGGCTACAATATTAACTCGTGTTCGACAGTTATATTTTTAAAGAAATCTTATATAAAATAAAAACTGTTTTTCTACTCAAACGTGTTTTGATGATAATCTAGAAGTGATAATTATTCTCATGAAATCACATGTCATTATAACGTGGCGTCAGAGAACAAACAAACACCACTTAAACATTCGTTTTTTATTCAGATACTAGACTCGCCATTACATTGCATTTGGCCGGAACGTTGACAAAAATAGATTATTTAAAATGTGTGCTTAAACTCTTTCTTTTAAAACTTTTCTCTCTCTACCTCTCAATATCCCCTTAAAAGGACGTTCGAACATATACTACACTTTGATAACTGCCTGAAAATCAAGTAAGTGTACACAGTTATGGTTGATGGAAAAATCGATTAAATGTATGCATTTTGTGGCCACGGTAATACTGAAAAAGAATGTATAAGATTTATGTAATGTAGTTCATTACTTTCACAAGGAAACACGCAAACATACCAGTTCTAGAGGTTAGCATCGCCGACTGTCAGCTCGATGGTTGCGTTTCGATCCCGGCTTGAGACACTAACTGGTCTAACCGCACTGATGAGCTGTGAAACAGCGAAACAGGCGGTATGTGGATGACTATAAAAAGCTCCCTCCGGGTAAACCTTATTTTTGTAAGGGTATCGTCAACGGCCATTGGCTTTAAGGCAATGCTCATTAGGTAAAACTAATTTCGAGCTCAGGCATTTGCAATGTTTACATTTCGTTACATTGAGATATCACTTACATTCAGTCGGTGTCGCATGATAGCGTAGGGGTTAGCATCGCCGACTGTCAGCTCGACGGTTGTGTTTCGATCCCGGCTTGAGACACTAACTGGTCTAACCACACTGATGAGCTGTGAAACAGCAAAACAGGCTGTTTGTGGATGACTATATATATATATATATATATATATATATGGGAAGAGAAGGATGAAGGTAATCCGACGTGATGGTAAAATGAAAAAGGAAAACCAAAAACTGGATGTTTTTTTATGTGTACATCAACGTTTCGTCTTTATTTATAAGACTTCATCAGGATGATGATATAGGGAAAATATATCATGCAAGCACGGATACATGTAGGGTAGACATGTTGGGAAGAAAAATAAAATGAAAAATAATGGCAGCGTCTAGCTGGACGTCCGTACTTGTTAGAGAATGAAAAATGAGTGGGAGAAAAAAGGGGAAGGGTGGAGGGAGCAAGGACTACTGTGGCTGGCGATGAGAGAAAGAGGTGGGGGATGAGCAGGGGTAAAATGGATGGCAGAGAGAGATTGGAGGAAGAGGGGGAGGGGGTGTATGACCAGATGGCTGTGGTCGAGATTGAAGGGGAAGAGTGAGTTGGAATGTTTGTGTGTGTGGGGTGTATGCAGGGAAATGGGGATGGGTAGAGAGGGAGGGGGGCTGTGATTTTGGTGGATGGGCGAAAGTTATGGTCTTAGAGAGCGTTTGAAGAAAAATGAGGGAATTTAAGAAGAGGTATGGGAGAAAATGGATGAGGGGGGGAAGAGGGAGGATTTGTCGTGATAGGGTGTGAAATATTTGAAATATTTGGAAAATGATAGCAATGAGTGAGGGATTGGAGTGGGTGGGGGAGGGGGGTGATTGAAAGGGTGGGTGAGGAATATATTTGAAATATTTGGAATATGAGAAAGTTTATTTGGACTGTAGTATTAAAAATGTGAGGGAAAAAAATGAGGAAAAATAAGAGAAGATTCAGGGAGAAAAGGGAAGGGTGTGGGTGAATGGAAGAGTGTCATAAGGTTAGAGATGAAAATAAAAGTTAGCCATGATCAGGCAAAAGACTTTGTTCTGTGAGGATGATCTTGCTTATTAAGGGTGATAGGTTAAAGAAACCATTTCGCTGCTTGATAGTAGTGGAGGATGTGATGAGTGCAGTTTCCAATAATCTTCGCCGAGATTTGTTGTGGATGTGTTTAGTGATTTTGGCTTGTTCAAATTTGAATGCATGACCATATTCTAGAGCATGGGAGAAAAGTGCACTAAGAGGGTTGTTGTTTTTTATATCCCTTTTATGTTCATTTAATCGTTTCTTTAATTCACGTTGTGTTTCTCCCACGTAGAATTGATGGCAATCATTGCAAGGGACAGTGTATAAGCCGGCATGGGATGTGGGTGTTTTTTGGAAATGTCTGGATGTGTTTAAAGTTTGTTTTATGGATTGAGAAGTGGTTTGTACTATTGGAATGCCTAGTTTGTTGAGCGTGTTGCATATGGATGTGTTATTGGAATGCGTGGGTAGGAGAAGGGGTCTGTCTATGAGAGAGGTGTTAGGGGTTTGATTTTTTTGTGTGGTGTTTCTGGAGAATATTTGGAAGGCTTTTTTCTTGGCATTTAATATGAAATGTGTGGGGTATTGCAATGTTTTTAGGGAATTAAAAATGTGTTTTATTTCTTCATTTATGTGTGGGGGGCTACATATCTTAAGGGCGCGTAGGAAGAAGCCTATAATTATACCTGTTTTGATCTTGCTATGATGGTGGGAGTAGAAATGTATGTAGTCATTTTTGTGAGTGTTTTTGCGGTGTACCTTAAATTCTAGTTTATTGTTGGACTATATAATAGGTATAATTATAGGCTTCTTCCTACGCGCCCTTAGAATATGTAGCCCCCCACACATAGATGAAGAAATAAAACACATTTTTAATTCCCTAAAAACATTGCAATACCCCACACATTTCATATTAAATGCCAAGAAAAAAGCCTTCCAAATATTCTCCAGAAACACCACACAAAAAAATCAAACCCCTAACACCTCTCTCATAGACAGACCCCTTCTCCTACCCACGCATTCCAATAACACATCCATATGCAACACGCTCAACAAACTAGGCATTCCAATAGTACAAACCACTTCTCAATCCATAAAACAAACTTTAAACACATCCAGACATTTCCAAAAAACACCCACATCCCATGCCGGCTTATACACTGTCCCTTGCAATGATTGCCATCAATTCTACGTGGGAGAAACACAACGTGAATTAAAGAAACGATTAAATGAACATAAAAGGGATATAAAAAACAACAACCCTCTTAGTGCACTTTTCTCCCATGCTCTAGAATATGGTCATGCATTCAAATTTGAACAAGCCAAAATCACTAAACACATCCACAACAAATCTCGGCGAAGATTATTGGAAACTGCACTCATCACATCCTCCACTACTATCAAGCAGCGAAATGGTTTCTTTAACCTATCACCCTTAATAAGCAAGATCATCCTCACAGAACAAAGTCTTTTGCCTGATCATGGCTAACTTTTATTTTCATCTCTAACCTTATGACACTCTTCCATTCACCCACACCCTTCCCTTTTCTCCCTGAATCTTCTCTTATTTTTCCTCATTTTTTTCCCTCACATTTTTAATACTACAGTCCAAATAAACTTTCTCATGTTCCAAATATTTCAAATATATTCCTCACCCACCCTTTCAATCACCCCCCTCCCCCACCCACTCCAATCCCTCACTCATTGCTATCATTTTCCAAATATTTCAAATATTTCACACCCTATCACGACAAATCCTCCCTCTTCCCCCCCTCATCCATTTTCTCCCATACCTCTTCTTAAATTCCCTCATTTTTCTTCAAACGCTCTCTAAGACCATAACTTTCGCCCATCCACCAAAATCACAGCCCCCCTCCCTCTCTACCCATCCCCATTTCCCTGCATACACCCCACACACACAAACATTCCAACTCACTCTTCCCCTTCAATCTCGACCACAGCCATCTGGTCATACACCCCCTCCCCCTCTTCCTCCAATCTCTCTCTGCCATCCATTTTACCCCTGCTCATCCCCCACCTCTTTCTCTCATCGCCAGCCACAGTAGTCCTTGCTCCCTCCACCCTTCCCCTTTTTTCTCCCACTCATTTTTCATTCTCTAACAAGTACGGACGTCCAGCTAGACGCTGCCATTATTTTTCATTTTATTTTTCTTCCCAACATGTCTACCCTACATGTATCCGTGCTTGCATGATATCTTTTCCCTATATCATCATCCTGATGAAGTCTTATAAATAAAGACGAAACGTTGATGTACACATAAAAAAACATCCAGTTTTTGGTTTTCCTTTTTCATTTTACCATATATATATATATATATACTCGATTTGATCTATATGAAATTTATATATTTAGACATTAGAATTTAAGACCGAAAATGTAAAGTAACTCACCGTAGATCGACATATGTTTTAAGCAATTAAAAAGGAAAATAAACTCTCATCATTTTCTTATGTTGAAGAGTAGAATTAAAATAGTAAATTTTGTTATATCCTTTACATGATTCTATTCAGAATTGAATGTTCAACTGTACACCATCTTTTTACAAACATCTGAACACATTCTATTGATTTTTATTTGATTCATTTCATTCATTGTGTTTTTTACTCCTCCTTGTCATTCACCATGATTTATTCATTTTATCATCTAAAGTATTTAAGAACGCCTGTATTAGCGTCATTATATAAATCTATATTTCATATGCAATATCTATATTCTTAGGGTCACAGTAGATGTATTATTATGTGATTAATATAGTTTCTGAGAGAGATGATGTAAATGATAGACTATTATATCAACATATATAAAAAGTATATATCTGCAATTGGCTGGGACTTGGCTTTATGACCCATATCATGTTCTCTATAAAAGACTGCATATCATGATCTGAGTCTCATATAGAAATCATCGTTTACGGGCAAAAACATTACTTCTGGTAAAATGTGCTATTTGGACGTGGGGCAAACGCATTACGTGAAAAAGTGGCGTTTATAAATGATTTGCAGAGCTGCCCGGCGTTGCCTATTGCAAAAGTGTAACAATGTTTCTCTTCTCAGATCGCCCCCTCTCACCTGCCCTCCTTTCCCATTTTCCGGGTAAAAGTGTAACAATCTCTCTCTTCCCGGTTGTCCCCTCTCCCCTTCCCTTCTACTCTCCGCTGCCGGAGAAAAAGAGTAGCAATTCTTTCTTCCCTGGTCGCCCCCCTCCCGTTGCCCTGGAAAAAGTGTAACAATCTCTATCTTCCACAGTATCCCCCTCCCCTGCCTCTCTCCTTGTGTGCCAGGGCAAAAGTTTAGCAATCATTGTTTTCTTCGGTCGAAACCTAGCCCCTGTTTTGTAATTATCAGTTGGCGATTTCTTTAGAGGGCTGATAGTGGCGGACAATGGAAGACGCTGGCTTGATGGAAGGGGGTGGCGGGCAGGTTCTACTAAAATGTAAAATTTAATAAACGCTAACTCATTTCCTGTTTTAAATTATGAGATGGCGCTTTGTTTACATGGCGGTCACTGGTGGAAATTGACGGGTAGTTGCGGGGAGTGGCGAGGAGTGCCATGCAGCGTTTACTCAAATGTTGAATTATAACAAAAATGCTGATTCATTTCCTTTTTTGAATTATGAGTTGGACCATTCTTTACATGACAAACAGTCGCAGACATTGGCAGATAGTAGCGGGCAGTGTGTACTAAGATGTAAAATGTAAAAAAAAGCTGACTCATTTCCTGTTTTTTAATTATGAGTTGCTGATTTTTTTACCTGACGGACAGTGGCACGTACTGGCAAAAAGTGGCGAGTAGTGGCAGATATTAGCAAGTAGCGGACAACGTCCTCTAAAATGTAAAATTTAAAAAATACTGACTCATTTCCTGTTTTGAATTATGATTTGCAGATTTCTTTACATGGCGGACAGATGTGAACAGTGCCAAAACTTGCGAGTAGTGGCAGGTAGTGGCGGGAGTGTCTACTAAAAAAATAAAAAATGCTGACTCATTTCCTGTTTTGTAATTATGAGTTGGCGATTTTTTACAGGGCAAACAGTGGCGAACAGTGGCGGACAGGGGCGGAAACTGACGGACACTGGCAGGGAGTGGCCGGTAGTGTCTACTATAATGTAAAATCTAAAAATCCTGACTCATTTCTTGTCTTGAATTATGAGTTGGCGATTACTGTACATGGCGGACAGAGGTGAGCAGTGGCGGATATTGGCGGAAAGTGGCGAATAGTAGCGAATATTAGCAGGTAGTGGCGAGCATCGTCTGCTAAAATGTTAAATCTAAAATTGAAGTCTCATTTTTATTTTTTTGAATCATGAGTTAGCTATTTCTTTACATGGTTGATAGTGGCGGACAATGGCGGATAGTGGCGGATATAAGTAGGCAGTGGGAGTAAAAGAAAAAGAAGAAAGAAAGAAAACGGGGGAGTAGGAGAAAAAGAAGAAAGAAAGGAAACAGGAGAGTTGGGGAAAAGAAGAAAGAAAAAAGTAAATGCGGGAGTAGGAGGAACAGAAGAAAGAAAGAAAACGGGGTAGTAGGAAGAAAAAGAAGAAAGTAAGAAACTGTTATTTGGTGATTGATCCTCTATTTCTTATTACCTTTTGGTAGATAGCAGACTGTGTGACCAATTTGAGGTAAAAAAGAACTCAATTTTAAATTGTGAATAAAGTTAAAGTTGTTTATGAAAAGTGCCTTTCTCAAGTGTATAAACCATAACGTGATCACGTTATGGTTTATACACTTTCAAGACAGAGATTTCAAAACGACGAGAGTGCAGATATAACTTTTACTGGACAAATATTAGATTTAATAAGATCCTTCTTAGCAAAAAGATGGCTCTAACTCGTCCGTGATGGCCGTACATTAAGAACAATATCACATTAATGTGAGTGTGAACTAGGGGTTTATACTTGCAACTATTTTATTCTTGATTTTAATAAACGACTTCCCTGATTCAATCGTGTCTATGATGCATATATTTTTAGATTACACCACACATTATTTTTGACATGCAGGCAAATAGAACACAAACATATCCAGACCATTTGCCGAAGTAAAATGGGACAAAATATTGATGGTTACATTTAATGCTACCAAGTCAAAGTTTCTGTCCTTTAACCATTATAAGTAACATTTCCAACCAGCGATTGTCATTCCTGAGAGTTCCATGTTCAAACATCTTGACCTAAAATCCACAGAAACATACATTTGAATAAATATATAGGAGACATTGCCAAGTCTGCTTAGAAAGGTGGATTTCCTCTAGAAATTTTTTCACACCTTCTAATACGCTAGATCTTTATAAAGTCATTATTCGCCTATGCATAGAATATTGTTCCCATATTTGACCTGACAAATCAAGCACTAGTTTCTCTCTTTTGAACAGAGTGATAAATAGTCTCTAACCTAATAGTTACGACACTGTGTACAAAGCTCACGCATCGTCGCAATGTTGCATCACTGTGCTTGTTTTACAAGTACTTGAACGGATTTTTTTCCGATGAACTTGCAGACTTTGTGCTACTTCAAAGTACATACTTTCGATTAAATTGACAAGCAACCAAATCCCATCTGTTCACTGTAAATGTTTTTAGATACGAGAATGTTTTCTTCTCTAATAGCTTCTTTTCTGTAAATGCTTCCCTTGGGAATCCCCTCCTTGCTCTCTGTGATTCACGATACATCAATATACTATTGACAATCACAGAACCACATTTTATCTAATTCATGTCCCATAATCTAGAAAGCTTTTCGTCTTATTATTAGGGATACACTTTTGATCCGATTTATTTTTATTTTTTACTGATGCAATTTGAACATTAATTATATCATATAGTATCATTTGCTACGACGATATCAATTACATATCGGATGGGAAGATCTACTTGTGTATATTTTAGTGATGGGTTGATAACATGTAATTTAAATGATTATCGATCAATGTCGCTGTGTCCTCTCTTCATTAGTCACAGATTTTGGACGAATATTAAATCAATTTAAGCTGTGTTTTGTCTCGAGTTATACTTTTTAAAATATAAATAAAATATTTGATTACAAGGCAGCCATTCTCAGTCCGGACGGATCACATAGCAACGCATACAAAGAAAACAACCAGCAACAAAAAATGGACAAACATTTTGGAACTTTATTATTTCTTTCATGATTTTGACAAGTTCACCTCGTCATGTATGACACAACATATATACAGAAAGTTTTTAATTTTTTAATCAACAGTACGTTTCAAACACCGAATAATAATTATATTTAGAGTTAGAAACATTGAAAAATCACAAACAGAAAAATAAGACTAAGACAGGAATTGAACCTTCGCTTAAGAATAGCGTTCTATTTTTGTGGGGTTTCTTTTCGAGTTTATATAATATGTTTTCGCAAACATGTGCATTTTTGTAAATGTTCTTAATTCTCCGAAGCGTGTGAATAGATATAGCAAATATATTTTTTTACCAAGAGCAACAAACGGTTTTAAGTTATTCATAATAACATTTTTATAAAACATAAATATGTAGAAAACATTTAACCGTAAATGTTATGCATTCTTGAGAAGCTGGATGTATTTTTATCGTTAACTTAATTCCTTAACGTATTCAAGAAAATTTCTAACAGAACATTTAGAGGAAACTTTCAACACATCTTCGAGCACTGTGAAAATTTATTCTCAAAAATGTTACGCAGAATCAGCATTTTTCATATCAATGCAAAACGTTTTATTTTTTTCAAACGACACTTCTAGGGCACCTCTTGGTATTTCGTAATTCAATTTTTAAAACTGTATCATGTTATCATGCCGACATTTTTAGAAACGATATTATTTAGTAAAGTATTGTTTATATCTATGCCATTGATTCAACTTTAACAATCACCCTAATTCCGGGTGGGTGTTTATAATATTATTATCACTGTCCAGACCCTAATTTCAGCTTCGCCTCATAATATAGATTGATTGTTCGAGATCATAAATCTCGCTTGCATTAGGTAAAGATGTAACAGCAGTCTAATAGCTATCCCATGAACTCGTGCTCGTAAATTACATTTTTTAAGAAACCTTATATGACCACACAAACTGTTTGTTTCCACACAAATGTGTTGCGATGACAATGTTTAAGCGATGAATATGGGCATGAACACACAGATATGTATTTGTGAAAAAAAAAAAAAATTACATAAACACGAAGCGACAGAGGAGAAAGAAATACTGCTTAAAGATACGTCCATTATTCAGATGTTAGCATGGTTACCTACATTGCCAGGAACGTATACAACAAAACAGAAGAGTTACAAAGTGTTTTACATCTTTATTTTAATACTTCTCTTACTCTATTTACCTCTCTATATCCCCCTTGAACGAGGATAGAACATATACTACACTTTCATCATTGCTCGAACGCTACGTAAGTGTATTTTAATTCGCGTTTTACAGCAATAATCGATAGAGAAAAATGCTAGAATATGTATGACTATCGTGTCCGAGGCAATACTAAAAAGTATATATAAGCTTTATGGATGTGTCTTGTGCAGTTATTTACTTTCACAAGTGAACATGCAAACAGACAACTACTGTATACATACTCGATTGCTTTTATATGACATCTATATATTTATAAATTTAAATTTATATAGAAAATGTAAATCAACTCACCGTAAAGCAACGTATGTAAAACGATTTAAGCAATTTAAAAATTGAATTGAACACTCAGCATCTTCTTAAGATAAAGAGTTAAATTTTAATAATTAATTTTGTGATATTCTGTACGTGATTCGATTTAAAATAGAATATTCAACTGTACATCGTCTTTTTACAAACACCTGGAAAATATTTAATTCATTCTTCATTTCTCACATCATTTTTCTCTTCATTAATTTACGTGTAAACACATCAGTTTGAAAAGACCGCTGTTCTTGGCCGAAATAAATTGATCACTTACTTTAATGCCTTTCGATTATTATTATTATTATTATTATTATTATTATTATTATTATTATTATTATTATTATTATTATTATTATTATTATTATTTGTATTATTATGATTATTATGATTATTAGTACTATTAATACTATAATTATTAGTATTATTATCACGATTATTATGATTAGTAGTATTATCATTATAATTATTATTATGATTATTATTATGATAATTATGATTATTATGATAAGTGTTGTTATTTGTAACTATTACAATTGACTGAAAATTAGTTATATACATATTTGCTTCGTTGCAAACTTATGCGGTTTTCGCGTACCGTAATACTTTTTACGCGATTATCGCGGGTACATTGTAACCTTTACCCGACTTTTGATTACATTATTTTTTTTACGTTTATGAATGTACATGCGAATTTCGGCTTCACATAAAATTCTTTTACGTGTGTGTGATAGTGAACATTCCTGTCTTAGTTTTCAACTCTTTGTTTTCAATCGACAAGCGACAACTTAAAATGCTTGTGTAAATATTAGTGCGTCTGTGAAACATCTTTTTTTTCATCGTTTCTATCCTGTTCCTGTTTCCTGTGTGCGTAATCTCTTGTCGCTTCTTTTTTTTTTCGTTTACCGATGGTTGCCGCCGTCGCCATATTCTGACTGTTAAGTGATTTCTTCAGTAGAACTATCTGAAATAAACTTTTCCACGTACAGAAAGAAGACTGAAGATGATGGAGAGTTCTTTTAGGATTTAGTCTTGGCGAGAAATATTAACAAACATATAAGAGAGGGACTAGTTTGGTTATTTTACAAACTTATCTTATTGGAGATAAATGTGTGGACATAACATACTTCTTTGGAGCTACATTTCGTTCTTGGCGTTCTTAAACTTTTTATTAAAGTATTACAACATTATTTTACACGGCCGCCTCGCTTAAGCTTCCACACGGAACTCACTGTTAGGTCTTTGTTTCCTCCCGGTGACGAAACGTATTATCACTCGTCATGTAAACTAATCGCTGTTTTTGTCTAACCTATTTGACCTCATATCTTGTGTTTAAACGTTCAGGTCATCCTATCTGATGATTCTCAAACGTCGTGTCACTTAAACCGATCTTTGTCAAAATGAACACTATAGGATTTACTAGGGCCGTCAATAATGTAATATTATTATTATTATTATTATTATTATTATTATTATTATTATTATTATTATGATTAGTATTATTATTATGATTGTTATTATTTTGCCTATTATTATTATTATTATTATTATCATTATTATTATTATTATTATTATTATTATTATTATAATTATTATTATTGACAAAATGAAACATTGGTTTTGTATTGGAAGAGGGCAATTTTCGGATTATTCAATTTGACATAAGTTTAAGCCACAAATCAAAAATATGTTCACAATAGCTTTTTAATGAATAAAACATATTTTAAATATATTTTGTTAGATTTTTTATAGTCCGGTGCATCGTCCGTTGGTAGTGATCTTATTTTTCTTTGCTTTGCATCAGAAAAAAAATGCCGGGTTCTCTATGAATTTAATTCATGGTTTCTTTGAGGAATAGTTTTCTGTGACGAATACATAAAAATATTTTGTTTTTTATCCGGAAGTGCTCTTACGATCTTCTGATAAGCTGCATGAACGAAATATCAATACATACTTGGTTATTTGAAGTTGAAATACAATTGTTTACTTATTATTAAAATGCATTACTTAATTTTTTATGTATTAAGTACTTGAATTATTTTAAAAGTTCTTTAAGGGAATGGTGCGAGTTTGGCTAGAACTTACCTTCAATAGTGAAGTTTACAGACAAAATATTTCCCATGTTTCTCACCGTATTGCTGAGAATATATATTTTAAAATTCATAATGATAGGTTCATGAATATAAGAGTGTATCTTATACACCGAAATATATAAACATATACATTTACATATACACTCCCTAAATGTAAAAATATAAAAGAGTACAGTAACAGGTTTAGAAAAATAACAGAATATTGATGTGGCTCTGATTTCCCGTATCAACTTACGTTCCAAATTCTTCCAAGTACACCAATAATGTTGTCTAAATTGTTGGCTTCTTAACAAGAACTATTCCTTTGGCATCTGTCCAAAGTCCCGAAACATATCTGGCAGCACTTGCAATAAATTATATGCATACGCAAGCAAACAGATCAATTGAACTGTCTTCGAGGGTCACTTTGTCGGGTCTTCGTGTCAAACACCAGGCGGATCTATTTTATTACATAAGGGTTCTCCAAATGCATGGCACTCGTATAAGTTTAGGTTATTACAATTTCTCAAGCTTCGATCTATATCGAAAAGTGCCAATATATATATATATATATATATATATATATATATATATATATATATATATATATATCAGTTTGATTCACTTGAATTAAGGCATCTTGCTACTGAAGCATAAGAAACTACTGTGATAGCAGACAGATTTATAGGGGCCAAATAGTTTGTTCAGATTTCACTTAAATGTCTGTATGTTGGAAAGAAGAAGAATTGAGAGAATTTCAAAGGCAAGTGGTCGGAAGAAAAGAAGATTTTAGAGTTAAAACTCTTTCGGTATTGAAGGACATTTATAGAGAAATGGTGTGATTTTGCTGCTAGTCAAATGGTTCGGTGATATTTACGTTGAGGGGATTCAAGTGCAGTAAGTAAATCTAAGCACATTCTGTAAAACAATAACACGGACAACTAAATTGGGACAAAAATGTAAATTATTTCAATCAAGAAGGATTTCTCCTTCACTGACCGAGAGTACAAAAGAGAAAGTATAGTATCAGAACAGATACTGCACTTTAAATTATTTAAATTTGTAAGGTCAAAGAACTGTAATTATAAATTGAGCTTACAAAAATACAGCAATTAAATAAACAAACATATTAAGAACAAACGATAAATAATATAAAAAAAGATAAATAAATAGATAATGGATTTTGTAAGTGTAGTAATAATGAAAAACTACTTAGAAATAAATATATAAACATATAAGCTTTTGGCTTAGTTTAAATTGTATTTATTTTCCTGAAATACAATTATTTTTAAAGTGTTCAAAATATGACTATTACTTAATGTTTTAATCGTTGTTTTATTTCTATGCATCACGCATATTTGAACTGTTTTCAAATTTTATTAAGCACTAAGAATGTTTCGGCACAAAAAAGAAACAAGTTATACTGCAATTTCTAGTCGACAAAATTTCATTGCTAACAAATTGTAAAACATTAAATATTGTCGACAGGTGGAAGTAAAAGTGCAAGTATATATACGTACAAAATCAGATCAATATTTTGCATCAGGTTAGACAAAACGTTTTATGGTATACATACTTGGTATTGTGTACAACATTTTCGAACTTTATGGAAAACAAGCAAGTATTTGTTTTTTATTTAATATTTTCCTATCAAGACAGGTTTGAATTTAATCTCAACGAGTTTTGTATAGTTTTATCCTCCAATCACTATCATACATGCACTTTGGAAACAACATGAAAAATATAATCAGTATCCTTTTATATATACCAAACAATTACTAAATCAAATAGAGAAATTACAACCGTCATATGTCTACACATAGTGTGTAACCTTTTCCTTCGAATTGTCTTGTTATCTTCTTAGAACCAACAACTGTGACGTCAGAAAAAAATGAGAGTTAATGGAATCGCCTTCTTTTTACAAAATCCACGACTCCTCCGACTTTATGTGCCCTGAGAATATAGGAGATTAAACGTTTAACACTCGAGACAACTGCTTTTGGACATGCCAATCATACATAAAATCGAAACCCACATACATCCTGAAAGAATTCTACAGTAAGTCCGAGACCCACTTTAACTCTCTTTTAGTCGTTTTTTAGTAGAATACATCCGGAACCAGAATTCAGAATCCGAGTCACGTCTATGCAAGTCGTGATTCCTGTAAAAATAAATACTAATAACTATCACAGAACCTACAAACAACGGGGGTAGCCTATTATCTACTCTTCTGAAACAACGGTGCAGCTATACCACTAACTAGGACGCGGGACGATCTCCCAACACCGAGTTTATACTCACTATGCCAGGGCTTCCTGCCAATGTTCTGTTATGGTGAGTGCAAGGATTACTGAGGAAATACCTATATAATCTCGCATTTTTTTCAGTATATATTTGTACATACTTTTGTGTATGAAATATGAATCGTCTTTAGCAAGTATTATGTGCATTGAACAATGATGATAACAGTATGAGCAGATAACAAAATGAACTGTTCAAAATTATGTAGCAGACGAAATATTGGCTGTTGATCTAATTTAAAAAGAAGACATATATTTTATACCGATGTTGAAACAAATTGGATTAAGAATCATTTATAGTCCGTATCTCTTGACGGAAATTAATATAAACATTACCATTTTGTCAATAAGATAGCGAGCTTCGCTTTCATACATATTGATTGGATTTAGTTAAAATAGTAGATAGTTTCGAAAGTTCTTAAACACTTTATTTTCCATTCTCCAGACTCAGATACATAAATAAATAATAGACTATATACATAAAGTAGCATGTAGAAACTATTCGACCGTGTGTCTGTCATTTATTGACTGAATCTGTTGATATCATCATATAGATCAGAACTGACACCTCTTCGTCAGACGTTTGCCTATGGTAACAAACATATCAAGTAAATTATGGGTGGCCCCTCTGCGATTACAACTACTTGAATAATGTGGGCTAATATTTAACAATTAATTAATTAATCTAAAATTCGATTTTTAAACATTGACAATTGATGTCACCTTGTTTTGCAATTTTCACCTCCATAAATATCAAGCTATAGTGTTCTCGGGATCAAAATTATTTGAATTATGTTAACACTTATTGATAACACATTTTAATAGATATGTAATGAAACTACAATTAAATATTCTGGTTTACTTTGTCTATCGATACAGAATATTTAACATATATATATATATATACATATATATATATATATATATATATATATATATATATATATATATATATGTGTGTGTGTTTTAAAAAACTTAGTTCACTCAAAACAAGGAAAGTTGCCACTGTAGACGTTAGGGCCTACTGAAAATTAAGATGAAAGTTTTGGGGGTTATCCTAAATTGAGAGCTATGCAGCGAGATGCTTGTTCAGTTTTTAATGTTTGTATGTCGATACAATCGGAGAAACATGGAGCAGGGAGAGAGTTCACAAAGCTGACAGCACGACAAAAGAAGCTATTGGAGCCGAAGGCTTTCCTGCATATGGGGACTTTAACAGTGACGAAATGGGACCTAGCTGATTGTCAGGTTGGTCGAGTGTATTTACGTCGAAGAGGTACCAGAGCAGCAAGTTTATCGGAGCACATTTCATTGAAGCACAAGGATACACTATTGCGGCGATGGGACAGGGTTTGGAGCTTAGTGAATAGTGAGAAACCAGGGATATGTGCGCGTCCGTTTTACCCAGAGTACGAGAGTAGAGCTTGGTGTCGTAAGCAAATATACCCATCTCAGGCACAATGTGATCAGGGAAGTCGTTTATGAAGATCAAGGGCAGTAAATGGTTAAGAATCGATTTCTTGGATACACCTGCATTTATGTCATGTTGTTTGGATGAAAGGCCATCGAGGATAACCTGTATCTTTCTTTTGGATAGGAAGGGTCATATTATATTCACTATTCAACCAATAATACTATTTGACTTACTCTATGAAGACTTTTATATATATATATATATATATATATATATATATATATATATATATATATATATATATATATATATATATAGTCTCGGAAGTTTCTCAACCATTAAAACTATATAAACATAAAAAAAATATATATATATTAAAAAAAAAATTATATAAAAAAAAACTTATAGTCTCAAGTCTTCCAGTGGAAAATCACTCATGTAAGTCAATTTATTTTTACAGTTATTATATTAGTTAGTTTCTAACACTATTTTAAGGGATCATCAGTTGTTTACCATGAAAAACTGTTTCGGGAATTTAATATATATATATATATATATATAAGTTATTCACAGACAAAGGTTTCACTGTATCACAGTTCTTCAGTGTCGCTACACAAGCAATTGCTTCAAGCCGGGATCGTAACTCGACAGATGACAGTTGGTGCTTTTAACCACAACTGTCATCCGGCACTTGCTGAGAGTAAACGATATCCTAATGTAATTAAACATTGTGAATTTCTTTAGAGCTAACTTTGTTTACACAAATAGTAATGCATTATAAACTAATGCCAGTTGGCGATTTGATTTACCAAAGAACTCAAACCCGATCACCACGTCCTACCGATCACTTGAGTAGTTGATAGTAATTTCGCGAAAATCAGGTCCGTACGATGAAATTATTATTGTATAGTATTTGTTACTTAATGGTAACAACTTATCAAATCCAGCTTCCACTCTTGGATAAGGATTAATAACATAGAACGATTGTTAGGAGACAGGTCCTTGGGGGAACGGTTCTAGATTTATTGATCAATGGCGAGACCGTGGTAAAACACATTGAACATGTTAATGAGGGTTTTTCAAAATTCGCTGAATATAGATTTAAGCTCAGAAGGGATAAATGCTATTTTTATGTCCAAAATAAATTATTTAGGACAAATTATGGACGCAAAAGACAACAGATTTGATCCAGAAAGGTCTAGTGCAATTAAATTATGCCTGCCCCGACAAATGTTGCTGAATTGCAAGCATTTCTAAGTATTGCTACTTATTGTCAGATATATATATATATATATATATATATATATATATATATATATATATATATATATGCATGATTTACGTTCCCCGTTGAACGAATTGTTAAAAATGATGAAAAATGGCAATGGACAGAAAATTGCCAGAACGTTTTTTAAAAGATTAAGAATGTGCTTACATCAGTACGTTTTCTTACACATTATCACCCGAATTTAGAAATAATTTTGGCTACTGATGCGAGTAATTACGTCATCGGAGCCATACTACTCAATAAAGATAAATATGGGGGCAAAAACGCCATCGCTCATGCGAGCAGAGGTTTAATCTCAGCTGAAAAGAAAACTATAGCCAGACCGAAAGGAAAGTTTATCCATCATTTTCGAGATTCAAAATTTCACAATTTCATCCATTAATTCATCCGTAAACGTATTTTACACACAGATCATAATCCATTACTTTCGATTTTTGGATGATAGAAAGAAATTCCAGTTAATACAGCAAATAGATTACAGCGATGGGGCACTATAATGCTAAATTATGATTTCAAGATGGAATAGATTAATTTACAAATGTTAGGCCATGCGGACGACTTGTCCCGATTAATTTCGAAATGTTGTGAACCAATGGAAAATACGGTAATCGCATCACTCAAAGCTGAAAGTGAAATCAAATATGTACTGGTTAGCACCTTACTCGAACTACCAATGACTACGCAAGAAATACAAATAAAATCTAAAAGTGATAACTTTATTAAAAACATGATAGATAAAGTAAAGTGCAAACAAAGGTGAAATATAAATTTACTTGTAAGCAATAACTATTCACTTTGTGAATAACTTTAATGTACGCCGAGCGCATCGTGATCCTAGTGACGTTACAAAAATAGACCGTTAAAGGAATTTTATTGTAGTGACCAAGGTATATGCAAAATGAAATCGCTTATGCGTTCATATGTTATTTGGCCAGGTATGAACGAGGACATTTAGAGGACAATTAAGAGCTGTAGATGTTGTGCACTAGCAGCTGAAACACCACCAATAACGACAGCATCATGGCCGAAAGTGGACACGCCATAGTCTAGACTACATCTAGATTTTGCTGGACCGCTAAATGGTGCATATTATTTGATTGTGGTTTACAGTTTAGAAAAATGGTCAGAGATTCTGAAATGCAACAAGTCAACATATACCCTAACAATAAATATTTTGCATGAACTGTTTGCCAGGTTTTGATTATTGATTAAATTGTCACAGATAGTGGAAACCAATTGACCTCAGGAAGGTTCAATATGTTTTGCAAAAACTTTGGAGTAAAACATATTACTACACCTGCTTACCATATGAGAAATAACGGACAAGAATAAAGGTTTGTAGATAGCTTCAAAGGGCTTTAAGACGAGCTGGAGGTGGAGTAAACGAGAAGTGGAAGATTCTACAATTATTAAGAGTTTACAGGGTCACACCGAACATTGCGGCGATCATGGCACCGGCGGATAAGATCTTCGCAAGAAAATTTAGACCATTTTGACAAATTGCTGCCAGTGAAAATATATTTAAAAAACACGGATGTTAAGACCAGACATTTAATCTTGGTAAAAAAGTGTTTTTTAAAAATGACAGAAAGACAGTATTGTCACCAGGAGAATCAGACGCCTGTTATACATGGTTCGGGGTCATGCAAATCAGTTGAGACGCAGATAAGTTGAAAAACAAACCTCACATGAGGAACCCATGGAGGTACTTTACGATGTATTTAATGTTCCGATTCCTGAAAACTTTACTACTACTCCTGCAACTGAAGTAAGTCGTACAAGGAAAAGTAAGAGAAATTCAACAGAACGTCTACAGATCTACACAACGAGGAAAATATATATTTCCAAGAGAGAAATATATTTTAAGTTGTGACTGATCCGGATTTACCCATAGTGATAGGATGGATTCGTCATGGCACTATAACGTCGACACCTTTGTCTAACCAAAGGGGAACTGTTTAGCGCACCACTTATAGCACGTCTGCCAAGAGCCTGTATTTGCGAATGACTTATTGTATGTAATTACGTATTCTTAATACACTTCTTATTACTTCTATTCTTATATTGTGTTCTTATTCATTTATTGTTATGACTACGATATAACAGTTCAGTATAATTATATATTGATTATAATGTTCGTAAGTAACATAACATGGTACAAAATTGTTCTCTTCGGAGAACTAATACTTCGGATGGGTATCACTAGTATTATTATAAAGTTAGGTATGTTTATATGTTAATATATTTGTACGTACAGGATTCATCCCTAAACTAATGAACTTAATTTTAGAACCGAGCTCCTAAGCGTAATTGTCAAATAGTGGGATGTATTTAGTTTTATTTAGTTTCATTCAAATGAAGTAAAACGGCTGTGGATACCCTTTTGTGAAAATCCAGAGACCGTTGATGTTTGTAAATTGTAACTATAAGTAGATACTAGACATCAATTTATTAATATTCTCAAGAAGTATGTTCCTTTCGAGTATTTTAAACGGTTTTCAGTGGCCATCATTTAGACACAACCAATTTCTGCTGAAGACTCGTTTAGCTTAAGCTTTAAATTTTAAAAACTTTTCGAATTGAAATCATGTAATGAATTTTGAGAAAAAAATAGAAAATTGGTGCAATAATGTTCATTTCAGGTAAATTATTCTAGTACCCCCACACATAGACACCCCCTCCACACACATACACACACACACACAAATATATATATATGTATATATATATATATATATACATCTCGCCAATATTTTTTCATGTAGTTTCTATTAAAGTTTCTATTAAATGTTATATATGAATACTGTAGTTATTTTGGTGATTTTAACATTTATACAAGATATTAAGCTCAGTGATAACGATTAATAAGGTTAAAATAATCCTAGCGAAAACCAATCCCCCTTTTCTTGCCAATGCTGCATTTTTTAAAAAATTTATTCACAAGTAAATTTTGTGTTTGATCATCGTCGTCATTTTTCTTCGGTCTACCGTAATTTTAATTTGTTTACTAATTAGGCAATATTGTGTATTCTTTCATCGTCCCTCCAACCAAGATAAGACAGACCAGATACTCTGGATGTGCTTAAATGCATGAAAGTATCAAAAGAGACCAGGTACTTAAACCAAATCCACAGCCGAATCTCTAAGCAAATAGTCATAACAGCCCTACCCGGAAACAAAGAAAACACCGACATAATGCTAACCGAAGCAAAATAGTAGCCGTAAATAGCGCTATTAGTTCGTTGGAAAACACGGCTCAGTAATATCGGTTAATAAATCGGGCAACGCTGAAAGCTAGGCCTCATCCACGTCCCAGCTAAATACCTTTGGCACAGCCTAAGTAGAGGTTGTTTATACTAGTCCGAGATACGTCCTCGATAATCAGTCCGACATGACTTTGTTACTGTCGGGCTGAGCTATTGTTCTTTACCATGCTAAGATGTCACCGCTCAAAGAATTTCCATTTTCTCTTTGAGAACAGATTAATTTATTACTAATAAGCTGGGGCGTCCATACCGGAGAATGTTCAGTCATTTTTCATGCAAGAGAGATGTTTTTCTAGTACGCTGGATTTCAAGAACTTAACTGGCTATTTGTCCAACCTCTTGTAGAGGAGATAGATAAAAATATACAGGACACAACTAAACGAGAATTGCGCGCGTCAAGGCACCTATCAGATTCCACCTAAAGACGCCTACAAACGATCCTTGACTAATCGACAAGGAAAGGCAGCTGATCACTTTAATTTAGACAGCCTTTTTTTTCCTCCCGTAGTCTTATCCAACGCCTTGCTAGTGTAATAGAACACAACGATCAATAACTTACAAGGACTATCTGGATTTTAACAGAGGTTATTTGACGAGACCTTCAAAGATTACATTGGAGGGGTCTTTTAAAGCCAACCCCTATCCTTTCCTTATAATGGTAAACATTTTTACAGAAAAACAGGTTTTAGATTATTGCTATAGATGCTTTTCTATATACACTCTTTTAATTGCAGATAATCTGAATATTATCTATATTCTTTAAATATAGCAACATGTAAGATCATACACCATAATTAAATTTTAGTTTTAAAGCTGATGTAATAGTAATCATGCATAACAACTGTAGATAGGTTTTCTAATTTACATCAATCTTGATTTTAAATTGTGTATAAGTAATTCAAAAGCGATAGACCCCGTTTTAATTTTTTTAGATAGTGTGGTATAAAACTGTGACTGTCGTAATAACCAGACCCACGCACTGACAAATGACGTCATGCTATAAAGTAGCAGGATATGTCGAACAATAAGACTATGGGCAAAATGAATGGCTGATCTCCAAAATGTCAAAACATTTTGACCTCCTCTCTTCACTTACAATTCATGAAAATTCAAATCAACCAATTTTTATGAAATTTTCAGTATGTATTAATTAACGATCACGAAATATGATTAGGCCGTTATTTTATTAGAAATTTAAAATACACAAACAATTGAAAACAAACGATGAATAATAAAAAATGTAAACAAACAATAAATAAGTTTAAATAAAACAAACGATAAGTTACCTTACTATACTTCGTAGAATAGAAGTTATCCCGTTTAATAAAACGTGTCCAAATCCTTAAAAAAATGTTTATATTTTTTAAAATAAAATACATTTATTTTGGTCCAGTTTTACAATTTTTTCTGGTAATATGGAATGACGCAAGTTTAATGCCTCGTTATCTTTGGGAAATGACAGAAAAAAACGTAAATTTAGCGGGCAAACAGTAAATTCGATTTTTACCGTGAATTTCGTAACGAAGATCGTGATCTTTGTAACGAAGGTCGTTGTTTTTACTTATAATTATTAATGACGTCACCAGAAAACTTGATTTAGTTAACCGGCCTAGGTTTATTTTACGACAGCCACCATTAATTGTTATGTAGGTCTCAGTTCCTTATTTTATTTTAAGTCGATCCATCAATAGACCTTAATGCGTTCGTACACCTTGTAAACAATATTTTATTTTTACTTTTCCCAGCATGAATTTTTTATTATTATTCAACGTATCTAAAATTTTATCTTTGAATGTCGATATTCTTTAAAACATCAAGAGGCGGTTTTCGCCAACGTCAAATTAGTTCGTTTTTATTCCGCTCGCCGTAAAATACAAGGTCAAAATATTTAGAATTTTCCTTTTAGTTAAGATTTTTAAAAAAAGTTTTTTCGAAAATTCTTTACAGGTTAATCTATGTACTGCATATTCGTTTAACGTGATAGGAATACCTTTTTATTTATTCATTTGTACTCAGAGAAAATTATTTGAACGATCATTTTTAACATATATTTATCATGAAATTGAAGTGTTAATTTGTTTTTGAATCGACATAGCGTGTCTTAAACTAAAAGTCTTAACAATAGCGGAGTAATTAGATATGATGACTAATCGTAAGCCATTGAGTCACGACCACTACCACTATCCCATCTTGGTTTTATTTGGAAATTCATGGATAGTTTATAACAATATGTACTGACACTACTGTTACCGATTTTAAGGCGTATTAGATGTTTCGTTTGTCGGGCGATCGCTTCACAGATAAAGTAATTCGTTGATTTTAACATACATTATTTGACGAGACCTTCACGGATTACAGTAAAGTTGCTGATTTTTATAGTTAAAACTAATTTGCATGAGTGAGCAACTAATTGTGTTTGGGTTAGACCGCTAATTTGTATTTAGCGGATTTTTCGTTGTTGTCAGTCTTTCTTCAAGATGGACGATTCGGTCTAAAGAAGAGCTGCGAGCGTTAATGAAAGACGAGTTGTAGTGGGAGACCCAGGCGTTGTTGCGGTACAGGCTGCCGGATCACTCAATCACCTACTCAACCACTTACAGAGATTAGCACATCTGGAAATAGGTGTTATAGATTTCATGGCTCAAATTACTTCGCCAGAGACAGCGTACAGAGGGAGCAGACCACCCGTCCGAACTGTTATATTTGCAATAACACCGGTCACCTGGTCAGAAATTGTCCGGGAAACAAAGTTCAGGACGAGATATCAGAACCGCTCTCTTCCTCAGGCAGACTGTAAATTCGGCACTATCCCCAACTACGTTGATTACACTGGGTGCCCATGTTCGATTTTTTTTATCTCGAAGCTATGTCGATTTTTGTAATGACATACACTTGAGCAACGAAAGTCGGGTGATTATCACAGATACCGTAAAACTGTCGCAATACGAGGCCTGTCTATAAAGTATCCGACCATGATTTTTTCCGTGCGAAATAGAGACGATAGGGCGGCGCCACAGTGAAGAAAGACATTTTCATGCGCATGTGTGAATTTTATCACCGCCTTCCTGCGTGTTAATCGCTGTCCGACGGTCACTGAGTGAGGTGCTACACAAAGTTTACGTCGGATTACCGATTCTCTCAAGATGACTGAACGCGTTGAGCAAATTTTGTTCAAAAGCTTGGTGATTCTCAAAGAATAACAATTCGTAAGATTCAGCAGGTGTTTGTAGAAGATTCGATAAGTGTAACACACATTAAAGAGTGCTTCAACCGATTCAAAAATGGACGCACATTAGCGGAGAGTGACCAGCGTTCGTGCAGACCCCAAACTGTTCGGAGTGCAGCTGTTGTTGAGAGGGTGCGAAATTTGGTGATGGAAGATTACGATGAAGATGTTCTCCGGCGTCTCCCTGACGTAGTTAAGCACAAACGACCAGACATGTTGACGGCGAAAAACTGGCAACTGCTTCACGACAACCCCCCGTATATTCACTCCAATTGATCAAACATTTCTTGGCCAACATCGAATTCCAATCGTTCGTCAACCGTCCTACTCGCCAGGCATGATTTCTTGCGACTTCTGGTTGTTTAAAAAATTTAAGACGTCACTGAAAGGTTCCCGTTTTGAGACTAGAGAAGAGATAATGCGGAACGCGACGGCGGAGATGAACACCATTCCAAAAGAAGACGTCCGAAAGTGTTTCTAATAGTTGATGGATCGGTGGGTAAAGTGTGCGCAAGCACAAGAGGCTTACTTTCAAAAGGATAAGGCCCCCAACTCCGTCAGATATTTAAAATATTTTTTCTGGCCTAAAGTCGGATACTTTTTAGACAGGCCTCGTAATATGCCGGTAATGCTAGAGAAAACCTTGGATTCATATATATTGCTTAGTATGGACGCCATTAAGTGCTCGGCGGCATTTGCATCATGCAGTCTATAAGTGTAAAGTTTAAGGAGACGACACCCGTTTGTGCAGTGCTTCGCATAAACGGAACGGATTCAGATGCATAATTCGACAAGCTGATGAGATTATTGGGTGCAGCATATCGATGATATATATACACTATATATATATATATATATATATATATATATATATTTATATATATTAATCAGAATGTGGTGTTTGAGGAATCGTGAAGAAGCTACTCTATTTGTAAGAACTCACTAGCAAATATTTGGAGAAGCTGCAGAACAGTGCAAAGGTACTTTCACAAAAGTCTGAATGAGATGGATGTGTGGGTTGATGCGTGCTCACTGTTAATTGTGAATATATTTGTTTGCTAAAACACTCTCGTGTGTCTTTATTTCTAGGCCCTAACAAGACCACAACAAATTGGCGACGATGACCCTTAAGGACTCACTCCAAAAAAACTACGTAGGAATTTATCATGATGGTTCGACATTTGGATAGACATTTACTATTTTCGTCAAACTTTGTTCCACTCAACAGTACTCAGTAATCCAGAAAACGGTCACCCAATGAAAACAAAAGATAAACTAACTTAAATATGAGCCGCTAAATTACGGGAATTAATTTCCCGAAAGAACATTATTTTGAGAAAAATAGTTTTTGTTACAAATATATTCTTTTAAAAAAACACTCGTTATTTCCTGGGTGAGTAAAACAATTAATTATTTTTTTTATTTAAAGAATAAAAAAGAATAAAAAGGTTTTACACCGAAATTAATCTTTGAAAATTATACAGACAAACATGGACCAGTTTCAATCCGCCATGCTCGATTTTTTTAAGTTGTAAACGGGACGAGAATACGAAATGGATCAACCCAAGCCTTATATAATAAACAGGACTGTTTAAATTTCAAAAGCGAGTTATAAAAGAAAACCTTCCCTTACAAATACAAACATACATCAGACAAGAAAAAGGTTTAAAAAATTATATTTCAAACCTAACAGAAGCAAAGCAATTTTGACTCAACAAAAATAATGTAAATTAGTTAAAATGAAAATGAGTTCTAATAAAACATGATCTGCGCCGCAATAGACAGTGTTACATATTCTATGCCTCTTATTTTAGAAGATGCGAGGGTTTTTACGCCACAGACAGTATGGATCATGCAGACTCTAAGAAGTTCGCATACTACTTGAAAAAAAAAATGAAAAACTACTTTATGAACTATATCTTACCCCGGAAAACATATTTACCGATATTTACCGAAGTAGCTAAACTTGTAACATAACCTTTTCTCCATAAAATTTCACTCTTTCATAAAAAAGAAAAGTGAAGATTTCACTAAACTCGCGCTGGTTCTTAACAAATTGTCAGAACTGAGTGCGGATAATTTCAAACTAAAGACGCTAAAACTAGACGTATAATTCTGAATAGGTTAGAGGGTGAGTTAGACCTTAATCCCCCGCAGGTAGGGGAAGACTCTCAGAGATTTTTAAGTGTATACTAAGATTTAAAAAACATCGAAGAATTTGGCATAGCACACATGAGAACTGTACGACAGAAAAATAAACAATATAATTCTCCCTGCTAATCAAACCACTCCCAAAAGAAACAGAAAAGCTTGCCTTTTAACTCGTGTTCCGGTTGTAAGTCCCTACTCATTACATTGGTATGATGATCGTCTTTTCTTAGGTAAGAAGTGCCTAAATTTTAGCCATGTCAAGCACAAGAGCTCAACCTGCCGAGCGAATAAACGGTAATATGTGCGCATAAAATACATAATCGGATGAACAAGACTAATTCCCAGTTAGGAACTACGTGCAAGTTAACATCCTCAGACTTAATAATAAATTACATTAAATTTTGTGTCTGATTCAATAATCATAAATATACGCACTTGGAAAAAGTTGACAACATATTCTTTGCAAAAATCGAATAAAATGGCTAGTCCTGTGACAGTGAAGAAAATTAAGTTTCAGAGAAACCTTATCACTAATGCAATCTTTTAAGAAAGGCCGTTAAAACCAAAAACGGCTGTATTAAAGAATACAGAAAATTTATTCGGCAACGACTGGATGGAAAAATGTAAGTTGTAGGACATGCCAATTAATTATTTTTTGCCCAAAACTATAAAACCTAATCACCCATGCAAAAATATTCAATTAAAAGTTTTAATGCAATATTTCCAGATGTTTTTCTGGGACCCTGTATAATAAGATGACGGCAAAATACAAGTTATTTAATTATTAATGTATTTTATTATCGGTATTATATAAAAAGTTTTGTAGGGAATGTGGTGTTAAAATTAAAATAAATAAATAAAACACTCATTCCATGCCATATAAGCATTACATATTTTGAATTCTAACGGCTATGGTCCGTTCGAAAAAAAACAAAAACATTCTTTTCACATCAAAATCGCACCAATTTCTAATTCTTACGACTATGTGTCGTTTGAAAAAAACAAAAATATTCCATATCATAAATGCATTACACATTTTACATTCTAACGGCTATTATTCAGTAAACAAATCACATTATTTTCACCTCAACATTGCACCACGTACTTTATTCCAACGACTATGTGTTTTAATAAAAACAACAACAAATATTCCATGTCATCTATAATGAGTATATACGCATTAAACATTTTAAATTCTTACATCTATTGTTCGTTCGAAAAAAGAAAAACAATTATTTTCACATCACAAACACATAAATTATTTTCGAATATTGTACTTATATTTTATTTCTTCAAATCGTTTAGAAAAAAAAACATTCTATGTCATCTGTAATGCGTATATACGAATTACCCTTTTTAAATTCATAACGACTATAGTTCGTTCGGAATAATAAAAAAATAATAATACAATACGAAGACACAAACTATTTTAAATATTGCACTTCGTGTTGGAATATTTTTCTATATGTTCATCATATATATATATATACATATATATATATATTATGAAAAATATATGTGTTAAAAGTTAAGGTGAACATATTTAAATGCTATATATTTTTATTTATTTCGTAAATGTTGACGTATAATGTCTTCACAACATTTTTGTGGGTCGTGGTAGAAAGGTAATAAGTGTATAGTCAATGGCATAAAGAAATGTTTACATGTGACTCGTATATCTTCATCCCCGCGTCTTCACACCTAAATAGGTCAGTAACGTATGTGGCGTTGTGGAATTTAAAAAAAACATAAGCGGATAATGGGCCATGAAATGTTAAAGTTGTTGCGGGAGGCACCGACCGTCCGACCGTCCGAGCGTCCGACCAGTTGGGGTTAGGTGGTTGATCGTTCAATCGGCCCCAACAACTAAGAAAAGGTGTGGACACAGGCAAAGAATAACGGCAATGGCAAAGAAGAGATGACAAACAACTGGTGAACAGTTTCAAAAAAAGTATTGTTTATTTACCATAAGGGAATGGTAACAACAAGAAGTGAATTGAGATTTGTGATGACGTCACTGGATCAGGAGAGACTGGGCAGGATGGAGTGACGTCACTGGTGGCAGCAAACTGGACCGAAAAGGAGTGGTGTCGTTGGTGAGAGTTGACAGGCACATTTGTGGTTAGCTGGCTGGGAAAGAAAAGAAAGGAAATTCGCCGTAGTTGTCGGATTAGCCCTGATAAGGGCTGTTTAAATAAATATCGCAGTAGTTTGTAGCCCTGAGAAGGGCTGTTGGAAAAAGGAGAGTTGGAGATGCAGGAGAGCAGGAGAGTGCTGGTGCAGGAAGCTTGGGACTGCAGGGTGATGGAGCAGAAGAATGCGGGTGCAGAATTTGCGACTGCTGTCTGCAGGAACTCAGGACTGCTGGGCGTTCTTACTGCTGGAGAGCAGGAACTCAGAACTGCAGATGCAAGAGTTCGGAACTGCCGATGTGGGGGGGGGGGCAGGAGTTGCGACCTCTTGTGCAGGAACTCAGACTGCCGACGACTGGTCCATCCGTGGACCAAGTCGGGCGTGGGGGGCCTCCTGACCCCCTGGCTGAACTACTATTTATCTACCTCCCACAAGGTAAAATGTGACACAAGGTCGGGAAAGTGGGATAAGATAAGCCAGCGCTCGAGAGGTGAGCAATCTGACTATTTAAAAATTGCCTGGGCAGCCCCGTCGGCATTTCCCGGTATGGGCGCCTCAGACAGTAAGCAATAAACTGACTTCTCCCCAAAGAGGGGAGGCCAAGCCTGGGAGGATGCACCTCCTAGAACTGCACAGGACCAAACAAGACCGGCGTAAATCCAGACCCAAAGGTTGTAAAACCTAGTTGACAGACTCCTTGAAAGTATTAGCACGGTTATGCCGAGATGCTTGTGTATCCCTTGAAGGAATATTAACGAAAATATTCGCCGGCCGATTTTTGCTGAATCATTGTTTACAAAAATGGCGATTAAAAATTGGGTTTTTCCAATCTTCTAAATATAACGTTAAAGCAAAGGGAGCAGCCAGTACATTTCCATGGAAAAGGGTTAAGAGAAAACCGCTGCTGCTGCTGATGTCCAGATCGTGGCAAAAAACAAACAGTGACTCCTGCTGCTATCGTTTTTCCAAAATGGCGTCTTTTTAAAAATGTAAACAACGTCGCGGTGTTGTTGAAACGCGGCAAAGTCTCTCTCTCTCTCTCTCTCTCTCTCTCTCTATATATATATATATATATATATATATATATATATATATATATATATGTATATATAAATTATGTCAGTACATTACAGATTTATAGCAATAAAGGCAGATAATAATGTTTATAATATGGCAATTTACAAATAAATATTTCGAAACGTGATCATTGTAGATATCATTAAGTCAAATAACTAAATAAGTTTAATTTATTCATTCCAGCAGTACGCTATCTTTTTTTATAGAAATATTTACAAATTATATCACATTTTTATTTTACTGGTTTACTATTTTAACGAACTTTTATTTATAGGACAATAATGAAATTAGACGACAGAACAGAATATTCATACATTTGACAATCTAATGGAAGTCGTAATAACTTACATACAAACATATTTTCAGTGTATTTCTAATAATACAATCAAAAGACAATTAATTCACCAGTAAATTAATGTTAAATCGTTTCTAATGTTAAATTATTTTTTTAGACTACGTATATTTAATTGTTGCACGACTTTGATATAAAAATAAAACAGGCCTAAAATCTGCATACAAGTTTTCCGACGTTAAAGTTTTGTATGCTTAGTAATTGACTTATACACTTTTCCAGAATAAATAATGTTTTATGAAATCATATATATATATATATATATATATATATATATATATATATATATATATATATATATATACATATATATATATTGTTGAAGTAGGAAACAAATATAAAAACCGACGTTTACTCTATATTTTAGCACAATAGTATTTTTAAATTCCTAATAGACATAAAGTCTAATCAGAACTATTTCACCTGCGACTCCCTGGTTAGATATACCCAGACATTATAGGTTTATTATCAACAGAGAGCAACCCGATACAAAATGCCAACAAAGAAATTGATGCATTACTTTATTACGCATTTATATGTACACCAGCTGAGCAGAATATATGATAGCATCAATAAAAAATCCATACAATGACACAATTATTAATATTGTCGAAAAGAGAAAAAAAGTGAATGCTGTTTTTTTCTATTGAATTTTCATGAAAATATAATTAATTATTTATTATATAAAGGTATTATTTATTATATAGATCTGTATAATAAAATGTATATATATGTGCTTTAGCGTAAGTGATTCTTGGAGTCTCTGTGTACATCAATTTGAAGATGCGACAATATATTATGACTTTACGTACATTGATAGTAGACGTGGTATGGGCTGTAATGAGGTATGTGTGCTGTATTTTTCATGGTAACAAATGCTCCAGTACGTACCACGTGAACGTAAATGGACCTTGGGATTCAAAAAACTACTTTAAAAATATTTTGAAATTTAGATAGTAGACATAGAGCGCGGAATGATCTTTACTTCTAATTCCTTTCTGAGGATAGCAAACACTTGAATATACATATACTGACTTTGTTTTCAATAATTTATTTATCTCAACTACAGAACATGTTTATTTAAATTAGCATTCCTTTGCATGTGATGTTATTCCTCAAAACATCTCAAGCAACGTCGAGTAAACTCCCTACCATATATATATATATATATATATATATATATATATATATATATATATATATATATATATATTGTTTTCTTTATTATCTATGTACGTATACGTTTCGTCCTTTATAATCGGGACTCAGCATAGAGATATGACTATTTACTACTGGTCATGTGACTCGAAATCCCGGATTCCTAGTATTTTCCAACTCAAATCCCGACATCTAAAACCAATAGAAATATATATATATATATATATATATATATATATATATATATATATATATATATATATATTTAACACATTTAGAACCCTCGATACCTGCATAGTTCATAAAATAACATCTATAACATATGCATGGAAACAACTACGGCTGCTTCTTGTTTCATTATTTACAAGATATACTTTTTAATTTTACCTATGTTCTGCTTTCAGCTCGTAAACTGACTTCTCTCACATAGCTCTCATATGAAAAGTCCGGAAATTAAAATAAGCATACCCTATCAACTCTTAAAGTACACCTCTACAAACAAATTTTATTTTCCAACATTCCGGGTCTGCATTCCAACCTGTCAATGACTGCTATTCTTTTACAGAAGACCAAACCTGACTGTTTCTGTTAATATAACACTAACATCTACTCGCCACTTTCCATCGAGGAAATAAACAATATTACAGGTTATTCTAACATGACCTAAAAGCCCGACCTCTAAGATCGCCATAGACATCAAGACAGTTTTCCAATAAAGACCCCGTTTTGCCTCACCCGTTTCTTCGTGTTGCACTTGCTCAAAAAGTCTCCATCATCTTTGATGTGTATTGTCCCCTCTACATAGGGCTACTGTTATTGACAAGATCCTCTCTATTTATATTTCTGCAAGCACTCATATTTGTGGTGACTTTAATGTTCACAGTGTAGAATTGCTACTTAATTCTAGCAATACTGATGATTGAGGAATGTATTCTCACGATTTTTTCTTGCCTATTTTTGAGTTAGATTATTGACACACTTTCTCGCATGAAATATGCATCAGCGGTTGGCTCATGCATATTTCAGAAGCCTTCTTGATGTTTTGCTGATTTTCCCTGAACAGTGAATATTTAATATTCTATCATGGATCAGTTGCTACAGTTCAGCTCAAATCTAAGCTCAAAAAGACTTCGTATGTCCTTTACATCGCATTGTTTCAATACTCACCGGCTGATTAAACCAGTTTCAGATCTGACATATCTTGAATACCGCTACATGCTATTGTCAGATAAAATGTGTCTTGTGTCAACTCGAATATATCGGATTGATTAATTGCTACTATCCTCTGAAAGTAACCAAGAGAGCAGGCATGGTACACCTCTGGGTGTGCCGATATTGCATCTAGGAACCCTTATTTCAATTCAGATATCCTGAATATATATATATATATATATATATATATATATATATATATATATATTTCTTTTTTTAAAACTCCATGTTTTGAATAACTGATGAATTAATAGATATTGTATTTTGTACAACTTTTAGACTCATCTTTAACTTGCATATATATATATATATATATATATATGGTAAAATGAAAAAGGAAAACCAAAAACTGGATGTTTTTTTATGTGTACATCAACGTTTCGTCTTTATTTATAAGACTTCATCAGGATGATGATATAGGGAAAAGATATCATGCAAGCACGGATACATGTAGGGTAGACATGTTGGGAAGAAAAATAAAATAAAATGAAAAATAATGGCAGCGTCTAGCAGGACGTCCGTACTTGTTAGAGAATGAAAAATGAGTGGGAGAAAAAAGGGGAAGGGTGGAGGGAGCAAGGACTACTGTGGCTGGCGATGAGAGAAAGAGGTGGGGGATGAGCAAGGGTGAAATGGATGGCAGAGAGAGATTGGAGGAAAAGGGGGAGGGGGTGTTTGACCAGATGGCTGTGGTCGAGATTGAAGGGGAAGAGTGAGTTGGAATGTTTGTGTGTGTGGGGTGTATGCAGGGAAATGGGGATGGGTAGAGAGGGAGGGGGGGGCTGTGATTTTGGTGGATGGGCGAAAGTTATAGTCTTAGAGAGCGTTTGAAGAAAATGAGGGAATTTAAGAAAAGGTATGGGAGAAAATGGATGAGAGGTGGAAGAGGGAGGATTTGTCGTGATAGGGTGTGAAATATTTGAAATATTTGGAAAATGATAGCAATGAGTGAGGGATTGGAGTGGGTGGGGGAGGGGGGTGATTGAAAGGGTGGGTGAGGAATATATTTGAAATATTTGGAACATGAGAAAGTTTATTTGGACTGTAGTATTAAAAATGTGAGGGAAAAAATGAGGAAAAATAAGAGAAGATTCAGGGAGAAAAGGGAAGGGTGTGGGTGAATGGAAGAGTGTCATAAGGTTAGAGATGAAAATAAAAGTTAGCCATGATCAGGCAAAAGACTTTGTTCTGTGAGGATGATCTTGCTTATTAAGGGTGATAGGTTAAAGAAACCATTTCGCTGCTTGATAGTAGTGGAGGATGTGATGAGTGCAGTTTCCAATAATCTTCGTCGAGATTTGTTGTGGATGTGTTTAGTGATTTTGGCTTGTTCAAATTTGAATGCATGACCATATTCTAGAGCATGGGAGAAAAGTGCACTAAGAGGGTTGTTGTTTTTTATATCCCTTTTATGTTCATTTAATCGTTTCTTTAATTCACGTTGTGTTTCTCCCACGTAGAATTGATGGCAGTCATTGCAAGGGACAGTGTATAAGCCGGCATGGGATGTGGGTGTTTTTTGGAAATGTCTAGATGTGTTTAAAGTTTAAAGTTTGTTGAAGAAATAAAATACATTTTTAATTCCCTAAAAACATTGCAATACCCCACACATTTCATATTAAATGCCAAGAAAAAAGCCTTCCAAATATTCTCCAGAAACACCACACAAAAAAATCAAACCCCTAACACCTCTCTCATAGACAGACCCCTTCTCCTACCCACGCATTCCAATAACACATCCATATGCAACACGCTCAACAAACTAGGCATTCCAATAGTACAAACCACTTCTCAATCCATAAAACAAACTTTAAACACATCTAGACATTTCCAAAAAACACCCACATCCCATGCCGGCTTATACACTGTCCCTTGCAATGACTGCCATCAATTCTACGTGGGAGAAACACAACGTGAATTAAAGAAACGATTAAATGAACATAAAAGGGATATAAAAAACAACAACCCTCTTAGTGCACTTTTCTCCCATGCTCTAGAATATGGTCATGCATTCAAATTTGAACAAGCCAAAATCACTAAACACATCCACAACAAATCTCGACGAAGATTATTGGAAACTGCACTCATCACATCCTCCACTACTATCAAGCAGCGAAATGGTTTCTTTAACCTATCACCCTTAATAAGCAAGATCATCCTCACAGAACAAAGTCTTTTGCCTGATCATGGCTAACTTTTATTTTCATCTCTAACCTTATGACACTCTTCCATTCACCCACACCCTTCCCTTTTCTCCCTGAATCTTCTCTTATTTTTCCTCATTTTTTCCCTCACATTTTTAATACTACAGTCCAAATAAACTTTCTCATGTTCCAAATATTTCAAATATATTCCTCACCCACCCTTTCAATCACCCCCCTCCCCCACCCACTCCAATCCCTCACTCATTGCTATCATTTTCCAAATATTTCAAATATTTCACACCCTATCACGACAAATCCTCCCTCTTCCACCTCTCATCCATTTTCTCCCATACCTTTTCTTAAATTCCCTCATTTTCTTCAAACGCTCTCTAAGACTATAACTTTCGCCCATCCACCAAAATCACAGCCCCCCCCTCCCTCTCTACCCATCCCCATTTCCCTGCATACACCCCACACACACAAACATTCCAACTCACTCTTCCCCTTCAATCTCGACCACAGCCATCTGGTCAAACACCCCCTCCCCCTTTTCCTCCAATCTCTCTCTGCCATCCATTTCACCCTTGCTCATCCCCCACCTCTTTCTCTCATCGCCAGCCACAGTAGTCCTTGCTCCCTCCACCCTTCCCCTTTTTTCTCCCACTCATTTTTCATTCTCTAACAAGTACGGACGTCCTGCTAGACGCTGCCATTATTTTTCATTTTATTTTATTTTTCTTCCCAACATGTCTACCCTACATGTATCCGTGCTTGCATGATATCTTTTCCCTATATCATCATCCTGATGAAGTCTTATAAATAAAGACGAAACGTTGATGTACACATAAAAAAACATCCAGTTTTTGGTTTTCCTTTTTCATTTTACCATCACGTCGGATTACCTTCATCCTTCTATTCCCATATATATATATATATATATATATATATATATATATATATATATATATATATATATATATATATAAAGAGAAAGAGTAAGAGAAAGAGAGAATTGACGAAAGTGCCAGTAATAGAAATGGTATAAAATAGAAAATAGACGAAAGTGTGTAATAGACAAGAACTTAGAAACAGATGGGTAACTTCGTGAGTAAATTGAAAATGCATTATAATTAAAACAGTTAAAATTGATTATTCTTTGAAAAGCGACGGCTTAATGAAAGAAAAATACATTTCTTTTATTTGAACCCCCTTGTTTTAATAACTGATGGCTTAATATATATTGTATTACGTACAACTTTTATTCTCATCTTTTACTTGGTTTGATATATACATATATATATATATATATATATATATATATATATATGTCAGGCGAACACACACGCACACTAACAGAGTTAATTTATATATATATATATATATATATATATATATATATATATATATATATATTAACTCTGTTAGTGTGCGTGTGTGTTCGCCTGACATTTGTGTCTTAGGTCTATCCAAACCGCTCGACAGAATGGCTTGAAAATTGGCATGTAGACTTGTGACCTCTCAGTGAAGGTCATAGGCTATATAAGAAATATAACACTTTTACGCTGGGGGTCGCCGGAGACGAATACGCTCTCCAACTGAAAACTGTTTTCCCTTTGATTCAAATTAAATGAAAGCTA
Source organism: Sepiola atlantica (assembly GCA_963556195.1). Taxonomy (NCBI): domain Eukaryota; kingdom Metazoa; phylum Mollusca; class Cephalopoda; order Sepiida; family Sepiolidae; genus Sepiola; species Sepiola atlantica. Next base: position 135,861,437 of record OY744527.1, on the reverse strand, counting down.
GAGGTAAATGACCAAAAATGATTTCTTTTCCCAAAATTTCAGCAAATTCTAATAATATTAAGGCACAACCCCTCCACTGAAACATCTTTTCCCTTTGATTCTAATGAAGAGAACACGTCTTTGTCTGTGCATGTCTCTCCCTAAAACGAATACATACTAGGAAGCGTAGTTTCAATATAATTGTATTCACATTCAACCATGTTACACAATTAAATTACTCTATTTATTAGCGTTAGTTTTAGAGTATTCACATATATCTGAATAGCTCGGTGAGTAAGATATCAAGCTGGCAGCATAAAGGTTGCTTTCAAGTAAACTTTCCCCACCATGATGTTGCATATGATGCTATCACACACTCTAACCTGGGTAACACCGGTTAGCTCTGCTAGTATATATATATATATATATATATATATATATATATATTTATATATATATATATATATATATATATATATACATATATATATATATTAAGAGAGAGAGAGAGAGAGAGAGAGAGAGAGAGAGTAGGTGATAAAAAGAGTATACAATAAGAGCGGATAAATAAGAAAAGGGATGAAAGAAAGTGATAGACCAGAAATTAGAATGAGATGTGTAATTTGGTGAGTTAATTTAAACTTGAAACAATAAAAATTAATTATTTTCAAGCATAACTCAATTTAAAAAGCAGTGGATATGTTAGCTAGTATTTTGTGTGAGTAATATATGTAGACATGTACATCACTTTAAATAATACAATGCGACAATATATGTAGACAAAAAATCATTGGTGAAACTAAAGTTGTATAACTCAACTTTAGTATGATAATATTTAGATAATAACAAACACAAATACTGTACCACAGTCTTGAAACTACAAAGGAACGTTTGGCCAGTGCACATTTATATATTTGTGTGTGTCTTAGAAGTCAGCAATTGGTAAAAACAAGCAATACATATTCTACTCTTTCGAATAGTATTTGAGTCGGGTTGCATGTGAAAATATTTTCAGTTTTGCCCCTTGGTTGACTTTTTTTCGTCCTTAAAATATGAGTCTCGCAAAACAGAGTGACTGTTACAGTATGTTTTCGTGGCGGTACAATAACCCACTTAATCGTTTGAATATTTTTGAATAATAATATAGAATATACACGGGAAGAATAGTTTTATTGTATTGATGGTTACGCAAGGTCCATAATAAGCCAGAACTTGATGAGCTACTGGCTTATAACCTATATGTTCAGAATTAAGATAAAAATAAGTTTGATTTTAAGCAATTAATTGCAAATGAAAAAATTATTACATATAATCACACACACACACACACACACACACACACACACACATATATATATATATATATATATATATATATATATATATATATATATATATATATATAGAGAGAGAGAGAGAGAGAGAGAGAGAGAGAGTGTGTGTGTGTGGAGAAGAAAGAGACAGAGTTATACATATATTGTGAATCTGGTTCATTTTCTAACAGCAAACAAATATGTTTTTGTAACCATGTCACCTGTTGATTGGTTGAATTCCATAATTTTATTTCATCCAATCTAAAGTGCACTAATGAGCCACTTCTCACACAAAAATGCGCCTTTTTCAAGGAAAACTCGAGACGGTTTATTACCAGTAACTGTATATTTAGCTATTTCACCAAGTCTGTTATTTGTTGTCAATAAAGTTAAATTTAGTTTTGTATCGATGGACTTCGTCATTCTTTTTTATTTTTGACCTTTCCCCGATTTAGTGACACAGACGTTCGATGACAACACAACTTTCTGATATTTAGCAAAGAAAAGCTAACCTTTTAGAAACACAGGTGAGCGGAAAATATAAACACACATGTTTTCAGAAAGTAATCGAGACGACACCCAAACAACATTGGAAATCGAAAATACGACACAAATGAATACTTGAGCATTGTACTCGAACACATCACGTGTTTGGTTTCACAAGTTTCACGCTATTCTCACTAGAAAAGAATAACTGCTCAAAAGAGTATATATGCATGCGTCATCGAAGCATTACCTGGGGCTATCGCTGAGGGATAGGATAGCTTTTTGTAACACTCATCTTAAAGTTCTTAATCAATTATGTTATATAACTGTGTTATTGGACTTTCACAAGCAGATGTTTCTTAAAAAAAACTAAAAAAGACTCTCATACATACCTGACTTAATTTCTTTCCTGTGTTTTCGTTGAAACTTTTGATGGAGGAAAGCAAATGCTCCACCTTTCCTGTCCAATGCTTTTACACATTGTTTTAATGAGACCGAGTTTTTATATAGACGGTTGGTAGCAATATCATTCTCGGTTCAACCAGAAGGTTTGACAACACGTTAGGTGATCCAGGTTTTTATTCTTGTTTTGATGGCCACCTTTGTTGGACATAAAGCTTGTTCCCAGCATGACTATCCCATAAGCAAAGAAAGGATCATTTGTATAACCACCTTCAAGTTCTAGGGTGAGTCCCATACATTAAAGATTTCTACATATCAACCATTCATGTTTCTGTTAGTTCAGAGCAGACAACAGTTCCATGCTTTTGTGTGATTCTTTCATTTCAACTGCATGCCCAACAGGGATCGATGAAAACTTGTTTACGATTTTCAGAATAACTACTCTAATCCTTCTGTTAGATGAGTCAATGAAAAGTTCCATTGCATAGCATCATACTTCAGTCCAAGTAATTAAACTAGGTCAACAATATTGCTACAGTAGATCAGTGAAGATGCTTCATCAAACATGAAGAATTTTCTAAATTCTCTCTCGCGGTCCTGATACCAATAGAATGTTGTTCCTGGCGCCAGTAAAAGTTTATATCGAAGACAAGAACCCAGTATCTGACAGACTCATTCGAAAGGTGCATGTCTAGTATAAAGTCATTGAATTCGGCTTGGGTTATAAACACCGGTTGGTCGCCCTCTTCTAACCAGTATTCATCACACTTAGCTGTATTTATCATATCACTAGATTCAGTAGCAGCCGATAACATGATCTTTTTCTTCTCTCAACACATTTAGAACACCAAATACATAATTTTCCTTTTCCTGTTCCTACAATCCTGATCCCCTAGTTTGACTCCAATGTAATGTTTTCTTCAACAAATCCATGATTTTTGCTTGACGGTCTGGATAAACCACATTCCCACAGATGTAACAGACTTTTTAAAGATGATTTTTAAACTTCCGATCCATTTTTCTAGATCTGAACAGAGAGATAACAATAATTATTAAACGTTACCCACGGTACTATTTTGCCAAAGCAAAGCCAATGAACGTTGGGATTACGATATTTCAAAAAATATGCTGGAAAAAATAGACTACATATTAGAGAAAAATGTGACCTTGAAAAATAAACTGTATTGTTGAAGTTAGCGTGTAAAAAGGGTCCTAAATAAGTTGTAAAATACTTTTTTTTTTGCAGACCAGTGTTATAATTAAGCATAACAATAACAATAAATTATCCAATTAAAACTGGTTATATAATTAAATGTATAAATGGAATAGTGGAAAGGTCGATTGATCAAATAAAACAATTTTATATTACTGCGTAATTTTAAATGGTAACGTTGTGCGTTTCGCCTTTTTATTAGAAACAAAAATACTCATCAATTAAGACATAAAATGTTTTGATATACATATAGTTTAGATTAATAAAAAAAACCTTTCGCATCTATTCATTTTTATATATATATATATATATATATATATATATATATATATATATAAAATATGAGACTAAAAGTTCGCTATTTGATAACTGAACCTATAGTGAAATGGTTTGAGCTCAATATGCGAGGTAGAGCAATTATAAAAATAAATGAAGATAGAGAGATACAGATGTGCGGACGACACATCTATTTCTAATCTTTGAAAAGCCTGGCTTAAATTAACATGTTTTTATCGCGTACACCTTGCATTGAACAATCGAAGATGAAATAGATTTGTCATCCGCACATCTTTTTCTTTCTTCCTTCATTTATCTCTCTCTTCCTGCATTTATCTCTCTCTCTATATATAATATATATATATATATTTATATATATATATATATATATATATATATATATATATATATATATATATATATATATTCGCAACTGACTGCCTCGACAATTCATATATATATATATATATATATATATATATATATATATATATATATATATATATATATAAGAGGTTGGTTTATGCTTATATAATTTTTAAAAGCTTTCCTTGGTATTAAATACTTTTGAAAAAATATGCGTTTAATTTCATTTTATCAACATATTTGACAATGATTACTTTATTTATTAATATATATATATATATATATATATATATATATATATATATATATACATATTGGTCCTCTGTTGAACGAAACGGGTCTGTAATGTTATACCAATGCTTTTTGTTTAAACAATAATGATTCGTAAGATCAATAAAATCTTCGTATTAGTAATGTAACAAAATGTTGTTAATTGATATATGCCCTGTTGTTGCGTGATAGCAATCATCGAGTTTTCATTTTAAAGAAGTTGGTATATATAAAGTTTAGAAAGTATATGCATACACATGTTTTCACACACTTATATATATATATATATATATATATATATATATACATGTATGTGTGTGTCAGAGAGATATGAATTTATATATATATATATTTATTATATTTATATATATATAAATATTTATATATATATATATATATATATATATATATATATATATATATATATGTGTGTGTGTGTGTATATATAAACAGATATATAGAGATCCCCCAAATCCATTTGATAAGACAGAAGGAATCCACGTTTTATTGTACAATACTGAATTCCACTTTGATTCAACAAGACTAAATTCCATTTTTCATTAAACAAGACTCTATCCACGTTGATTTTTACAAGACTAAGTCCAACGTTTAATTCAACAAGACCAAATTTCACATGTTTTTAACAAGACTAAATCCCACGTTTTATTCGACAAGACTAAATTTTACGTTTAATTCAACAAGAGGAAAATCCATCTTTAATTTAAAAACATCTCACATTGGATTAAATAACAGTAAATCCCATATTCAATTCAACGAGAGGAAAGCCAATGTTTTATTCGAAAAGACTAAATCCCATGATTAATTAAACACGATCAATGCCGATGAACTTTCTAACAAATAAATACCATGTAGGAATATCTTTCTATTACAAGGTTTATATACTCTCATCGTTTCCCCGCAGTGTTTTTACTCTCATCGTTAATTTGCTTTTTAACTGTTGTTTTTATACTTAATTACTTTTCTTATTGGATTTTGAAAGTTTTATTTAATTATCAGTGTGTAGTTTTGTAATTATTAATTGCACCAAATCGTTGTAACATATTCTGTTCAGATAATGTTTGTACATATTAATTCATACATATATTGGATGTACATAACTTTCAAAACTGTCACATTTTTGATTACATTCAGGAATGAGTTTCTATTCAATAATATTAAAGCTTACTTATTTTTTTTAAGTAATTCATTATTGTTTCATATTAACAAGACATTCGAATCGCTTAGACAAAACTAAACAACATTCGACTAGAGTTAATTAAGTTATTAACTTTTCTTAAAGTAGGATATTTATCGTATTGAATTTTTAATTCAATACGATATTCAATTCATAGTAAATAAAAGTTAGTGACATTGCCGCGAGAAATATACATATAAACTATTCTTTACAACAGAACAAATTTTATTTACTTATTATTATTCAAGGGTCTCGTATTTATTCTCCTAGAAACATCTGTAAAATTACCAATATTTCCGTTGCATTGAACTTTGGGTTTCAGAATAAATGAAGACTGTCGAATCTCATCGACCCCTCAAATGCAATTTACCCTGCAATTTGGGGAGTTTATTGATGCGAATTGCTATCAAATAGAACCTATGAATGCCAATTTTGATTCGTAATATACAATCTTAGAGTCTCATCGAAAGAGAATTCAACACGGTTAAATTCATTTTTCGGAAGATGGAAATTACGTTTATTATTGACAGTAGGTATACATATTTTATCATCATTTTCACTTTCTTATCTGGGGGAAAAAGGGTACTTACGTTCCATACATTTTGATTGAAAAATGATCTGTTTTCTTTGTAATTGTTTTTCTGTTACACGATTATGAAAATATGGAGTCATCCTCATACCGCTTAGGTCGATCTGCTATTTTGCTCCATTCCTAAAATTAATTGTTTTAAAGCGTTTTCTTCTCTACCTTTTCGTACTATAACGGGTCTTTTAGGATTTCTGCAAACTTGTCTCATTATTATCGGACCATCGAGTGGGCACTCTGAACGTAGTTGGTGACCGCTAATCTGTTGCGCTAGAACTTATCGTAACAGGAATCGAAGGATAAGTGTTTATGTTGAGCATATGGCATGCTTACAAGAGAAATGATAAAACCTATGCATATAAAATAATACATTTGGATTTGAAATTCAAGACACGAAATATAAAGAACTCGTAGAATATGACATTTCCGAGATTCCCAAGAACGTTCTGATGAAAGGTGAGTTGTTTTGTTCTGTTGAAGACACGTGTTTTTATTTTCGGCTGGTGCCGCATGAATTAACGTGTGTGAATGGCGTCCATGTGTCTTTTCATTACTTCTCTTCATGACAAGTATTTGTTGCTATTTAAATTGAATACGTCTATTTTGTAATCTGCAGGGAAGCAATCGTGCAGAAGTGTATTCAAAAGAAGGGCTCTTTGCAAAGAACCCCTGTTCATGGGAATTACTTTTGACATTAGGCACATGGGGGGGGGAGAAAGGAAAGTCTTTTTTAGCAAGCGCATATGCCGGAAACACCGTTTCACACAGAGATCGACCGCCGGTAGAGTGCAATCAAACATTTTTTTCTACAAACACAGATCCGCCCAGCACGCGGCTCAAAAGCCAATCATATTTTAATTTGTATAAAAATTCAAAATGTAGCTCGATTTCTACAAAGCAAGAGTTAGCAAAGGCTAGTCAATATCAAGTAATTCAGCTAGTCACAATCATCGATCGTAACATTTCAATCACTAATCTCTCCCAGGCATACTGATCATTCATTTGTATTTACAAAATTGCTCACTGAATTATCTACTTAAAACCTGTTTACTCAGTTTGTAATGGGGTTGAGGAACAATAAACATCTTATAAACAAGAGAAGGAAAAGCTACTTGTCCGACAAAAAAAAACAAGGCTTCATAATAGTATATCATCCTTCGGCTATTAATGCGGTATATCACTGGACAATATATTTCTAGAAACTCAGTAAAACACGATCGACAACAATTTTTCTTGTAAAAGAAGAACTAACAATTATATAAATGGTTTCAACATTTTTTCATAATTCAGCACGCCGAGAAAAATCCGTTTTTGTCTGAGACACAGCGCAAACGGAGATTCTATTAAATAATGGTACTTCTGTATTAGAAATGTGTACACACACCTTGTGTTGGTTTTTATACTCGGAAAAGGGGCAACCGTATATATGAGCAGAGATTTTCAACACGAATGCTTCGACCATCGGTTAAGCGAATATAGCATCATGATGTAAATGTATCAGGATCAACTCTAATGGCATTTGGCCATCAGCGATTTATTTTAGCATCCAACTATAAAACGCTCCAATGTTAATCTTTTTGATATGACATCTCACAATTTTTTAGTGCAATTCAAATTATTAAACAAAAAACACGTGAAGTAATATATTTTTAATTTATACTGTAAATGTGTACATGTTTTCATTACGATGCTTATAATTGTTTGAAATATCGAAGTTTCTAATCACTGTATTATTTACCTTCTCTTCAGGAGGTTATGCACAAAGCCATTTTTATCTTACTCCCACAAGGTAAGATGTGACTCAAGGTCGGGTCGGAAAGTGGGGCTTGAAAAACCAGCGCTCGAGAAGGTTAGCACTCTGGCCATAAAGAATTGCCTGAGCAGCCCCGTCGGCATTCCCAGGTAGGGGCGTCTCAGGCAGTAAGCAATAAACTTACTCCTCCCCAAAGATGGGAGGCAGATCCTGAGAGGGTGGACCTCCTAGAACTGCACAGGACACACCCACAGACCGGCGTAAATCAAGCCCCGAAGGTCAAGATAATACCGGTCTATGGGGGGCATCACGATATCAGCTTTATATATTAAAGATTTGTTTTTCCATCGTCTGATTTCAAATTAATTAAAGTTCATTTTCTTTTGTTTCTAAACAAACATTTGGTCCTTTTATTTTGTTTAGAAAAATACTAAATTACAAATATTTCCAATAAATGTTATTCTGCCTTCATCTTAGTTTCTTTAAAAGTTTACAAGCAATCCCACCAGCTTGAAGTAGGGGATCACTATGAAACTTATCTGCAGCAAAATATTATTCTATTTGGTCTGAAACACTGAAACGTTTCAAAACGGAAAAATATCTGTTCATCTTATTTTGTAATTTCAAATTGTTGAATGAGTTTAGAAGAATATTTACCACTACATCCTTCGTCGAAAATAACAGAAAAATAGGTTACGCTGGTGTTCTCACTATTCATATGAAATCAGAAAAGTACATCTTTAATACTATCATTTCTGATGACCTAAAACACGCCAGCACTGGAATGTCTTTATTTAGAGGAGTAGGGATTCCATTCCGGATATGTATATAATCTATGTAAATTTTACATCCACAGGTTAACCATTCAAAGAATGCTTGCTGTGTTTATATAAGACGGTTAAAAAATAAATAGAGCTGTTTTAATAGCTATAAATATTTTTATTTATACAAAACATGTTTCGGTCAAAGACGGAATTCATTAAGCCCCACGTCTTTTCATTAGTTTCTTTTGATAGAATGAATCACGATTTCTTTCACAAACGAACACGTGAGGAACACATAAAGACCAATTGAGATCGCCTAAAATATTATTAAGCGTTGAGTTGGTTCATTTATTGATTGATTTATTTACACGTGAGGAACACATAAAGACCAATTCAGATCGCCTAAAATATTATTAAGCGTTAAGTTGGTTCATTTTATTTTATTTTAATGTAAAAAGGATATGAGATGCATTTTAATGTCGGTGTTAAAACAATACAAACCCAAACCCGACACGCATTAAAATCGGGTCGTCTATGAATTTTACACGTAGACAGACGCATATTACATCCACAAAAGCATACAGAAAACTCGTGTAGACGTTCAGTTAAAGGAAAACAGAAGAGAAAGAATGAAGAAATTTATTTAAAAAATATATTCAAAAACATTTTCACTTCTTTTTGGGCTTAACAAAAGCACACACGCATATACATTATACAACTTAAACAACATTGAATAAGTAAAATATGAATGAAATAAAAATAAAAATAAATTATAAATAATAAATAATTATATTGAAAATTAAAATAAAATATTAATAAAAATAAAGTCACATTAAATTAAATAAAAATAAAGACATGATAGTATAAATAAATGAATGAAAATAAATAGAAATAAGATAAAATATAATATGTAGACATAAAAATATATAAGATTTCTTTAAATTAGCACACCAATGAATATATATACACGTGTATATATATATATATATATATATATATATATATATATATATATATATATATATATATATATAGGTATTTATAAAAAAACTCATGTGAAAAGTATATATTTTAATATATCTTTTATTTATTTTTTTATATTTTGACGGGTGGTGGTAGAATGAAATAAAAGGGATGGGGAAGGTAAGTTAAATGGTGTAAAAATTAAGGAGTCCGTCCCTAATAGCTGAGAGGCAACAGTCAAGTGGTCATAAAAATGATTCAAATGTACCCGGATATTAATGAATGTAAATAAATGAATATATAGATATATTCAAAAGTGAACCTGTGTTTATACATACCCACGCCTAAACATACACATCAGCAGGTTCACCTACGTAGGTGAGCTTACCTATACGCGCGTGCACACACAGACATACCTCCATATACACATGAAGCAGGAAGAGAGAGGAGGGGGATAGTGGGGACAGGCCAATTGGTAGGAGTCATGGAAAGTGCAGAGTGGATAGGTTTTTTTTAGTACACGGGGAGTTTGTGAAAAATGAAAAAATGAAAATACTGTGGAGATTGGTACATGCATATATCCGTATACACACCCACACACATGCATACACATAAACATATGCACACACACATACACTTATAAATATATATATATATACATGTATATACATATGTACATACACACACATGCATACATGTATACACATGCATACACATCCGTACTCACACATACACTCACATTCAAGTGGAGAGAGAGAGGAGAGGCATAGGAAGATACATGTGTATAGGTATATACATGCACATACGTCCACACACATGGGTATACGCACACCCATACATATATATGGAGAGAATGAAACCGAGAAGGGGAGGGAGAGAGTGTGTGAGTGAGAGAGAGAGAGGGGGGGAATATACAGATAAAGTGGATGTTGCGACTGTTAAAGTGGGGAAATGTTAGCATCCCACCGTAACACAACCTTCTTCTTCGCCTGTTGGAAATTGTAGATATAATAACTATTGAGAAGTCCCAGGTCCATATTTAGTCCTGAGGTATATGTGTTTAGTTTTAGAATAAGTTTTTTTTCATATTTTCGTCTGTGTTGTGGTTATCTGAATTTGGAGGCTACGAGAATGCATTTCATGTCGTCTGTGGAGTGGTTTGGGAGATTGAAATGCTCGGCTACTGGGTGTATATATATATATATATATATATATATATATATATATATATATATATATATATATATATATATATATATAGTAGGATCACATATAAACCAAAGTAAAAACTTTTAGTAGATGGAAAGTATTGTGAAGAGGATTAGCTCAATATACGAGATAGAGCAATTATATATATATATATATATATATATATATATATATATATATATATATATATATATATATATATATAAATGATTATTGCCACTTCTTTACAGAAGGCCATCCCTACAAAGATTGCAATATCCGATTGTGGTCGCGCATACTGTTCAGCAGGCCCGGTTTATTTTTACAGGTCTTATTCTTATTAAGGATATCTGCACATGTAGATAGCCATACTCTGATTCCAATGACAAGCTGAAAGAAGATAACTGAGAGACGATGTAGAGCGCCAGTTTTATATCAGAGTGTCTGTCTCCTAGATGGATGATCTAACAAAATCTACGGGGCTATCTCGTCAAGAAGGGTAGCATCGCGCCTGGGTATGATACCAGATATTTCTACGCCTGCGCTAATAATAATAATAATAATAATAATAATAATAATAATAATAATAATAATAATAATAATAATAATAATAATAATAATAATAATAATAATAATAATAATAACTAGCGGGACCCGTGCAAATTACACGAAATGATGTTTTTAATACTAATTATCTTGCTCCTTGCTCGAGGAGGTGAGCACTCTGGCCATTTAAAAATTGCCTGGGCAGCCCCGTTGGCATTCCTCGGTAGGGGCGCCCCAGGCAGTAAGCGATAAACTTAATACTCCCCAAAGAGGGGAGGCGAAGCCTGGGAGGGTGGACCTCCTAGAACTGCACAGGACAGACCCATAGACCGGCGTAAATCAAGCCTCGAAGGCCAAGACAATACCAGTCTATGAAGTGCAGTATCCATTGGAACAGATACTACACTTTGATCTTAGCCAAAAGGCCAAGCCAATTCATAAGTAGCATACAAAGATTCGGAAGGTCGTTGCTTTTGATGTAAGCATGACACACAAAATCACACACGCTATTGTATTAATATGTGTCTTCCCGGTCGTCCCCTTCCTACCTCTCTTCCCCTTTCCCCTCGAAATGTAGAAAAAAGTCTTAGAGGTTGGTTGGGATCGAATTAAAAACCAGTCGGGCCGAAGTCAAAAATACTACGTCGCTAACCGTTAAGCCGAAGCGAAGCACTTGAAATGTTTCGAAAATTAGGCGAGTTGAATGTTTTTCAAAATGTAGGTGCAGCATGCAGAGCTTTTTTGGAAGCGTGTCACACGAACACACACGCTATCGTATTACTATATAGATGATATAAAATAATAATAATAATAATAATAATAATAATAATAATAATAATAATAATAATAATAATAATAATAATAATAATAATAATAATAATAATAATAATAATAATAATATCGGTATAAATTTAAAAGTAGTAAATGTTGCCATTATTAAGTATTATTAATTTTATAATTATTATTTATAATACATGGTGTTTCAAAAGTCTTGGGAACATTACAAATGCGTATATCTCATGAACTATTCCAGGTAGAAAAATGAAACTGGTGCCAGTTTAAAGCTTGCTTAATCAAGTTTTTGGTCATACTAATGATTTTCGTGTTATCTTTCCAGGTGCAGTAATGGCGTTCTCTAAACAAGACAAGGCATTTTGCGTCCTCCAATTTGCAAAGACTGAATCGTGGACATGTGTTCAGCGTGCATTTCGCAGGAAATTTAAAAAAGAAGCCCCTGAAAAGAAATCCATTGTCAGATGGCATGCTAAATTTGTGAAAGATGGGTGTTTGTGCCCAAGTAAGTGAACAGGTCGCCCTTCAACTTCAGAAGATGCAGTTGAGCAAGTTCGGACAGCCTTTGAGTGGAGCCCCCGTAAATCAGTGAGAAGAGCCAGCAGGGAACTTCAGCTTGCTCCAGCAACTGTCTGGCGTGTCTTAAGGAAACGACTGCAAATGGTACCTTACAAGCTCAAGTTGGTCCAAAAGTTGAAGGACACTGATAAGCCACTTCGCCGTGACTTTTGCATTGCAATGCAAGAGAAGTTGGAAGATAACGGCTTTGATGACCGGCTTGTTTTTAGCGATGAGGCGACCTTCCATCTGAATGGCAAAGTTAACAAGCATAACACTCGCATATGGGGTACTGAGAATCCTCATGAACTTCTTGAGCACGAGCGAGATTCACCAAAAGTGAACGTGTTTTGTGCAATTTACAAGAAAGGTGTCTATGGACCGTTCTTCTTTGGAGAGGCAACTATCACTGGTGAATCCTATCTCAACATGCTGGAAGACTGGTTAATGGCTCAGTTGGAACAAGCAGAATCTGATGACTTCATTTTTCAACAAGATGGTGCACCACCACACTGGAGTCTTAGAGTAAGGCAGTTTCTTAACACAAGGCTGCCTGGTAGATGGATTGGGAGATCTAGGCGAGGTGATGACGTTCTTATGCCCTGGCCTCCTAGGTCTCCAGATCTTACCCCGTGTGACTTTTTCCTTTGGGGGTTTGTCAAGCAACAAGTCTATGTGCCGCCCCTTCCAAGAGATATTGACGAACTAAAGGCTCGAGTAACGGCAGTTGTGGGAACCATTGACGTCAAGATGCTGGAACGCGTTTGGCAGGAAATGGACTATCGACTAGATGTCTGCCGTGTGACGAATGGTGCTCATATTGAGCAACTTTGAAGATTCCCCACAAAACTTGAAACTTTAACCTTTCCAACGGTACCAATTTCATTTTTCAACTCCTAATAGTTTTTGAGTTATTAAAAATCGTTATGTTCCCAAGACTTTTGAAACACCCTGTGTACTACTATTATTTTTATTATCATTATCATCTTTATTACAATTATTAAAAATAGTGTGGTCACCATGGTTACCATTATTGTAGCTATCACTATTATTCTTTACTATTATTAATATTATTAGTATAATCACAATAAATAATTTCTCTATTATTAAATAATTGATTTTTATTTTTATTATCATATTTACAACTACTATGATTAATATTAATTGTCATCTTTGTTATGGTTCTTTATCTTCTAATATTCCCATATATTGTTATCCATCCATTGCTTACTATTTTAGATTATTATTATTGATTATTATTATCATCATTAATATTTTAAAATTTAATTATTTGACATTTAATTATTTGACATTTCTGTACTATTATCGAGATTATTATTATTTTTAATGTTAATGTTCTGTTTACTATTATTGTCATAGTTGTTGTTTGTAGCAGTTACAATGACAAAATAACTACTTTATTATTATTGTTAATAATATTAATATTACCATTGTTACCGTCACTTGACTTTTACTGTTATTGTTATTATTAGTTTTAGTAACAATGGTAGTATTACCAGTAACGATAATGCCATCATCTATAATTCTATTATTATTATTATAATTATTATTATTATTATTATTATTATTATTATTATTATTATTATTATTATTACTATTATTATTATTATTATTATTATTATTATTATTATTATTATTATTATTATTATTATTATTATTATTACAACCACTATTTGTATTATTTTATTATTATTTATTATTTCTTACTATCATTATAACTATTGTTATGATTATTGCGATTGTTACTATTAATATAGCTATTATTATTACCATTTTAATATGATCAGTATTTAATACGGATCCATATTACCATATTTACAACCATTATATTCCTATCTACTTCTATATTATTATTAATCTTATCATTATTATCATTATTATTATTATTATTATTATTATTATTATTATTATTATTATTATTATTATTATTATTATTATTATTATTATTATTATTATTATTATTACCTTCTAATATTTCTAATACTTCTTAATTATTTTATTTTTTACCTGACTATTACTTTTTTTTATTAATTCGTAATCATTATTGACCGCTATTGTTGTTGTTGTTGTCGTTATTATTATTATTATTATTATTATTATTATTATTATTATTATTATTATTATTATTATTATTATTATTATTATTATTATTATTATTATTATTATTATTATTATAATTATTATTATTATAATTATTATTATTATTATTGTTATTATTATTATTATTATTATTATTATTACTTAATAATGGCGGAATTTAGTACTTTTAAATTATTACCGATATTATCATTATCATTATTATTATTTTATATCATTTCAATTATTATTATTATTATTATTAGTAGTAGTAGTAGTAGTAGTAGTAGTACTAATTATGTAGACTTAATTAATTTACTAGTATATTTATTTGATCTATTAATTTATTAACCATAATTTGATGAACTCTAAATAAAAAGTAAAATAGTATAAATTTAGAATTAGTAACACAATTGATCAACAACCCCTTACCTCTCCCATCACACGCGTCTGCACGCCCATACGCATATATGATACTACCAATTACAACTGATTTGAGAACACACTAACATGTCTACACACTTATAAACATAAAGGCTGCCATGAATTACAGCTGATTTGACAATACGTTGTTCGCCCAAGCCGAAGTAAATGTCGATTTCTTGACACTTTCACTTGCATGTTTTCTTCCCTTCCCCTCTCCACCCCCTGTCTGAATCAACAGACGTTTTCATTTTTTCTATCTATCTAAATATCTATCTTTCTATTTATCTATCTATCTATCTTTATCCTACCCTTTTTATTATATGTCTCTCTTTTTACTTAATTCTATTTTATTTTATTTGTTCTATTTTGTTTTATTTTAGATTTTAGATTTAAGATTTTAGATTTTAACTTTTATGATTTTTAACGGTCCTAAACCAGGTGACTCCCTAAATTTTGAAATCTTAAATTTCTTTTCTTCTTCTTTTTTCTCTCCATTTCATTCTCTCCAAATATGATCTGAGGTTAAGATCGGATTCTAACTCTCCCTGATGAGATCTCAGTTTATAACAACTGTTGATCGATAAAATCGACATGCCAGTGTCGCAGATTTTGTACATATCTGTGTAAATAAAAATAATCATATATAAAGCTCTATTTGATATTGAGCATTTTTTATAAACCCGGTTGACATTCTTTGGATTACTACCCTGTGGATGTTTTACCTGGATTATTATTATCATCATTATATATATATATATATATATATATATATATATATATATATATATATATATATATACAAACATAGTTGTAAATAGATTTCCACTCAAATACACAAATCGTAATCGAAAATGCTTACTTTACGTTAAGTTGCATTTTTATTCGTAGCAGGCATTGGAATGTTTCAAAATGTTAACGATAGAAAAAATTTGAAATTAAGATTTGTTTTGCAATGAATTATTATATTCAATTAAGGTGCGATAGATGCCCAATAAATACTCTCGCGAGCTATACAATTGGCCATGCGAGTTTAAATGCAATCGCTTCTATTGCTCATCTACGCAATGATTTGTTGGAAAGTTCATGCACCGAAAATTGATCCTCAGTTATCGATAAAATATCACATCTAAATAGAATTTCTAAATAGGTTTCCTTTTTAATGGTTTATCATATGCACTTCGAACTGTTGCTGATGTATGAATAACAAAACAATTATGTTTGAAAGTATTATTCTGATCTACTTCATACAATGATGATGATGATTAATTTTATCATTAATTAATATATATATGATTATTAAAATTATGTGTAAATGAAGTGGAAAGTTTTGATGCGAATATGAACCAGTCTGAATAGAAATATGATGGAGATCTCTATTGACACAAATGTCATAATATGAATGTGGGTTCGATGTGATGAAGGTGGGTTTGCGTAATGAGATCAATAAATGAGTGGAGTTGAAATGAGAGCGTTGCATTGTGAGAAGTTCTATGAAATGTTAGTTATCGTCATATTATATTTGGGAACGCCGACAAGGCAAATGTATATTGGCTGTGTGAGATGACCAATTGATGTTAATAATGAAATATGAATGAAATTCTGAAGCGAATTGCTATTGGGAATGGAGAAGATCATTTTTAAAAGGTAACTCGGTCCCATAACCTTTGTCAACGATGGTGGGGATATAATTTTCACAATGGTTAAATGGTTTCATGAAATTTGTTTCACCCGTCTTTTCAGTTTTATAATTTAGTCGTCTCATATTACTACACATCAATTCTTTTTTTAGGTTTTTTAATTCAGTTACTTTGGTAAATATGTTTCAGGTTTTTATGGATTAATCTGTTTTGTTGGCATACATGCTGCAAATAGTCTGGAGATAATAAATTATATTTAACCATGGATAGGGAATCTGATATTAATGGCAGCACATGGTTATTATACATTTACCGAAGCTCAAAAAATGGTAGTATCATCAAATAAGGTAATTTTAAGACGATGCCCAGAAACTGGTTGGGGTAGAATGAGTGTGAGTTGTTGATACGCTTAGGAAGTAGGTGAGGCTGAAAAATTAAAATATAAAATATAATAGATGAATGTCGGGAAAGGTTCCTTGGCCAATAGTGTCTGCAGTAGTTTGCTATCATGCACAATTTTGACAAGGATAGTTACCTTTTTATAGAAGCTTCCACAAATTTAAACGTCTTATGCCTGACTAAAATGTGCTCTTGTGTAAAGACGAGTAAAATGAAGACGGCAGTGTTGTCGCATCAAAATGTCACTACAGCAAGTAATAAAAAAAGTGTGTCGTCAATAAAATATGATACTAGCTGTATTCGCCAGGTTTTTATGGAATCTAGGACTCGGAGTTTCGTGCCTGAGGTTAAAAAAAGCTGAGGTCAGTAGACCCGTCACTTGGGACTTTGAATTGAGAACGTCAGTGAATGTAGTATTTCTCTCTATCCCTCTTTTTTAAATATGTATTCTTATTCCTTCTTTTCGTCAATTTTCGAGTAATCAATTATATTTCTTCGAAATGAACAATAAATTCTATATTTTATATATAATGCCTGTTCGCTCCTCATTACAAACGTTTTATTTACAGCAAGCTGATGATCCCAGCCCAGATAATTAATTCGTCTACGGAGAATTAATGAGGCCTAAGCCTCGTCAAACATACGGACGGGGGTAACTACTTCATGAAAGCACAGTTTACAGTTGTTCCACCGGAGGGTCGGTAGTTCTTAGCCAAGACTATAATACTCTTTTTAAATATAAAACTCAATGTTTATATGCATATGTGTGTGTTTGTGTGTGTCCTATAGAGAGAAAAGTTAGGGAATCTATCTAAAATCTTAAAGTGTTTTCTCATGTAAAATTAAATGGGGAAGATAATGAAAGATTTCCCGAATCTCTAACTGCACTTTTAAGTGGGAAATAGAGCAGATTTAGTCTGGGATAGGTCGATATTTTTTAAAGAAAACACTAAAGCCTCTATCGCTCGCAGCGTCGGTGACGTCATCAATTTGTCAGTTCCTGACTTCGGTTGGTCACCCGGTACTGGTCGGGAAAAGTTGCTGATAAAGGCCACAGATCTCAAAAGACCTGGCCCAGCGATCACTAACTCCCACGCTTTGTTTGATAAATTAGTGACTAATTATCCGGTTTGGGTCAGCAACTTAGCACCCCTGCGAAGGGAAAGGGTCATTTCAAGCAGAATAAGTAAAATAAATAAAAGTCTCTAACAACTCGTTATGTTAGTTTTTTTCGAAGAATAATTATTTGGTCAAAAAATACAAATTACAACACAAAATAGCTCTATATTTATTACCCCTAACCCTGTGTTTTTAGGACTGATGGCCTGAGTACTTCTGGGCGATTTTTAACGTTTTCGGCGAGATTACCTAAGTCCGAGCGACGTGTATTTAGTGGGCGAGCAAAATGAAGTTCTCGAGGCCTGTTACGCTTCGCCTTATATTGAAATCGATTGTATCTGGCCCGCCCCTCTTATAACAAAATCAAGTCAGTAAACTAAAAGACAATAAATGTTTTTTCCATTATCCTTCTCTTCGCCATGTCGCGGATTCTCTCACCGCACATTGGGTGAATGGTAGTGAAGGGTCCGTTTCATCGACTTATTCACAGATAACCGATGGCCATAAGTCATCTCAACTTACGTCTACCTAAACAAACCTGCCAGTGAGATGTCGGGATCGAATCGGCTAGAAATCACACTTGTCCTGTGTCTAACCACAACTTGGAGCGACAAATGACATTCTTTCCATCAAGCCAGACACAGCGGCGCCCGACTTTGCAATATTTATGTTCGTTTATCAAATCTTATATTTCTCGGCCAACACTAGTTTTCTATGTTAGCCGTTACTTTGATACACCAGTGAAAATCTAAGCGGAAAACCCTTGACAGCCTGATGCCGTCATCGGCCAACACACAGAAAACACTCAACAGACAATCTTCTCTTATCGGTGTTTATTTAATGCAAATATACATGTCTTTCTCTGTTCGTTCATACTAGCGCGATACTCTTATCGTCGACTTACGTAGGCCCACTTCTAATCCATACTAGTGTTGTATTTTGGGTTTTATGTTCCATAGTAGCGATCAACATTGTCACAACTGTAATTCCAATGTATTTATGCTGGAAATAATTCGGCATTTTCTTGATTTAATGCTTCTTACGAATCTGTTCAGACTAAATAAGTGGGCAAGAAACTAGGAAAGGGTCGCTTTAGTAGTGCTCTGTAGGCATCCTTAATTGTATTTTGGTGGTTTCCGTAGCGGTCCAAACAAGAGCAATAAATGTGAAATGACAGTATTACATTTGGTAAGTAGTATATAGTGATTTAAATGTTCTCACATACTAGAGAGAGCAATTGTGCTTAAACACAGCGTTTTTCGAGAGAACATACTTTTCTGTCTTTTGTTTACTTGGTGTTGCCTGAGAGCCATATTACTAATAATAGAGTATTATATTTGATAAGTAGAATAACTATCCAAAGTCCTTAATATACTAGATAGAACAGACATATATACATTCAGAATCATGCCGAAACTCAAAATCAAAATTAATGAATATATGATTTTTATGCATTTTTCTTCATCCTGAAGAAATCTCTTATATAAAGGGCAGTTGTCTGTATGTATGTATGTATGTATGTATGTTTGTATGTGAAGCCGACAAACAGTCACACTGTTGACATCATTATGGCAGGCCAGCCCTGGGATTTGTAATATCTCAGAACTGGAAAAAAATGGACTTTTCGAGGGTCGACTGAGCACTTTTCTCCAATGGGGGGTGACTTTTTCCTCGATTTTCAACGTTGTTTAGTACTAATTTGAGAAAAAAACAATGCTATCATGTATAATTTGAGAAATAATGCCAAGTCACGATTTTAACAGGAAATGACGTCAGAGGAAAAGAGTGTAGGGAAGAAAATCTCTCACACTACAACCCTTCTTTCCCTCTCACTCCCACCCTTACTACCTTCTTTTCTTAATTAATATTCCTTCGTCCCTACGCCCGTTCTGTTGTCATGATACCCCCCTCCTAGGCATTACCTCCTCCTTTTTTAGAGATGTGGAAATAGTGTAGTATCTGTATGGAGGAGAGAGTGTCGGAATTCGGCGGTGTGACCGCATCAGGGCAAATTTGGGGAGGGGGTGTCAGCATTCGCCGGTGTGAGTGCCTCAAGCCAAATTTGGGGGTGATGTCAGGAAATTTGAGGGGGAGATGGTCGGCATTTGCTGGTGGGCCACCTCAGGCCAAAGTTGAGGGGGGATGTCGGCATTCGCCGGTGGGCAACCTCATGGCAAACTTTTTTTGGATGGGGAGTTGGGGGGAGAGTGTGAGCACCTCAAGCGAAATTGGGGGGTCTCAGCATTCCCCGGTGTGAGCGCCTCAGGTAAAATATGAGTCAGGCTAAATTTGGGGGTGAGGAGTGTCGGCATTAGCCGGTGGGGCGCCTCAGGCCAAATTTGGGGGTTGGGGAGTGTCGGCATTCGCCGGTGGACCGTCTCAGGCCAAATTTGACGGTGTGGGAATGTCGGCATTCGCCGGTGAGGCGTCTCAGGCAAAATTTGGGAGTGGGGGAGTGTCGGCATTCGCCGGTGTGACGCCTCAGACAAAATTTTGGGGAGGGGGAGTGTCGGCAGTTGCTAGTGGGCCGTCTCAGGCCAAATTTGCGTGTGGGGGAGTGTCGGCATTCGCCGGTGGGGCGCATCAGGTCAAATTTGGGGGAGTGGGAGTGTCGGCATTCGCCGATGGGGCGTTTCAGGTCAAATTTGGGGGAGTAGGAGTGTCGGCATTCGCCGGTGAGGCGCCTCAGGTGAAATTTAGGGGGAGGGGGGAGTGTCGGCATTCGCCGGTGTCAACGCCTCAGGCGAAACTGTGGGGGGGAGTATAGGCATTCGTTGGTGTGACAGATCCCGACGTGGGCGCATATGAGCCCGTACTTTAGGGGAGATGAAGTGCTCCAAAGGAAACGGGATTAAAAAAATAAAACGATGATCTGATTTTTGATTTGAGAGTGTAAAATCGACACCTATCAAGGCAACAATGCCGAGAACAGATACTACACTTTGATCTTGGTCAAAAGCCCGTTATTTAACACCTACCCACAATAGGAGTATGTGACACAAGGTCGGAAAGTGGGATTTGAAAAGCCAGCGCCCGAGAATGTATTTAGGCAAATACATTCCTTGGGAACATTTATTTCTATATTAAATGAAAATTACATCTTTTTGAAATGTATTTACCTTAGGCATGACGCCCGTTATGTAAGGTGGAAGGGGGTCGGGGATAATCGAGACAAGCTTTTAACATTTCAAAGTAAACATTTTTTATTCTCAACAAGACATTTTTTATTGAAAATAAAATCACAAAAAATAGAAAACATTTGCACCAAAATATCGCATTCACTCTGTGGGTGGGTCCCTACTTAAAATCTCCCTTCCCCCCCAAAAAAAAGACAAAAAAAAACATCGATGTAAAAATGAATTATCGTGGGATGAAATATTAAAAACACCCAAAAAGAACGAAAAATAAAGAACCAAATAAAATGATCAAAAGGGGGTAAGTATGACCGGCTTTCCCTCATTGCTAAGTGTTAGACCGCCCACTGGATTCCAGCACGAGACCGAAAACAAGCGGGTCGGTCCCTAAATGGGAGTGGGGACTTAAAAGAGGAGTGTTCAAAAAATAAATTCAACGGGAATGGGGTCAAGGGGTGGAATGCGTCTTCCAAGATAGTAATGCCTAAGGTTTCAAAAGACCGGGGACAAAATAAAACAGCGGAAGTTGGAATCTTTGGAAGCTCTCTAGTGCCGGCAAAAATAAAATAGGGACAGGATATCTGTCATTCCTACTAGTTCAGAGTTTTTCCAGTTTTAAAAAATTCTATAGGGGTGGGTTCCGTAGAACCCAGTACCGCGTGTGCCATAACTATGAAGGGAACACGAACTCAAACTTGGCGCCTCGTCAGATGCACAAACTAGTGTCATACACCCATCTCCTATTGAAATCCCTAGGATGTAATCGTTTCCACTCGCATCTCATCTTCACTTTAAGTTGGTGTTTAAAGTAAACTACCAGATCACGAGCCGAAACAGATCCAACCTCTATGAACCTCATCAAGACGTGTAACCCACGTCACTAGTCTCGCTACGGCTAGGATGGCTAGAAACACCATTCGTTTCGCCCCAGACCACGGCGATGCTACGTTGTTTATGACAGATGCTACATCCAGGACCATCGGCTGTTCGGCGTCGATGCGAGCCGTCACCTCTCTGACGTATTCCCAAAGATGTCGAAGTTTGCTGCAAGTGAAGAAGGCGTGCTCGGCCGTTTCTTCCTCGTCGTCTTCACAGCGCTGGCATAAGGGGACGTCCCTTAAACCATCTCTACGTAATCTGCCATAGAGGGGCAGTGCGTTCCGAACCAGTCGCCAGGTCAGAGAATACTCAGAATTGTTGAGATAACTCTGGCCTGGAGCCCAACTCCACTGGGAGCGGGTCTCCTCCCTCGACAATCCAAGCCGCTCCTCAAGTGGGTCCGAAGCGGTACCCTCCACTAGATTCCGATATAGTCTCTTCCTAGACCGGGCAAGGTCACTGGATCCCGGCAACACTCTAAGCGCGGCTCGGCATTCGGCGAAGAACAAGGGCTCCCCTCTCGGCTACGTCGACCGTCGACCAAAAGGTCGGATATGAGGTTGGGAAAGGCGCTCTCAACCGCAGGGACCCACGGAGTGTCTTCCATCAAAGTCCGACTTAGGAAAGCCAGTCTCTCGGCATGTCTATGACTTGCCAAGTCAGGCATCCCCAAGCCTCCTACACTCGGAACTTGAGTACAGACCTGTATGCGGACGTACGTTTTCCGGCCCCTCCAAAGAAGCGAGAAGAGCAAGCGCGTGAAAGCGTGAAGGCGGGCCGCAGGGAGGGGTAGTACAGACAGCCAGTAAAGGATGGGAGGAAAGACGTAAGTGGCGCACGCCTCCGCTCTGCCCTTTAAGGAAAGCTTCCTTCGAATCCAAGCCCGGACCGACGATTCCGACCAGTTGTTTTTCCAGCTGGAGACCCGGTCCGAACCACACGCCGAGGATTCGAACCGGGCCATCCGACCAGCTGAAGTCACCTGGAAGAGCGTTCTCTCCGCTCCAGGCGCTCAACCGCAGGCCATTGGACATGCTGCGGTTGACTATGGCCCCTGTCACTTCTTCGTACCGAGCGAGCGCCTTAATCACCGTTCGAATGTCAGTACGTCTTGACACGAAAACGGTGACATCATCGGCAAACGCGGAAACAGTGACTCGCGCATTGCGAGGAGGGATAGCGATTCCGCGCAGGACTGGTGTAGCCGCCCCGTCCCTTAATTTGCGAAGGAAGGATTCCAAATAGCTGTCAAACTCCTGGCCACGGAGTCTGAGCGGTTGGGTGAAGCGTTCCTCCAGCAGGGGCGACAGCGGAAAACCCTGACGTACTGACCGAGAAACCACGAACAACTCATTTTTAGGTTTTGGTTTTTAAGTTTTTAAGTTTTTAAGTTTTAGTTTAGTTTAGTTTAGTTTATTACTTATTTGTTTGTTTATTTATTTATTTATGTATTGTCAGCCTGAGGTAAATTTTATTCTCTGCAGGCAACTGTTTTCTATCTCACTTCTACAGTTTAATAGATTTTAGCGGGTCTTTAAAGTTTAAGATTTCAAATTTCTAATTCAGACATAATCTATACGCGTCGTCTTAGTTTCTACATGTACTGGCCTGTCGTATTATTTTGCATTCAATTATTGGTGAGCGTCAATTTTTTTTTGAGCTTCCAATATTTTCATAACTTACTACATAGCTCTAGTTACGTTACGAGCACTGTTGAGAAATATACTGAAAATTGATAAATAAAAAATGATATCCCTTTATACAATTTTATGTGGATACATGAACTATATATATATATATATATATATATATATATATATATATATATATATATATACTAATGATAATAGAAATAACGATAAGTTTTATTCTTCAATTTTTCAAAGTTAAATAAAACTAGGTAATATATATTTATTATAAATACCACATTATAAAATGTTATCCTCTTACGAGAAGAGTTTTATCTTTGAAAAACCATGGTTTAAGGATTAATGTAACTCCTTGCATATGAACTTTTGATGTAATAAAATTTGTATTAATTTTGTGTAACTTTATATAATTTTATGCAATTTTTTATTTCATCTTTCTGTCTTTAATATATATATATATATATATATATATATATATATATATATATATATATATATATATATAGTGTGTGTGTTAACGTGAATAATTTTGGTAAGACATCCAAGTTAGGAGCTCAATGTAGAAAACAGAGCAAGAATAGAATATAGAAAGAAAAAATCACAAACACACTGTATCCTCAGGAGACTGGGAAGTGGAAAAATTATTAATGCTGACCGCTGCAATGTGTTTGTGAAATTTTTCTTTCTATATTCTCTCTCTCTCTCTCTCTATATATATATATATATATAGGTAGTCTGGATTTACATGTTTTTAAATGTGTATGCATATATATATATATATATATATATATATATATATATATATATATGTACATATGCATAGGTGTACATGGGTTCGTTAATATTTATATTTATATTTATATTTTCGTATGTTGTTTTTTTATATGTATGAATATGAAAATGCATGTGGTTATGTATGTATATATGATTATTTAGGATCAGTGTTCATTTAGTTACGCATATGCATTTGAGGTATTATGTATTTATAATGATACGTATGTATACGTGTGTGTATACATATGTGTATGTGTGCATATATTTATATGTTTTAGTATATGCACGCTTCAATATGTCTATGTTTTATGCACACCGCATGCTGATTAAGTACGTCTGCCTGACTAATACTGAACTACCCTAACAATCAGTCTCTTTGCAAAAAGCCCCCTTTGGTATAGTACAACGTTGGGAATGACATTTCTAGTGATCATTATCTTTATTAGTATCTTGTTAGTATATATTTGTAAATTGTGTTAGCTGTATATAGATATGATTATGTGTATGTATGTATGTATGTATGTATGTATGTATATATATATATATATATATATATATATATATAGAGAGAGAGATAGATAGATAGATAGATATATAGATAGATAGATAGATAGATAGATAGATAGATAGATAGATAGATAGATAGATAGATTATTCAGTGAAGACCGGGATTAAGCCAATAAAAGCAATCTCAATGATACTCGATTAAAGGGTACAGAGCATTTATATGTGATCTTTTGAAGGCTTACCGAAGCTTTCCGTTCAGGAGACCAATCATCACTTGAAAATACTTTTTCTGTCAGAGATTATTTATTTATCATATATATTCAAATTAAAGAGTTTTTACCTACACGTGTTTCACGACAAAGCAGGTAAAACGATAAAAAGGAAAAAATAAACAGGAAAAAAATAAGACATTTTCTATTTTTTCCTTTTCATCTTTTTACTTTTTTATTTTTTCTTCTCTTCTTAAGTGACCTCAATTGTGTATTGTCGGTTGTTGAAACCTATATTCCGGATACTTAATTTCCTTTATGATCTGCCAAGCAAGTACCTGCCTGGTAGTGAAACACGTGTAGGAAAATACTTTTTAATTTGAATATATATGATACATAAATAATCTATGAAAGAAAGTTTTTTTGTGGTGATGATTTATCTCCTGAACGGACTTCTTTGGTAAGCCTTAAAAAATCACACATATATATATATATATATATATATGCGTGGTTGTGTATATGTGTATTCGTATCGAGTTCTGTATATATAAAGAGATATGTATAAATGGGTGTGTGCGTATACCTGTGTATTGTGAGGGTATGCATAAGTTTGCAATTCTGTGGATGTATTTACTTGTTTACTTATATACATATATATAATATATATATATATATATATATATATATATATATATATATATATATATATATTATTGAAGCCGTCTAGGCTTGAAATGAGGAAATGTTTCTATAATCCAGAGAGACCCTATAGGATCTATTACACAAGTTTTATATGTTTGTTATTTTATTAATAATTTCGATCTAGCTGCGGGAGATAAACATAACTCATGTTAAAACGTCCACATATACAAAAAAAAAACGCTTGTTTATGTGAACATGCCTTATTAATATATAATGTTTTTACACCGCCGTTCACGAGCCATTTCTTATTCAAAGTCAGTTATCACATTCTCTTTCGTTATCTGTTAATTACGTTTACACAGGAGTAGTTTGTTTATGTCTTCGCTTTTCTATTAGAAGATCTGGCAGTTAGGCTTATGCTCTTTTCAATGAATCTTAATATAAAAAAAAACAATTACACACACAAATCTTATATGTATGACAATAATGACAATCTTTCTGAAAGTAAACTTTCCTCTTCTTCTTTGGGTGTCTTTACAGCATGTGCTCATACCAGAATTACCCAATTTCTTACGCAGTCTGTTGCATTATCATTGTACTCGGCAAGGTATTAAATCTCCACTCTTTGGGAAGTAGAAGGTTGAAAATACAATGCTTCATCGTATTATCCCTATCTTCACACTCGCAGATAGTTCAGTCAGGTTTATAGCCATTACAATAGAAAATTTGTATCGCTTCACTTCCCGTCCCGGGGTGCCATTGAAATCGAGGGGTAAGATTCAAAACGAGTATACTTATGTCAGTATGAAGGGAAATGTCGCTAACCCTCTGGTCGACAGCTGCAGTCTAGTTTCTTCCTAAGATGATGTTAGGGGTTCGATATTACTGAAGGAGCTTCCCCTTGCTTCAGTAGTTGAGTCGGTGGTTTACATCCACGAATAGTATGCATTTCATCGCTGGTAACTCGCCTGATCCCTACTCGGCTTGTAACTTTCCATCTCACATCTGTAGGAACAAAGCCAGCGAAAAGATGCAGGTTGTTAATGTTAATAGGCCTCAAGCAACCAATGATGAAGCTGTTAATTGTTCAACGCTGGGTCTAATCTATTTGCCTGAGTTAATCTCTCCTGAACAGGACACGTGTACTCCGCATAGGAATATCACAGGTCAAGGCAGTACATTTTAGAATTATAGTGTAACTTCCAAGATGGGGTTGATAAGTTTTCAATCGGTTATTGTTTCAGGAGGTGACTTTCAATTGTATTTTGACATTGATTTAAATAGATTTGCCCAAAGTTTTAACCTTATTACTAATATGTACTATTCTTTAGTCTGTAATATGTTCTCACTATTCGGTCTGTAACGGTTTTGAAATACAATATTCATCATTAAACATTTATTTTGTATGGATGCAGCCTAATCTTACCCCATCTTATTTCTCTGTTGCTTTGTGAAGGTTTTTTATTTATTGTTCCATTATCATTTTTGACACGCTAACTGTAAAATTTAACTCAATTAACATAGATACGACTATTTCATGTAATGGGAGCTATACCAAACCGGCGTTTTGCTGGAGTCTTCTTACTTTTATTATTTATTTTGTTTCATTTTTCATAAAAAAACTGTTAAACTAACGTGATTAATCCATTGTATAATAATCTATCATATAAAAGAAGAGATGTCTCTGTATGTCTGTTGGTCTGTTTGCGTGTATGTTTGTATGTTTGCTAAAGGATTTCGCTACACTTGACAACCCAGTAAAGTTGACATTTACTAAACCGGCCATATTCCGGATACATACTATCGAACTATTGGAAAACTCCATCGATATCTTATTAAAGAACGGACATTAAACATGGGATGGGGGTGCTTAAATTAGTTCATTTTTTCGCAATCAGTCTACTCAACGCATGCGCAAATAATTTGGCCACTTCCGTTTTTCTACGCCAGATCTACATTTCGTTTACAATTCCTACATTATGCTATTCGTTTACATATGATAAAGACATAAACCCTTTACTCCCATTTATATACAATAAACAAAAAAAACAAAAGTCCACGGTAAACAAAAATTAAAAAGTCATCTTAATTCTTTTTACTTAGCGATTAGAACTTGGAACGCTAGAACCGTATATTTTTTCCTGTAATACAAATAAATATTTTCTTGCCTTACGGGTAACCAAACACTTTTTTCTCATTCGAGCAGGATTGATTCTTACCTGAAATGCCTATGCCTACAATTACATTTAACAAACATGTCAAAAATATCAATGTTACCGAATCAAATTAATTGCCTGCTTTAAACGGATTTTAATTATGTAAACGTTCTTACTTAATGAAGAAAATTTGTGGTGCTTAAACCGTCTTACTTAGCGAGGAGAACTTGTGACGCTGACAACGTACACGGGGGTTTTCCTTAAAAAAGATGGAACTTATTACACTTACGTCGAAACGAAATAAACTCTTACTAAAATTATAAATAAATCATGAGTTCGTTTTGCGTAAAATAAAATTACTAAGCTATTTTCTTGGAGATTGTATTTATTCATTAACCTTTACTTTACGAATACGTCTACAGAATTTGATCCGAATCCAATGACACTCAGGTCTTCGTAACAAAAACAATCGCTAATAACAAAATAAACATTTTGTTTTCATTAATAAAAAATATACACTTTCACAATATTATTTTTGATAATAATTATGACAGATTTGTTCATACGATTCATGATTGATAGTAAAACACATTCTTTTAGTAACAACACTTTATAACAAAAAACAATCGCTGATAACAAACTAATCATTTTGTTTACATTAATAAAAAATATAAACTTTCATAATATGATTTTATTAATTTTGATTGTTTATACGATTCATGATTGATGGTAAAACACATTATTCTTTTACAAACAAAACTATGTTAATAGTAAAAAAAATCGAAACCAAAATAAAGTTTAAAATTATTTTAAAAAAACATGAGTTCGGTTTGTGTGAAATACAATTAGTAAACCATTTCGTTTGAGATTGTATTTATTCAGTACCCTTTACTTTACGTCTGGGAAATTTGAACCAAATGCAATTACACTTACGTCTTTGTAAGAAAAAACAAAGACATTGGTTACTGATAACTATTTCGGAAAAGGCCGAGACGCTAGCGATCTAATGGGTGTATCAGTCATAGGAACATATGCTACACTTTAATCTCAGCCAAGAACCGAGAAAATACACTTTTCACCACCGCCACTACCACTAGCACAGCCATCTCCACTTCTCCTTCTAGTTGGATATTATGGGATAGAGTCGGATTGTATGAGATTACGACCATTTTGGATTGTATGGAGAATAATCAAAGTCATAATGTATGGTCGGATGGTATGGGACGGAATCTGATAATATGGCATGGAGTCGGATTGTATGGTAAGTAGTCGGATTTGTATGTTATGGAAAGCGTCGGATGGTATTGGAAGATGTCAGCGTCGTAGGGTATGGAAGAAGCCGAAGTCGTATAGGAATGAGTCAGATGGTATGGGAGGAGTCGTGTAGTATGGTAAGGATTCCGAATCGAATGGTATAAGAAGGGGTCGAAGGTTTGGGAAGGGTTCAATAGATTAAAAATTGCCCTGGATCATTTGTTCTACTCGACATTGTCCTGGATAAACAGTTCCAAGGTTACAGTTTTACTTTCCGTAACATGTATATATTAAATCTCTTCAGACTTTTGCCGTTATCTAAATAATTTATCATCATATTAATGTGAAATCGGGAACATTGGTTCAACTAAGCATTGTTCGGGATAACACATTTTAAGATTTCAGTATTACTAGTAATGGGGATATAGTAAATATCTTAGGACAATTAACTTCATAAACATTGCTTATCTCCTAATATCGTTCAATAAAGTGGGGTGACATCAAATTAAGAATTGATCTGGACTATTTGTTCTACTCGGTGTTGGCCAGGATAAACATTGTAAGATTACAGCATTACTTGTGGTAACTGGCATATATTAACTTTCTTTGTACTGGTGACTTCATTAGCATTGCGTACTTTCTTAATATGTTGAAATTAATTGAGGGGCAAAAAAATAAAACATTGAGCATTAAAATAAGAAATAGAAATGGGCTAGTCGAAGGAAACATACAGGGTTGGAGAGAGGGATACAAACATGAGTGCGAATGAAAGATAAAGTGACGGCAAGAGAGATGGAGAGAGATAGAAGTTCTGTTATGAATATTTAAACACAACATAATTTCTTATATTTTGTTTTATATGGCCCAGGGCAACTCCGGGATGCCCTGCTTATCTGCTATATTAAGGAGAGTTGTCTGTGTGTGTATGTTTGTATGTCTGGAACAGGCTCTCAAAATATGCGAAAGATAATAAAAAATTGATTTTTTCTTAAACAACACCACCTCGGGTAAATAATATCGAAAATTCAGAAATAAATACTTATTCCTTGAGGGTCAACTGTACCGGTTCTCGTAAATTCAACGTTGTTATGTAGTAATTCGTTTTTATAATAGTGACGCTACATAAATGAACATGGTTTTGGTTCTTTGATACAACAGGGGCTCATTAATATGGGTTATTTTTCATAATAGTGACGCCACATTAATGACCATGATGTTAGTTATTTGATATGACAGAGGCAGAGTAATATTAGTTTTTTTTAAAAATTATAGTGACGTTACATTAATGAATATGAGTTTGGTGATTTGATACGATAGGGCCGCATTAACATGTGTTTTTTTATAATAGCGACGCTGCATAAATGAACATTATTTTGGTTCTTTTATACGACAGGAGCGCATTAATATGAGTTTCTTGTTATCTTTCCTTTCAATCTTTCTTTCTCACTACTACCCTTTTTCTTCCTTACTTTCTTCTTTCTCTCCCACAATCAGCATTTCTTGCTTCTTTTTTATTCCCCTCCTACTACCAACCTTTTTTACTTTCCTTTCTTCTTTACCCCCTACTGCCTCCCTTTCGTCCTCTATTTCTTCTTTCCTTCCTACTACTACCGTTAATTTATTCCCCCCATTATTTACCTCCCACTAATACACTTTCTTTTTTCTTGTTTTCTTTCTCTCCAACTACCAATCTTCCTTTCTTCTTTCCCTCTCACAACCACCTTTTCTTCCTTCCTTTCTTATTCCCCATCTGCTATCACCTTTTCTAGCTTCTTTTCTTTTTTCCTTCTCACTGAACAAGACTGTGAAGTTAAGCAAGGGTTGTTCAATCACATCCGCATAACTTCTAAACAATAGTGTATAGTGAACCAAGGGTACTCAATTAGAAGCCGCACGTCTTCTGAACGAGAATGTGTATTGAATCAAGTGTTGCTAAATACAAATCTGGACCTTTTCTAAACAAGAGTGGGTAGTGAAGCAAGGGCTGCTCATTATCAGTCGCACGTATTCATAACAAGAGTGTGTAACGAAGCAAGGGTTGCTCAATCACAGCTGCACTCTTTCTGAACAAGAATGTGTAGTAGAAGCAAGTGTTGCTACATCCCTAGCTGTACCTATTCTTAACAAGTATGTGTAGTGAAACAGGTGTATCTCAATCATCAGCCACGCCTTTTCTATATAAGAATGTGTAGTGAAGCAAGTGTTTCTAAATCTGCAGCCGCACTCTTTCTAAACAAGTGTGTGTAGTGAAGCGAGTGCTAAACAATCAACACCTGCACCTTTTCCGAACAAGATTGTGTAGTAAAGCATGGGTTGCTCAAACAGCAACTGCACTTTTTCTAAGCAAAAGTATGTAGTGTAACAATGGTTGATAAATATCAAACTGTACCTATTCCAAACAGGAGTGTGTAGTGAATCAGGTGTTGCTTAATCCGCAGCTGCACCGTTTCTAGAAAAAAGTGTGTAGTGAAGCAAGGATTGCTCAATCTACAGCCGCACCGTTTCTAAACGAAAATGTGTAGTGAAGCAAGGGTTGCTCAATGAACAGCTGCACCTTTTCTGAACAAGAGTGTGTAGTGAAGCAAGGATTGTTCAATCATAAACCGCACGCAGTTTATCGTTATCGAATATTTTGTTATTAGAAGATAAAATTAAGTTATTCTTAGGGACTTGTCAATAGAAATGAGTGTTGAAGTAGTCGAACTGTTACAAAGAAAGTTATTTATGGTTTTCAAATCATAAAGCAACACCGATTATTATATTCAATCGAAAGGAAGATGCGCCGCCATCTATCTAACTCTTTATTTCTCTTTTTCCCTCTCAGAAATGTATTTTTTCTAATCTTTAAAAAAATACGAAAGGGTAGATAACGTAAAAAAATATCCATGTTTTCAAGCATTTTTTGTGTGCGGTAAAGGTGAAAAGTAATTTTCAATTGATGAGAAAAACTGAAATTGTGTTCGGATATAGAAAATATGTTAATCTGTACACAATGTGCAGATAATAGTAGAATCACCGAGCATAATAATGTTATTATATTTTTAATGTATCAGTTAAATCTACGCTAAACCGTTTTTGATTCTTTTTATTCAAATAAGCTAGTATTAATTGACCGATCAAACAGCGTCTGAGGAATAGAACGTCTACATATAAGGAGTGTCCTGAGCTTTGTTCGAAAATGTAAAATATGTAACGAACAAGTGAAACATTGATATATGTCTCAAGTTTTATAATATTTATTCATGATGTAAATTTCTATTTAGTTTGATTAATCAGTTTTATAACATTATTAATATTATCCTTATTATTATTATTATTATTATTATTATTATTATTATTATTATTATTATTATTATTATTATTATTATTATTATTATAATAGTGATAATTACTATTATTATCATAAATAGTTTTATAGCACCATATTATATTCTTTCTACGTCATATAAACCCTTTGAGTAAACGTATTCCAAAGTATTTCATTTTGGTGAAAGATCTCATGTATCAAATTCGTAATATCTAGTTAATTTCTATTAATGAAATTAATAGTCTGTAAACGATATATTTGTTAACTTGTTAGTAGTATACTGACATGTACTATCAGGTCCGGTAACCTAGCAACTCTCGAGTGACTCCACACTCACCAATCCTTCAAACTGTGGCCTCATCACCAAATGCATTTCCAGTTCATACACACCACAGTTATATATTTGTGGTAATTTTTTAACTTCAATTCATCTCAAACAAGGCACACTTAAACTGAGACGTAAGAAGCTACTGTGAATTAGGAGACAGATTTATTGGGAGCATCCGAAGTGGCAAGAGCCTTGTTCACATGACATTTGAATTCATGCATGTAAGAACATTCGGTGAAACTGGGAGCAGAAATAGAATTGCAAATTCAATCGGTTCGAAGAAAAAACTCCATTAGAGTAGAAAGCCTTCAAACATCTTGCGGACCTCTGCAGTATAGGGGTTAGGGTTAGGGTTAGGGTTAGGGTTATTTTGATGCTAGTTAAGTTTGGGTTAGGGTTAGGGTTATTTTGATGCTAGTTAAGTTTGGGTTAGGGTTAGGGTTATTTTGATGCTAGTTAAGTTTGGGTTAGGGTTAGGGTTATTTTGATGCTAGTTAAGTTTGGGTTAGGGTTAGGGTTATTTTGATGCTAGTTAAGTTTGGGTTAGGGTTAGGGTTATTTTGATGCTAGTTAAGTTTGGGTTAGGGTTAGGGTTATTTTGATGCTAGTTAAGTTTGGGTTAGGGTTAGGGTTATTTTGATGCTAGTTAAGTTTGGGTTAGGGTTAGGGTTATTTTGATGCTAGTTAAGTTTGGGTTAGGGTTAGGGTTATTTTGATGCTAGTTAAGTTTGGGTTAGGGTTAGGGTTATTTTGATGCTAGTTAAGTTTGTCGAAATTATTTACGTTAGGAAGGTCACGGCGAAGAAAGTTCGTCGGAGCACATTTCGTTGAAGTACTTGTAAAAGAAGCAGAGGGTGCAAAATTGCGGCAATGGGAAAGCGGACGAAGCTTGGTAGATAGTGTGGGACCTGTAATATTAAAGTTGTTTTTACTATGTTTAAGACAGAGCGACTATTGCTTGGTGCACCAGTCAATTGTGTCAACAATATTCTATTATATTTGTTCGCAGTGTTCTTGTTTTTTCAGTAATATATGACAAGTCGCATAAAACCCCGATGTTTTACTGTGTTCATTCATAATACATTTTGATTTGTAATTAATATTACAACGCTAAAATAATTTTAAATAATATACAATATTTGAAAACATATTACCGACATTTCGATAGAATTTTGTCAATCTTGATTGTTCTGATCAGTAATTGGTTGTTTAAATACAAATATTTTTCACAACAATAACATTATATTGTGATTGGCCTACTCTCTCTGTAGAAAACCCAATGTCTGTGTACATATATGTATGTGTGTGTTTGCGTGTTTCCCATAAAGGGGAAAAGTTAGAGAATCTGCATCAAATCTAAACGTGTATTGTTATGTAAAATTTACCGTGGACAAAAATGGAAGTAGTCCTGAATCTCTAAGTGCCTTCCTAACCTAAGGAAGATATTGAGCCCTAACTACTTTTACACCTTCAAATATATCCTATCTTGATTAAATTAAAATTATACGCAGAAAATTGTTCGTCAAAGACAATAGAAGTTGATCGAATATCTACAATACTCTCTATCTGCTGAATATCTACGTGTCCGTACCTCTAACAGATCGATTGTGATAGAAACCTCTTAAAAATTCAATTACGTATACTCGATTCACAGTAAATTTAATTCATATATAGAAGACATAATGTAGAAAGATCTCCAACATTTCAGCTTCTTTCGACTAGATTAAGGCGTGAAACGGAAGGGGGGAGGAAAAACAAAAACAGTAATATTGGTTTATTAGCATAGTGAAAAAGTACATAGTAATGATTCTCATTTAATACCAACCAACACCGGGTCTTCCTGATAGTTGCTACTGAATTACATTCTAGAAATGGATATGGCGAGTTGAAATACAGTCGGTATTTTCGTGTTTACCCATGCACAAATAGTTGAGAAAAGTATTAGTATATTAGAAGCGTGCTCTGGACTTTAACTGTGTAAGAGAAAATTGCCGACAGCAAAAAAAAAAAAAAAACCAAGCACAGGGGAGAATAAAGCACACATTTGCGAGAACACTCATAGTTTTATTTTTCGTTAACAATGAGGTTGGTTGTACGCGGCAAGTGCTCGTGAATAAATTGACTCAGAAGTGATCAACTGACGTGAGTGATTTCAATAGAAAATTGAGTATAGAATAAATACAGTTAGTATTAACATAATGTCGTCCGGTGCTTTCATGTTATAAGTGTCTTCACTCAATAGAATGAACTCACGACTCCAGCGTATTTATTGATAAAATGACAGCTTGTGTCGAGTTAATCATATACAATTCATCGTTTACAATAAGTAGTAGTGTTTCTCAGCATTAAAATCATCATGACAACGCAGACACACGCAGACCTGAATCCTTACATTTTCCCCAGGGAGATGCACGGCAATTCTAACTTTAGAAAATATATCAGAAAAAGATTTTAGAGATGATTTTGTCAAAAGAAATAAAACCCTATCGATTAACACAATTCACTATAAAAATATGATTGATCGGTGAAATGTAAGCCAATCGTCAGAGTGGAGTCACGTTATGAATCGATATAAAAAGAAGTTTATCTTTTTATAAACATTTATCAAATCTAAAAGATAACCAAACTAAATGTCGAACAAAAAAGAAATGTTTGACATTCCTTAAAAATTGGTATATTTATTCAATTAATCGATTCTTTCTTTTAAAGACAAGAGACATTCTGTTAGTTATTTCATGATTAGTCGTGTAGTTTTGCAGCTTCGATAGAATGACGTCAAATGCTTTGCGTGCTTATCTCTCGATTTTCTCATGTATATATATAAATATATATATATATACATATATATATATATACATACATATATACATACATATATATATATACATACATATATACATATATATATATATACATATATACATATATATATATATATATATATAGAGAGAGAGAGAGAGAGGGAGAGAGGGAGAGAGAGAAAGAGAGAGAGAAAGAGATGAGTAAATATATTTACATATTGGATTTTGTGATACGAAAGATTTCATCCTGACGTACCGGCAATTATTAAAGGACACATTACATTTCCCTTAAAAATTTTGCTCTATCACGTTGTTGAAAAAATGTGTGCACCCTTACTAGTTTCACGAATAAAAATTGTCCTGTTTGTTAAATATTTAGGGACTTGAAGACAGTCTGAAAAATGGTATCCAACGATAACGGTTTTCATTGCCCGATGAATTCGTCTAGAGAAAGTACCGAGTTTATGTAGCTGTCTAGATGAATGTAAAACCCTGAATTGTAACTTAGTATTATTTGATACAGATTAATTGCTGATTGCGGATGTTGCATGTTTTTCTGTTTCTAGGGCGTATTCGTATTTAGAGGAGATGCTGTGAAGTTTAGTTTTTTTATGGAGCTGCAAGTGGGTTAAATTCTGGTGCGGCCAATTATCAATAATTTACAGCGTGGTGGTGTATTGCTGCTATTAAACGATCTCTGTGTTACATTAATATTTATACGTATTTTTTATGGATGTTTATTTCTAAGTATAAACCTCTTTATTATATTGTACTACATAAGTAAAATAGAGTTTTGTGACACATAAAGGATGGGCTTATCCTCATCAGAAGGAAATGCTGGTTTAAGTCGTATCAAATTAAGCAGATGGCTCATTATAGGTTTGTTATCTCTATAATATATGTTGTATAATTTGTATGAGGTCATGTAGGAACATTATATTTAAATTCATTCTGTTAACATATACCGAATTAAGTTCATGAGAATTCACCGGATGATAAAAACAGTGATTGTCAGATACCATTTTTCGAGCCGTCTTCCTTTTGTAAGTTGCCGAAGATTTACAATGGGTTGCAAATACCATTTGTAAACAGTAAATATTTACCCATGTCAATGAAACCATGGTACATCTTTAAAAGATATAATGTATAGTTTTTAAATAAATAATTTGTATATATATATATATATATATATATATATATATATATATATTCCACTCATCATTTTTTAGAAACACCTCCCCGGACCACAATCCCAGATTAGAGAACTTAAAACCAAAATCAACAATTTATCTACCTACACATTTACAAAGAAAGAAATAGAAATACTAAAATTAGGCCTTAAATTCTGCCCTACTCCCAAAAGTAATATCACAGAACTGAGGAAGGACCTTAAAGAATTTGAACGCAAATTTAGACTAATAGAAACACTAAATAATTAAGAAAACAAAACTAATCAGTCATTAGTGAGAAACAAATCAACATATTTCCCTAACAATACGAAAGAACTAAACACCTTTTTTGAAAACCTCTTGAACACGAACCCTCAGAGTAAAACTACACCTACCAGTAACCTAACATCTAAACAAAAGCAAGCACTAGATAACATCCCAAATAATAATAACATAATTATAAAAGAAACTGACAAAGCAGTACAGTAGTCATCATGGACAAACATTACTATGAATCGAAAATTATAGAGGTACTAGAAAACAAATATTACTACAAACCAATTAGCAGCAACATTGATAACAACACCATTTCAACAATCATAAAACTTTGCACGACATACAAAAAATACTAACAAAGAAAGAAAAGGATTTCATAACAAACTTCATGATTAAAACAAACAACTTCTACGGACTACCTAATATACATAAATCAAATGAAATAAGAAATGTCATCAACACACAGAAATCAGAATATATTAGTGACCTTACATTTAGACCCATAGTAGCAGGACCATCATACCCAACAAGCAGACTGAGTAACTTAATTGACATATTACTACAACCATTCACCAATCAAGTCAAGAGCTACATAAGAGACTACATACACTTCCTAGGCTTCTGACAACAAATAATAAATCCCAGGACTAAATTAGTTACATTTGACATCAGCAGCTTATATAGCAACATATCCCATGACTTAGGTAAAACAGCAATATCACACTGGATTGACAAACACCCACACATACTACACCACAGATTCACCAAACAATTCATCCTCGACAGCATAGACATTATTCTCAGCAAGAACTCTTTTAATTCATTAATAGAAACTACATCCAGATTCTAGGTACAGCAATTGGAACCAAAATGGCACCAACATATGCCACCATACCACTGGCCTACCTAGATAAGATCTTGTCTGAAAATATAAAAAAAAATATATGGACAAAATATTCAAACTCTCTTCATACATTCTTGGAAAAGATACCTAGATGATTGTTTTATCCTCTGGGAACTGACATGGGGGACATCAATAAATTACACAACATACTACAAACCTACACCCCTAAATTAAATTAACTATTGAACACAGTCAAACAGAACTAGCGTTCTTAGATGTACTAATAAAAATTAAAAACAATCACATAATCACAGACATCTACCACAAACCCACATACACCCAACAATATCTCCATTTTAGAAGCCATCACCCCAAAAGCAGCCTAAAATTTATACCTTACTCCCTGTTTTATAGTCAGTGGCAAAGACCTCCGGATCGTCCGACTAGAGGAACTACTAAAATCTATTACAAGAAGAAAATATCCCTTACAAATAATACACACATGTATAGAACTAGCAGAAACATACCATTAGAAACATTACGAATCCTCCCAAAACGATGCAAAGAACAAATATATCTCTACACACAACAAAAACAATCCAGAATTATTCACAGAAAGAACAAGAAACATAAGCCTACTCAACCAAAACAACAAACTAAACAACATATTAAAAACAACGAAAATAATAAAAAGCAAACGCCAACCAAAAAACCTCAGACAAATATTAACCTGATCCAGACTAAACCAAACACAATACAAGGGATCACAAAATGCAACAAGGAAAGATGTGGAGTTAGTGACATAATACTAGAGGGGAACTCATACACATTTAAACACCCAACACAAACATTCACAATAAAAATACCTTAACTGCACCTCCAAGAACGTTTTCTATGTGCTAGAATATATAATATGTAACGAATCTTATATAGGCGCGACCAAAACATTTCATGATAGAGTATCTACGCATAACACCAACATCAAGAAAGAAAACCGTAAATTATTCGTCTCCCAACATGTACACTCATGCAGCGGAGGTAAATTTAAAATAATGCCAATTTTCCAAAGCCAAGAACACACATGCTTACTAACACAAGACAAATTTATATTTAAATTCAATCCAGCATTGAACAGATCGTAACTCAAACTACACACCATACGGACCACATTTCTATCAACCTTTCTCTACCTCTCTCTATCTATCTATCTAACCATACGCTTGTGTGTATGAACATATATGCGTGTGTGGGGGGGGGGGGCGGTGAGGGTGTGTGTGTAGTATGTCGCTCACCTATATACAAGATTCAGAACTAACAGCACGCACACACACACAGACACAGCAGTCAATTCGGCGACAGTGCAATAAAAATCAATAAATTTCAAAAGAAAATCCAAGCACACCAAGGAATGGGGATAACCGTGGAACTAAAGGTCAAATCACACGTACTAAAGTGAAGCAATACAAAATAAAATTAAAAAAATAAAAATAAAAACACATAGACACACACTCACTAACCCACACACGCGCAAAAACACCAAACAATAACACATTTCCTTAAATAAAACAAAACTCGTTCAAATCGAAAGACATTTCTTCAAATAGCTTTGCATATCTAATGAGAGCGGACCACCGCGTTATATGAATTTATAAAATGATAACATAACTAAATAATAAATAAATGTTGAAAAAATCTATTTACAAATGTTGCTTACCGTACTCCTTTACATAAATATATATATATACATATATATATATATATATATATATATATATATATATATATACATACATACATACATACATATATATATATACATATACATATATACATATATATACATATATATATACATATGTACATATATACATATAGAAACATATCTATAGACATATATATATATATATATATATATATATACATATGATGGACTCTCCCGTCGATTTCGATTTCATGGGGGCTGCCCGCACGTGAATTTGTAGTTGCAAAAGTTGCGCAATCTCCAGGGTCTGCATTGCTTAATTCCAATGGCAAGTAGTAATACAAGACGACTGGAAACAATGCCGAGATAAGGTAAGGATAAGGTAATGCCGGCGAGGATGCTATCATAACAACAGAACAGATACTGCACTATCTCAACGCCGCTCAAAAAGGAGGAGGTAATGCCGGCGAGGATGGTATCATGACAACAGAACAGATACTGCACTACCTTTACACCTCTCAAAAAGGGGGAGGTAATACCGGCGAGGATGGTATCATGACAAAAGAACATATACTGCACTACCTCCACACCTCTCAAAAAGGAGGAGGTAATGCCGGCGAGGATGGTATCATGACAACAGAACAGATACTGCACTACCTCCACTACTCTCAAAAAAGAAGGAGGTAATGCCGGCGAGGATGGTATCATGACAACAGGACAGAAACTGCACTACATCCACACCTCTCAAAAAGGTAGAAATAATGCCGGCAATGATAGTATCATGACAACTGAACATATACTGCACTAACTACACACTTCTTAAAAAGAAGGAGGTAATACCTGCGAGAATGGTATTATGACAACAGAACAGATACTACACTACCTCAACACCTCTCATAAAAGAAGGAGGTAATGCCGGCGAGGAATGTATCATGACAACAGAACAGATACTGCACTACCTCTACATCTCTCAAAAATGAAGAGGTAATTCCTGCGAGGATGGTATTATGACAACAGAACAGATACTACACTACCTCCACACTTCTACAAAAGAAGGAAGTAATGCCGGCGAAGATAGAAAGATGACAACAGAACAGATACTGCACTACCTCCACACCCTTCAAAAAATAGGAGGTAATGCCGGCGAGGATGGTATCATGAAAACAGAACAGATACTGTACTACCTCCACTCTTCTCAAAAATGAGGGAAGATATTCCGGCGAGGATGGTATCATGACAACAGAACATATACTGCACTAACTACACACTTCTCAAAAATAAGGAGGTAATGCCTAAGAGGATAGGATCATGACAAAAGAACAGATACTACACCACCTCCACACCTCTCATAAAAGAAGGAGTAATGCCGCCGAGGAAGGTATCATGACAACAGAACAGATACTGCACTACCTTTACACCTCTCAAAAAAGGGGGAGGTAATACCGGCGAGGATGGTATCATGCAAAAGAACATATACTGCACTACCTCCACACCTCTCAAAAAGGAGGAGGTAATGCCGGCGAGGATGGTATCATGACAACAGAAAAAATACGGCACTACTTCTACACCTCTACAAAAGAAGCAGGTAATGGATGCGAGGATGGTATCAAGGAGGAGCTAATGCCGTAGAAGATGATATCATGACAACAGAACAGATACTGCACTACCTTCACGCCTCTCAAAGAGGAGGAGGTAATGCCGGCGAAGATGGTATCATGACAACAGAACAGATACTGCATGACCTCTACACCTCTCAAAAATGAGGAGGTAATGCAAAGATCAAGCAAAGTATCCTTAAGTCCTTAGCTTATTTTTTCGCTCTGCTGGCAAGATGTGATGGGGATTCAGTCTTATTTTGCTCAATTCGGATTTAACGGGTTTTCTAATTAAACAACGAACTTTGATTTGACTTGGGTTGCACGTGTCGGGATTTCGGAACTTTGATTTGACTTTTTGTATAATTTGATTTATTTATCATTTACATTGACATTGAATATGGACACATTTCGCGACTGGA
Source organism: Sepiola atlantica (assembly GCA_963556195.1). Taxonomy (NCBI): domain Eukaryota; kingdom Metazoa; phylum Mollusca; class Cephalopoda; order Sepiida; family Sepiolidae; genus Sepiola; species Sepiola atlantica. The sequence goes on along the minus strand of OY744527.1, from coordinate 135,819,461 downwards.
TAACTTTGCCGGCCCCTTCAATTTCACGTATATGGACTGCTGTTTATAACTTGGAGTAATGTCTTTCCTGATTATGCTTCTCAATTTGTATGACCTGGATGGACTGTATGGATTCCACAAAAAGTATGTTTTTGGGTTTATATGTTTGATGTTATGTATTTTTATGTATTTGTGTATATAATTTTATATATTTTCAAAGCATAATTTTATTACCTGTAGTAGTATAACTGCGGTAATGGTCCTCTGAAGAAAAGAATTAACTCATGAGCTAACGACTTAAGGATACTTTGCTTGAACTTTGAATTCTAATAAAATTTGATTGATTTTATTACTTCATTTTATATTATAATATTAATGCTCTGGATACAGTATATTGAGCTTCAGTTTTTATCCGGATGTTTCACTAATTATAAGATATTAGTTGACGCTTATATCTTTTGTTGGATTGCTTCATCTATATATATATATATATATATATATATATATATATATATATATATATATATATATATATAGGGTAAAATGCACGATATGTCATGAAAATGAAATGTTGTGGAAAACAAATTGTGTGAAAAAAGACGGTCGTTGATAAGACCGAAACCGGTTAAATCTCTCGTTTCTTGTTTTTCTCCTGTATTTAAATCTGTTTTCCGTTTGTCTATTTTTACACACACACCGCACACACACACACACGCACACGCACACACGCACACGCCAATATATATATATATATATATATATATATATATTATGTGCTAATATAATACTATTAATCAATGTACTTACTTTCACTATTATGCTATATTATTCATATATTGCATTCTATAGTAAGAACGCAGATCAGAGATCGTTTGAAGGCACATGCACGGTTAATCGAGTACTTCAGTACATCGAAATTATGGCGAAGTTTGCAAGTTTTTTTCTCAACATGTACTAATAAACTTTAAAGCAAAGGGTTGAGGGCGGCAAGTGTGGTCGTCGGAGTACCTTCGACTATCAATTCATATTTGACCCCTAAAAATTATTGCACGACGTTGGCCGTGTGCGCCGGACCTTAAAAGGGTGATGAAAACATTACGTTTAAGTATACGTAGATAATATTTCTATCAATTGAATTATACATACAATATAGCCCGTCAAACAATTGTTTATTCATAATTAAATAATAATCTATCGTTGATACGCATATCTAAATATATTTGTCAGACAAATCTTAATACGTTTCTGTCTTTAGTTTGACCCAAGTATATCGGCATGTTTCATTCTGATTTCTATAAATCTCCCTATCACGCGCAATGTCCTCTAGCTGTTGGGTTTCTGATGATACGTTTCGTTCTTGCGAACACTTGAGAAATATCGATCGATTCTTTCATAGTGATTTTCGGATTACCTAAAACACGTGCTACAAAAAATATAAGTTGTTAGCATTCTTACATGTTTCTTTCACAAGTATTATACACGTTGATGAATTTCACTTTTTGTTATTTTGCCAAAGGCTATAGTTTCAAAGATATATTTCGATTATACGCTATATATTTGCAAGATTATGGAACTTCGTGCCATGAAAGAATTTTGCAGATCGTGCCTTTCTACTCGGCACCGGTATGTCGTACGTTGGAGAGATAAGGAAAGTTATCATCTGCTTTCAGAAACGGCTTCACCGTTCTGGAATTATAATATCACCGAACAACACATTTTTACAATAACGTATTCTTATGAAGTGCAAGATATATATTTTGGACTGTTAATTTTTGTGATGTTTTGTTTGGGTCGCTGTATACTCTAGTCTCTTTCAGATGTATTTTTTGTTAATGAACTGGGAATTACAAATTAAACCCGATAGCTAATCCACTAGTTATATGTAATCATTTCTGACTGCACGAAAAATAAACATGAGAATAATGAATTCATTGATACATGACATCTTTATGTAACAGAATGCGAAATAAGAACAGTCAATATTAGCCGATTGAATAATGGATACACTTTAAGATTTCCGTGTGAGCGCCTGTTTGTACGAATTGCTACCAACCAGTGGATTGGCGGTGACGAGTTCAAATCCTATCATATCTATTGCGTTCAATTACACACTAAGATCAGAAGAAAATTTATGACCCCAGTAATCCCAAGTATAAGTAAAATAGTGACTTGTTTAAAACTAATCGTATACAATGACCAGTAACACTATTGTTGTTACGTTTCAGTATTGAATAACTTTAAAGAGGTTAATCTGTGTTAAGGCTGTCATAGAGTGATACAATTCTTCACAAAATAAATAAAGCGAACCCGGAAAAGAACAATGAATTGTATGTATTACATTTGTTATTTGTGTTATGTGTAATGTTATGGGAAAACAAAATACATTGTTTATTTTCTAACCTTGTGTCCGAGTGTAGTTATTCTATTAACAATAAATGTACGATAAAACAAAAACAAAGACGCCTTTTGAAATTCGCGAATATTTCCGGCAACGAAAGAAACGCTGGTAGAAATGTTTAAGCTGTAAGATTTACTTCCAGTTCTTTATGACATCCAGAAGACTAATTTTATTTAGTATCTATGTCAAGTAATTTATTTAGTAGAGAACTTTATGCGCGTTTAAAGTTTAAGTTACTGTAATAGTTGCTAAACTTGTTGGTCGGCAATAGATCTGATTGGTCTGGCTTTCGACCATTTACATGAATTATGTGTCCCAAGTTGTTAATTAAAGAAATTCGCATTCATAAATACTAAGCTTAAAGCTTTAATTTTGGTTAGTATTATTTTTATATGGCGAAGCCAATTGTTCTCAATTTTCGCGTTAAATTCCAAATAACTCAATATGACGTCTATTATTTGTTAAAATATTCCTGGCGCTAATTTTAATCAAATGCCATTCTCCTCAATTTGTGAAAGCCAACCTGTGTTTTTATAAATAACATTTATGTACATTTATCTTCGAAATTTATTTGAAAGTATGCATGCGATAAATTGAATTCTTGGAATATTTTTCCTCCAAAAAACGTTTTAAATATATCGTCAAGACTATGAAATTGGTGATTAAGAGATGTATACAGTAATTTAGTTTAGTTTAATGATCAGCATAAATGCCATCTTGTTGCCCTTTTCTTTACATACACTGTGAGACTCAATCTGTTTTACTAATTCCAAGTTTTTCTAAACGATCAAGTTCTTTCACACTATTTTCTTTTAGTTACAAAGGTTGTGTTTTATTTGTTTGATTTCAATATAGTTTTTCTATTTGATCACTTTCCTAACCAATCAGAATAGATGTCTGAACATTTTTCTACACTCGTTTACACTGTCTTAACGTAATCACAACACGTATTTATGAATAGCAATCAAATGACTACATCAAGTCCATTACTAACAGGTTTTAAAATCGAGTCATGTCGAATGCTTTCAGTTTTATTCTTTTGTTCATAAATCATACATTCACTCAGCATTCACCTACAACAAACTATCATTTCCGCTTATTCATCCGGAAATATTTTAAGTAATTTGTATTAGTTTATCGATTCTTTCTTATGGTCGTTCATCTATTATCGTCAAATACACTCTTGCGAATAATTCAAGTGGGGCTTGTGTGCCTTCCATTAGAAGATTAAAAACATTTCGTTTTAGGTTTCCTATTTTTGTTGAGTAAACTATTTTAATTCGTTTTCTTTCTGGATTATTTCCAACAATGTGCGAAATTTTAGCATTTATTGCAACAATTACGACACTCTTTGTTTATAAATGTGAAGGTTTATGTAAATGTACTCGACTGCATTCATAGCGACGTTGAATGTTGAAAGAATCTTTCACCTTGCTGCTTTTCTTCGTCTGACTATATGTGCGGTACATCTTTTTCCTACTTTTTTTAGTTTCATGGCGTCGATTTATTAATTAAGATACTTTTAATGTTTAATAGCTCTGAATTTTCTAAGGAAAATGCGAAACCCTTTCTCATCAAACCACGTATAGCCTTCTTCGAAAATCTTCGTATCTTTGTAAATATGGTGTAAATGTTAACTCGTCGCCTTGCCTCTACTGACATTCGCCAATTGAGTTATTTGCATAAGCCTGAGAAGAAAAAGAACTCCATCCGTCATTTCTGTTTAGAACTTTTTTAAGAATCTTGCAAAAGATTGTTTCCGTCGTACGATATTTTACTCATGGCCGTTTTTCGAATCGTTCATATCTTGATTAACTGATCCTTCAGGTATTTTCCAAGTCTTTCCATATCTTGGATTCGTTGTTTTTACATCCTAGATGAGTTTCATTACGCTTGGCTTACGAGTCCCATCTATCTCGATTTTGATATAAAAGTGATGGAAGGAATATATTTGAAATTAAACCTTATATCTCTTTATACGCGCCATCATAATAAAGAGTAAAACAAGAATTAAAATACACTTGTAGTTTTTCTCTAACTCAGTTGGTTATTGTCGTGAAGGTGGCTATCGCTCTACATCACTGAAAAACCCTTCCCTCTACTCAATACTTACTCGTTGATTCTGTATATATATATATATATATATATATATATATATATATATATATATATATATATAATGTTTGCCTGTATATCGCTTACTAGTCCTTATATATATCCTGTGTTCCTCCCGCATTTCCCTCTTACCTTCCTATTGATTATGATCATAATTTGTTCAAATATTTGGTTTACGTTTATGAAGTCTTACCATAAATAAATACAAAATATAAGATACACATATGAGTTGATATAATAGTATTTGAAACTATGCGCGTATTTATTCACCACTATGTAAGATCCATTTCAAATAATTCCTCTCTATCTCCCTTCCTTTATATATATATATATATATATATATATATATATATATATATATATATATATATATATATATATATATATATGTATATATATATATATTTATATATATATATATATGTATATATGTATATATATATATATATATATATATATATATATATATATATAGGTTTATGTGTGTATAAAATGAAAATATATAGGCAAACAGTATTTGACCAATCAGAATTCACAACCTACTTTTATAGAACCTTATAATTAATCTTTCATTATTTTCTCATACGCTTTTTAATATCAAGGTAAACACAATTATTAATAGACTATATTTATAACAATTTCATGACATTACATTAAAATTAATCCATTTCTTGATGTTATATCAAAATGAGATAAAAACTTTAGTTGAAGTTTCAGATTTTACTCTAATGAAATTGTTTTTTTTTTGTTCCGATAAAATTGTCATACAATACGATGTAACATTTTTCAGTAAGGAATTATACAACTGTTCCATACGTTGTACACTATTTGAATGAATTATCTTTATAGGGATTCATGCACAGGGCAATGATTTTTCATGTAGTCTTTGTAATGGCGCATTTTGTAAATTATCTCTTAATCTAACGGCGCCCGAGGTTATAAATTCAATTCACGTATTCGTGATTGTTCGATATGAAATCATTTTGTATTCGAATACGATGAAACAAAAAAAAAAATGATGGAAGATTAACGCATTTCAATAAAAAATATATTTTCTCTCGCTTAAGTTTTACGAGTTTTCCGAAAGCGGATATAGATATTAGTTAAATTATTATATTTGGATAATAACTGATACGGATATTCACAATTTTTTATTCAAATGATTGGTAACTCTGCTGCAATCACATGTATATATATATATATATATATATATATATATATATATATAGCGAGAGAGAGAGAGAGAGATAGTCATTTCATAAATCTGCCTTATTTCTTTAAAAAAGTATTTTAATTTACAAACAATTGTTTCTGTCTATCTTCAAAACAAAATTCTTTCTTTTCGTCCTAAATTAAAGTTTTTTGCGAAGGCTTCATCAGTTTTTTCCATGGGATTAAACAAAACAAAATTCACAAAAAAACTTTGCATCGAAAAGGTTCTTTACATTGAACTTATTTATCCCGTTTTTATACAAGCAGTCCAATAATGACAAAAATATATCAGGAACATCGTTGTTCATGCACAACAACAACAAGAGTCAACACGAGAAAACACTAGTAAACACAGATTTCACTTTCTGTCATGCCATCTACTACTCTTTTAATTCAAAGAATACATATAAAAAGCATATGAATAAAGAAAAAGAGTTTAAAAAAACATACTTTCATCTTTTTCTTTGTTTCTTAATTCACGATAATTCTCTGTATTTAACCGCTTCATGTTATCCAACTCTTATTCACGCGATTTCCTTCCAGTATTTAAATTTGAAACTTTTACTTTGTTTTCTTCTTATTTTCTTCTTTTTCGTCATCTTATTCTATTTATTAATTATTATTATCATCATTATAATTATCATTATTATTATTTACTCACTAGGAGTTATCACACTGGTCATCGTCAGTGATCGCCCACTGCCGACAACCTGTGGTATTCCCTGGAGTCTGAGTGACAACAAGTCTCCTCAGACTTCCAGTATGCTCCACCTCTTTTCGTTCATCATCGCTGATGACCTTGCGGTAATCGCAACAGCCACCTACCAACGATTTCCCGCTGATAAGGGCCATTGGTCCCCTGTGGGGCCCGAGTGGCAACAAGCCTTCATAAGGTCCCAGAGCTGTCCGCGCTCTTCCAGTGGAGGTCTGGTTTGCGCTTTCCCTCCTCGACCCTCTGTCCATAATTTTTGTGGTGTCAGCCTATGCTTGCGCCTCTCTCGTGCGGTTGTATTTTCCCCGGTTCTGTTGTCTTGTGCTTCCATGTGTTTGTTCTCCATTCGTTGCTTATGTGGGTTAGTTTTCAGCATTCGAGGACATTTCTCAGGATTGTAGCTGTTTTGATCATTACTGTCCTTTGTATGGTCTCAGTTATCCCTTTGATTCCTATTTCTCCTAGTCTTTTCTCCATGTTTTTGGGGACTGTTCCTAGTGCTCCTATGATTATTGGTGTTATACTGACTTTCTTCATGTTCCATATTTGCTTCTTTTTCTAGTCTCTTTCATCTTCACTCTGTGGTCTGCTGGAACGGCAAAGTCCACGATTTTGCAGGATTTTTCTTTCTTGTTGATTATAATAATATCCGGTCTCCTTGCTGTTATGGGGTAGTCTGTTTGTACATTCATATCCCATATGATTTTGTGTTTTTCGTTTTCTAGTACAGTTTCTGGTTTGTGTGTGTACCGTTTTTTTGCATATTCGAAATTCAGTTGTTTGCACATTTCCCGGTGTACTTCTTTCCCCATGCTGTCATGTCTGTTCTTGTATTCCCTTTGTGCTAGCTTGCTGCATTCACTTATTATATGATTTATCGTTTCGTCTCTTTGTCCACACAATCGGCATTTGCTGTTTTCCTGGGTTTTATCTATCTTTGCTTTAATAAAGTTTGTCCTAATCGCATTGCTCTGTGCGGCCGTCAGCAGAGATTCCGTTTCTCTGTTCAGGTGTCCTTTTCTTAGCCATGCCCAGCTGTTTTCATTGGCTTCATCGCTTGTGAGTCTTATAAAGCGTCTATGTAGTTGTTTTTCTTCCCACTTTTCCTTTCTTGTCTTTTTGTTTCTGGGTTCAGTGCTTCCGGAGTTGTTTGTTGGGCTGGTGTCTCTTGCTGTGGTGATCAGTCTTTCCGTGTTCTGGGTTACATATTTCTCCAGCTCTTTTTTGGTGTCTTCCACACAGTCTTCTATATTTACCAGTCCTCTACCTCCTTCATTTCTTTTCATGTAGAGTCTGTCCGTATCGTCTTTTGGGTGCAATGCATTGTGCATAGTCATTAGTTTTCTAGTACTTTGGTCAAGGTGCCTGAGTTCTTCTTTGGTCCAGCCTATGAATGGTCCAGAGTATTTTATTAGTGATACATCCCATGTGTTTATCCCTTTTACTAGGTTTCTGCTATATAGTTTTGTTTCTAAGAGTTTCCTTGTTCTCCGTAGATATTCTTTTCCAACCTTCTCTTTCATTTCTGTATATTTTATTGTGTCTGCTTCCAGAACTCCCAGGTATTTATAACTAACTTGTTCTCCTAGCGCCCTCATCTCCTCTTGGTTGGGGAGTTCTATACCTTCTGTCGTCTCCAGTTTTCCTCTTTTGATCTCTAGCAGTGCACATGTTTCTATTCCAAACTCCATTTGGATATCCTGGCTGAATATCCTGGTTGTGTTTATCAGCTTTTCCAGTTCTTTCTTGTTTTTGCAAACAGTTTAAGGTCATCCATGTACATCAGGTGGTTTATTCTTTGTTCTGTATCCGTAAACCTGTATCCGGCATCACACTTACTGAGTATGTAGTTGAGTGGCATCATGGCTATTATAAACAGTAGTGGTTATAGAGAGTCTCCTTGAAAAATGCCTCTCTGTATTTTTATCTCAGACAGGTATTGTCCTCCGGTTGTCAGTTTTAGTCTCCATGTTTCCATTGCTTTCTGGATGAGATTAATAATCCTGTCTGGTATCTTGTATATTTTTAAGCATTCAATTATCCATGTTTGGGGGATTCTGTCGTAGGCTTCTTGTAGTCAATCTATGCCATGGTTATGTTCTTTTGTCTGCTCTTCACCTCCTTCAGCGTCTTTTGATCAATGTATAGTAGATCATGTGCCCCTCTTTGTCCTTTCCGGCATCCTTTTTGTTCCTCGGGGAGCAGTCCACGTTTGTCCAGGGATTGGTAGATTTGTTCTCTCAGTTGTACTGTGAGAATTTTCCACATTATTGGTAGACATGTTATCGGTCTGTAGTTGCTGGGGGTCGTTCCTTTTTTGAGGTCTTTTTGTATTAGTGTTGTTTTTCCTTCCGTCATCCATTCCGGTACGTCTGTTTTGCGGATACATTCACCACTCAGTTTCTGCGCTATTCTTTCATGCAGGGTCGTGAATTTTTTAAACCAGTATGCATATATTCCATCGTGGCCTGGTGCTCTACAGTTTGCCATTTTTCTGAAGGTTTTCTTGATCGTTTCTTTGTTGATTTCTGTTTCGGTTCCTTCTTCGATTTCCTGCAGTTCATCTTTCATGTTTTTCAACCATTAGGCATTCTTGTTGTGCTTCTTTGGTACTTCCAATATCTTGCTCCAGAATTGTTTTGTTTCTGTTGGGTTCGGTTGCTCTGTTGTTGTTTTTTCTCCATTTGCGTTTTTGTAAAACTGGCTTTCATTGCTTTCAAACGTCCTGTTCTGTTTGCTCTGTTCTGATTTGTACCTGTATCGTCTCAGTCTTCCTTCTATTACTGCTATCCTTTGTTTTATTTCTTCATGTTTCTCATTTAGTTTTTCCTTGCGTTTCTGATTTTTGCTCCTTAATCGTTTCATGTCCTCCTCCCTTCTGTTCACGGTTTTAGCTTCTTTCCGAAGTTTGCTGATTTGGGTTTCCAGTCTGATTTCCCATCCAGGTTTTGTCGGTCCTTTCTTTTGTCCATTCTCTTCGTTTCTTAGTTTCATACTTACCGATTTTGCCCCTGCATATATCAGATTGTTTAGGTCTGTAATAGTTTCTGTTGGGATGTGTGTGAGGAGTCTGTTTACTCTTTCTGTTTCTGCTTGTAAATTCTTCGCTACTTCATTCCTGAGAGATGGGAGTTTTGTTTTGTTTTCTAACATGTATCGTCTAATGTTCTCCACTTCACTTGCTTCTTTTTCGTTGAGTTCTATCTCAGCAGGTTCTGTGGTTCCGCAGTCTTCTATCTCCCCTGGTTCTGTGATTCCGTAGTCTTCAATCTCTTCAGTTTCAGTGTGTATGTTTTGCCCATCCTCTTCCTGTGGTCTCTCCTTTGGTGGTGTTTCTTGCTCCGTTTCGCCATTAGCCTTCTGTCTGATTTCCTTCAGTTCCATCTCCGACAACCATCCTCGCTTGAGGATCTGTCTTGCTTGATCTGCTATCCTTTGTTCCGTTGTATGGTAGTCACTAGCAATTATTATTATTATTATTATTATTATTATTATTATTATTATTATTATTATTATTATTATTATTATTATTATTATTATTATTGGTGGTAATATTAGTATAAACACGTATTAAAAGGAACTTTGATATATATATATATATATATATATATATATATATATATATATATATGCATTACGAATATACTATAAAACATATTATGGAGGTATATTTTCAAGCATTTACCGTTCACATGAGGGCCTTCAATAAAATTAAATATCACGCTACCTTATTTTCTTTTTATCTTCATTTTCTTTCTTTCTTTCTTCTGTTTAAAGTGTTGATAAATCCATCAATTTTCAAAGACAAACTATTTTCATCAGAGGATACGAAAAGCGGTAATGTAACTGTAAATATCGTCGGCAACATTTAACTTTTAAAAATTATACACTAAAAACAAAAAGTTAAAGAACATTTTGGTTGAGAAAAAACGTCAAGTTAGGGTAGTTACTGTCAAAAACGAAACAGCTGTTATAGTGGAAATGGACGTTTGAAAAAGACTACTAAAAGTATTTAGGAGTGCAAATATTGTTGTTAAGAAACTGATTATTCGATGGTGGTCAGTTGAGTTCGTGTATCATGTGCGCGTAGAAGTCAGAGGGGGGAAAGTATCCAATTCAAAGGATCCAGGAAGAAGTTTATCGGTCAGAGTTCGATGTATAGCAAAGTATTTTTATCTGCCAGAGAGGAAGATAAGCTGCTCGTGGTAGTGTGGGGCCTAGGCAAAGGATGTGACAGGAATGAATGGAATTAAACCGAGGTGGACTTTTAAAAATAGATTAGTATTTTGAGTCTGTTGATTCCAGTTCGCATTTGGGATAAGTTTTAAAATAAAATTTTCTCTGGAGTAATAAAGCTAGATTAAGGTCGCTATAATAGTGAATCTATATATGAAAGATATGAAATATAGTTAAATGTTTTCAGTGTGATTGATAGGTTAGAATCACACACACATGTATGCAGAAATTTCTGATGTTTTAATAAATATTGCATGCATACAATTTTTTATTCTCATATTTTCTGTCTTGTATATATATATATATATATATATATATATATATATATATATATATATATATATATATATATATATATATATATATAGATAGATATAAATATATTTATTTATATATATATATATATATATATATATATATATATATATATATATATATATATATATATATATATACAGGTAAACTTCGGTATCTCGAACACCGATGTCTCGAATACCACGCAAATCTCGAAGTCAGTTGGCGGTCCCGACCGCTTTTGCTATATATATGAATAACCCCCCCCCCCCCGGTATCTCGAACACGGAAATCTCGAATACCTGGCCTATCTCGAAGTGAATTTACGGTCCCTAGTGTCAAAAACACACGCGCTATCTCGAAGTCTACACAATTATTCGCTCTGCTGAATTCACACATGTAGTACAAAAATATCCCGTTATGCCCATTTTACTGAAACCTTATTTTCTACAACCTTACTTTTAATTTTTTTTTCTTTTTTTAATTTTTATTTTAGACAATTAACAACCTTATTTTCAGTATAAATATCAGCACTGAAATTCAAAATCTTCAGTACGCGTCATGTCTGATAAGCAATCTTACAAAGACCGCCATGGCATAACTTTAAAAAAAGTATGCGGCGAATCTAAATCTGTAAACGAACACAGTAAAGACATGACAGACTGGGCCGCTGAACTCAAGACGCTTCTTAGCGAGTACAATCCAAATGATATCTTAAATGTCGATGAGACAGGTTTATTTTTCCGTCTGCTACCCGACAAAACTTTAGATTTTAAGGGTGTGGATTGTCATGAGGGAAAGTGCAGCAAGGGCACACTTACAGTTTTGGTAGTTTGGTAGTTTTGTTTTACGGCATATCAACCCTTTTTGGGTTATTTAATGCCGAATCTGGTCATTATAGTGAAAGTTTTTATGCTTCAAGTTCTTAATATCTTCAAATGTTTAATCATGGTTTTTGGTTTGATAGTTTTGTTTTACGGCATATCAACCCTTTTTGGGTTATTTAATGCCGAATCTGGTCATTATAGTAAAAGTTTTTATGCTTCAAGTTCTTTATATCTTCAAATGTTTAATCAGGGTTTTTGGTTTGGTGGTTTTGTTTTACGGCATATCAACCCTTTTTGGGTTATTTAATGCCGAATCTGGTCTTGTTTTCTTCTCTTTCTTGTTTATTTCCCCTTTTAATATCTGTTTCTATTTAACCCATAGTTGGGACCCTAACAGGTACTACCACTCCGGGTCAGGGTGGACCTGGGAGCAATGGCAATTAAGAGGAGGCTCCACATTCCCCAAAGTCCGTAAGCCGGATCTCACCATCGGATGTAGTTTAAGGTCATATCCAGGACCGGGAGTAGGGTAGGAAAAATAAAAAAGGGGAGGGAGAAAGGGAGAGGGGCTGTTGTTTTTGTTTTTGGTTTTGTAGAACATAATTAAGTTTTACAAACAAAAAAACAAAAAACGTCAATGTAGGTGAATTTCGTCTCAGGGAGCCACAGGGCAGCCTGATCTGGTATCACCAGCTTACTGTTTTTATCTGCGCCAACATCAGTGGAAGTGAAAAGATACCTCTGTATGTCATAGGCAAAGCCAAAAACCCACGTTGTTTCAAAAACGTAAAAACTCTACCCACTCAGAATGAAGCTAATAAGAAAGCTTGGATAACCTCTGAACTCTTCTCTAACTGACTGCGATCATTTGATAGAAAATTACAGCACCCAAAAAGGAAAGTCGCTATGATAGTGGGCAATTGCCCTGCCCATTCAAACATCCCAGGATTGAAAGCTATTAAGCTGATCTTTTTGCCCCCAAATACCACGAGCAAGACACAGCCGATGGATCAAGGTGTGATCCAGAACTTGAAAGTTCATTATCGGAAGCTTGTTACACTGCAGCAACTGAAGTCCTACGAAAACACGCCAGAACCTGCCGTCATTAGTGTGCTGGATGCCTTACGTCTGTTGAGTAAAACCTGGGCCAATCTCACCGAAAAAACCATAGCAAACTGCTTTCGACATGCCAACTTCATCAGAGAGCAGCCAGCTGACCCCTACAGTGAAGTAGACGATGACGAAGATGATCCTGAGGACGACATTCCCCTTGCAACCCTGAGACTTCGAATGCCCTTCGAAGAATATGCCAGCGACCAGGAACTTACAACGTCAGAAGCTGTTAGTGACAATGCCATAGTCAACTCCATCCTTGAGGCCTGGAAAAAAGAGAACGAAGAAAGTGACGGGGAAGAGGAAGATGTTCAAGATCAGCCAGCTGCCTGTAGACCATCAACAACAGGCGATTGAAGTAATGCGTGCGTGGATAGAAACGACAGAAAACACCAGCGACCTAATCCCAGGATTGCAGAAGTTCGTGAGACGAGTGGAAACCGACGATTACAGAAGGTTACTTTCAAAGCAGCAAAGTGTTATTACCTCCTACTTTACAACTGGCTATCCTCTGGAACGTGTTTAACATCTACAATATCTATATCTATTACACAATATTGGTGTCAATTTCAAACTTCGATTTTTCGAACCCTCGGATATCTCGAAGTTTATCTTCAGTCCCATCAAGTTCGAGATATAGAAGTTTACCTGCATATATATTATATATATATATATTTTTTAAAAGTAAACATTAATCATATATAGCTACATACGTCGATGTTTCATGCTTACGCAATTTTCAAAGTAGGGATGTCGGTCGGAGGGCTTGAACTCGATTTTTACAAATCGCCACTGATATGCAGTCGGATGTCGTTCACCTCGGCCGGCGCGAATTCACATGACAATTGGGAGGGATTTAAATTTATACACGCAGAATCGGCGAGCGCTTATAGTGAGCAGTTGAAAGGGATTCAACAACAAATGGGGTCGGAATCTCACTTTTAAGCCATAATATTTCTGCTCGTTTATAAATTCTCTCAGAGTTCACCAATCCTGTTAAAAGGGGCTATAATTATATTTTTAAAGTAAATATAAATCATTTGTACCTACAGACATCGATGTTTCATGCGTACGCAATCTTCAGTGTAGGGATGTTAATTCACGTCGTTTAAGTTTAAAACAATCCGGTAAAAACAGAACCTGTAAATGTGTTATTATATACATAATATTTTGAAAATAAATATTTAAAAAGTGACAAATATCGGTAGCGGTCTCAGTAATATCTTCTGGGAATATCATTATTTTTATTTATTCTTGTGATGAAGTACGCAAGAAACTTGCAACATTCATTTTTGTGATGCTCTATTTGTGTCAAAGATTTCGATTATGTGACGTCATCATAAGATATCGATTAAGAACACTAGAAATATTGATGTAAAACAAGACAAGGACACAATAATAGGTAAGTGATCATCTGATGTTAATAAAAATCCAATGATTAAACAGAATTCCCATTAAAAATTCTAGATAATCATGTTTGCCTTATTTATGCACATCTCTATTTTTAAATAAAAATATTTAAGGATCGCCACAATGTGAACTTTATACCTTGATTATAAATTTAGAAATCTGAATAAATAAATAAACCAAGATTTTGAAAGTTCTCTATATTATTTATATCAAGAATCGAGAAAATAGCTAAATTCTTATAAAAGTTAATGAAACTGTAACCGATATGAGTTGTTGGTTTCTTTCAACGATCTTTGTCGCCATATAAAAAAATATCGGCTCGTGAAAACGCCAGAGTAAAAAAAATTGCCAGCCAAGATATTGCCAGATTAAAAATTGCAAGTCGAGATATTACTAACTAGGAAATGACAAGCCGGGATATTACAAGGTTCAAATTTGCCAGCCGGATCATTGTCATATTTTAAAATTGCCAGCCAAGACATTGCCAGGTCAAAATTGCAAGCCGGTTTATTGCCAGGTAGAAAATTACCAGTCGAGATATTGTCAGGTCGAATAATAAACAGCCGGGATATTGTCAGGTTAGAAATTGTCAGCCGAGATATTGGCAAGTTGAACATTGCCAGCCGTGATATTGGCAGGTCTTAATTTGCCAGTCGGATTATTGTCAGGCTTCACATTGCCAGCCAAGGCATTGCCAGGTTTAAACTTGCAAGCCGGGATATTGGCAGGTAGAAAATTACCAGTCGAGATATTGTCAGGTTGAGAATAAACAGCCGGGATATTGTCAGGTTAGAAATTGTCAGCCGAGATATTGGCAAGTTGAACATTGCCCGCCGTGATATTGGCAGGTCTTAATTTGCCACACACCGAATTATGGAAGCGTAGTGAAAAAAGTATACGAACCATCCGAAGATATGCAATATAGACGACTAACACTGTTTAATAACAAAGAGGCTAAGGGAGGCAACATGCATAAAGTCATATCAGCCTTTGAGGGTTTCAAAAGAATAAGGATGTGTGTATTGATTTACTCCTCTCCAGGAGTTAGGCACAAGGCCAGTTTTTATCTTACTCCCACAAGTAAGATGTGACCCAAGGTCGGGTCGGGAAAGTGGGGTTTAAAAATTGCTTGGGCAGCCCCGTCGGCATTCCCCGGTAGAGACGCCTCAGGCAGTAAGCAATAAACTTACTCCTCCCCAAAGAGGGGAGGCGAAGCCTGGGAGGGTGGACCTCCTAGAACTGCACAGGACAGACCCATAGACCGGCGTAAATCAAGCCCCGAAGGCCAATACAATACCAGTATATGGGGTGCAGTATCCATCGGAACAAATACTACACTTTGATCTTAGCCAAAAGGATGTGTGTAGACAAGACACACGAGGGTAATAGATTCATTTGCTTCATCATTAAATAGACTTATAATATTAGTTATAGGCAGATAATCGAGTTCAGTTTACACTGATCAAGTGTTTGACGTTGCAGTACTTATGTGATATACGAGTTCGGATACAAGAGCTAAGATTGAACTTTCATTCTTTACTCACCTTTTCTGCCCTGGTAAAGATTCGGGTAAAATGGAAGTCAATCTATTACAGAAGAAATGAATTGAATTCATCGTTCCTTCTATACTTTTCATATATTAGAATGTAACTAGATTTCGTAGCAGAAATTCCTAGATAATTTATTTTAATGGATTATATTCACTGCCGTTTGATAACTAGATAATTGCACAAAATATACAATCCCAAAACATCTCACATAATATTCTATATGTCTATAAATATAAATAACAGAAATACAGATGTAGGTATATAGTTAACAACGGATTTTTTTTCTTCATCAGAAACATTTTAAAGCAATATTATATGACAATGGTATGAGAATAAATAACGGATAATTTAACGAATCACTATAACCACTACTGAAAGTAAAACACTTAAGAGATTTTATTTTGTTTGAGCATTTGTCTTTCAGCTACAACACACACATACACCCCCCCACACATATATATATATATATATATATATATATATATATATATATATTATACTGACGCTGAGTTACTCAATGTTAGTTTTCACAAATGAATTTCTATCTATTTTAATCAGACAAAATGATTTTTTAAATGTTTTTTGGTTTTGTGATTAAGTTATATTTGAAATCGATTATAATTTGTTTACTTAATCGTCATTTGCTATTTAATCATACAATCTGTTACTTAGTGTCTGCCTATTATTCTCACCCTCTCTCGCTGCATGTTGTTTAATTGCCCCACTCTTATTATATACAGTCTCTATCATTTTCGATAAAGTCACGCTAGAGCGCACACATGCACACATACACAGATCCACCTTTCTCTCTCACTTTATATTCGTTTTATCTGTTAATTAACAGTCAACAACAGAACATTGGAATAGTCTACAATAGCAAATTAAAGAATATAATAAGTATTATCACTTTTTTTCCCATAGCTGGAGAAAAGTGATAAAAGACACACACGCACACAAACGCAGACACACACACACACGCATATATATATATATATATATATATATATATATATATATATATATATATATATATATATATATATATTCATATATATATATCTATAGGGAGAGACAGAGAGGGAGGGAAAGAGAGAGCAAGACAGAGATATGATAATTTCTTATAGGTTAGAGGATAGGTGACTATGTGGACCGACTTCGCGCCTTGTGGGCGTCTATAAATATAACCCCTTACACTGATGAGAGCATACTAGAAACAACATCGTCCGTAGAGACATATCATTTAATATTTATTGATGATGATGATGATGATGATGATGATGATGATGATGATGATGATGATGATGATGATGATGATGATGATGATGATGATGATAAAAAACACACTTTTTGGTCCATCGTTAGCCAACATTTTCGTTGGATTTTTGGAAAACCAATTATTTTGCAAAGTTACAAAGCCGGCTTTTTACACACGTTACGTTGATGAGACTTTTGCCTGTTTTCCCTCATGGAGTAATTCCAAACAGTGTCTTCGTCTCCTTTGTGACTTGCATCCATCGTTGCAATTCACTATGGACGTCGAGGATTGTGGTTCCTTGCCATTCTTCGAGGTTTTAGTGTCTAAATCTGGTTTATCATTTGAAACCTCTGTGTACAGAAAACCGACATTTACAGGCCTTTATCTAAATTGGTTTTCCTTCGCCCCAAAGGCAAGAAAAATAAATCTTATTGGTACTCTCATTTATCGAGCACTTATGATTTGTTCACCAACACGACTCGGTGCGGAACTTGGTAATCACCTCGTTAGTACAAATTGTTGTTCTGACAAGTATTCCGATGGGTGGTTTTATGTTTTACACAGTGCCAGGTCGAACTAACATCTCAATATTATTGAGGCGTTAGTTATTAACAATTCTGACCTAGCCTGTGTAGACAAAAGATGTTTAAACATCAGTTGGAGATCTTTAATGATTCAAAGCCACCATAACGTTGAGAGATTTACTTTTTTTCCCTCTCTAAATCGGTTTCTGCAACTGAAACAATTTTTCCCCTAATATCTCATTCGATTTTCTTAGTTTTTAATTTATGATTCTGACGTTTCCTCTTAGAGGGTCAGACGATAACGCCTTAAGGAAAATTTTAGCAATTTTCTTTTTTCCCAACCTCCCGTTTCATTGATTAAAAAAATGTTTCCTCTGAAATTTATCCTACGATGTTGTTGTACGCGAAATTTACTTACACACACACACACACACACACACACACACACACACATATATATATATATATATATATATATATATATATATATATATATATATATATATATATATATATATATATAATATTTATAAATAAATATTAAATTATTTATACCTACAGACGCTAGCGTTTCAAGCTTATTGCTCTCATCAGTGCAGGGAAGTAACAATTTCAGACGGTCGAAAGGCGCGAACCCGGTACACAGAGTCAGCAATATCCACTCGGCCCACAGAAACTGTCACGTAATTTAGGGAAATTAAGATCTATATGTACCTAGAAGCGGGCACAGACAGAAGACTAGTCGAGAGTGTTCAACGAACGTATTCGGAACTTTGCATTAGAGCTTTTTGACAGTCTATTTTTAACTTCCCCGAGAGTGCTCAACTTTAATTTCTTAAAGGGGCTTAGTATAATATTTATAAATAAATATTAAATTATTTATACCTACAGACGCTAGCGTTTCAAGCTTATTGCTCTCATCAGTGCAGGGAAGTAACAATTTCAGACGGTCGAAAGGCGCGAACCCGGTACACAGAGTCAGCCATATCCACTCGGCCCACGGAAACTGTCGCGTAATTTAGGGAAATTAATATCTATATGTACCTAGAAGCGGGCACAGACAGAAGACTAGTCGAGAGTGTTCAACGACCGTATTCGGAACTTTGCATTAGAGCTTTTTGACAGTCTATTTTTAACTTCCCCGAGAGTGCTCAACTTTAATTTCTTAAAGGGGCTTAGTATAATATTTATAAATAAATATTAAATTATTTATACCTACAGACGCTAGCGTTTCGAGCTTATTGCTCTCATCAGTGCAGGGAAGTAACAATTTTAGACGGTCGAAAGGCGCGAACCCGGTACACAGAGTCAGCCATATCCACTCGGCCCACGGAAACTACTAAAGTAAACTTATGCTCTTGCTGATATATATATATATATATATATATATATATATATATATATATATATATATATATATATATATATATCAGCAAGAGCCTAAGTTTACTTTAGTCTATTTATTTTTAAAATTTAACAAGCTTTAAAACACACTTTTTCAATACAAACCGATTTAATTCTTGGCATCATACTAATAATCGAAATACTCTCATATCTTTTACCTTGTTTGTCGGAATAAGATATTGTTCAATTAGGATCTAGACGGTCATCATGTGAAACACTTAAGTGGTACGTTTGCTAGTATTTATCTCGTGAATCTGATTTACGGGCCAACGTTGACACAGAAGCGGAATCATCGGGTCAGTGAGTGCATTCTTGACCTTATCGTGTACCAGTAATGGGCGTTACGTCATTTACTTAAAGAGTAGATGGGCTCTTCCTATCGCCCGGTTTTTGCACTCCTGCTTTGAATATTAGTCAGTGGCAGAGGTACTAGTGCATGGACACCTCAAAGACACCCAGTGTTTGGCCTTGTTTCCTGACTAGGGCAATCAAGACCGTCTCTCTTTCTATCTATCTAGGTAACTTGGGGAATGTTTTTTCGTCACTAAAACTAACATGACTAGTCAGTGTCTTTCTTGGTCCGACAGGTTGAGGGTACAGGTTAGACAGCTTGTCTAGCCGCTATTTCCGACTGGTAGTGCAGGAGCCTAAACTCTTAGGTAGCCCTAAGAACAGCTGCTCGATTAACAATTGTATACTATCGTGGGTAGTTCTATGTATGGAAAGAAACACTATAGTCATCTCCGATGGGCTTTCCCGAGGCCACAACTCCATGGATCAAGTATCGAATAATAGTCTGGATACGTGAGCTTATTACCCCAAAAAAGAACCCACTCTAATTTAAACCAAAATGACAGTACAAAGAAAAGAAACAAACCTAAACCAAACACCCACCTCTTCGCTTCCGATTTAGAACTAGCATTCACAGATACCCAGGAGCTTAGTACCAACATTAATGACGTAGAAACAATTATCCTCGTTAACTCTCCGGATAGCCTAGCACTAAGTGAAATAAACCTAACATTTTCAATCTCCTCAAACCATTTCGACATAACTGAATGCTTTTAACTCTACCGTAAAGACTCTGACAAACACATGCACGCGTTAGGCGTTTATGTTCGGAACACCTTACCCTGTTTTAGAGAGCATAGGGTTGAATCAGATAACCAAGTCTACAGTTCTTTAGATACAATAAACTTTAGAGAACAGCGTATGTTAAGTATACTTATTATACCGTTCTCCTTCGACCCAGGACTGTCCTCTGCTTAACTTTGTCTATTAAAGTATAGATACACCACTCTTACCTGACTCGAGTGCTCGAGTACATGTATATTCGGGATTTTAACGCACATCACCATGACTGGCTTTGGGGTCTCAAACTATATAGACGCAGCTGGTAACGTTACGTATTGTTTCTCAATACCGCACTCACTCTTACAGACTGCTACTTTCCCGACCCGTGTCCCTTATCGTGGGGACAAGCAAGCGTCACTTCTCGACTTGTTCCTGACTTCACTTGCCTGGCCTATGTGACGAATGCCCATAGCCCGCTCGGAAACGCTGATCAGTATGATGTAAGGATTGATATTATTTTAAAACGACGAGACACTACAATCAGACTAGGAATCTGTCAGATATCACATAGGTGATTCCACGTTTTCTTTCCCTGCTGATCACGGCGTAAATGATGTAACCGAATTGCTCAAAGAAGCATATGTCTCCATGCAAATATTCTACAACACGCCCCACTATCCACAGTCGTTTATATCGAAATGTGCAGCTGCTATTGCTCAGAGGCAGCAAGTATTTCGACAATTCGGCCGCAATCACTACAAATAGACAGAAACTTACATCGTCAAAAAAGAATTTTTAGACTGTGATAGGTGAAGCAAACATGAGTATACAGAGATTACCAGAAGCGCACCCCCTTGCAGAAACTGGATACTCGTGTATTCTGATAAATATTCAATAATGTGATGAACAATGGGCAATCAACAATTCCTCCTCTATCAAACCACTATGATGTTGTTTGCACGGCAACTGATGAAATTGAACTACTTACATTCCACTTTGGACTCCTTAAACCACTCCCTCACAAAATTCTCATTGCGAACTGAAGCCACACTTAATGACCTTCTCATAATTAAATCTCATGTCATAGACATACAATCTATGACACCTCAAAAGTATGTAGGCCTGATCTTTTACCTGTAATAGTAATGAAGAAATGCTCTGTTCAAGTAGTTCGTGTTGTTTCCAAACTCTACAACAAATGCCTTGCCGAATTTTGCTTCTCTGATATCTAAAACATTGCATCTGTGGTACCAATCTTCAATAATTCTGGAGATAGAACTGCCCCTCAGAATTATCGTCCCAGCAGCCTTCTCCCGCTTTTTGCTAAAATCTTTGAATTCTTAACCAATGTAGTGATAGTCCGTCACTTCGTTAATGGTAAACTTCTTTCTGACCATTAGTATAGATTTAGGCAAGCACGGTCTACTGCGGATATACTAACGGTCATCTCTGAACTCATATACAATACACTGGACAAGACAGGTGAAGCAAGGGACGCAGAGGTTGATATATGCAAAGCCTTAGACAAGGTCTGGCATAAAAGTCTTCTTCTGAAAAGTAATTCATATGGTATTACTGGCCGAAATTTAATATAATTAGATCTCTCATAACCAAAAGAAAAATCCAGGTTGTCCTCGAGCCGTTTATCCAAACAACATCATATAAATGTTGGTGTACCCTAGAGATCGATCCTTGGACCTTCATTGTTACTGATTTTCATAAACGAGATCCCTGGTAACATTGTGTCATACACGGGCATATTTGCTGACGACAAAACACGCTATACTCTCATCATCTGGCTAAAACGTACGCGCACAATTCCTAGGCAATGGCTGAATCCTTAGAAAGTGACTTCCAGTCTGTAGTGGAATTGGGTCACAAATGTATGGTAAAACGTAATGCTGTTATTACAAAGCTCTTTTACTCTTAACAACTACAACCACTGATTGTCATGGTAAATAACACCCTACCCACGTTTAAACTCCTCGGCATAACATTTACAGGTAGCATGAATTAAAACAAATACATAGAAGACTTTGCCAAGACTACTTCAAAAAGGGGTTCCGTCTACCATACAAGAAAGCTTCTCACACTTGGCAGTATCCTATATATATACAAAGTCCTCATCCGCCCATGCATGGGGTATTGTTGCCACATCTGGGTTGGTGTATCATCCACTAGTCTCTCCCTCTTAGACAAGGCCCAAAATTTTACGTGCACAGATTATCTTTTAGAAATAAAAATACAATAACACTTCGGTGTCCCGATACTTCTGGGAATTGATAGATAATAGAAGACTCCAATAATTAGATGGAACATGATCAAAAAAGCGAATACATGTACATCACTCAAGTCACCATGTTTCTTATGCTTCGGTGAGAAACTAGAAATTGTAAGATTTAAGAACAAAGAAAGATTACTCAACGTCAGACCGGAAACATAAAACCGAAAACATTTCAAGCAACACACACTAAGCAGACTTTAAATTACAAATAATGATGTCCAATAACTACTATTACATTACATTTTATTTTATCTGTGTATGTATGTGGGTTTGGTTTTTGTGTATTGATTCTAGATGTACGGACTCCAGTTAGCCGCGAACATTTCTAGAGTATATAAAACTTATTTGAAGTAGGTGATAATAAAAAAAAACATAAATGGTAAGATATACGAAATAAACGGGGTCATGAACGCTGCTCAGGCAAAATAATAAAAAATAGAAACGAATTCATAGTGTCAACGTGTAAAAATGTATATTGATACTAAGCTTGACCATTGAATCATAAAGGCATTAAATATACTAAATAAACACATTTTTAATCTCATTTGAACTCATCGTTTTGATCTGAAAAGGTTGACTCTCTGTGAAGAGTACAACCAAAACATGTATGCACATATGTAACTCATGATGTTTGTATGAATAAAATGTATACTATATATATATATATATATATATATATATATATATATATTTAAATATATGTATACATACATATATTTATTAATAATTATTTAGTTTCTATAAGTTCAGCCCTTTTCAGAGATAATAGACTGACAATTCAAATATTAGCTTTTTTAAATCTCAGTACTTGTTTTTACATTGAAAAATACAAGGTGTATTTCTGCTGACCGTAAACTTACGAAACAAATATATTTTCACGGATATTAAAAGTAATGAATTACTACTACTACTACTACTAATAATATATATATATATATATATATATATATATATATATATACCAACATAAATTTAAAATACATAATATTAAATTATTTTTACCTACATTTCAAGCTTTCGCTCTCACTAGTGCAAGGCTGATAATCTCAGACGGTCTGACTAAAGATTCTACGAACAGTGTCGGAATATGCCTTATAGCTACGTGTCAGTCTATTTTTGACTTCTCCGAACAGGGCTCAACATTAATCTTATAAAAGAGGCTCATAACATTTTAAATCAATAATATTAAATTATTTTAAAAAAATCATTTTTATAATCAATAGTCTCTCCATACACCTCATATATATATATATATATATATATATATATATATATATTTATAACATTTAAAGTTCATATTTTTTTAAGCATCCATTTGACATTTATTAAAGAACTAGCGGGGCTACCCGGCGTTGCTCGGGGTCATAAAAACATATAATTGAAGAAAAATCGTGTGTGTAACATCTTTATATACAAACTTCTATTTCTCCCCCCCCCCTTTCTCTATAGCCGTCTCTTTATCTTTCTACCTTTCTCTTCCCTGGTCACCCCATTTCAGCGCTACTTTCTAATTTTGCCTTTTGCGAAAGCTGTTTCTTCCCCACCATTTCTCCTACGTTGGCCAGGGCAATAGTATATCATATTTCTATAAAAAGTAACACCTCTATCTGCGCCTTCTATATAAGAACTTATCTCCGCCCCGGTGTTCATACTATATACGTATCTATCATCACCCCGGTGCGCATACTATATACGTACCTATCGCCGCCCCAGTGCACATACTATATATGTACCTATCGCCGCCCCAGTGCAGATACTATTTAAGTACCTATCGCCGCCTCGGTGCGAATGCTAATAGTACCTATCGCCGTCCCAGTGTGCATGCTACATAAGTACCTATCGCTGCCCTATTGCGAATAATTAATATGTACATATTGCCGCTTTGGTGCGAATGCTAAATACGTACCTATCGCCACTTTGGTGCGAATGCTAAATACGTACCTATCGCCGGCCCGGTGCGAATGCTAAATACGTACCTATAGCCGCCCCGGTGCGAATGCGAAATACATACCTTTCGCCGTTCCGGTGCATGTGCTATATACGTACCTATCGCCGCCCCGGTGCACGTGCTATATACGTCCATATCGCCGCCCCGGTGCGCGTGCTATATATGTACTGACTGCCGCCGCAGAGCGCATGCTATGTACGTACTTATTGCTGCCCATGTGTACATGTTATATACGTAGCTATCGCCACCCCTAAATTCTGAATACGTACCTATAGCCGCCCCGGTGTGGAAGCTAAATAGGTACTAATTGCTGCCCCGGTGCGAATGCTAAATACATACCTATCGCCGCCCCGGTGTGAATTCTAAATACGTACCTATCACCGCCCCGGTGTGAATTCTAAATACGTACCTATCGCTGCCCCGGGTCGGAAGCTAAATACGTACATATCGCCACCCTGGTGCGAATGCTAAATACATACCTATCGCCGCCCCGGTGTGAATGCTAAATACATACCTATCGCCACCCTGGTGTAAATGCTAAATACGTACCTATCGCCGCCCCGGTGTGAATGCTAAATACATACCTATCGCCGCCCCGGTGTGAATGCTAAATACATACCTATCGCCGCCCCGGTGTGAATGCTAAATACGTACCTATCGCCGCTCCGGTGTGAATTTTAAGTACGTACCGTTCGCCGCCCCGGTGCGCGTGCTATATACGTACCTATCGCCGCCCCGGTGTGAATTTTAAATACGTACCTTTCGCCGCCCCGGTGCGCGTGCTATATACGTACCTATCAGCGCCCTGGTGCACGTGCTATATATGAACCGATCGCTGCCCCAGTGCACATGCTAAATACATTCCTATCACCGCCCCGGTGCACATATTATATACATACTTATTGCCGCCGATGTGCACATGCTATATACGTACTTATCGCCACCGCTGAATGCTAAATAAGTACCTATCTCCGCCCAGGGGTGAATGCTAAATACGTACATATTGCCGCCCCGATGTGCATACACCATATGTACCTATCACTGCCCCAGTGTGAATACTAAATATGTACATATCGCCGCCCCTGTGCGAATGCTGAATACGTACCTATCGCAACCCCAGGGCGAATGCTAAATACGTAACTATCGCCACCCCTATACACTACTATATACGTACCTATGCCACCCCAGGGCACATACTATATATAAACCTATCGCCGGCCTGGTGCGCATAATATATTCGTACCTATCGCGGCTCTGGTGTGCATACTACATACTTACCTATCTCTGCAAGAGTGCACATACTCTATATGTACCTATCTCCAGCCCAGTTCGCACACGTAAGAACTCATATTAGTGCACCCCTGTCGTGTTTGAAAAACAAAATAGTGTTCATTCATGTATTGTCACTATCATAAATATACATAATTTTAGTTAAAAACAGAAAAAAAGAAATGTTTTTGCCTCCCCCAACGAACCTTTTTTTCCATCCTCCCACATACTTAGAAATATTTTTAATTTAAAAGAAATAAAAAAGAAAAGAAAATTTTTTGACTCGCCCCAAAAATTTTATGTTCCCCCCATACATAGAAATATTTTTAGTTTAAAAAAAGAAAAAAAATATTTTTTTAGCTCCCCCGCCCCGAAAATTTTTTTTTCATCCTGCCCCATACATATAAATATTGTCAATGAAAAAGATAAAAGAAAAGGAAAAAAATGTTGCCCCCCACCCCAATTTTTTTTTACACTCCCGGTGCGCATGCTATATTCGTACTTATGGCATCCCATGTGCACATGCTATATACGTTCCTATCGCCACCGCTGAATGCTAAATACGTACCTATAGTCTCCTCGGTGCGAATGCTAAATAGGTACCTATCGCCGCCCCGGTGCGAATGGTAAATACGTTTATATCGCCGCTAAAAATTTCCACGACCACCAATCTCTCCAGGCCCCCCAACTTTTTTTTACTCTCGCCCAACCCTGAGTAATATTTTTAGTTCCAAAAATAAAAAAATAAAAAAATTTGGCCCGACCCCTAAAAAGTTGTCCTGACCTCTAAACATTTCCCCGAGCCCCCAATCTCTTCAGAACGGCCCCAACTTTTTTATTATTCTCTCCCAATCCTAAGAAATATGGTTAGTTAAAAAAATAAAAAAACAAAAAAAATTTGGCTCGACCTATAAAAAGTTTGTCCTGACCCCTAAAAATTTCCCCGACCCCCCCAATCTCTCCAGCCCCCCCCACAGTTTTTTTACTCTCGCCCACCCTGAGTAATATTTTTGTTCAAAAAATAAAAAAATTTGGCCCGACCACTTAAAAGTTTGTCCTGACCCCTGAAAATTTCTCCGACCCCCCAATCTCTCCAGCCCCCATCAATTTCTTTTACTCTCCCAAACATGAGAAATATTTTGAGTTCAAAGAAAAAACAAAAATTTGGCCTGACCCCTAAAATTTTCCCCGACCCCCTAATCTCTCCAGCCCCCCCCCCCCCCTCCAACTTTTTTTCACTCTTCCCCTGAGGAATATTTTAAGTTCAAAAAAAGAAAAAAAAAAATTTGGCCGGACCCCTAAAGAATTTGGCCTGACCCTTAAATTTTCCCCGACCCCCTAATCTCTCCAGCCCCCCCACCAACTTTTTTTTCAGTGTCCCACAACCCTGAGAAATATTTTAAGTTAAAAAAAAATAAAATGAAAAATTTGGCCTGACCCCTAAAAAATTTGTCCTGACCCCTAAAAATTAATTGTGTTTTTAAACGATGAAATATTCCCCATGGACCCCTAAGGGCTGGGTTAATAGATTCGAGAATACTCTCATCATCTTATTCTGTGAATTTTACATAAGAATACACTTTTATATGTTATGTATATATTCTCTAACCTTGTTTTAAACACCTTAATTTTGTTTTTAAACGTGAGTTAACGCACTTCCTTAGCTACCCTCTAAAAAATAAATTTCATTAAAAAACATTAATTGGTTTATGAACTTGAGGTATTACGTAATTAAATTACAATATGACTCAGCAATTTCAAATTACTATAAAATATAATGAAAAATAAATGAAAAGCCCCCTTCCCCCCGATGAAATATTCCCCATGGACCCCTAAGGGCTGGGTTAATAGATTCGAGAATACTCTCATCATCTTACTCTGTGAATTTTACATAAGAATACACTTTTATATGGTATGTATATATTCTCTAACCTTGTTTTAAACACCTTAATTTTGTTTTTAAACGTGAGTTAACGCACTTCCTTAGCTACCCTCTAAAAAATAAATTTCATTAAAAAACATTAATTGGTTTATGAACTTGAGGTATTACGTAATTAAATTACAATATGACTCAGCAATTTCAAATTACTATAAAATATAATGAAAAATAAATGAAAATTCCCCCCCCCCCTCGATGAAATATTCCCCATGGACCCCTAAGGGCTGGGTTAATAGATTCGAGAATACTCTCATCATCTTACTCTGTGAATTTTACATAAGAATACACTTTTATATGTTATGTATATATTCTCTAACCTTGTTTTAAACACCTTAATTGTGTGTTTTAAACGTGAGTTAACGCACTTCCTTAGCTACCCTCTAAAAATAAATTTCATTAAAAAACATTAATTGGTTTATGAACTTGAGGTATTACGTAATTAAATTACAATATGACTCAGCAATTTCAAATTACTATAAAATATAATGAAAAATAAATGAAAAGCCCCCCCCCCCCATGAAATATTCCCCATGGACCCCTAAGGGCTGGGTTAATAGATTCGAGAATACTCTCATCATCTTACTCTGTGAATTTTACATAAGAATACACTTTTATATGTTATGTATATATTCTCTAACCTTGTTTTAAACACCTTAATTGTGTGTTTTAAACGTGAGTTAACGCACTTCCTTAGCTACCCTCTAAAAATAAATTTCATTAAAAAACATTAATTGGTTTATGAACTTGAGGTATTACGTAATTAAATTACAATATGACTCAGCAATTTCAAATTACTATAAAATATAATGAAAAATAAATGAAAAGCCCCCCCCCATGAAATATTCCCCATGGACCCCTAAGGGCTGGGTTAATAGATTCGAGAATACTCTCATCATCTTACTCTGTGAATTTTACATAAGAATACACTTTTATATGTTATGTATATATTCTCTAACCTTGTTTTAAACACCTTAATTGTGTGTTTTAAACGTGAGTTAACGCACTTCCTTAGCTACCCTCTAAAAAATAAATTTCATTAAAAAACATTAATTGGTTTATGAACTTGAGGTATTACGTAATTAAATATGACTCAGCAATTTCAAATTACTATAAAATATCATCAAAAATAAATGAAACGCCCCCCCCCCCCCGATGAAATATAAATGCACATTGGTCTTTATTATAGATAAATATAAATGCACATTGGTCTTTATTATAGATACAAATAAATGCACATTGGTCTTTATTATAGATACAAATAAATGCACATTGGTCTTTATTATAGATACAATTAAATGCACATTGGTCTTTATTATAGATTTTCTTAATATCCCCCCCCCCCAAGAAAAAAATTGGCCTGAGGCGCTCACACCGGCGAATGCCGTCACCCCCCTCCCAATTTGGCATGAAAGGAGGAGGTAATGCCTATCATGATAACGGAAGGGAGGGGGAGGAATATTAGCGTCTATTAAAAGGTTGTAGTGTGAGTGAATTTCTTCCTGACACTTTGCATTATTTTTCAAATTATCTGCCACTCTCTGACGTCATGATGACCTGATATAACCGGACACAATTTAGAGCAAGACCGGGTACATCCGGCAAGGGATTATGGGACAGGTGCGGATATGATTGAGCAACCCTTGTTTCACTACACACACTTAACATAGGATTCCTATGTTGTTATTGATGCATCCGGACAGAAGTTATTGGATGATCTGATACAACCGGACACAATTTAGGGCAAGACCGGGTACATCCGGCAAGGGATTATGGGATGTTTACAGTGACTGCATTTTTATCGGATTAGTACACAAATACATTAGAGTAATTTACTCCTCTCCAGGAGTTAGGCACAAGGCCAGTTTTTATCCTACTCCCACCAGTAAGATGTGACCCAAGCTCGGGTCGGAAAGTGGGTGTTGAAAAGCCAGCGGCCGAGAGGTGAAATACATTAGATTATTTCGAATATGTTAAAAAAAATGGCGTATAAAAGCTATGTTGAATTAGAAAAAAACGGCCTAGAGGAGTCTAAAAAATTTTGTTGATATTTAAAACTCATGTAATAATTTGTTAAATAGTATTGTACAATGTTTGTTGAAAGAAAATCATAGTTATTATTACTTGTTAATTTATTAAAGTAATTTGAACAGTGTATAGTGGATAGGCTGCTGTACTGCAGTAGATTTGTTATAAATAATCCAGTAAATCGCATCAAACTTTTTAAGCTTTGTCGGCCTTTTGGCTAAGATCAGAGTGTAGTATCTGTTCTCAGATAAAACATTCTCGTTTTCCCAAAGACCAGGCTTTCCGCTTACCTAGCCTTGCGGCGAGGTTCAAAGCGTTTTTCTTTGACCAAGCCCCCTTTTGGGGCTTTTGTCACCTTTTTTGTCCCCTCTTGGGACTTTTCTCTTTTCTTCTTTTCCCTGACTGTTGGGCTGACTTAAGCAGCTGGCAGGTTTCGGGGAGACTGACGAACCCGTAAAACGGTGAAGGTCTCTTCGTCTCCGAATCGGCGGGTCTAGTCCGACAGTCAGGTTCGTTCGCCCCTCTTGGGCCATTAATTATTTTTTATTCTTTCTTTCAGCGTCTGTCTGAGGTGCGCACTTAAGCAGCTGGCAGGTTTCGGGGAGACTGACGAACCCGTAAAACGGTGAAGGTCTCCTCGTCTCCGAATCGGCGGGTGTCGTGCCTCTTACAGACCCGTTTATAGATGGAAGCCACCCGGGCTTCAAAAAACTGTGTTGTCGTTGACAACAGCGAGGAAGGTGTGACCGCGGAGGGCACCTTGTTAGATTTGGTGAATCGTACTGCTGAGTACGACCTAATGATGGTGGGGATAACCGTGCCGAGCGGTTCTCCGACCTGGAAGGGGGGTTGCACACCCGAGTGCGCCCCGGTCGTGTTGGAGGGGGGTGGCACACCCGAGTGCGCCTCAGTCGTGTTGGAGGGGGGTTGCACGCCCGAGTGCGCCCCAGTCGTGTTGGAGGGGGGTTGCACACCCGAGTGCGCCCCAGGAGGTGTTGCCTCGCCGGGCACCTCAGTTTCGGTTATGGGGGGGGTCGCACCGAGCGGCACTCCAGTCGGGTCGTTTTCTATGGCAGGGGGTAGCATGCCCGAATGCACCCAAACCATAAGTTTTGGCGAATTCAGTGACACCCCATTCTTTAATCAGAAGCCAATAAGAAAGTGCCAGTCTCTGGACTTGGAGGTGGCACAGAGACAGTATAGGCCAAAGTCGTTTCTTGGGTGCTCCTCGGGGGGATCATCAACCGACAGCTCTGAGGGAGACGAGAGTAGGCCTGAAAGACCAAGACTTAGGAAAGGGGCCAAAAAGGTCTTGCCAGAAAAGACACTTAATAAGGACTCCAAAGGAACCACATCGACGTGGGGACCCCAGGCCCAGAAGACTCCAGAGGAGTATAGGCGACTCTTCAGAGATAAATACGCCGACTTCACCGATGGAAGTACAATCAAAGTAGTCCCGGGCACTCTGGAGAGACTAAAGAGACGAATAGTCTCATTGGTTACAACTGATACAAAGACGAAGGGGCTGACTGGGGTCCCCAAGGACAAAATAATGAAAATACTTGGGGATCTGAAGATCCCAGCTACTTACGTAGTAAAGCGATCATACGCTATGTATGATATTCTGCTCCCTAACGTGGCAGAAGCCGAAAGAGTGGCGAAATGGGAGCATACGAGTAACGGGATAAAATTGACTCCCGAATATTTATCCAAGAGGAGGACAACTGTGTCAGTTCTCGGCGTCCCATGCTGTGTCGCCTTCGAACACATAGGCGCCATTATGTCACAGTATGGCGACGTTGAGGCAGTGTTCCCAGTCCGTGGTCCCCGAAATATCCAGACGGGGGACTACAAAATCCTTATGCGACTCACCCGTGAAGGATTCCGGGAGATACCGGCGCAGCTATACTGCGAAACCTGGTCGATGCCAGTGATAGTGGAGGGAAGGAGGCCGGTTTGTTGGCACTGTCAGACGTCGGGGCATATGGCAAAGGAGTGCCCCAAAAGGAACCCACCAAAGACCCCGGTGGCAGTGCCAACAGTGACAACAAATGTCCCAAAACCAACAGAACCAACAGTACCGGAAAAAGTACCGGAAGTACCGGAAGAAGAAAAAGGTTGGAACAAGGTGGCAGCCAAGAAGGGGAAAAAGACGACTCCAAGCACGAGCGAGAAACCCGCTAAACACCCAACCGCAGCAGGAGATCAGCCTGCACCTGCGGTCAAACGGAAGTTTCAGTTCCCCTCATCAGGATCAGACGAAAATAACGACTCTGAGGAGGACATGACTGTGGAAGGAGTACCGCCGGTCCAGAAGCCCAAGAAGGACACCAGGGCAAAGAAGAGCCGAGACCAGAAAGCGACATGTCCAGACAAGGAAATCGTTCAACCACCCAAACCCCAATCTCCAGAACCCGAAGTTGTGGTTGAACGAAATACCCCTCCCCAATCCAACACCCCTGAAGAGATATCCATGGCCGTAGCATCGGCCGAGGCAGATGAACCGCCTAAAAGCCCATATAAAACTGCCAAACAACCAGAGGCAGCTGTAGCCGACAAGGTAGCGGCGGAGGAAGCTGTTGCCGACAAGGTAGCGGCGGAGGAAGCTGTTGCCGACAAGGTAGCGGCGGAGGAAGCTGTTGCCGACAAGGTAGCTATGGAGGAAACTGTTGCTGACGAGGAAGTGCCGGAAGAAGTTACGGCGAAAACTGAACCCACTCCTCCACCAGTTAGACGAGAAAGATCCCGGAAGCTCCCTTTCCTGCCTGGGGGAAGAATTTGTGAGGCGGACGCAACACTTGTCCAGTCGGACCTAAGTAATAGGCAGAGGGGTTATCTGAAACAGTTGGGAGCGTTCACACATGTGAAAGGAAAAAGAGTTGATAACCCTCTGAACTTCCGGGATGCCCCAATGATAACTACCTTTATCAGGCATGATAAAGGTAGTAGGGCACGCGCCCTTTGGAGAATGGTGGAGGAGGGAAGGATGGCTATTCCGGGGGTTACCTTAGTTGACGAGGAGCATCCATCAAAAAAGAAATTGGCTTCGAAATGTCCGGGGAGGGTCCCCATTTATGTTCATCCCTCATTTTTTCGGGCTTTAAAGCTAACCTTTCCCCTGGACGTGGGAGGTCTGGCTCGAGACGGACGGATTTCGTCCGAACTGCTGACTGGCAGTCTTGGTCAGGCCTTCGGCGTCCTCACTCCCGAGGACTTTAGGCCCGTCTGCGACATATAAATAAAGGATAATGGCTTTAAACCTGGCCACATTGAATGTGAGGGGCATGAGATCTCGAAGCAAGGCTGTTCGCGTGCTGAGGGATCTCGTGGCCCTTAAGGTAGATATAGCTGCGATCGAGGAGACCCACTTCGTTTCGTATGGGGATTGTGATGTGCTGACTGACGACTATGACGTCATCTCAGCATATGGCAATGTCCGTAGTTGTGGTGTCTCTTTGCTAGTGAGACGCACTCTGTCCGCGACAGTGCGCGTTGTTCATACGGATGCGGAAGGACGGTTGGTCGTAGTCGATGTTGCCGTT
Source organism: Sepiola atlantica (assembly GCA_963556195.1). Classification (NCBI taxonomy): domain Eukaryota; kingdom Metazoa; phylum Mollusca; class Cephalopoda; order Sepiida; family Sepiolidae; genus Sepiola; species Sepiola atlantica. Next base: position 135,786,351 of record OY744527.1, on the reverse strand, counting down.
GACAGCAGCAAGTTTCGGATCGTTGCGGTTTATGCGCCTAACGCTGTTGGTGAGAGGGTTTCCTTTTTTCGACGGTTGGAGACGTTTCTCGGGGGTCCGGAGCGTGTAGTATTAATGGGGGATTGGAATGCCATCCTTGACCCCAAGATAGATAAGGTCGGGGGTAATAGAGGGTCGGATAGGTGTGATAGCAGTCTGTCTGACCTGATCGCCTCATGCGATCTTGTCGACAGATTTCGCGTTGATCACCCAGGGCGGGAGATGTGGACGTGGCATACTAGCGCGGCCTTCTGTTCGAGTACTTACTTGGACAGAATGTTAGTTAGAAGAGGCGACATAGATTTCTTATCTTGTCCCACGTTCACTTGGTTAGGTCACTCGGACCATAAATTGGTTATGGCCCGTTTGAGTTTAAGCGATAGGCCTAGGTTAGCTGGGTACTGGAAGTTGAATACCTCCTTACTGGAGATACCCGACTTCCGGGACAAGCTAACGTTACTACTTCAGCGGGCTTTAGTGGGGGCGGTTATCGGGAGTAGTTGGTGGGTGAAAACTAAGGTTTATGTTAGACGCTTTTGTGTCCGCTATAGCCAGCGCCTCGCTCAAGATAGGGCTAGGACACAGAAGCGTGTAGATGATAAGATGACCCGGGCGGTGGCTGGGGGGGATCCCCTAGAGATAGCCTTAATTAAGGGGGACCTCAATCGCTTGGCTAGCGAGCGATATGAAGGTCAAGTAGTTCGAGCTAGGTTAAAGAAAGTCTCTAACGAAGCTGTGAACGTTGACGCTGTTGAGCGTAAGGCTGCTTTACGTCGTGGCTCGGATGGGTACATTCGGAAGGTGAATAACCTGGAAGGACATACCCTGGTATCTACTCGTGAGATTTGCGAGGGGTTCCGCGAGCATTTGGAGGATCGCTTCACCCAACTACCCAGACTCCGCGGCCAGGAGTTTGACAGCTATTTGGCTGACTCGCCCCGCCTAGAGGCGGCCCGAGCAGCTGGCTGTGATGGGGACGTTACAGAGGGTGAGATCATTACTGCGTTGAAGCAGGTCGGCTACAACAAATCTCCAGGACTCGATGGTCTGCCATACGAAGTTTACTTGAGGCTGTCGCCCATGTTTGTTCCTCTTCTGAAGGATGTGTTTAACCACTGGTTTGTTCAGGGCTCGATCCCTGGGCAGGTTACCAAAGGAGTGGTCACATTGTTGAAGAAGGGGGGCCAACCTGGTGGGGGGAATTTAGATGATTACAGGCCCATAACTCTGCTAAACACAGAGTTAAAGATTTTGGCCCGTGTTCTTGCGAATCGTTTGCAGGTTGTTATCGCTGACTTGATCGAACCTGAGCAGAACTATGCTGTGAAGGGGAGGTCAATTCAAAACAATTTGCATCTGGTTCGCACGATCCTAGAGGGTATAGAAGACGACACTGAAGCCGCGCTGATCAATTTAGATCAGTCCAAGGCTTTCGATAGGGTCGACCATGGTTTCTTGGAATCTGTTCTAGAGGCTGCCGGTTTTAATCCGGACTTCCGCAAGTGGGTCTCGATTCTGTACCGTCTGCCGACGGTAGCGGTGCAAGTAAACGGTAGGCTTTCGGAGTCGTTCGTGGTTTCTCGTTCGGTACGTCAGGGTTGTCCGCTGTCGCCCCTGCTTTATGTCCTGGCGTTGGAGCCCTTCCTTCGCAAATTAAGGGACGGGGCGGCAACACCAGTCCTGCGCGGAATCGCTATCCCTCCTCACTATGCGCGAGCCAGGGTTTCCGCGTATGCCGATGATGTCACCGTTTTTGTGTCCAGCCGTGAAGACATAGAAGCGGTGATTAAGGCGCTCGCTCGGTACGAAGAAGTGACAGGGGCCATTGTCAACCGCAGCAAGTCCAATGGCCTGCGTTTGGCTGCCTGGAGCGGAGAGACCGCACTTCCAGGTGACTTCAACTGGACCGATGGCCCGGTTCGGATCCTTGGTGTTTGGTTCGGACCGGGTCTCCAGCTGGAGAAGAATTGGTCGGAAGTACAGGCAAAGGTCGAATCGTCTGTGAGGACTTGGATTCGAAGGAAACTTTCCTTGAAGGGGAGAGCGGAGGCGTGCGCCACTTACGTCTTTCCTCTCATCCTTTACCGACTGTCTGTACTCCCGCTGCCTGCGGACCGCCTTCTTGCTTTCACGCGCTTGCTCTTTTCACTTCTGTGGAATGGGCGGAAAGCATACGTCCGCAGACAGGTCTGTACGCAACGTCCGTGTGATGGAGGCTTGGGGATGCCTGACTTGGCAAGTCATAGACATGCTGAGAGACTGGCTTTCCTGAGTCGTACTTTGACGGAAGAAGCTCCGTGGGTCCCTGCGGTTGAGGACGCCTTTCCCAACCTCATACCCGACCACTCGGTCGAAGGTCGACGTAGGCCAAGAGGAGAGTCGCTGTTCGTCACCGAATGCCGAGCCGCGCTTAAGGCGTTGCCGGGGTCCAGTGACCTTGCCCGGTCTAGGAAGAGACTGTATCGGGATCTAGTGGAGGGGTCCGCTTCGGATCCACTTGGGAGACGGCTTGGATTGTCGACGGAGGAGGCTCGCTCCCAGTGGAGTTGGGCGCCAGGCCAGAGTTATCTCAACAATTCTGAGTACTCTCTGACCTGGCGACTTGTTCGGAACGCACTGCCCCTCTATGGCAGATTATGCAGGGATGGCATAAGGGACGTCCCCTTGTGCCCGCGCTGTGAAGACAATGAGGAAGAAACGGCCGAGCACGCCTTCTTCACTTGCAGAAAATTACGTCTTCTCTGGGAGTATGTCAGAGAGGTAACGGCTCGCATCGACGCCGAGCAGCCGCTGGTCCTGGATGTAGCATTCGTCATCAACAACGTAGCACCGCCGTGGTCTAGAGAGAAGCGAATGGTGTTTCTTGTGATCCTGGCCGTAGCTAGGTTAGTGACGTGGGTTACACGTCTAGATGAGGTTCATGGGGTTGGGTCTGTTTCGGATCGTGATCTGGTTGTTTACTTTAAGCATCAGCTTAAAGTGAAAATCAGATGCGATTGGAAACGACTACATCGCATGGAGTTCAATAGAAGATGGGTGCACAACACTAGTTTGTGCATTCGACGAGGGTCCAGGTTTGAATACGTTTTCCCGCCTTAGCATGGCGCAGACGGTACTGGGTCCTACGGAACCCAGCCCAGTATAAAACAAAATTATTTTTTATTAGCCTAGTCGAACTATAAGCTAGTAGGAGTAAATGATGTCCTGTCCCAACTTTGTTTTTTCTGCAGGCACTAGAGAGCTTCCAAAGATGCCCACTCCACATATTTATTTTGTCCCCGGCTGATGAAACCCTTGGCAATATTATCTTGGAAGACGCCATCCATTCCCGTACCCAGATCTCGATTAATTTATTTTCAGAACGCCCCGCTTTATTCCCACTCCCATTTAGGGGTCGACCTGCTTGTTTTCGGCTTTGAGCCGGAAAACAGTGGGCGGTCCGCACTTAGCAAGAGGGTAGGGAAGGGTCCTACTAACCACCCCTTATCATTTTATTTGGTTCTTTATTTTTCTTTCTTTTTGGGTGTTTTTAATGTGTATCCCAATCCCACGTTATTTCATGGTTTCATGTATCATTTTGGGGATATTTTAAGTAGGGTTAAGCCATAGAGTGACTGTGAATTTTTTAGTGTGAATGTCTAGCTTAGGGTAGAGTAGGTTTTTGTCATTGTGCATTTTCTGTGCTTTTTGTCAAATAAAAAATGTCTTTGTTTTGTCTTTGTTTGAAATAAAAAATGTCAAACTGTTGTTTTTTTTTTTTTTAAATGTCACAATGACCCCCGACCCCCACCTTCCCCCCTTCCACAGTGGGCTTTTATGCCTAAGGTGGTATGCATTCTGGGAATGTAATCTTAACTCTAGGAGTTAATGTTTCCCAGGATGCATCCATCTAAATAAATTGTCGGCCTTTTGGCTAAGATCAGAGTGTAGTATCTGTTCTCAGATAAAACATTCTCGTTTTCCCAAAGACCAGGCTTTCCGCTACCGGGCCCGTTGGCTAGGTTTAAAGCGTTTTCTTGCCCCCTTTTGGGGCTTTTTTCACTTTTTTCCTCCCCCTTTTGGGGATTTTTTCTCTTTTTTTTTATGATCTTTCTAGTTCCTCCCCCGTTGGGGAGGCAGCTCCCACTTGGTTTTAGAGCTAATTTCTCACTTTTCTCTATCTAGTTCCAGCTCCCACTTGGTTTTAGAGCTAAGTTTTTTTTTGTTTTTTTTTGTTTTTTTTTCACTTTTCTATTTCTTGTAGCCACTTTTTTGGCAATTAATATTAATTAATTCTTTTTTCAGAGTCTGACTGCTTGTCCCAACTTAAGCAGCCGGCAGGTTCGGGGAAGACTCACGTGCCTTTTGGCGACGGTCTCCCTGATTCCGAATCAGCGGGTTGTGGTCGGCAGACAGACACAGATTGAGATGGAGGCCACCTTGGTCTCAAAAGCCAGAGCTGTCTTGGCTAAAGACAGCGAGAGGGGTGTGGCCGCGAAGGGCGCCCCAGTTGCGAGTTCGGTGAGTGTTGCGTCGAGCGACACTCCAGTCCAGTCGAGGGGAGACACGCTCGAGTGCTCCCCAGGAGGTGTTGCCCCGCAGGGCACCTCTGGAGCTTTGTTGGGGAGTGTCGTGCCGTGCGATACTCCAGTTCGGTCGGGGGGAGACACGCTCGAGTGCTCCCCAGGAGGTGTTGCCTCGCAGGGCACCTCTGGAGCTTTGTTGGGGAGTGTCGTGCCGTGCGATACTCCAGTTCGGTCGGGGGGAGACACGCTCGAGTGCTCCCCAGGAGGTGTTGCCACGCAGGGCACCTCTTCATCGCGACGAGGGAGTGTCGCGTCGAGCGACAATCCATCGTTGTCGGATTTCCTTTTGGAAATGGAGACGCCAGCGGTTCCAAGAGTATTGGTGTCTCCGAAAGTTTTCTTCCAAGGGTATGATGATACCCCTTTTCATAATAGTAAACTAACGAAAAGCCAGTCGTGGGACTTAAAGGTGGCGGAACAAAACTACCGCCCAGGTTTATTTGTAGGGTGCTCTTCAGGGGATTAAAGTCTATCAGGGGGAGAGGGCCCAAGTAAACCAGCTCACAGACCGGAAAGGAGGAAGGGGATCGCGGCTAATGAACCATGGCCAAGGCTGTCCAACTCTGGTTCGCGGATCCCCAATAAAAAGAAGATCGAGGTAACGGCTTCCGCTAAACCCACTAGTTCAGTGTGGGGGCCCAAACAGCAGAAGACTCCTGAACATTATAGGAGAGTGTTCGAGGAAAAATACAAGGAGTTCACTGAAGGAAACACAGTGAAGCTGCCTCCAGGAACGCTGGAAAATTTGAGGAAGAGGATCATCTCCTTCGTAACTTTGGACGCAAAGGCGAATGGGTTGGTAGGAGTCCTGAAGGAGAGAGTCATGGAAGCACTGGTGGGCTTGAAGATCCCAGCTTCCTATATCCTCAGGAAAAGCTTTGCAATGTGGGACGTGCTGCTCCCAACCCAGGAGGTAGCAGAAAAGCTAGCAATGGGCGGAGACGTAGTCTGGAAGGGCATGAAATTAAGACCCGAATATATGGAAAGGAGAAGCGCGTCAGTTTCGGTTCTCGGCGTCCCATGCTGCATCGACTCCGACCATCTGGGAGCGATAATGTCGCAGTATGGCGACGTCGAGGAGGTGGTGCCGACTCGCGGAATGCATGGTATTCTGACAGGAGAATACAGGCTGAAGATGAGGGTCAACCGGCAGGGATTTCAGGCGATTCCAGCACAGTTAAAATGCGAATCCTGGTCTATGTCGATCATCGTGGAGGGAAGAAGGCCACATTGCTGGCGCTGTCAGACGCCAGGGCATGTGGCAAAGGACTGCCCCCAAAGAATAACAGCAAAGCCCCCAGCGGCTGTTCCCCAAAAAGCGCCAGCAGTGTCGGCATCATCGTCAGCAGCAGTAGACAAGGAGTCCACAGAGAAGGGGAGGAAGCCCACCCCGACCCCTATACCAACCAAGGGGAGACCGATGCCTGCAGCTTTGAAAAGGAAGCTGACAGCACTCTCATCAGAATCGGAGGAAGATGGAAAGGAGGTGGAAGCAGCAATGGAGCCCCCCAAAAGAAAGGACCCAAAAGCAAAAAAAGTCCGGGAGTCAGCAAGAGAGGAGGAAAACACTAAATCTTTAGCCCCCTCCGAGTCAATGGAACAGGAAAATGTTCCTCTCAAGTTTTACACTCCCTTAAACAGCCCTCGGGATAGGTCCCCAGTGTCGACGAGACAGAGGGAAGAGGAGGCTCCCATCCCAGTAGCGCCGCCGGCCTCTGAACCAGGAGGAGCGGCTGAGGGAGTCATGCCAGAAGTCGTTCCAGGAAGAAAGCAAGAGGTCATTCCAGAAGTCGTCCCGGTACCACCTCCTCCTACGCCAGTGAGACGAGAGAAGACTAGGAGGTTCCCCTTTCTGCCGGGGGTAAGGATCTGTGAGGCGGATTCATTAAAGGTCCAATCAGACCTCAATGAAAGGCAGAGGCGATATATTAAGCAGCTGGAGAGCTTCACCCACGTAGGAGGAAAACAGGTGCAAGACCCCCGAAATTTTAAAAATGCACCCAAAATTATAACGTTTGTGAGGCAGGAAACCGGGAACGGGAGGGAGAAAGCATTATGGAGAATGCTTAGGGCGGCCAAGGACGCAATCCCGGAGCAACCCCTTATAGAAGAGGAGCACCCTTCATTTAAGGAAATTAAGTCCAAATGTAGTGGGAGGGTCCCCATTTATGTTCACCCCTCATTTTTTCGGGCTTTAAAATTAACTTTCCCCGTGGACGTGGGAGGTTTGGCACGAGACGGACGGATTTCGTCCGAACTGCTGACCGGCAGTCTCGGTCAGACCTTCGGCGTCCTCACTCCCGAGGACTTTAGCCCCGTGTGTGACACTAATTGATGGGGACCACAAATTTAAACTTGGCTTGTTGGAATGTGAGGGGCATGAGATCCCGAAGCAGGGCTGCTCGCGTGCTGAGGGATCTCGTGGCCCGTGAGGTAGATGTAGCTGCGATTGAAGAGACCCACTTCGATTCGTATGGGGATTGTGATGTGCTGACTGACGACTATGACGTCTACTCAGCATATGGCGATGCTCATAGTTGTGGCATCTCTTTGTTAGTGAGACGCACCCTGCCTGCGGCGGTGAGCGTTGTTCATGCGGATGCGGTGGGACGACTGGTCGTGGTCGATGTTGCCGTTGAAAACAGCAAGTTTCGGATCGTTGCGGTTTATGCGCCCAACATTGCTGGCGAGAGGGTTTCCTTTTTTCGACGGTTGGAGGCGTTCCTCAAGGGTCCGGAGCGAGTAGTTTTAATGGGGGACTGGAATGCCATCCTAGACCCCAAGATAGATAAGGTCGGTGGGAATAGAGGGTCGGCGAGGTGGGAAAGCAGTCTGTCTGACCTGATGGCCTCATGCGATCTTGTCGACAGATTTCGCGTTGATCACCCAGGGCGGGAGATGTGGACGTGGCATACTAGCGCGGCCTTCTGTCCGAGTACTTACTTGGACAGAATGTTAGTTAGAAGAGGCGACGTAGATTTCATATCTTGTCCCACGTTCACTTGGTTAGGACATTCGGACCATAAATTGGTTACGGCCCGGTTGAACTTAAGTGATAGGCCTAGGTTGGCTGGGTACTGGAAGTTTAATACCTCCTTACTGGAGATACGAGACTTCCGGGAACAGCTAACGTTACTACTCCAGCGGGGATTAGTGGGGGTGGTTATCGGGAGTAGGTACTGGGTTAAAACTAAGGCTCAGGTTAGAAACTTTTGTGTCCGCTACAGCCAGCGCCTCGCTCAAAATAGGGCTAGGACGCAAAAGCAAGTAGAGGATAAGATGACCCGGGCGGTGGCTGGGGGGGATCCCCTAGAGATAGCATTAATTACGGGGGACCTCAATCGCTTGGCTAGCGAGCGATATGAAGGTCAAGTAGTTAGAGCTAGATTAAAGAAAGTCTCTAACGAAGCCGTGAACGTTGACGCTGTTGAGCGTAAGGCTGCTTTACGTCGTGGTTCGGATGGGTACATTCGGAAGGTGAAAAACCTGGAAGGACATACCCTGGTATCGTCTCGTGAGATCTGTGAGGGGTTCCGTGAGCATTTAGAGGAACGCTTCACCCAACTGCCCAGACTCCGCGGCCAGGAGTTTGACAGCTATTTGGCTGACTCGCCCCGCCTCGAGGCGGCTCGAGCAGCTGGCTGTGATGGCAGGATTACGGAGGGCGAGATCGTTACTGCGTTGAAGCAGGTCGGCTTGAACAAATCTCCGGGACTCGATGGTCTGCCGTACGAAATGTATTTGAGGCTGTCGCCCATGTTTGTCTCAATTCTGAAGGATGTGTTTAACCACTGGTTTGTTCAGGAGTCAATCCCTGGACAGGTAACCAAAGGAGTGGTCACATTACTGAAGAAGAGGGACCAACCTGGTGGGGGAAATTTAGACGACTACAGGCCCATAACTCTGCTAAACACAGAGTTAAAGATTTTGGCCCGCGTTCTTGCGAACCGCCTGCAGGTTGTTATCGGTGATTTGATCAAGCCTGAGCAGAACTTTGCTGTGAAGGGGAGGTCGATTCAGAACAACTTGCATTTGATTCGCATGATCATAGAGGGGACAGAAGACGACGCTGAAGCCGCGCTGATCAATTTAGATCAGTCCAAGGCTTTCGATAGGGTCGACCATGGTTTCCTGAAAGCTGTTTTAGCGGCTGCCGGTTTTGGTCCGGACTTCCGCAGGTGGATCTCTATTCTGTATGACTCGCCGACGGCAGTGGTGCAAGTCAATGGAAAGAGGTCGGAATCGTTCGTTGTTTCTCGGTCGGTACGTCAGGGTTGTCCGCTGTCGCCCCTGCTCTACATCCTGGCGTTGGAACCCTTCCTTCGCAAATTAAGGGATGAGGCGACAACACCAGTCCTGCGCGGGATCGCTATCCCTCCTCGCAAAGCGCGAGTCAGGGTTTCCGCGTTTGCCGATGATGTCACCGTTTTCGTGTCGAGCCGTACTGACATTCGAACGGTGATTAAGGCGCTCGCTCGGTACGAAGAAGTGACAGGGGCCATAGTCAACCGCAGCAAGTCGAACGGCCTGCGGTTGGGTGCCTGGAGCGGAGAGACCGCTCTTCCAGGTGACTTCAGCTGGTCGGATGGCCCGGTTCGAATCCTCGGCGTGTGGTTCGGGCCGGGCCTCCAGCTGGAAAAGAACTGGTCGGAAGTACAGACAAAGGTCGAATCGTCGGTCCGGGCTTGGATTCGAAGGAAGCTTTCCTTAAAGGGCAGAGCGGAGGCGTGCGCCACTTACGTCTTTCCTCTCATCCTTTACCGGCTGTCTGTACTACCACTGCCTGCGGCCCGCCTTATCGCTTTCACGCGCTTACTCTTCTCGCTTCTTTGGAAGGGCCGGAAAGCGTACGTCCGCAGACAGGTCTGTACTCAAGTTCCGAGTGTGGGAGGCTTGGGGATGCCTGACTTGGCAAGTCATCGACATGCCGAGAGACTGGCTTTCCTGAGTCGGACTTTGATGGAAGACACTCCGTGGGTCCCTGCGGTCGGGAGCGCCTTTCCCAACCTCATACCCGACCTCTCGGTCGAAGGACGACGTAGGCCGAGAGGGGAGCCCTTGTTCTTCGCCGAATGCCGGGCCGCGCTTAGAGCGTTGCCGGGGTCCAGTAACCTTGCCCGGTCTAGGAAGAGACTATATCGGGATCTAGTGGAGGGTACCGCTTCGGACCCACTTGAGGAGCGGCTTGGATTGTCGAGGGAGGAGGCCCACTCCCAGTGGATATGGGCGCCAGGCCAGAGTTATCTCAACAATTCTGAGTATTCTCTGACCTGGCGACTGGTTCGGAACGCACTGCCCCTCTATGGCAGATTATGCAGAGATGGTTTAAGGGACGTCCCCTTATGCCCGCGCTGTGAAGACAACGAAGAAGAAACGGCCGAGCACGCCTTCTTCACCTGCAGCAAACTTCGACATCTCTGGGGATACGTCAGGGAGGTGACGGCCCGCATCGACGCCGAGCAGCCGATGGTCCTGGATGTAGCATCTGTCATCAACAACGCAGCACCGCCGTGGTCTGGGGAGAAACGAATGGTGTTTCTAGCCATCCTAGCCGTAGCAAGACTAGTGACGTGGGTTACACGTCTTAATGAGGTTCATGGGGTTGGATCTGTTTCGGATCGGGATCTGGTAGTTTACTTTAAACACCAACTTAAAGTGAAGATCAGATGCGATTGGAAACGATTACATCGCATGGATTTCGATAGGAGATGGGTGCATGACACTAGTTTGTGCATCCGACGAGGCGCCAAGTTTGAGTTCGTGTTCCCTCCATAGTTATGGCACACGCGGTACTGGGTTCTACGGAACCCACCCCTGTAGAGTTTTTTGGATTTATTTCAAAAAACTGGTAACCTCTTAAACTAGTAGGAATGAAAGTTATCCTGTCCCTATTTTATTTTTGCCGGCACTAGAGAGCTTCCAGAGATTCCCACTTCCACTGTTTTATTTTGTCCCCGGTCTTTTGAAACCCTTGGCATTACTATCTTGGAAGACGCCATCCACCCCATGATCCCATTCCCGATGAATTTATTTTTTGAACACTCCTCTCTTAAAGTTCCCACTCCCACTTAGTGACCGACCCGCTTGTTTTCGGTCTCGTGCCGGAAAACAGTGGGCGGTCTAACACTTAGTCATGAGGGAAAGCCGGGCCATACTAACTTTTTTACCATTTTATTTCGTTCTTTATTTTTCTTTCTTTTTGGGTGTTTTTAATATTTTTTCCCACTCCCACGATAATTCTTTTTTACATCGATGTTTTTTGGGGATATTGTAAGTAGGGATCAACCCACAGAGTGAATGCGGTATTTTGGTGCAAGAATCTAGTTTGGAGTCAGCAAATGTTCTTTTTTATGTTGTTTGTAAAATTTTGTGAAATAAAAAACATTGAACAGCTTGTCTCACTTATCCCCGACCCCCCCTCCCCCTACATAACGGGCACTATGCCTAAGGTCTGGTGAGTTCCCAAGGTTTGTAAAATCTTCATCTGTAGATAAAGATGAGGGTTGTCCGAAGGAACTCACCTGCCTAAATAAATCGGCCTTTTGGCTAAGATCAGAGTGTAGTATCTGTTCTCAGATAAAACATTCTCGTTTTCCCAAAGACCAGGCTTTCCGCTACCGGGCCCGTTGGCTAGGTTTAAAGCGTTTTCTTGCCACCTTTTGGGGATTTTTTCTCTTTTTTTTTATGATCTTTCTAGTTCCTCCCCCGTTGGGGAGGCAGCTCCCACTTGGTTTTAGAGCTAATTTCTCACTTTTCTCTATCTAGTTCCAGCTCCCACTTGGTTTTAGAGCTAAGTTTTTTTTTGTTTTTTTTTCACTTTTCTCTTTCTTGTAGCCACTTTTTTGGCAATTAATATTAATTAATTCTTTTTTCAGAGTCTGACTGCTTGTCCCAACTTAAGCAGCCGGCAGGTTCGGGGAAGACTCACGTGCCTTTTGGCGACGGTCTCCCTGATTCCGAATCGGCGGGTTGTGGTCGGCAGACAGACACAGATTGAGATGGAGGCCACCTTGGTCTCAAAAGCCAGAGCTGTCTTGGCTAAAGACAGCGAGAGGGGTGTGGCCGCGAAGGGCGCCCCAGTTGCGAGTTCGGTGAGTGTTGCGTCGAGCGACACTCCAGTCCAGTCGAGGGGAGACACGCTCGAGTGCTCCCCAGGAGGTGTTGCCCCGCAGGGCACCTCTGGAGCTTTGTTGGGGAGTGTCGTGCCGTGCGATACTCCAGTTCGGTCGGGGGGAGACACGCTCGAGTGCTCCCCAGGAGGTGTTGCCACGCAGGGCACTTCTTCATCGCGACGAGGGAGTGTCGCGTCGAGCGACAATCCATCGTTGTCGGATTTCCTTTTGGAAATGGAGACGCCAGCGGTTCCAAGAGTATTGGTGTCTCCGGAAGTTTTCTTCCAAGGGTATGATGATACCCCTTTTCATAAAAGTAAACTAACGAAAAGCCAGTCGTGGGACTTAAAGGTGGCGGAACAAAACTACCGCCCAGGTTTTTTTGTAGGGTGCTCCTCAGGGGATGAAAGTCTATCAGGGGGAGAGGGCCCAAGTAAACCAGCTCACAGACCGGAAAGGAGGAAGGGGATCGCGGCTAATGAACCATGGCCAAGGCTGTCCAACTCTGGTTCGCGGATCCCCAATAAAAAGAAGATCGAGGTAACGGCTTCCGCTAAACCCACTAGTTCAGTGTGGGGGCCCAAACAGCAGAAGACTCCTGAACATTATAGGAGAGTGTTCGAGGAAAAATACAAGGAGTTCACTGAAGGAAACACAGTGAAGCTGCCTCCAGGAACGCTGGAAAATTTGAGGAAGAGGATCATCTCCTTCGTAACTTTGGACGCAAAGGCGAATGGGTTGGTAGGAGTCCTGAAGGAGAGAGTCATGGAAGCACTGGTGGGCTTGAAGATCCCAGCTTCCTATATCCTCAGGAAAAGCTTTGCAATGTGGGACGTGCTGCTCCCAACCCAGGAGGTAGCAGAAAAGCTAGCAATGGGCGGAGACGTAGTCTGGAAGGGCATGAAATTAAGACCCGAATATATGGAAAGGAGAAGCGCGTCAGTTTCGGTTCTCGGCGTCCCATGCTGCATCGACTCCGACCATCTGGGAGCGATAATGTCGCAGTATGGCGACGTCGAGGAGGTGGTGCCGACTCGCGGAATGCATGGTATTCTGACAGGAGAATACAGGCTGAAGATGAGGGTCAACCGGCAGGGGTTTCAGGCGATTCCAGCACAGTTAAAATGCGAATCCTGGTCTATGTCGATCATCGTGGAGGGAAGAAGGCCACATTGCTGGCGCTGTCAGACGCCAGGGCATGTGGCAAAGGACTGCCCCCAAAGAATAACAGCAAAGCCCCCAGCGGCTGTTCCCCAAAAAGCGCCAGCAGTGTCGGCATCATCGTCAGCAGCAGTAGACAAGGAGTCCACAGAGAAGGGGAGGAAGCCCACCCCGACCCCTATACCAACCAAGGGGAGACCGATGCCTGCAGCTTTGAAAAGGAAGCTGACAGCACTCTCATCAGAATCGGAGGAAGATGGAAAGGAGGTGGAAGCAGCAATGGAGCCCCCCAAAAGAAAGGACCCAAAAGCAAAAAAAAGTCCGGGAGTCAGCAAGAGAGGAGGAAAACACTAAATCTTTAGCCCCCTCCGAGTCAATGGAACAGGAAAGTGTTCCTCTCAAGTTTTACACTCCCTTAAACAGCCCTCGGGATAGGTCCCCAGTGTCGGCGAGACAGAGGGAAGAGGAGGCTCCCATCCCAGTAGCGCCGCCGGCCTCTGAACCAGGAGGAGCTGCTGAGGGAGTCATGTCAGAAGTCGTTCCAGGAAGAAAGCAAGAGGTCATTCCAGAAGTCGTCCCGGTACCACCTCCTCCTACGCCAGTGAGACGAGAGAAGACTAGGAGGTTCCCCTTTCTGCCGGGGGTAAGGATCTGTGAGGCGGATTCATTAAAGGTCCAATCAGACCTCAATGGAAGGCAGAGGCGATATATTAAGCAGCTGGAGAGCTTCACCCACGTAGGAGGAAAACAGGTGCAAGACCCCCGAAATTTTAAAAATGCACCCAAAATTATAACGTTTGTGAGGCAGGAAACCGGGAACGGGAGGGAGAAAGCATTATGGAGAATGCTTAGGGCGGCCAAGGACGCAATCCCGGAGCAACCCCTTATAGAAGAGGAGCACCCTTCATTTAAGGAAATTAAGTCCAAATGTAGTGGGAGGGTCCCCATTTATGTTCACCCCTCATTTTTTCGGGCTTTAAAATTAACTTTCCCCGTGGACGTGGGAGGTTTGGCACGAGACGGACGGATTTCGTCCGAACTGCTGACCGGCAGTCTCGGTCAGACCTTCGGCGTCCTCACTCCCGAGGACTTTAGCCCCGTGTGTGACACTAATTGATGGGGACCACAAATTTAAACTTGGCTTGTTGGAATGTGAGGGGCATGAGATCCCGAAGCAGGGCTGCTCGCGTGCTGAGGGATCTCGTGGCCCGTGAGGTAGATGTAGCTGCGATTGAAGAGACCCACTTCGATTCGTATGGGGATTGTGATGTGCTGACTGACGACTATGACGTCTACTCAGCATATGGCGATGCTCATAGTTGTGGCATCTCTTTGTTAGTGAGACGCACCCTGCCTGCGGCGGTGAGCGTTGTTCATGCGGATGCGGTGGGACGACTGGTCGTGGTCGATGTTGCCGTTGAAAACAGCAAGTTTCGGATCGTTGCGGTTTATGCGCCCAACATTGCTGGCGAGAGGGTTTCCTTTTTTCGACGGTTGGAGGCGTTCCTCAAGGGTCCGGAGCGAGTAGTTTTAATGGGGGACTGGAATGCCATCCTAGACCCCAAGATAGATAAGGTCGGTGGGAATAGAGGGTCGGCGAGGTGGGAAAGCAGTCTGTCTGACCTGATGGCCTCATGCGATCTTGTCGACAGATTTCGCGTTGATCACCCAGGGCGGGAGATGTGGACGTGGCATACTAGCGCGGCCTTCTGTCCGAGTACTTACTTGGACAGAATGTTAGTTAGAAGAGGCGACGTAGATTTCATATCTTGTCCCACGTTCACTTGGTTAGGACATTCGGACCATAAATTGGTTACGGCCCGGTTGAACTTAAGTGATAGGCCTAGGTTGGCTGGGTACTGGAAGTTTAATACCTCCTTACTGGAGATACGAGACTTCCGGGAACAGCTAACGTTACTACTCCAGCGGGGATTAGTGGGGGTGGTTATCGGGAGTAGGTACTGGGTTAAAACTAAGGCTCAGGTTAGAAACTTTTGTGTCCGCTACAGCCAGCGCCTCGCTCAAAATAGGGCTAGGACGCAAAAGCAAGTAGAGGATAAGATGACCCGGGCGGTGGCTGGGGGGGATCCCCTAGAGATAGCATTAATTACGGGGGACCTCAATCGCTTGGCTAGCGAGCGATATGAAGGTCAAGTAGTTAGAGCTAGATTAAAGAAAGTCTCTAACGAAGCCGTGAACGTTGACGCTGTTGAGCGTAAGGCTGCTTTACGTCGTGGTTCGGATGGGTACATTCGGAAGGTGAAAAACCTGGAAGGACATACCCTGGTATCGTCTCGTGAGATCTGTGAGGGGTTCCGTGAGCATTTGGAGGAACGCTTCACCCAACTGCCCAGACTCCGCGGCCAGGAGTTTGACAGCTATTTGGCTGACTCGCCCCGCCTCGAGGCGGCTCGAGCAGCTGGCTGTGATGGCAGGATTACGGAGGGCGAGATCGTTACTGCGTTGAAGCAGGTCGGCTTGAACAAATCTCCGGGACTCGATGGTCTGCCGTACGAAATGTATTTGAGGCTGTCGCCCATGTTTGTCCCAATTCTGAAGGATGTGTTTAACCACTGGTTTGTTCAGGAGTCAATCCCTGGACAGGTAACCAAAGGAGTGGTCACATTACTGAAGAAGAGGGACCAACCTGGTGGGGGAAATTTAGACGACTACAGGCCCATAACTCTGCTAAACACAGAGTTAAAGATTTTGGCCCGCGTTCTTGCGAACCGCCTGCAGGTTGTTATCGGTGATTTGATCAAGCCTGAGCAGAACTTTGCTGTGAAGGGGAGGTCGATTCAGAACAACTTGCATTTGATTCGCATGATCATAGAGGGGACAGAAGACGACGCTGAAGCCGCGCTGATCAATTTAGATCAGTCCAAGGCTTTCGATAGGGTCGACCATGGTTTCCTGAATACTGTTTTAGCGGCTGCCGGTTTTGGTCCGGACTTCTGCAGGTGGATCTCTATTCTGTATGACTCGCCGACGGCAGTGGTGCAAGTCAATGGAAAGAGGTCGGAATCGTTCGTTGTTTCTCGGTCGGTACGTCAGGGTTGTCCGCTGTCGCCCCTGCTCTACATCCTGGCGTTGGAACCCTTCCTTCGCAAATTAAGGGATGAGGCGACAACACCAGTCCTGCGCGGGATCGCTATCCCTCCTCGCAAAGCGCGAGTCAGGGTTTCCGCGTTTGCCGATGATGTCACCGTTTTCGTGTCGAGCCGTACTGACATTCGAACGGTGATTAAGGCGCTCGCTCGGTACGAAGAAGTGACAGGGGCCATAGTCAACCGCAGCAAGTCGAACGGCCTGCGGTTGGGTGCCTGGAGCGGAGAGACCGCTCTTCCAGGTGACTTCAGCTGGTCGGATGGCCCGGTTCGAATCCTCGGCGTGTGGTTCGGGCCGGGCCTCCAGCTGGAAAAGAACTGGTCGGAAGTACAGACAAAGGTCGAATCGTCGGTCCGGGCTTGGATTCGAAGGAAGCTTTCCTTAAAGGGCAGAGCGGAGGCGTGCGCCACTTACGTCTTTCCTCTCATCCTTTACCGGCTGTCTGTACTACCACTGCCTGCGGCCCGCCTTATCGCTTTCACGCGCTTACTCTTCTCGCTTCTTTGGAAGGGCCGGAAAGCGTACGTCCGCAGACAGGTCTGTACTCAAGTTCCGAGTGTGGGAGGCTTGGGGATGCCTGACTTGGCAAGTCATCGACATGCCGAGAGACTGGCTTTCCTGAGTCGGACTTTGATGGAAGACACTCCGTGGGTCCCTGCGGTCGGGAGCGCCTTTCCCAACCTCATACCCGACCTCTCGGTCGAAGGACGACGTAGGCCGAGAGGGGAGCCCTTGTTCTTCGCCGAATGCCGGGCCGCGCTTAGAGCGTTGCCGGGGTCCAGTAACCTTGCCCGGTCTAGGAAGAGACTATATCGGGATCTAGTGGAGGGTACCGCTTCGGACCCACTTGAGGAGCGGCTTGGATTGTCGAGGGAGGAGGCCCACTCCCAGTGGAATTGGGCGCCAGGCCAGAGTTATCTCAACAATTCTGAGTATTCTCTGACCTGGCGACTGGTTCGGAACGCACTGCCCCTCTATGGCAGATTATGCAGAGATGGTTTAAGGGACGTCCCCTTATGCCCGCGATGTGAAGACAATGAAGAAGAAACGGCCGAGCACGCCTTCTTCACCTGCAGCAAACTTCGACATCTCTGGGGATACGTCAGGGAGGTGACGGCCCGCATCGACGCCGAGCAGCCGATGGTCCTGGATGTAGCATCTGTCATCAACAACGCAGCACCGCCGTGGTCTGGGGAGAAACGAATGGTGTTTCTAGCCATCCTAGCCGTAGCAAGACTAGTGACGTGGGTTACACGTCTTAATGAGGTTCATGGGGTTGGATCTGTTTCGGATCGGGATCTGGTAGTTTACTTTAAACACCAACTTAAAGTGAAGATCAGATGCGATTGGAAACGATTACATCGCATGGATTTCGATAGGAGATGGGTGCATGACACTAGTTTGTGCATCCGACGAGGCGCCAAGTTTGAGTTCGTGTTCCCTCCATAGTTATGGCACACGCGGTACTGGGTTCTACGGAACCCACCCCTGTAGAGTTTTTTGGATTTATTTAAAAAAACTGGTAACCTCTTAAACTAGTAGGAATGAAAGTTATCCTGTCCCTATTTTATTTTTGCCGGCACTAGAGAGCTTCCAGAGATTCCCACTTCCACTGTTTTATTTTGCCCCCGGTCTTTTGAAACCCTTGGCATTACTATCTTGGAAGACGCCATCCACCCCATGATCCCATTCCCGATGAATTTATTTTTTGAACACTCCTCTCTTAAAGTTCCCACTCCCACTTAGTGACCGACCCGCTTGTTTTCGGTCTCGTGCCGGAAAACAGTGGGCGGTCTAACACTTAGTCATGAGGGAAAGCCGGGCCATACTAACTTTTTTACCATTTTATTTCGTTCTTTATTTTTCTTTCTTTTTGGGTGTTTTTAATATTTTTTCCCACTCCCACGATAATTCTTTTTTACATCGATGTTTTTTGGGGATATTTTAAGTAGGGATCAACCCACAGAGTGAATGTGGTATTTTGGTGCAAGAATCTAGTTTGGAGTCAGCAAATGTTCTTTTTTATGTTGTTTGTAAAATTTTGTGAAATAAAAAACATTGAACAGCTTGTCTCACTTATCCCCGACCCCCCCTCCCCCTACATAACGGGCACTATGCCTAAGGTCTGGTGAGTTCCCAAGGTTTGTAAAATCTTCATCTGTATATAAAGATGAGGGTTGTCCGAAGGAACTCACCTGCCTAAATAAATCGGCCTTTTGGCTAAGATCAAAGTGTAGTATCTGTTCTCGGCATCAAGTGTATTATCTAGTCCTATCCGATAGGTGTCGATCTTACACTCTCGAATCAAAAATCAGATTATCATTTTATTTTTTAATCCCTTTTCCTTTGGTGCACTTCCTCTCCCCTAAAGTACGGCTGATCGCGCCCACGGTAGGGACCGCGAATGCCGACATTCCCCCATCCCCAGATTTGGCCTGAGGCGCTCATGCCGACATTCCCCCTCCCCAAATTCGGCCTGAATGCCGACGCTCCCACTCCCCAAATTTCGCCTGAGGCGCTCATACCGGCGAATGCCGACATTCCCCCTCCCCAGATTTGGCCTGAGGCGCCCCACCACCGAATGCCGACACTCCCCCTCCCCCAAATTTCGCCTTAAGCGCTCATACCGCCGAATGCCGACACTCCCCCGCCCCCAAATTTCGCCTGAGGCGCTCACACCGACGAATGTCGACACTCCCCCTCCCCAAATTTGGCCTGAGGCGCTCATAACGGCGAATGCCGACACTCCCCCTCCCCCAAATTTGGCCTGAGGCGCTCATACCAGCGAATGCCGACATTCCCCCTCCTCAGATTTGGCCTGAGGCGCCCCACCGCCGAATGCCGACACTCCCTCTCCCCAGATTTGGCCTGTGGCACGCACATCGGTGAATGCCGACATTCCCCCCCCCCCTATTTGGCCTGAAAGGAGGAGGTAATGCCTGGAAGTATTATATCAGGATAACAGAACGGCCATAGTGAGGAAGGGAGGGGGGAAGGAATATTAGCGTCTATTAATAATTAAGAAAGAAAGTGTAGGAGTGAGAGGGGAAGAAGAAAGAAAGAAAAAAAATGGTTGTAGTGTGAGTGAATTTCTACCCGCCACTCCCTTACTCTGACGTCATATCTAGTTTATCGTGACTTTGCATTATTTTTCTTCTCAAATTAGTATAAATAACGTTGAAAAATAGAGTTAAAAGCCACCCCCCATTGGAGAAAAGTGCTCAGTCGACCCCGGAAGAGTCAATTTTTTTTCCGGTTCCGAGATATTAGACGCGCCTGGGCTGGCCGGTCGGAATGATGTCACCCGTGTGACCGTGTGTTGGGTACTTTCGGAGGAGAAGCTTTACATACATACATACATACATACATACAGACAGGTGGGATTTATATTAAAGAATAAGGTAAAAAGAAATACCTTTTTAAGCATATAAAGATGGGATATCATTTTTTAAAGAAAGTAAATCGAAGCCGATTTTTTTTCCTTCTTTATATAAACCTTAATCATTTTTTTTCTTGGTTTATAGTGATACAAATAATTTCGCCAGTTTAAAACCTGGCCTCATCAGTGTGTCTATATCCCGATGTTAATGGATTTGGATGTTTCCCGACTACTGTTGTGGTAAACGGGCTTAGCGGAAGTTGTTGTTATTCGTTTTCAAATATGAAGGCGCGTATGCTCGCGAGACAGATATAAAATGTAAAGTTCATATTTTTTTTAAGCATCTATTTGACATTTATTAAAGAATAAGGTAAAAAGAAATACCCTTTTAAGCAAAAATGATATCGCATCTTTATATGCTTAAAAAGGTATTTCTTTTTACCAAATCCATATATATATATATATATATATATATATATATATATATATATATATATGAGGTGTATGGAGAACACTATTGATTATTTTGAGTTGAGACGAAAGTAAAGTGTATATTTCAAAAGAGTAAACAGCAAACCTTTATATTTTTACTTTCTCAATTTATTTTGACATGCTCCATGTTCTGCATTCTACTAAATGTTACTTATCCGACGTTAGTTTTTCAAAATCTGTCTTTTATATACTTTAAAAAAATGCATACTAAAAGCTAGCTTATTCCTGAGGTTGAGTTATGCTTGAGAAGATCCTGCTATCACTTCTGTAATTAGTCGTACTTTGTAATAAACCGAACAAATAACCCATCTTCTTCTTAACCTTCTTTGTATTTCACTCTTACTTCACAGTTGATTCAACGACTGTATAAGGGTTCGTAATGTCTATGTGACCATTTAGAGAAAACGTGAATCTTTTTTTAATTAACATATGCGCTTTTGTACACATCACAACTTCGTATGTAAATTAAGTAGCAAAAATAATGAGTCTCTTTGTGAGAAGAATAATGAATACTTATAATAACTAGACGAATATCTGGTAAAATGAATTCGCCGAACATAACAGTTTAACACTACTTTTATGTCACCTTGCAGAGATAAAAATTAAGATATAATTATATGTCAAGAATCCATATTTTAATTTATATTAAAATCTGTTACATTATTTTGATGAATGAAAAGGTATTACAATTTAAGGCTTAAATTCAAGATTCTTAAAATTAAAATCGAAATTCATGGAACTTTGCTTGATTGCTGTCTAATTGCTAGAGATAAAAATTTAATAGAAATCCGATACATTTTAATCTTCAAATAGAAGGTTGTGCAACTATTATACCCCCTGAAAACACTTAAAAATGTCTCTAAGAAACTGAAATTTGGGGAATAATTATTCATTGAGGTGTAATATCTATTGTTATGATTTCTAAAACATCAGAGTTAAACTTTCTAATTTCAGGAACAGGAATATCACGGACCAAAATGCGTAACTGACACACCTAATTTCAGTTACGACAATAACACAAAATTAAAGAAAAACAACACCACAAAAAAACGAAACCCCATACGAGGAAATACACTACAAAAGATAATATGGTGCTAATTGAGTGCTACGACAAAAGCAACCCTGAAGAAAGCGGCTTTCGGAAACGAATGAAAACTCTATGAGAACTATCTACTGACTCTGATACAACGGAACAAAAGAAGGGGTTGTTATCGAAGCGAATACTAATAGTCATAAATGGAAAGGTAAGAGATCTAACATCAGCTAACTCTGTTATTACAGATCTATAAAGACAAAACGAACTTCACCAAAAGAATGGACCACTAAAGCACTTTATAAAACGTGATTTAAAAAAAAATATATATACGAAAACTAAAAAAAAGCTCAAGATGTAGATAACGTGTAAAAGAAATCAGAAAATGATGGAAGAAAAGAAATATGACTTACAAAGAAGAAAAACTAAACGAGAAACTTATAGACCTAAAACAACATATTCGTGCACAAAGTGCATGGCTTAGAGGATAGAGCTATACATCCAAACTATATAAGCAAAATAGAAAATGTGAAAGTAATGAAAGCCAGTTTTACCAACTTGTAATCGGAGGAATAACTGTAACAGGATTACCGAACCCGACATAACAAAAAAAGATGGGGTAATATATGGGGAACGCAATATAAATGCCGAATTGGTGAAAAATTGGAAGAAACGACTTCAGGCAAAAGATACCGAAAAGTGAACCATTGCCATTGATTAATAGTTTGCTTACCAACCATGTAACATTTTTAAACGGCACAAATAAGAACACGGATCTATCACTCACTGCAGAATTGTTGACAAATCTCCGTTGTAAAAAGCTACTGGAAAGCGAAAAGCGGTACACATAATCTGCACCACATATACAAAACGATCCTTAAGGAGGTAAAAACAGAAAACCGAACATAGATGGACAACAAAAATGCCTAAGACATACTTCACAAACTATGAGCAATTGCGTGTTTAATCATATACATGTTAACGGAAAAAATATCAATCTTATGAATAAATCAATGGAAACATAGTAACTAGAATTACAAGTGGATGACAATACATGGTTGAAATAAGAATACAAAGCGACATTTTCCATTTAGACTCTCTGTCACCACTATTGGTTATTATAGCCATGATTCCAGTCAACCACATATTAAGGAAGTGTAATGCTGGATATAACTTTACATACAGAAAATTAATATTTAGTGACTTGGTGTAAATGAATGAATTGAAGGTATTAGAAAAACATTACACAACATAATCCGAAAAGCTAATAAACACAGCCAGAATCTCCAAGTGGAATTCGGAATAGAAAATATGTACTAATAGAGATTTAAGAGGCGAAAGCTCGAAATAGCGGAAGACATTGAACTAACTAACCATGGGAAGATGATAGCACTTGTCGAACATGATACATACAACTATTTGTGAAGCAGACGGACTCAAATAAACAGATATGAACAATAAGATTGTAAATAAAAGCCAAGACAGAACAAGAAAACACTTAAAAATTTAGTAATTCAGTAGAAACCAGAAAAAATGAAAAATCTGAACATAGACAAGGACATTAATGGCAAGACACAATGCACTTATCGAAACGTTAAGGGGGGAGAAGATTAAAGGGAACTGCCAAGTATAGAAGTTGTATGGATGACACGAACACATCTAGAAAAATAGATAACACAGAACCCGGAAAAGCTAACCATTTCAGAAATAGTCACCTGAAAAATGAACATCTACATGAAAGATTCATAAGACTGACCAGAGAAGCGGCACATGTTACGAAAAGGTCATATCAACATAGAAACAGAATCGCTACTGTCAGCTGCACATAACGCAATAAAAACAAACGATATTAAAGCTAGGAAAGACAAAACGAAAGAAAACAGTAAATATAGAATATGTTTATAAAGAGACGAAACAGTCACCCACATAAAACATAAATGCAGCAAAATAGCTCGAAACAAATTCGAAATTAGAAGCTTGACGAGGTATGAAAGAGCGTCTACTAGGAACCATGCAAATGCCTGCACTTTTAATATGCAGGAAAATGGTACAGAACAAAACAGTGACAGTATTGGAAAGAGAAAATGACGAAATCCTCTATAACAAACTCATACAAGCAAGAATAACAAACGTGATAATAGTCAACATGAAGGAAACACCTGCCAAATTGTAGATTGTGCCGCCCCATATCGTAACAGTGTGAAGGATCAGGGAGGAATAAAAACGGAGCAAATGCATTGGACTTGAAAAAGGACTGAAAGAAATATAACACATTAAGAAAACTACTATAATACCAACAATTGTAGGAGCACTAAGAATAATCCCGACAAACTTGGGCAAAAGACTAGGAGAAATTTTAATTGAATGGAAGATTGAGGCGATACAATGATCGCCAATGATGAAAACTACCAACATCTTAAAGAGAATCCCTGAATGCGGAAACCAAGTAACATAACCTACGAACGCTTGCCTGTCATACACAATCATATGGTGACATCAGTTTCGGTTTGTACCATACAAATCTTCCGTGAAGGGTAAAGGAGGATGAAAAGTTCGTGTAGAGAGAAGACCTGTAGACTTTTACTTGAGGTTGCGGAGAGTACTGTAATATTAGGTACGTTTATTGTCACTCACATTCCAGCGAAAACCAACGGCCGCTGCTAGCGAGAAATAAATGGTAAACGGTTGGTGTGATAATGCAAAGAGATTATTTGACGGTGAAGCAACATTCTGAGAATTGTTAATAATGGTTAAAACTGCTCAGACTTGAAAACGACCATGTATACAGCTGGGAAGCAGTCCCGTGGTGTTGTGTTCAACGGACAAGTCGTTCTTGGAAATACACTTTTCTCATGGAAGTTTAGTTTAGTTTTAGGTACACAGAGGCAGAAATGGGAATTATTTTCAGTGGTTTTAGCTAGACTAGACTTTGTTGTAAAAGTGTTACAGACAGATCCATAAATGTAAGCTAAGTCGAGCAGCGTCCATGAAACTAACTTTATGGGATAGAAAAACAAGCAATCTCTCTTCTGTGTGAAAACAGCTGTATGGAAGAGAAGAGAGCGTTCCCCACAAGATTTCGAAGTCGATTCTGTACTCATTCACGGCTGAAAATGGAACTGAGCGGCACCTCCCAGATGTTACGCTAGCGCTCCATGTTAAGACGTATTTAACTCTTAGACGAGTAGACTATTGCGTCAGGAGTTATTTACTTTCAGGAACGGTATAATGATCCAATAATTGTTCCAGTGAGCTTAGAAACAGCTTTGATATAACTCTTTTATTTAAAGTCTGAAGTTGAAAGCAGTCCCAGAAGCTTATCAAAGCAAGGGGCTTTTTTTAAGAGAACGTAATTAATTTCAATTGGGTCAAAGTGAGGATCCTAGCGTTGATGGTATAAGAGAATAAGCTTAGTTTTAGATGCATTAAAAGCACCAGCTATCGTTTTCTTTCATTGTACTACCTTCTCCAAGTCAGAGGATAGAGAATTAGAAACAGCTCGATACTAAATTCTTTTCAAAGTGTTGCCATAAATGGTTGTGTCATTTTTATAAATTCAACGACTGATATTAGACTGTGATTTGGAAGATCACTGAGAAAGATCAGGAAGAGGATTCAGCCACGAATAGATCCTTTAGGCGTTGATTCTATTTACTCTAGACTTCATCAACGACTACTTCTATAAATTAATGATTGAGAAAAGCTTTGATTGTTTAGAAAACATTTCCAGAAATTCCATAGCTAGTTGGCCTGTAAAGTAAACATTTAGGCTAAACTATATCAAAGACCTTGTATATCAAGTGCTATTGCTATAGAAACAGGGTTCTGTTTCAATAGATTCATTGATCCTCTGTGATATTACAGTCAGTAAATCAGCTGTTAGTCTTGCATGACAAAAATAATATTTCTTGTCACGGATTAGATTGTTTTTACTAAGGTGGTTCACTACTCGTTGGTTTATCACAGATTCGAACTTACTTATGACGCACAGGAGACTAGTCTGTACTGAGATGCACAAGACCGATCTCCAGTATTTGTAAATTTCTCTTTTAAGAAACGATTGAACAGCTTGGTAAGAAAAATTGGTAAAAAAAATGGCTAGTTTCGTTTGAAGCTTTTTAATCACTATGATTGGTACGTTGTCAGGACCAATTGCCTTGCTGGAATAAAGTTTATTGATAAGTTGGCCAACTTCCCGGATATGTATATATTGTCGCTCAGAGTTTTACAGTAATAGTGATAAATGTAAGAGCCGTCCTTATAGAAATGCGTTGCATTGGATGCAAGCTTCTTTGCAAAACTTTTGGCTTCATCCGATGCTGCAGAAATCACCTCGGGTCAATTAATCACGATTGGAATAGAGGTTTTACATCTGTTTAAGTCTTTGTTGGTTATTGGTCAACACAAGGTTGAATCTAGCATCTACTCAGTCACTTTAGATTAACCGGATTGTGTGTAAGACTCTCTAGCGATTTTTATAACCCATTTGTAGTAGTTACTGGCAGTTCTGAAAGGTGTCTTTTGTTACAGCACACTTATTGCAGTAAAATCAATCTAAATAGTGATTTCTGTGACCAGTGGTGGCGGAACATTCAGGAGTGTACCTTAGCTGGCTTGTTTGTTCTTGTTGCAATTTCTTGAAAAGCATAACGCTCTCAATACTAACAGTTTATAAATCAGTTAAATCGTGTTCAAAAATAACACTTTCTTTTCAAAAATGAAATGGACAAGCATTTCTGATACGAAAGATATATGGCTGTCCCAGTCAGCCATCGAGTATCAATACATATTGCGATGCGAAAGGGACATTATTGCATTTTTTATTTTAATTTAGACGACTGAGTAATCCAAACATTCCAGCGGAGACACACCAGGGGGTGAGATCTGTTCAGATAATAATTGTCAATAAAAGATCAATCAGAGTTGCAAAATGTCCGTCAGCATCGAGTACGAGAGTAGGTTTGCCAACAGTCTGTGTTACATTAATAGCAAGTGAATCATGGTGACAACACCGTCTTTCAGCATCAGTCTGGTTCAAGTGGAAAATCCATTCAAGCCACCAAAAACAGGAAATGGTAAATTTTCTCAGAGATATTCTCAAATATCTTAACTCCATCATTGTGGAGAAAGTAGAGTGCAAAGATGAATGCAGTGATGTAAGTAACTGTTAAACGGAAACTTATATGATGCAATAACGGGTCTTCTTTGTAGATGTTCTACCACATAGAAATTCATACTTAATGTTGGGAACAAATTCTATGTATATATATATATATATATATATATATATATATATATATATATATATATATATATATATATATATATATATATATATATGCGTGTATATATATATATATATATATATATATATATATATATACATATATATATATATTCGACATAACCATGACCCGTTGAGTTACAACAATTAATAAACTGTGACCAATCTTATAATTCTTCTTACAAAACTGAACATAATCAGTCGCTTTCCCTCTATATTATATTATTATTACTATTATTATTGCTATTATTATTATTATTATTATTATTATTATTATTATTATTATTATTATTATTATTATTATTATTATTATTATTATTATTATTATTATTATTATTTACTCACTAGGAGTTCTCATATAGTCCATCATCATTGATTTCTGACTGATAAATTTAGATGGTGTTCGTGGAGGCTAAGTGGCAACAATTCTCCCCAGATTACCATTACTCCCCACATCGTTCTATAACTATAACTAACCATTACACATGACTTTACGTTATCAGAAAAGTCGCTTACCATAAATTTCTCGCTGGCAAAGACCATTGGTATTGCTAGGCATTTAGCTGCCAAGTAGCCTTTCTTAGGTCCAAGTAGTCTCTGTACTTTTCTAGTAGAGGTTTGATTAGTGCTCTTTCTCTTCAGGCTTTCCATAAACTTAGACTCTTCAGG
>OY744527.1:135747009-135757009 GCA_963556195.1 Sepiola atlantica | reverse complement strand
GAAATAAATTTGGACAATCGTCTCATATTTATCACTCTTTTTTCTTCTATCTCTACAATTGCTCTATCTCGTATATTGAGATAATCTTCTTCACAATAGGTTCCATCTACTAAAAGTTTTACTTTGGTTTATATTTGATCCTCTCTCTCTCTCTCTCTCTCTCTCTCTCTCTATATATATATATATATATGTATATACATATATATATATATATATATATATATATATATATATATATATATATACATACATAATTTATTTAATGTACTGTTTACTTGTAATAATATATCAGGTTTCGGCTACAAGCACATATACTCAAAATCATCATTATTGTAACACACAAAGATGTGGTTTTAACGGGGTCTATAGCTGGTAGGGGTTCGTGGTAAATGACTACTGTTACAGAATGAGTTCAAAACATACCACAAAGCCAAAAAGGAACATTGAAAGTTAATGTGGCTAATTTTTTGGTCGAAATAAAATGCTGTTTTCTTATTATTTAATTGTATTTTCATGAATTCCTTCATAACAAGTTCATTTAGAGATTAAATTGGTTGACCGAATAATACGAAGCAGTGATTAATCAAACACTGAACGAATTAAGTTAGAGTGATGGTATTTTTGAAATAGTTATTTAAGTTAAATCTATATCATGATGAACATATCGAAACCTGTTCCATGTAAATAAAGACATGATAATGAAAGGTCCGTGACGCATATGCGTCAATCGACTGGCCCGTATTTTTTTTTTTAAGTTTTGCCGGATATAATAGCTGCAGTGATCAAAGTTCAAATGTGATATGCATCGAAATGCGTAGGTGTCAACAGCGCGAGACACAACGTGAACGCATGCAATTTGTAATTAATATTCATTTATAGCTTGAAATTTATCATCATGCAGATTCACATGATGAAGAATAAATTCAAGATGACGACACGATAAACATGTGTTTAAATCAAGCGACTAAGATGTTGGCGAAAAATATACATGTGTTGCAAACATCATTTGACAATAATTGCACAGATTTCTTTACAAAGTTACATTGCTCTATACTCATCAGTCTTAACACAAAAGAACCCAATGATATGTATTTGTCTATTGACATTCTATTAAAAGCCAAAACATGTAAAGCGCAATCTTTTTGTCAGTATATTTTGGTTTTAACAGATCATTTGCAATTCGTACATTTAGTGAATGTTTTAGATTCGTTCAGAATCACTGATGCTGCTCTTGTTATATTTGCTCTAGATGTCAGTTAAAACACTATGGAAAACAAATTGTGGGGTTATGTCACAACGATTGAATGTCCATTTGGGTACTTGATATTTTTGTGCAAATCTAAATGAGTGGGTCATTATATTTATATGATAAAACTGACACTTAGCAATATAAGAAATCATAAAGTAGGCCGAGAGAAACATCACAATAAGATAGCATACTATATAAAACATTGGCAAAATAAATAATTTTAAGACCTCATTTGGTGCTCAGTGAAATTCTATGCGTGAATGGACACTACTTGTGGCACGCTTTTTGACCGAAGATAATTTATTCGCTCGCATACGTGCTTTAAAGCACCCCAATTGTTCAATGAACAAGGCATTTTGTCTGATATTTGTAATGAGGCCTATGATAGTGTTAGAATATCAATGACATCAATTCATTGTGTTGACGAATCTAAGTTTATTTTTTATGTATTAAGTTCATTGACGAGAGAGTATCACCAGAATGCATAGGGAAAAGTATAAGGCTTATAGAATGAAGCAGTATTGTTCTATTAATGATATTGCAGAAGATAATGACTATTTGGTGCACTTAGATGGAAAAAGTATATGTTACAGTTCATAAAGACTTACTAAAACGATTTTGCCTTAATATGAAAATGCGTCACTCAACGATCCACTTTAAGTAGGATATCCCCGATTCTATAGGAAATGTTAAGACGATTCTTAAAGATAGATTTAAAACAAGACATCCAGAAAAATTGAAGATTTTTTTATTAAGTACGAATGGAGAAAAGAATATGTAAGTTGTTCGTACTTTATTTTTTTCTCGTAACGCAAGATGTATAAGTAATATAATTTACAGTAAATATTAAATTGAATGTTAGACACAAGGTACTATCATCAATAGCCACCAATGGTTGGAAATGTTTTTTTTTTATAGTTATTAAAAGAAAAAAAGCGTTGTGTCGTTAGCTTAAATATAACAAACTATTTTTTACCCCATTTGACTACAGACCGGCCATTTTCTAAGTATTCAACCATTGCTTTGGATATGTGTGTGTTCAGTTTACCCGCGTGTTAGGAAAAGAGTACGGTGTCACGAACAAATATACCCATTTTGGATGAGATTTAATCAGGGAGATCGTTTATGAAAATCAGGAATAATAAAAGTACAAAAAGCACACACATCTTAATGTGATGTTGTTTAGATGTACGTCTATCAAAGAAGATCTGGCTAATTCTTTTAGCTAAGAAGAGTCTGTTTTTATTAAATATTCGTCCAGAGATACCGTACAATTCAGTTTCCTGCGAAGACCTTGGACACTATAGTCTAATTCTGAAGTAACTCAGTTATTGCATATAAAAACAAATAAAACTTTACATGTAAGTGTAAGATAATTTAATCATGTTGAACAATTTAGAAAAATACTCAACTTTTAAGGATACATAAAAGCGTCCATTAATTTGAGGGTTGTTTTGAAAGACAGGTTAGTCGAAACGTCACTATTTAAGCCGAAACTAATAAAATGGTGCCATGTGGTAAATTACATTCGACGATAACAAATGTGCTATGATACAAAAATATTTGTATATTTATCTTGTCTTAAAATAACTTTCTAATATGTTAATTAAGAATAGTTTCTTGATTAATGTCAATAATTTAATCATATGTGTTTCATATCAATAAAACACATATGATTACATTATTGACATTAATCAAGAAACTATTTTATTTTCTTGGAAATAATTCAAATAAAGCTGTAAATTATTTGTTTTCTGTTTCCTTGTTGTATATATATATACATATATATACATATATATACATATATATATGAACACACACACACATATATATATATATATATATATATGTATATATAGGATATATAAATACATATATATATATATGTATATATAGGATATATAAATACATATTTATATATGTATATATAGGATATATAAATACATATATATATATATATATAGATATATATATAGAATATATATAGCATATATAAATACATATATATATATAGCGTATATAAATACATATATATATATATATGTATATATATGTGTATATATATAGGTTATATAAATACACCCACACACCCACACACACACGTATATATATATATATATATATATATATATATATATATATATATATATGATGCACTCTTAAATTAAAAACAAACGGTTATTATGTATTATGGAATATATTTCATATGCAACACGGTAATAACCGTGAGCAGAAAATATTTGTTTGTAAAATTTACATTTAGAGCGTGTTCAGTAAAAGAAATTGCAAGATACAAATAATTTAATCTTGAAAGAAATTGTTCTACATCAAAGTTTACATTATGCTATGAATTAAATTTAAAAAGATTAATACAATTTTAACCGGATTGTTGCGCGCGCGCGCGTGGGCGTCAATAATATATCTGTACAGTGAAAAACCCCTAACTAATTACCTTATTATGAATTAGGGGATACGTTTTAAATGCAACACGGTGTTTAATGTTGGCACATCATTATTCTATCAACTTCACAATTTATGGTATGTGCCCTGAAACTAGAATGTACACACTAAAAGTTAAAATAACCATAATACGATTTCCTTTCAAAAAGTAATGTTCAGTTGTTTAGCTGTCAAAATAGATTACGCGATTAGAAATGTATCTCATATATGTTGTTTTCATTTTACTTCGGTAAGCAAGTTCTCAGAAATCAAGAGCCCCTTCCTGGATCTAACATTTGATTTCTATATGAGATACATAGGTATCAGAGCGTTCAATAAACATTCTCCTCTACCTCTCAAACGTTGAGAGTAAAGCAGTGAAGAACATTAATTTTCGTCTCTCCGATTAACCAGACAACTCTGTAATAGTATATTTTTCTTGTGGTCTCTATGTGTTACAAGAATTTATCTAGTCTGGTGGAGTATCCAGCTGAGTACATTTACTAAAGGTAACATAACTAGAAGAAAGTGCACCATTTCTCGTATGAGTCAGAGGATCTTATTTGGTCTTCGAATACTATGTAATTTTGAACATTTCTTCAGGCTTTACTTGTATAGTGAAGTATCATTATGTCAGATTGTTCTGACAAATACTTGTACAAAGAGACTGAAGACACTCGAGGATGGTGTCTAGTAGGTAATTCAAAGTCCTCTGTAGCTCTATGTATTAAGATGGGTAGCTCTAAATTCAATAGATATTGTTTATCTGTCCTGAACAGAACTCGTAATTTCATCCACAGGGTAGCTTGCTAAAGTAATAATCAGATCTAAGGGGCAGTCTTCTGGTGGTTGTAGGTTTAATCATCAGTGCGGGCGATACTAATAACAACATTACGATCATCTTCGATGGAACGAGAGCAAATAAAGGGATCCGTTAGAAATTTTGTAAATATTCCATAGTTCGGAAATATACACTTGAAGAATATTGGAGTTTACATAGCGTCAAAAATGAGAAAAGAAGTTCGGATAATTATCAATTTTCATCTTAAAAAATCCGAAATATTGTATGATTCATCCGTGTTTACGGATACATTTCTAATGACACATAGGAAGAAATTAACTCTCTAGAACACGGTCGAGCGGCCATCGAAAAAGTCTAAATACGTGGAAAAATAGTGAACACAGTCTCATTGGCGGGAAAACAAGATCAGGACCTTAGAAATAACAGGAATTGGGTAGATTGATCACTTGATATTTTTGTGGTAAGACCGGTCGCATAACAATACACAGTAAGGCCAAGTTCGGAATTGAATTGAAAGACTCAGTTTAAAATGCTCGCGGTGCTGTAACTTTAAAATAGTGGTTATATAAAATATTTATGGCAGTAGGACTCATATAAAGAAACAGTGGTAAATGGGAGGAGGAAAGTCTACGAATCATGGGAGATACAGCTGACTCCTAGTTGTTGCGTGAAAATATTTGCTTTAAGGGATACGGACAATGACGTGCAAGTATTGCGTCATTTGATGAGAGGGATTGTAACCTATGCACATTTCATTCTATCGAATTAATCTCAAATGATTGTTGATCTCGGATGCTTTAATAGTACAAGTGTTAAATAAAGTCCTGATTAGAGAGTGATTGCTATTTTGGGGTAACGAGATAATGGGAGACCGAGTAATACTATATTCTATTAGGCGTTTTAGAGAATCTGCAGACAAAAAGCAGAAAGTTAAGACTAGAAAAGCAGTAGCACCTAATGTGACGTAGACTCATGATGAAGTAAGGAGTCAGAAGGTTAAACCTTGCAAGATAGAGGCGATTAATAATTCTCAAAAAGCGAAGCCTAGAAGGGAGTTGAACAATCTAGTGGACGAACGTATGACAAGGATAATTGTCATCAAAGAGCAGTTTGCGGAGCCTAGACTAAAATATGTCTTCGATCAATCAAATGTGGGCGAGGATAAGGAGGATATGCCAAACCTCTACTACGATAAGAGTGCCATACTAAAGACGAGGTACAAATCCCCCTACTTCCACAAGACAATAAATGAGAAAGACGAATTTGCCAAATAAATTAAATTAAATTAAATTAAATTTACTTGTGAAAAATAGCAAAGTGCAACAGGCCATTTAAAGTGGAATCTATTGACATCCACACACAGTCTGAATGTTTGTCCGAGGCCGCTTTAAGCCGGAAAATAGTAGACATTGTTACAACCTCCTTTGACAGGCTGTTAAACGGAGTAGAAACACGGACAGAAAATCATGCCCCTTTTCAATTGAGCCGAAAGCGACGGTGGCACATCTTTTGTGAGTGCCCGAAGAGATCACGACGGGACAATCAGGTTAGAAACTCCCCTAAACGTAGATTAAAATTTCCGTTGATGATTTTTTACGCCATAAGCATTTCTCCTCGCATCCTATACGGCTCAAGTGAAAAATGTAATCTTTTGAACCGCTTTTAATAGGTAAGCGTGCAGAGTCCTGTCACCATCCTGGTTACCAACGTTGAACATGCTCTAGATGTACGATATATTGTTGGAGATACACGTCTGTTGCTTAGATTACATACTCAAGAATGGGTCTTTTCAATGTCATGTATAAAGGACGAGAAGTGACTGCTGTTAAGTTAAAAAAAGATCTCCGGATCAGATAGAAAAGCCCCTATATTTGTTCGCTATCTCGATACAATGGCGCGTTTGTTTAAACAGGTGTCCATATCTGGGATGGGAAACGTATTCAGTTAAATTAAAATATATTTCTGATAAGAAAGCCGTCGACAAATGATTGTAAGTGAGGAATTAGGAGTTGCCATTACTGCCATAAGATCACCCCCTGTAAAGCTAAGTAGCAAGGACCTGCTTCTATCGCAAAGTAAAATAAACATACTGTATTATATTGTAAACAATTCTGATCGGCGGAATAAGATTAATAACCCTAACCCTAACCCTAACCCTAACGATCTTGAGCTGCTATATGCTCAGGGAATACGATAAGTTAACGATATACATATATGGAGAGAAGCTAGAATGCAATCTAATGTATTGTTCGAAATAAACATATATATATATATATATATATATATATCAACCATCTTCAGAAAAGGCTCGCCAAACTTTATACAAAATTAACTCACATATTTACAAAAGACATTTGGAAATATATGCTACATCATCTCCAAATCTTATATATCCAATATATAAAGATTATGATTATCTGACATTAAAAGAAAGTTCGAAGAATAGAAATATAAAACTGATTGCTTAGTTTCGCAATTTACACAAGTACTACTGAGATGGTAAACACATTAAAAGCATAAATGATAAAAGTGTGCATCTACTGTCTAGAATATAGAAGGCAATAGCTAAACGTGTAAATAGGAAAAATGTCAAGATGTTATATGGCTTGGAATCATTTTCCAATTAACAAGGGAATCACTTCAGTAGACTAAGCTCTATGCACACCCATTTTGTTTTTAAATTGAAGTATTCTTTGAAATATCGTAAATATCTGCTGTCTCACTTGTATTAAAACGTGCAAGTAGATCTTTATGTTAAGAACCGACTCATAGTGTGTTTCTATTCATGCAGAATTAAACTTGACAACATTATTCTTATTTATGTTACTGTCTGATTTCTCAGAACTCCCGTGACTTTAGAAACATGTACAATGTGAATTAGAATCTTTGGTTCTTATTTTTCACTCCAATTTTGATTATGTTTTGTGTTAGTCTGCATTAGAGTAGTAAACACAATACATGTAGTTATTTTCTTATGTTTATATGTTTACATGTACAAAACCTCAACTAAAGATTTCATTTTATTTCCTTAACTTTCTTTCCCATTTTGTATTCTTGCAATATTTGTTGGATTTCAGGATTCTGTTTATGTGAGAAATGCAGAGAAAGTGACAGAAAGGGCCAGAAATACATGACGTAATATTTCAGTCTTCAAGTAAAGCAATCTTTATACTATTTCCCCTTTTTCAACTTCATTTAATTTTATCAATCATGAGTATCTTTGTGTGTATGTGAAAAGCAAAAGCAGGGAATAAAAAACTATATATTTTATTGTGTCTGTTATTTTGTTAGATTCGTGTCGTATATTGTGAAATACTATATTAATAGTATGACAAGTTTCTATATTTGCTTGTACCTTTGTTTTCGTTTCTGGGCAATTACGTTAAACAATGATCGTTTAGTGTCTTTTTCAAATAAATGAAATTCGCTTCACGCCTGTCTTTAGATACTCCCCTAAAAAATGTACCCTCTTAAAGATATTTCCGTATGATGGCTGTGTTGAGAGCGGTATATTTTATGTTTTCGTCGTCGATCAGACTTCCTACGACGTCTCCAATCTCTTAATCTAACTAGAAAAGTGTTAGTAGACATAAACCTCGTCCGAGCTTGGATCAAATATATTTGATAGTTTAGTCTGAAAATGAATAGTACACTGGTATAACGTCGGTGTCACCATTTTAAATAAGAGGAATCAAAATACTTGGTTTTCAGCAGATTAACTGTCAAAGTTTCAGACCTTTAACTGCTATATTGTATCACATCCAGAAGAACTCTCTTGCGAGAGTATCCATCTACGTTATAATGAGATAGGTAACCTTTATGCCTCAAATCCATCTACGTTATAATGAGATAGGTAACCTTTATGCCTCAAATCCATCTACGTTATAATGAGATAGGTAACCTTCATGCCTCAAATCCATCTACGTTATAATGAGATAGGTAACCTTTATGCCTCAAATCCATCTACGTTATAATGAAATAGGTAACCTTCATGCCTCAAACACTTCCGATTTAATTATATTTATGTAATAATATTTGATCCACCATTATTTAGCCTTTATTATTATCTTACTTTTTATCATTGAATTCACATATTATTTTCACTTAAAATACAAGATAAATTAAATGTAAAACAACAAGAAGATATCTTCTTAAGATGCGTCCATAAAAACTTCACATTAACGATGACGTAGTCGTGGACGCATCTGAAAATGATTTTTAAAGATTAGACGTGACAGACTGACATACATACTATTTCAAAGTGTAGCCTGACAAAATGACGGACGAACTCACCCTCTTTACGTAGATGCATTTCCAATGCTATTACAAATTTAAGAATAATAAAACGACAAATGTTATTTGAAACTTACGCTTGACAGACCAATCAAGGTAGGATTTCATACTAAAGCGGGTGCTATTTAAAGACAGATATCAGCCGTTATTAAAATGTTAAATGCGCTTTCAAGCGTAACAGACTTGCGTAATGCTATTTTAAATTTAAGAATGACAGACTCAATACATTAGTCGAGCGTAGTAAGTAAATAGCAGACTTTAGCAAACCTTCGTCAATCAGTGAAAAGTTAACTTTCACACATTGCGTATTATCCCCTAGTCTATAATTAGTCACATATTAACGCTAACCCTAACCCTAACCCTAACCCTAACCTTTTCTAAGATACTTTTATAGCTAAGTGCTCTTTTTTGTCAAAATAAAAACAATGAACTGTCGTTACTTAAATTGTGTATTGTAATTCAACAACTAAGTAAACAATTACAAAAATATAGGTTGTCCTCAAAACATTTGTCTGTAGTTTATATCAAAACTGTTGTTCTAATTTACGTTCCCATGAATAAATATTATATATTTTATTTCACATTTAAATCTTCTGGTTCTGGTTTTACAAGCGAAGTTAAGCGACATTGAGCATGGTCAGTACTGAAATAGGTGACTATTTGAGAATACCCGGTGTTGTATGTTGGTAAACTCTCTGCTTATCCCAGCATTGGTTCCAGTCGTATAGAACTTCTTGCCATTCGAATAACTGGTATCAAGTAGTGCCGATTCAGTAGAGGTGTTGTTGTGATTGCGCCACTTTCGCTACAAAAGGTATGTTTTGTCTCCAAAGACTGACTCCAAAATGTCGGGTTGGTCTGCTAGTTTTCCTTGTGTTGCACGAAAGTTATTTGCTCCCCCGAAAGTTTCTATGCATCTTTAACGGAAGATGGATTTGCATATAAGTAGTAATGGCTTATCTATTTTGTATTTTATAAGTTTATCTGCGAAATAAATAATCACTTTTGCACTTAAGTCGACGTGAATCAATCGCACGTTCCATTTGTATGATAAATGTTTTGACACAAACAGCGAGGGTGTCTAATACGAGACGCAACAACAGCAGGATATAAAACTATTGGCCTTAAACGAATGCATTACAAAAAGTATTTTATATTCAAAAGCACAGCATATGAAACACTAAGGAAAGATGCCTGAATAGATTGATGACAGTCGG
>OY744527.1:135714509-135744509 GCA_963556195.1 Sepiola atlantica | reverse complement strand
GACTGCTCCATATCATTAAACCCAGGAATGATTTTTAAGTTGAAACGGCTGTCTATTCTGGACCAAAAAAGCTTCTAAACTGATCGTAAAGAAAAAAGTCACATAAGTTAATCCACGCAAATTTATGCACCGCAGATTTGTCTTTGCTCTTCTCTCTGCTCTGTGAAAATCGGCTCACTGCTTTCAACTTGTTTTATTTTTCATTTTAAGTTAGTTGATCTCCGCTCATGAAAATTTGTTATTTACATATGCACATCAGTGCCAACTATACAAGTCCACAATTATGAGGAAAATATCTTTTTTCAACTGGCAGATGAGCACGCATTACATGCGAATCATCTCATTCATTTTCAGTATGTAAGCTCAGGTCATATGTGAGGTTGGTTCCAATCGTTGTAAATGTTTTCTTTCGTAATCTTTAACTGTTTTTAAAGTAGCTAACGATTAAGAAGAACGTAGAGATGTTGCGCAGACCGCGTCTTAATAAAACATTAAGCTAACGAAAAATTACTTTACATAAAGTTTCGAAATAAAAATACGTTTAAAGGATTACATGCAAAATAAGTCTGACGTTCTTCTAGAAAGTATAATTACTTAAATAAGGTTTCAAAACACTAAGGCAAATCTGAAGTCATATTGGGGCGAGGTGCGGGGAGAAAGAGGTCAAGTCGTCTATGTTCCAAATGTTATTCTTTTATTTTAACTAACTTGAAAAACGTAGAGAGATTTAGCGCGAAGGGTTTCTTAACAAAACTTTAAGCTGAATGAAAAAAATCCATTCCATAATACAACAATCAGTCGGACTCTAGTACTTTTATCTCAGTATAACACTTACTTAAATAAAGTTTGAAAAAAAAGAGGGACAAAGCTAAAGTAATATCGTGAAAAGTAGAGGGGTGCGAGAGAGCAAATCGTCTACTTCCAATCGTTCCAAATTTGTTAGTCTTTAACAACCTTGTCTAACATATAAATTAAGCGGTAAACAATTCTAAAAAAAATTTAAAGCTAAATAAAAAATATATTCCATTACATTTCAGAAGGGAATAGCCGTTTAAAAAGTTACGTTCGCTAAAAAGTTTGACTCTAATTTGAGAGTACAGTTCTATACAGAGGGTTCGAAAACACAGGGGCAAAGTTAGAGTAATTTAGGGGAGAGAGGAGGGGGGCAAGAGTGTATGTTACTACAGGTCAATCGTTCTAAATGCATTTGTTTGTTTGTAACGATCTTGAAGAACGTTAAGTGTTTGTAAACCGTTTCTAAAGAAAACTTGAACCCAAAGAAAAGCATACATCCTATAACTTTTCGAAAAGAAAAGATGCTTCAAAATTACCTCCCAATCAGTCTGACTCTTCATGTAACTCTGAGGGTACACTTTTTGAAAAAAGGTTTAACACACAGAGGCAAAGTAAGGGTCACATGGAGACGAGGCGAGCAAAGCGAGAGGACACGTTGTCTACTTTGAATCGTTCGAAATGTTGTTTATTTGTGTCTTACTACCTTGCAAGACGTAGAGAGATTAAACGCAAACCGATTCCTGAAAAAACCGGAAGCTAAAAAATACATTCCATAACATTTCAAAAGAGAAAAAACGTTAAAAAAATTACCTTTGCAATCAGTTTTACTTTAGTACGACTCGCTTAGATAACACTTAAAAAACGTTTAAAAACACATGGAAAATGTTACGGCCTATGGGGCTAGGGGAGAAGAACAAGAGGGCACGTCATCGACTTCCAATCATTCCAAATGTGTTTGTGTCTGTAACTACCTTGAATAACGCAGAGAGATTTAGTACAGCCCGTTTCTTAACAAAATTTCCGCTAAAAATAAGTCCAAAACATTCTGAAAGAGATAAATCGCTTGAGAAATACATTTATAATCAGTCTGACTCTTATATATTCTTCTAGTAAGACATTTATTTAAATAAAGCTTAAATAGACGAGGACAAAGCTAGGTTAATAGGACGAAGGGAGAGGATGGAGAAGGACAGTCGTCCACTTTTAATCATTCCACATGTTTTGTGTGTCTCTAACTACCTCAAAGGATTAGAGAGGTGTTAGCGCACACCGTTCTTAAGAACATGTAGCGCCAAAGTAAAAATATCTTCCATAATAATTCGAAAGCGAAAAGACGTATAAACAGTTACTTTTGCAACCAGTCTGACACAAGGACGTTTATCTGAGAGTAACCTTCTTTAAATAAAGCTTAAAAGCACACGGGCAAAGCTAGGGTTATAACAAGCAAGTGAAGCGCATCGAGAGATTTAGCGCTAACCACTTCTGAAGAAAAGTTAAAGCTAAAGAAAGATACCTGTTAATATATTTGTACATAAAAGATACAATTATAAACTAATTAACCGATACTTATAAATTTAAGAACACAACTGTTTTGACTAAGGCTATCTTTTATTTAATTTAGTTTCATGAAACAAGGGTTGAAAGATGTTGGAGCCATTCATGAAAATTTAGAAACCTCCGAATTTTATTATATATTAAGAATAGATATTATACATTAATTAACACTTATTCCTTAAATTTTGTTTTATGTTGTGTATTTTAAAGGATATTAAGAGGCATATCATGGGCATAACCTCCCATTTAAACATCCAAATGTATCAAATTCGCATTGAATTTGATACATAGTCGTTAGCCACCAATGTAGCGACATAAAAGTGGTGCAGCACTGTTTTTTGGGGGAATTGCTTTTACTTTTCCTGAAACAAGTATTCTTCTAGTATATTTATATATATATATATATATATATATGTATATATATATATACATATATATATGTATTTATATATATATATGAGTGTGTGTGTGCATACATATATAAGAGACACAATTTGGTTTTCTCTCTCTTTCTAATTATATATATATATATATATATATATATATATATATATATATATATATATATATATATATATAATGTGGCAGAGAAAGTTGACCTAGTCGCGATGTTGGTTCGCCGATATAAAATATATATATAACGAATATGGAATAAATAAATTGTTGTTATTTATGTTATATCCCTTTTGTTTCTTAACGCATAAATAGTTGCTGAGGTTTGTTGGTGAAAGTAATTGTCAAACACGCCTGACATTATGACACATTTGAATGCCACGTTTTTTCTAATGGGCGTTTCGAATTTTATTAGAGGTTTGTCGAGCTCATTGTGAAATGATTTCTTCTAGTAAATTGTGTGTTACGTAGAAAAATCGAATTGTATGTAAATATAGGTTATATACATTTATATATTAGTAAGTGTTTTTATATTTGCTGGTATATTGTAGTTATTTTCGTAATCAACACTGTTATTCTGAGAATAACATTCTCTAATGAGTATTTAAATTGGTAAGTAATTTTGTTTATGTATGATATTATTGTTATTTATAATTATGTCATTTAATTAAAAAACAATTTATATTACCTTTGTCTTTATGGGTTATATGCAATACTTTTTTATGAAATCTGTTTATATTTTCATTTATGGCATATTGTTCTATCAGAGATAGATGAGCTAAACCTTTAACTTGAAAGTGATTTGCAAATGTCTTTATTAGTAGACTTGTCTGAAGCCTTGTCAAAATGTTCCCAAAAATCTAAATTCGATTTACTATATTAAAACACATTGTAAAACACGCTAATGTGTTGTTTATCGTAGTTCAACAGTTATACATCATACACTATATTGATAATCAACTACATATATATTATTCTTCGATTAACAAATTACAAATAAACACCATTTCCTAGTCCTTTTAAGTTTAGTTGATTCTTATATTGATGGGTATTTATTACGAGGTAAAGCTTCCCTTTTTAAATTTACCTTTTCTAGAGACCATAAGTTTTCTTTTTAAGATCAGTGTCCAAAAGTTAAACCGTTTGTTTTGCCTTTCTGCGCTATTGTCGCATGGGATCTTTTAAAAATTTCAAATGCATCATAAATTACCTTCATAGACTATTATAAACGATAATTCAGTTCGGGTATACAGAGTGTTTTATACAACTTTAATACTTTAAATAAGGCAAGAAAAAGCGTCATATCCTGGACAATAATTGATAATAACTCCGATATTCATCACGTAGAGTTTTTTTTCCGAATACAGAACTCTTGAAGAAACCGACATTAGCTACTTCAGACTCTAGGCGAAAACAACCACTGGAACTCACGGCCTTGAAAGTGATCTTGGCAATCAGCCGTTCCTGGTATTGCAGTCGGTACATATAATAATCCATGAGGTTGCAAGCAGGATAGTTGGACGGCCAGATAATGGGACTGGTAAAATCGTAAAAGATCTTATATAGAACCTTTTGTTTTTCACTGGAAGTGTGACACTGAACTGAGTACTGCTGCTGCATGGATGGCCTTCCTGCAGCAATTCACCACTCAACGTTTGACAAGGAGAACAACTACATATAGCCATTTGAATCGAGTTTAAATTCTTTTTCCATGAAGTAGAGCGGCTTGAGCTGACCTTCACTCGAAACACGTCTACGAGCTATTACAGTTGAAGATAACTTATTCTTCATAACGCGCCGACTTCGTGCAAGTGGTCAGCTAGACGACTCTTTTTTCTGTGCGTTGCGCAACTAGTCCTGAGAAGAACCAACCATTCTTTTCACGGGGGTATCTCTTGGCTTTCGTGAAGTGTTTTTAAAACTTGGTACGGAGTAGTTTAAATTTGCGACTTGAGTATGTTAACTTATGAAGATTCACGTTCAGCACCTTATCCCTAGTTGTCAGGTTGATTTACATGTTTCTCGTCAGTATCTGCATCGTCTTGTATGAATTTTTCCGCAATTTCTTTGCAGATTTTCTTCAAATTTGGTCCTGTGGATTCAGTCGAAACGTCTTCTATTATACTTCCCACTACTTCTACTAGGTATTCAAGAAGTATTCTGATTTCCAAAATGTTTAATGTGGTGCAGATAATAATGAATGTTACTCTCTTATAAGATTTCTGTGTTTTCAAGTTAATCAATCTATCCATATTCCACAACTACTAATCCGACACACAAATAGCCATTTATTGCACTGTAGCACTATTAAATAATTGAAATGGTGCGGAAATAAACGAATATTGAAATATTATCACATTTCCCGCGAACATTCGATTTTTAAGATGACTATAATGTCTTCGGATTCACTTTTTAACATGTTTGATAAAATACACTAGTCTTCCATTTTGTTCCCTATTTTGTCAAGCTAACTTTACCATTGCAATAACCTATAAAATATATTTTTCTGCTGAAGTTGTAATTTTGTTTGTCTGTCGGCATTCTAATTTTCAAACTAATTGTAAGCTATTAATTTATCAAATACCGATCTAATATATTTTGTTAACATGAGTTCAGATGATGACATTCAATTTGTACTTTGATTTGAATTATCCAATACACTCTGAGAATCTCTTGTAGCAAATCATCTCTATTTTTACTTCCGCCTGATTTTTTTACCGGTCGCGTAAACGTATCAACGAAGAGTTCTGCTTGCTCATACCATCTCGTAAGGTATTAAGCTAATGTCACAACCTTAATATAAGTCTGTATTATGTACGTGTTTATTATCTGACTGAGGTGAATGTTATTTTTGGCATTCAGTCGCAGTCAACATTAGCACAGCTGCTTAGCAGTTGAATTGAATCTTTTCAAAATGCTACAACGTCAGCCCATCTAAGACCTTTACCTCCCTCATTCTTATTAGTAGATAAATGCGTGTTATTTTGAATACAA
The DNA here is from genome assembly GCA_963556195.1 of Sepiola atlantica. Lineage (NCBI taxonomy): Eukaryota > Metazoa > Mollusca > Cephalopoda > Sepiida > Sepiolidae > Sepiola > Sepiola atlantica. The sequence continues at coordinate 135,738,773 of OY744527.1, read as the reverse complement.
TACTTTTTAAAACCTTAACACGACAGTTTAGCATTGGCGGAGGTATACACTCTTCTGGATTCTATTCTTGTTTAATTGTGTTATTCTATCCCTTATATTTGAACTTATAAATCATTTTCTCTTAAATATCTCATCATACCTTATTTAGTATTTTGCTTTTCGTTATAGATTCGGTCTGTTATGTTTTTGCAATTATTTCTTTGACTAGTATCAATACACCTACGTTTTATCTGTCAAAAATGGAATCTGAAGATGAATAAATTAATCGCGTTCTCAGCAAATGCAAAATTGATTATAGAAAATGTTTTAAAAGAACCAATTGTCATTAGAGAAAACCATTATCATTCTAATATGATTATCAGGGAAATTGAATATTTTGTAACGACGCAGTAATTATATAACCAACTTCGGAAACAAAAATAAGAAGTTAGCAAGGAAAATTATTGAATCATTAACATAGAATGCTAGTTTAGCCATTAAACATACATGCAGTGGTTTAACTTATGTTTATAGATATTTGCTCAGTAGTGGGTTTCACTTGGTTCACTACACTGCTACTTAAATTAGATGTTGATCTACAAAAATACCACTTTTACAGTACATAATTGTTCAACATGCGAACATTTGCTGGATGAAATAGATTGAATAAGATCGACTAGGGGTGAGATGCACAAAAGCATCTGAAAATAGCTACAAAAGGACACTTAGACAGAGAAAAGTAATCGGTGCATACAATAGCAAATAACAAACTATATGAAAGCTAACAAGTGACATATGTATAAAAAAACACCCCAGCTACCTCCGCCCCCTTAAAAATGAGATTTTTTTACAGTGATTACGTGTGGACACCTCGAAAAATTGGGCGGAAAATAAAGAAAACAATCATTTTAGAATTTAGAGTAAGAAATGAGTTTCGCATATAAATTAAACGTAAAATGATCATCATTTCCGGGCAATTCAAACTTTTATGGGATATTCGCACAATTTCTTAACACTAACTCTAAGTCTGACTGACAAGGTCGTCAAATTGTGCGTAATTGATGGAAAAAGTAGGCAGTCCCTAAAATAAATGCACAGAGTTTATCTTCTAGAGAAAAAAATATTAACTGCTCTCAAACGCTAGAATTTCTTGGAAATAGTAGCTCATTTTATGTTAGATTTATGTCTGGAATTATTCTAAATCCTTAGATAATTTTTAGAGTGTTTACGAAAACAAGTAGAATCTTATTTTTGAGAGGGTTGGGATGATTCAGCGGTTTATGGGCAAAAACCACTCCTCCCAAAAACACTTATAAAAAACGGTTTAAAACTTGTCTTACTTGTAATAAAGTAGATCACACGATTTTACATTGCAGAACGAAATTTAAAAAATAACAGTCAGGTAAAGTCGACAAAAGTAAACAGGAAGGCATAACAATAAGAAAGTGCTTACAAGTAGATATCCCGAATAAAAATGTCAAGTTACCATTAGATAATTGATCAGACGTGTCGATAATCAACCTGCATACATGGAAACGGTTATATAAACCAACCATGCTTAATACCAACAAAATAGCCAGAACGGTCACTGGTGAATGAATTAAATTCGAGTGTGATTTTGTTACAAACGTAACATTAAATGGAAGTACAACAACATTGAGAATGTTCGTATTAAAAAAAAACTATTTTTAACAAAAACTGGATGCAACAGTTCAATCCATAAGAATTTACTAATCAACACATTTTTCCAGAAAATCTAAAATCTGAAGATAGAGTAAGAAACATTAGAGAAGGAATAGGTGAAAAACTTCCCCGAATTTTTTTTCTAGCGGTCTAGGTCGATGTAAAAAGATGTCAGCAAAATTTGAACTGAAAGCCAAAACGAAGACCTACACAAACATGACAAAAATATCCCAACAGAGAATTAACAAAAAAAAATACAAAATATGCTAAAATAACTTGAATTGAAAAACTAAAGAATTATCCCATTTTATGAATTATATTAGTAACTTGTTACTAGAAATAAAAGCAATTATCAAAAACCCAACCACAAAAAGACACCACTCCCTAAATAATAAGAACTTATGGATAGCATATACGACATTTCTGACATACAGCTACCCCAAACAGTCTCAGAACAGTGACAATCTATAACGAAACAAAAGTTTCCTGTTCTTATTGTAATCAATTCAAAAAAGGAAACCACACTGAGACTCCTACGGAGGTAATGTTTAAGAGGGGTTGTTATGGTACCTACCTTTACGGACTACATGAATTTTCCGCGTCACAATATATATATATATATATATATATATATATCGTGGGCACATGTATCTCTGTGTTGGAACTACCCTTATCTAATACTCTCAGTTAGGCAGATATTCAACCACTCTCTTTATATGTTCTATCTGTGCTTTATGAGAGAAAGAAGGAGAGAGTAGTTGTCTATGGAAATGATTGATTGACGGCTACCGTCCGAATTTGGAAAAATATAAAAATATATATAGATAAGTAGATATATAGATAAATAGAGAGAATAGAATTGATAGATAGATAGATACATAGACAGATAGATAGATATATTTATAGATAGATGAATAGACATATATATATATATATATATATATACAGATATATATATATATATTTATAGATAGATAAGTAGACATATATATATATATATAGATAGATAGATGGATAGATAGATATGTAGATAGTTAGATAGATAGACACATACACACACGCGCACTCACATACATTTTATATACATGTTCACACACACACACACACATATATATATATATATATATATATATATATACATGCATAAATACACACACGTGTGCCATGCATCTGTTTTATGTATGTGTATGCGTACATACACATGTGTGCGCGTGCATTTGAGTTTTGTCTATACACGTACCCCTATTCGTTTTATATGCATTCATATGTGTGTAATCTGTATGTTGTGTTACTTGAGTTATTATCTGTTACATGTTGGGTTGAATTTAAATATTCAGATGTTTCTTGTATGAAGTCATATGTAATCTTGAGTTTAAAAAATTGGCATCATCTTGAATTTACCTCTACTGCATGAGTGTATATGTTGTGAAACAAATAATGCTGTGTTTTCATAGATTTTTATGTTGGTTTTATGTTGGTTTTATGTTGCTTTTATGTAAAGAAACTCTATCCTAAAACAAACGAATATGGATTTCCACCACGCAATCAAAAGTAGTGACACCGCATTAAAATATAGAACGTTTCTGGAGATAGAGCTACGATCAATTCATCCCAAACAAATTCCGAGAATAAATAATCCTATAGGACATGGAAGAACAAACATCAGTTGAAACACTTTAAACGTATCACAAAGATATACACAGAAATCAATGACAAAATCTCAACTAAAATTTGAAAAAAAATTGCTCGAGTAAAACTATTCAATTCCTATCAGAACTCTGGGAATTCAAATGCAAAGAGGAGGATCAAAAACCCAGGAATTACGTCGTTACTAACTTAGCTACGAAGCTTATCTGACAAAGAAAAAACAAAATAAAAGTGATAAATGAACCAACATAACTGAGAAAAATATCCAATTGAAAACACCCACATACGACATTAACAAACCCAGATGAGACCACCAAACAGAGCTAAGATGCAAAACACACACCACCTACACTTCATACCTAATTACACACAAAAACAAACGCAATATACTACACCACACAAAAACATATATACACTACGACCTAATTATACAAATAAACAACCACAATATAGCACACTATACCCCCTACTACTTTCAACAAATTCAATCCAAATCCTTATTAAGCACACTCCGTAATAACACACGCACACATACGCACAACAAATACAACGACCTCAACATACCGAATAACATATCAAACACTTATACAACGCCATCATGCACTACGCTTTACGAATGCAGTCCGACATAACGGTACAACCAAAAGTAATTCCATCCACATCAACTAATGCACAAATCTACTCCGAGACACCCTTAATCACACAAACAAACCACCGTAAAATACCTTTACTTAACAACCATTACCAAATACAAAATAACCTGTACAAACACCATGAAATCAAAGTAAACCTTACAACCAATACTAACACCCACCAGACCAATAAATGAAACCTTCATAGAATAACTATTTACCCCACTTCACACTACACAACTGGCTTAATAACAACCCCACACACCAATGGATTCAATCAAAATACACCAAGCACGACACCATCATCAAACAGAACCATCATTACCTAACACAACAATACAAATGTCATAACAACTTCCAGCATCAACAAATTCTGCGAAGATACCCCAACCCGAAATAACCAACCCACAATAGCAACACATTACAATATATCAAAATACACCCTTATAATAACACGCACAATACTAATTCCCCCCAAAACAACATAATCTTTACAACACACAAACTATACAAAGAAGTCACTGTTTTAAAACACTCCAAAATACCACACAAACAGCACTCATCATTTTCAGAAACTCCTCCCCAAAGAACAACCTAAGATTATACAATACAAAACCTAAAATCATCAACTTATTTACTAAACATTAAAAAAAATGGTGACATAGAACTACAAAAATTTGGCTTCAAATTATGCTCAACTCCCCAAAATAATATAACGGAACTAAAGTAAATCTTTAAATTATTTGAACGTAAATTCAGATGATTAATAGACACATTAAATAATGACGAAAATAAAAGAAGTTATTAATTAGTGAAAAAAAAAACCAACACATTTATCTAACAAACACAACTATACGAAAGAACTAAACACTTTTTTTGAAAATCTCTGGAACATCAACCCCCAGATAAAAGCTAAACCTACCGATAGCTAACATTAAAAAAAACAAGCAATTGATAACATGCTTAATAACAGTAACATAATTATAAAAGAAGCAGACGAATACAGCGCTATAATCGTCATAGACAAACATAACTATGAAACGAAAATTATAGAGGCATTAGAAAGCAGTTAGCACCAACATTGACAACAACACAACTTTAAAATTCGCAAAACTTTGCACAACATTCAATAAAATACTAACAAAGACAGAAAAAGATTCCCTAACAAACTTCATGATAAAAACAATTTCGTTGCATTTATTTCTCTACCTCTCTCCCCCTCTCTCTCTTTCTCTCTGTCTCTCTGTATGTATATATTTGTATATATATATATATATATATATATATATATATGTGTGTGTGTGTGTGCATGTGTGTGTATGTATGTAAATATACACAAAAACAGAATAAATATTATGCGCGCACGCACCTGCGTACACTAACCAACACTAACGCACCTACCAAAATGTACATGCTTTCAACACACACACACACATACATGCTAACGCAGAGACGACGGATTCCTTATGAAATCTACAGGGCACTCCTACTTTCATCGAAAAAACTGACCACAATGTACATAATCTTAAAACACGAAGATAACTTCAAAGATAAAAGTCAGAAACACAGATGCTTTAAAAGACATAGCTTTGACCAAGAGAAGTAAAAGATATGAAAATACATACACACACACGCGCGCATACGCACACACGCGAATGTGCAGAAAAGCAGAATTGTAAAAATCAAACCCATTTTGCTTAATTGAAATCATATTTAAAGAACACCAAGATGCTCGAAACGCATTAAACATCATAAAATTATAAAATAATGAAATTATAAAATAATAAAATAATAAACAATTTAAAAAAATAGGTTTTTTTTCAAATTTACAAATGCTGATAGCTTCACTGCTTTAAATATATATATATATATATATATATATATATATATACATATATGTATATATATATATATACATATACATATATGTACATATATATATACATATATATATATATATATATATATATATATATATATATATATATATATATATATATATATATGGGAAAAAAGAAACAATGTTTCAGACAATATGTAGAAATAAAAATGGAATAAAGAATAAGCAATTGAACAACTAACAAAAATAAACTCAAAACCTCATGTTGTAAAGTTCCACCGAGATATTTCGGTCGTAGATACGGCAATTTTCTATCGGATAATAAACTTTATTTCAAAACGGAAAAGTTTTCAAATTGATACAGAGAATGCGATTGGAAGAAATGTCACGTGCAGAGAACAACAAAAGGGGGGAGAAAAAGGAATGCGAGGAATGTCATGAAAAGAGAAAGAAAAAGAAGATGAAGAAGAGGAAGAAGAATAAAGAGAGACCGATCAACCAATGTCTTTATAACGTCAGTTGAAGAAGAAGAAAAGAAGAAGAGAAAGCAAGAGTAAAAAGATGAGGATTGAATATTTGTATAATTCTGGTTATTCGGACTATATTTCTCATCTTGAGTGTTATCATCACAACGTTTCGACCGTTCAAAATTCCGTCAATATTCTCGAGTTCGACAGAAATATTCCCGAGTTCGTAGAGATACACCTGAAGAAGGCCGGAGGCTGCAGCGGCCGAAACGTTGTGATGATAACACTCAAGATGAGAAATGTAGTCCGAATACACAAAATTGTACAAGGGAGTTAAAGTACACGACGAATGCCAATTAGTACTGTCTTAACTAGAACATTGATAAATAATGTATTTCTACTTATTCAGGATCCTCATTCATGAAATATGATAAATTATAAAATATACAACAAATACTTATGACTCATTGGGTCACAAGGCCTACCTTAATTGTTCCACTTGGATTTCATTTTTCCTTAAAGAAATATTTCTTGCATAACTACAATTACTACATCTCTTTACTTATGTAGTGTTCTTATGAATAATGTAGAATGAAAGCGACCTATTTTGACATTTAATTTACATACGAATGTACAGTGTGTACGAACACGCTATCTAAATTATCTGTCAACAGAGAATCGCCCGTTCTTTAAATGTACAGAGGCATTAAGAAATATTAGATAGTAGTTCAATTAAAATAAAGAGAGAAATACAAAGATAACTCAGAGAAACATGTGTAACATGGGTTCATTTCATTATAAATTACTGCGAATTTGGAAATTTGAAACATATTTTTGGACATAACGCAATCCCTGAACAAAAGTATATTTTAGCATGTATATTGTGTTATTAAAATATATAGCAAAAGTCATAAGGAAACAAACGTTGATTCACCTTTATAATAATAAATAATAAGTATTATTTACTAAACTTTCGTCATAAGAACCGCCTGTAGTCAGTCTCTAATGATATTTCTGTTTATCACAATATATTGAAACAAAGAAAATGTTTATAATTTTACCTATCAACTCTGTAAATATGTAATTCAGTTCGTAATTTATTTTTTATTTTGAATTTAATTCTCCCTAAATGTTATCGATCTTAAAATCGATGTCAAATTTATATAAACGAATCGGTTTTCATTTCAATCCCTTTTCAATTAAATCGAATTGAGTTCATGCGGCATTTTCTTAAAAGAAAAATCAATTGAGGATTTCTAAAGAAATCCTGTTTTTTAAGTACGAATATCGATGCATTTTCACAATCTTTTTGCTAATTTAATATAATTTGTGTGTAACTTTAGTTCACGAGATTTGTTATTTATATATAACGCGAAACAGCAACGGACATATGTTCTATATTTCGACATAATAAAATGAACTCATTGTGTACCGTATAAATTGCTGCTATTAGAAATTAGATATTATATTTTCTGAAAAAATGATGAATGGAAACCACCATAAGTTTTGTTTATTTATTTTAAATATATTTCGAACAAAATCTAACAAATATATGGCGCATGATAATATTTGCACAAATATAATATTTAGTTTTATATTCACGACATTTTGAATACGAAGAAAAAAAATGTGTACATATATTATACTGTTGCTTTTTTACTTCATATAGACGTATTCAGATGTTTGAAATTTCTCTGAAGGATATCTGAACATATTTGAAATAAAAATTAGATAAAGGAAAATAGATTAATTTCAAAACAACAATATAGAGTTGTGTTTCTTTACAGTGGAATTTACGTATCTTTCTTAGTAGTAAAATAAGTGATTGCATCATCGGTTCCTTTTAGCCTGAAAACCATATTAATGCACACAGACATATATATATATATATATATATATATATATATATATATATATATATATATATACTCTACACTATATAAAGACCACTGTGTATTTATTTCCGAATAAATAAAATATATATCCTTCTATACCGTCATACTAATATGCGTGCCTTTGTATAACTTCTGCATAAAACGATGTATGCTTATTTGTATTTAAGTACTGCATGTGTCACTGCAATTAGATATGACACATCAGCACAAACAGGACAGATTTGTGTTTCATCCATGTGTTGGCTCTTCAGTAATTAATTTCAGAGTGTGTGGAGAATCCGGTATTACGCTTGAGTGTGATAAACATTTATAATATAACTTTCATTTAACTATATCATTCACACATTTCCGTGTGTGAACAATATGCTTATGGTAAGCATTCAGCCAATCGTGCCCAATTCTTGGGCGTGTCATTAATTCAGTTTTCATAAAAACATTTTAAATTATTAATATAATTTAAGGATGGAAAAATAGAAAAGTAGAACAGGATGGGTGGGTTCGAAATATGTTTATATTAAAAAGATTGGGGCCATAGAAAGTGATAATTGACTTTTTAAACTCATTTTTACAAGAGGTAAAAGGTAAAAAAGGCCAAACGAAAAACTGAAGACACAGTTTTAGATGAAAGACATGAAAAAATGCCAAATTGAAAATACTTTTTGTTAATGAAGAAAATGAAGAAAAATTGGATATAGTGAAGATATTAACTCTTTGGTCGGTTGAAGATGTTAACCCTCAATTATGCGTATCTTTTTTTCTATTAGTTTCATATTGTTTTCTTAGCGTTGAAAGCAAGACGTTCACTATCAGATTGAAACTGTGGGCTTTTTATATATGCTTTTTGTGAAAAATTTACAAAAGTTACATATAATTATTGCGCTGAATAAATAATACTTTCTACAATATACATATACATTTTCATATTGTACTGGAATACTTTAAAGAATATTTGAACATGTTATATTTTAGTAAGTGTTGATATATTTGTAGATAGATAACCTAAAACCCCCTCTGCCTTAAACAAGAATTAGATCATCCTTTTTTGAGACGATTACGTGTCGGGAAAGAAAAACAATTATTTCAGATTTTACAGTTTTGTATATAAATTTAACGTATAATTATCACCCATTTCTGGCCGATCGCTCTCGGTCAGTAGTGGAGAATAAGTTCTAAACAGCCCTATTATTTATTTTGCTTGTTTACTTATTTTTAATGACTTCACTTATTTAAGTAAACCTCAAAATTAATTGATAGAATATTGTAATTTGTGACTCTGTCTCTGTAAGCAGTACTGTATCATGTAGTAGAGTTGTTCATAAAATACTGATGTCTTTTTTTTATAGTATTCTAAAAATATTGTTTACATAAGTAAAAATATTGTTTACATAAGTAAAGGTATCATTATTGTTTTCCTATTTATTATTTCTTAATAACTTTATTTTTAAACTTAATCTCTAGATTTATTAATAATGTATAGTTAATTTTAGTTTTGTCGCTATGAACAGTACTGAATCATGTAGTAGGTCTGTACCGAAAAATTAATGTTTTAATTTGCTATATTTTAATTATGCACTTTTACTTTTTATAAACTAAAAAAAGTGAAGTTATTTCAATTGTAAGCTTCATTAAAAATGTATAATAACTTCATATGTAAAATTTAAATTTTTAATGATCAAGATATAGTCACTTGTGCTTTGTATTTATTGACAGCTCTAAATTATGTAGTAGGGCTGTTTAGAATATGTAAATGTTTAATTTGATATATTATACTAATACTTTGTTTGTTTCAACATATACACGTGAAGTTATTATTGTTGCTAACTCCATGTTTAAAGTTAAATTTAAATTTATTACTAAATATTATTGTAATCAATAATGTAGTAAGGCTGTCCAAAAAGGTAAATGTTTTAAATAAGTATACTAAGTATACTCATTTCTTTCTTAATTATGATAATGAACTTAGTTAGAATTTCTAATTATTGCATTCATGCAGATTACGAAAGAAAAATTTAAAATTATTTTTTTAGTTCACGAATGAATTAGATTTTTTTATAATTGTGATGTCATAACGATTAGTAGTTCAACTCAATTAGTAATTGTTACTAATATTTCCACTAACTAAAAGTATAGGTGACTCAAGGTGAAGCTGGTCACTGATGCTTTCTGTGTCTTGTTATTTGTTCCTTTTTAAAATTATAATAAAAATAAAATTGTACATTCTCAAACTGCAATGCCTTAAAAAAGTAAACTAGAAATGCGGATGCATGTGTATTAATAGTCTTGAATATAAAATATGGCAAAGTACAGGACAAGTGGAATTAGCTCTTAAAATATTGAAGCTGAAATTGAGATTTGAAGAATTTAATGAAGAGTAAAATTAGCAATATAAAGAGAATCATGAAGAGTACTTAATTAGATGATTCATTAAATTAAGTAAAATTTTCTTAAATCATCATTCTAAAGGTCTCGAGTGGAGTGTATTCTTTAGCTGAATCTGCCTGTATTTAACAATGTATTCATACTGCACAAGTAAGGCCATTTAGATTTTTTGTGTTATATGCAATGCATATGTGTTTTTAAAATTTTTAATTAAAATAAATTAAAATCAAACTTTGACATAATTGACTTACATTAACTCTTCTAAGTAGAAAACTATCCTTTATTGTCATCACAATTTTGTTCCAACTTCTTTAACCTTTCTTAATTGTTGTAATGACAATTGTTCCAGTAATAAATATATTTTTTTAATTAAGAAATTCTCAAAAGAATTTCCAACTTTATTTCAAAAAGAAAATTTTAAAATTTACTTATAAAGTTATCAAGTGATAAAAGTTAAGTGATTAAGTCAATAAATACTAGACCAAGTCACACATCAGTAAGCCTAATTTGTTAATTTGCCTAAGTCATCACTTTTTCTGTTTAATTGAGTTGACTATTTAACCGAACTGTATATTTTCAGACAAAAAAATTTATGTGTTTTATGTCATTCAATACTCAAGTAAGACGTACGAAAAACCATCGCATATGCCTGCTATTTTAGCAACCTTGTGATTAAGTGTGTGATTAAGTGTACAATTAATTGTTCAAATCTCAATTCCAGCTTCAAGATATATATATATATATATATATATATATATATATATATATATATATATATATATATTATTTAATGATAAATATGTCATTATTTTCTACATTCGTATACGTTTCATCCTTGCGGAATCATAAGTATAGAGGTAACCATTTAAACCGGTCGCACGATTCGAACCCTGGAACCAGAGTTGTTTGTTTATAACTTACACTCTGATACTTTAAACGATAGCCAAGCATAGATAGTCATACGAAAGTCATGCGAATTAAACTTACTCAAGTAAGTAAGCGGACATTTTGATATTAAGCTGTCAGAAAGTGTTCTACATAAAGGAACGTTGCATTATAGCCAAACGTTGACGGATCATTCAATAAGAAATGCTAAGTTATTATCAACATACGTAAACGTTTCATCTTTGTGGAATCATCAGTATAGCGAAAACCACCCAAAAGATATAAATACTATATATTTAACTTATAGCATGAATGGAATACTCAATGCTCGATATACGCGATAGAGCAATAGTATAAGAAGTGATAAGAATAAAAATTGCATCAAATGTAATATTATTAATATTATAAATTAGTGAAACAAGAACCCTTGTTTTAACAAATGATGATTAATGAATAGATTTTATCTAATTGTTATTCTCATCACTTACGTTCTTTTACGTTTCACATTTTTTAGATTTTTCTAATTTTTTTTTGTTTCAAATCAAGAAGATCATATGTGTTATGAACAGTTTCAATTCTTCATCAAATCATCATCAGCTGAACAAACAATGGAACAACAATCAGGATAAAAAGTAATGATTTTCATAAAACAGCATAGAACGCCGTATGTGAAGTCGTTAAACGTCAACATAACACACTGCTGTAGTAAATAAAATATATTTTAGGACACTAATTCTGTCGTCGGGGAATATACATCGTAAAACATTTTTACGGAAGTAAATCATTTCTTGTGTCGATGTTAAACTACCTCACATACTGCATTCTCAGCTGTTTTTAGTTTTTCTCTAGCTTTTGTTAATTAGTTTTGTCACTTGAAGATGATTAGACGAATAACCCAAAGTGGTCGTGATAAATATGGAACATTCATCAATCCTTTTGATTTTAAAACAAAAATATTATTAGAAAAATCTAAAAAAATAAACAAGCTATCATAAATCAATACAATTAAGTTATGCTTAACAATGTTTATATATATATATATATATATATATATATATATATATATATATATATATTGTGTATTTAGGCAACATATGTTCCTTCAGACACACATTGGTGAAAAACACGGACAACGGTTTACTTAATAAGTTTTTTTTCGATTTTTCGAATGGTCTATCGAGTATTTTTGTGAAATCTCCGTGTGTAGGATCCGTAGAATTGATGTCGAATTGTTCGCGAATATTTCCGATTGCTTCCGTTAATCTTCTTCGTGCGGAGTATTAGTCTGGCTTGTTCATAAATGCTGTGTCTGTCGAACGGTTGAGCTATGTGAGTATTTTAAAATGTACGCATCTGTGATGAGATGCTGCATGCGAGACGTGACTACGTGATAAAATACAAAAAGTAAAATAGTTAAAATTATTTTATTTTATTTGATGTCAACTGAAGATGAGTTGAAGTCAATTGCTAAGCTAGTAACTATATAATATTGTGAATGACTCGTAATTCATATTTGTGATTATAGAGTGTCTAGTCTTTATATACAACGCTTCAATGTTAGTTTGTATTTTTACATTAGTTTCATCATGTACTATTTTTGTGTTGTAAATTAGAGGTTATTCAATTGTATGTGCGAGCATTTATGATATTTTAAGTGTTCGCGGATTAGAACAAGGGTCATAGAGAGATGTAATGTGACCTATCATAAAAAAGTGTAGTAGTTGTGTAGCCAATATAGAATTAGATGACGACTTTAACCTAAGCATATTTTGTACGCATTTTTATTTTATTAATCTGCAATACACACCAGAAGATTAAACAATGCTAATTATGTATAAGAGCATTTACTGTATACATCATAGTCTTCATGGTATACTTATAGATACTTATGTTAGTTTAAATGCAGATACATTTTCGAACTTAACAGTTTGCTATTACCATACTAATATCACGAGTTCACGCGTTTGAATTGTGCTGTATACAGACACATCTTATTGTTTCGTTTCGTATCGTTTTTCCATGTATATCTAAAATAATGATTATCAAATGGTAGTAGTTTCCCCAGAGAATGACGAAAGAAATATTCTAGTTTATCCAGACATTTCTCAATTATTACCCAATCTGATCAAAACAGCTACGCGGAAACGGCTTAATAATACTATTGTCTTCAGATCTAAGACGCCGGGCTCGTCTAGGGAGATAGGGGCGAAACAATTATATTCATTATTTTACTGTTATCGACAGTCCAGCTCAGGAAATTATGAATATAAAAAGAACTGGAACATGAGACGTATCAGAAAATGGGGTTTGCTGGTTGGAAAAGGAAAATATCATAATTTCCTCTGGTCTCTTTCCATTGCTTTTGTGCAGAATCGATGGGTTGTAAAATAGATGGTAATATTTTAAGATTGGGCAACTAATGTCAGTGCATACTCAAGACGCTTGGAAATACTTTGAGTAGTTAATACAGTAGGGAAATAGCTTAAGTAAAAAGGCATGATAAAAATGGATTTCGGGGTTCTGGGTAAGGTGTGCGATGAAGTTAATTCTCATACAACGAACATATTCTACGTTTCCTAAACATTAACTGACAAGTACAAAAACTCCAGGTCAAAGTATATATATATATATATATATATATATATATATATATATATATATATATATATATATATATGATTGTAAAAATATATGCTTTAAAATATACTTTAAATACTAAGTGTTTACCAACCTCTTTCAATTTAAGCTCAATGGTTGTCAAACAATAAAAACAGAGCATATATAGATAAGCAAAGTTCATTTATATTCCAACAAACTCTTTAAAAATACTTTTTAAATCGTTTTAAAGCTTTGTAAAAACCGCTGAAAACCTTTTGAAATTTTCATAAATATTTGAAGCATTTTTTATTAATTTAAATATTGGCTTACACTTCTGATGAGAAAAGAGTCTCTTTTGAAAAGCTCGGGCTTAAGAGAATTGAAATTCTTAGTCAAATACATTGAGATTCGGTTGTTTTATTTTACGGCATATCAACCTTTTTCGGGTGTTTTAATGCCGAATCCGGTCAGTTTAGCAAACGTTTTATGCTTCAAGTTATTTATATGTTCAAGTATTTACAGTCATTTTGGAAGACGTTTTATGCTTCAAGTTATTTATATCTTCTAAGGTTTATTCATGATATTTTGTCCGGTTGTTTTGTTTTACGGCATACCAACACTTTATTTTTTTTTAATCCGGTCATTTTGGTAAAAGCTTTTGAGAGGGGAGAGAGAGGAGGGAACAAAGGGATAGGGAATGAAAGGGGAAATAAATTGTTGAATTTGTTTTTTGTTTTTTTTGGCTTTGCAAAACATGATTGATTGTTGCAAAGAGAAAAAAAACATAAAACATGAATTTTGGGGGCATTGGGGTCAATAAATTACCTGGTTTACAGACACTATAATTATTTATTGAATAAGGTATTTACATATTGTATTGCGCCTATACACTTGGTTTCGTACTACAACACTTATCGATGACAAATCAATTTGCCTAGAATTGAAGTTGATTTAGTTTCCAGTAAACAAAACACTAACCCATCTGCCACTCTCCAAAGTAGACATGGCGCGATCTTTGTTTAAACGTATGGTATCTAGCTGTAAATTCTTATACATGTGTATATAAATATTTTGTCTTGCGTCGATTGATCGGTAGATATTACTGTTAGTGTATCACTTCCAGTTCAATTAGCGCTTTCATAGCGAACAACCCATATTAAATGGACGCCTCCTACTTTTAGTTGTCGAAGCAACTTTTAATCAGTCTTTCAGACTTAACTTTTTTGAGGATTTCTGTTGTTCTTCGAGGCGTCGGTTTTAATTTCATTTTTGTGTTGGTTCATATTGGAATCGAATATCTATCTCTAAACGCCCAGATTAAATGGACACATTAGATTTTCGATGCGGCCAAGCATCTGTGTAACACGCTCTGTCTGTCAGTCGATCAGTTACCCTTATATTTGAATTTGCTATTTTATTCCTGAAATATAATTTTCATCGCAAAACGCATCCTAAAAATATCCGTGTTTTCGTCTAATTCCGTAATCGTATTCTTTTTGGTAGAAAACTATGATGCCATTTATTTCCCTACTGTTAGAGCATAATGAGAATGAATGAGCACATACCTTAATTCATGTTTCCACGAAACTTACCGTGCTGCCTAGAATGTGTATCTTATAATTCATGATGAATATTTTGAGTTATGAATGCTATGCTATTTTATTATGTGATCTTTGAGAATGTGTGTTTACATGTATACCTGTGTAAATATAGTTATTGGTATGTTTGTGTATATTTGTGCGCGTGTCTGTATACGTTTTTACAGAGTTTTATTTGTGTATGGTGTGATTACTCTGATGCATGTATGCGTAAATATATAGTGATTGGAAATGTCTTAATTAATTTTTTCATTGTGTCGTTAAATATATTACTTAATGAATAAAATAGAAAGGTTTACTAAATATCAATCTAAATTTCTTATTGAATGGCCAACCGGTGCAGCTTGAAATATCTTGCAGAATACAACACTAATGCAAGTGACTGCATAAAAAGTGTGAAACTGTCGCATGCTTCAAATACATGCAAAGAAGATTAAATGCAAGTAATATGAAGTAAATAAATAATAAAAACATAGTTAATAGAAACTAATAAATAAATAAGATATAATAGGAACACACATTAAATTAAATAACTTTTATTTAAAAAAGCTATGTAAAAAGCTAAGTGTTTTTGTTTTCAAAACTGTAAGTCTTTTACTACTGTAATATCTTATGATATGATTTTATCATAGTTATTGTGTGTAATAAGTATATATGTTACAATATGGTTATAGATATAATTGTGTAAATCTTTGTGCGTGTGTGCATATGTTCACTTAGAACTTCTTTAT
Source organism: Sepiola atlantica (assembly GCA_963556195.1). Classification (NCBI taxonomy): domain Eukaryota; kingdom Metazoa; phylum Mollusca; class Cephalopoda; order Sepiida; family Sepiolidae; genus Sepiola; species Sepiola atlantica. The sequence continues at coordinate 135,722,439 of OY744527.1, read as the reverse complement.
GTGTCTGCTATTGGTGCCTATGTAGTTACCCGACAGCGTGAGTATATGTATGCATATTGGAAACGTGTTTGATTAAAAAAATATAAACGTTTTGTTGATCGTGTCGCAAGAAGTATCATTTAATAAATAAATTGAGGAGTGGAGTTAAAGATTTGATTAGAACGTTTGGTATGTCTTCCATGTTCGCACCTACCCTGTACAATGTATATTTCAGAGCGTAAAAGTTAATGACTCAGTGAGTTTTCACCAGTTTACTATTTGATTATATTTACGCGTTTGGGAGAGGATGATAATCACAAATATCGAATTGCATCTTTTTTCAGACGTTTGCAAGATTTTTATTTTCATCATGAACTTTCAGTCCCGAAGAAGCATATTTGTTACTGAAACGTAATTGCATTTGCGTAGGCTATTTTAAATATTTAATTAATGTATGTTTATATATGTATATATGTACGCTCATATATATATATATATATATATATATATATATATATATATATATATATAGAGAGAGAGAGAGAGAGAGAGAGAGAGATTTCGGTATGTGTATATATTTATATATTTATATGTAAAGGATACTCCCCTAAACTTATCGACGGATCATTATTAATTTTAGAATAATAATTCTACGAAAAAGCGGTTAGTAAAATGGGAATCTTATTTCTTGAAAATTTTAAGATTGCGTGTTACACATATAGTTAAGTGTATATATGTTATATAGTCTACTGACGAGCCCTCACTACCGCTAATCAACTGACGAGCCCTCACTCCTCAAATAGATTAATTCTACAGTAAATTTTAACAATATTTGTGTATACATTCATATTTTAATTTTTCCCCTTTTTTAACCATTTTTGTAATCAATTTAGTTCTATGTTGTGTCTATGTCTACATTGTCTTGGGTTTTACGAAGATCTTAGCAAAATTGTTTTTCTCTATGCTATTATACATATTTTGTTTCTTCCAGTCCCATTATTGACCATTTTCATGGTGGGATTGTTCTTTCATTAACATATATCTATATTATTAGTCCACTCACATCTCTGATCTAACTACCCAACAATTTACGATTATGTGCTCTCCAGAATGATTCATTAAACAAAAATTAAATCAAAAAAATATCCATCCTAAAAATATAACATTCTTTTTCTGTCCTACATACTATCTTCACTATATATATATATATATATATATATATATATATATATATATATATATATATAGAGAGAGAGAGAGAGAGAGAGAGAGAGAGAGAGTGAGAGAGGGGGAGAGAAAGAGAGAGAGAGAAAGAAAGACAAAGAGATAGAAAGAGGAGAGAGAGTGAAGGAGAGAGAGAGAGAGCTATTTCGTTTTATAGGATAAACTCCTGAACTAATCAAATGCTCATTATGACATTTTATATATATATTCTCGGCAACTCGGTAAGTAACATGGGCAGATTATGTGTAAAACTTTTACCATTAAGCCATAGTTCTCACCTTAACTGGAACCCTCTTTCCTCAAATAAAAAAAATAACATATTAGTAATAAAAAGAGTTGCTCTACATAAAAAATTAACTTATATTAAGTGATTTATTTTTAAAAGCATCGGTGCGTGCATGAGCGTAAGTAAAATATATGCAAATGGTAAAACCCTACACAATTACACCTGTCATTATCAATTATTAAATATGTATTGTAGGCAACAGGGTAATTAATATGGGCAATCATTATTTACTTTTTTGTAAACTTTACTATTTACACCTCACTCGCAACCAAAGAAACACATCATTTACATTCAAAACGATATTTATTGCTATTACCCGTCCTAGGACGAGTATTCTACTAGCATTTCTCTCTCTCTCTCTCTCTCTCTCTCTCTCTCTCTCTCTCTATATATATATATATATATATATATATATATATATATATATTATTAAGACAGGCTTCATAAAAATCCACGGAGTTCTGCTTTTTTGAGATTTTCTTGGTTAGTCGTTCGACTCTTCGAGCGATTTTACGATCATGGGGTAGTAGCTGGTGCAGTATAGCACCCATCGTTATGGTTTGGGTCAAATCTCGAGCGCTTTCGGACGTCTCGTCCATCTTCAGGAGGTTGATTTTAGCTAATATGGGTCTTTTTCCGCTTCAATTTTTATAGCTTTTTTTTCTTCTTCAATCTTTAATTTATTTATGTTTTATTTATTTACCACATGATCGTAAAATCGCTCGAAGAGTCGAACGACTAACCAAGAAAATCTCAAAAAAGCAGAACTCCGTGGATTTTAATGAAGCCTGTCTTAATAACAATTTGCTGCCAAACTATACGTATATATATATATATATATATATGGGAAGAGAAGGATGAAGGTAATCCGACGTGATGGTAAAATGAAAAAGGAAAACCAAAAACTGGATGTTTTTTATGTGTACATCAACGTTTTGTCTTTATTTATAAGACTTTATCAGGATGATGATATAGGGAAAAGATATCATGCAAGTACAAATACATGTAGGGTAGACATGTTGGGAGGAAAAATAAAATAAAATGAAAAATAATGGCAACGTCTTGGTGGATGTCCGTACTTGTTAGAGAATGAAAATGAGTGACGAAAATGAGTGGGAGAAAAGAGGAAGGGTGGAGGGAGCAAGGACTACTGTGGCTGGCGATGAGAGAAAGAGGTGGGGGATGAGCAGGGGTTAAATGGATGGCAGAGAGAGATTGGAGGAAGAGAGGGAGGGGTGTTTGACCAGATGGCTGTGGTCAAGATTGAAGGGGAAGAGTGAGTTGGAATGTTTGTGTGTGGGGGGTGTAGGCAGGGAAAATGGGGATGGGTAGAGAGGGAGGGGGGCTGTGATTTTGGTGGATGGGCGAAAGTTATGGTCTTAGAGAGCGTTTTGAGAAAATGAGGGAATTTAAGAAGAGGTATGGGAGAAAATAGATGAGAGGGGGAAGAGGGAGGATTTGTCGTGATAGGGTGTGAAATATTTGAAATATTTGGAAAATGATAGCAATGAGTGAGGGATTGGAGTGGGTGGGGGAGGGCGGTGATTGAAATGGTGGGTGAGGAATATTTGAAATATTTGGAACATGAGAAAGTTTATTTGGACTGTAGTATTAAAAACGTGAGGGAAAAAAGTAAGGGAAAAAAAGAAGATTCAGGGAGAAGAAGGAAGGGTGTAGGTGAATGGAAGAGTGTCATAAAGGTTAGAGATGAAAATAAAAGTTAGCCATGATCAGGCAAAAGACTTTGTTCTGTGAGGATGATCTTGCTTATTAAGGGTGATAGGTTAAAGAAACCATTTCGTTGCTTGATGGTGGTGGAGGAGGTGATGAGGGCAGTTTCCAATAATCTTCGCCGAGATTTGTTGTGGATGTGTTTAGTGATTTTGGCTTGTTCAAATTTGAATGCATGACCATATTCTAGAGCATGGGAGAAAAGTGCACATTTTCCCTGCATACACCCCCACCCACAAACATTCCAACTCACTCTTCCCCTTCAATCTTGACCACAGCCATCTGGTCAAACACCCCTCCCTCTCTTCCTCCAATCTCTCTCTGCCATCCATTTTACCCCTGCTCATCCCCCACCTCTTTCTCTCATCGCCAGCCACAGTAGTCCTTGCTCCCTCCACCCTTTCTATTTTCTCCCACTCATTTTCGTCACTCATTTTCATTCTCTAACAAGTACGGACGTCCACCAAGACGTTGCCATTATTTTTCATTTTATTTTATTTTTCCTCCCAACATGTCTACCCTACATGTATTTGTACTTGCATGATATCTTTTCCCTATATCATCATCCTGATGAAGTCTTATAAATAAAGACGAAACGTTGATGTACACATAAAAAACATCCAGTTTTTGGTTTTCCTTTTTCATATATATATATATATATATATATATATATATATATATATATATATATATATATAATATTTGTCATTGTTTATTATCTATGTACGTATATGTTTCGTCCTTTTTAATAATCGGCACTCATCAGCATAGAGATATGACTATTTACTACCGGTCACGCGATTCGAAACCCCGGATTACGAGTATTTTGCAACTCAAATCCGACGCCTTAATTTTAAATAGGGAATAAACAGAACACAATTTTCGCCCGTTCCCTCTGCGTTTGTCGGTGTATTGAGAGGAAGGTCTCTGTACGTAGGGTTTTGGTATTAGAAAATAGCAAATTAAGTGAATTCGAGCCCTTTTGCACTTAAAGAAGTTATCAATCTTTGCAGCATTGTTGCGGACGTTTTCGAAGACATAAATGGACAATCAACATGAAGAGTTCGAACGCAAAACGCAATAAAGTCAATTCGTTTAAATTGAGACCGTAAACAATAAAAACACGAATATATTAAATCTAAACTCCGAATGAAAGCTGATTTTAATTGAAATCACAAAAAAATTATTTCAGTATTATATTATGTAACAGATAGTTTTAGGGTGTCGCTAAGTGTTGAAATGTGAGACTTTTTGCATGGACAGTTTCGTGATTTTGAAAATGGCGTTTATCGCGTTTCGAATTCGAACTCTTTAAATGTTAAAGTGTACATATATATATATATATATATATATATATATATATATATATATATATACACACACATTCACACATACAGATATATACAAATACCTACACCTGCACACATACACTTAAATGCATGCATACATACATACACATAATACACACGCACGCACACACATACATTAGATAGAAGAAACTAAACAGATACAAGGGTCTAGATGGGAGAGGGAAGAAAATGTGATCCGGCCAAATATACGAAACAAAAAGTGGACAGAGATCTTGAGATAAATATTCTTCCAATTCTGTCTGAGTAAGAGAAATGTTCCACCCCCGAAAATAACCTGCCAAGGGTATAACAGCATAGGCGTATTCAGTTAGGCTGAGCTGGACTATATGAACTCAGAAATATCAAACCTCATGAGAACCAAAAAATATCCACTTGAAAGCCCCATCAAAATTCCCACAATTCACATCATCGTTCCAAACACCACATTACAGGTACAGCCATTCACCATATATCAAGCCGTCAAACAGTCTGGGCCCATGACAACCAACAATACAGCCACTTCAACACCACCATACTCTTTATCAAGTGATCCCTGACAAGTATAACACCACCATCAGACCTCTATTTACAATCACAGGATAGCCTCTCACTGAATCTATGTTCTTCTTCACCACCACTACCGAGACAACTGTCAACACCTGAATCTCAACTATTATCTCACAAATTACCGGAATCAGATGATGAACAATTGGTTATGGAGGAAGAATGTGGTAATACCATTAACCAAGGCCAAATGATAACACTCGAGTAAATACTTCAACTACCAAAAACTCATGCATCATAACATACAAAGGCAGTAATATCAACGATAATTATCGCTCTTCAAATACGTGTTTCATCCCACATATCCCTCACGGAATTGGATTAAATAACATATTCGGCAGGGCTCTACATAGTCAGGAAAACAACCTCTCAATTCCAAACAAAATGGGTGTCTAGATCACAAGGCACAACACCACAAGGGAAACTGAACTCCAGAAAAAACTTCACATTTACAGAAAAGAAGGGTCTCATATCAAACAATTTTTTGCCGCCCCTACTGTGCGCGGGGCAGCTGAAGAACACCATCTGCAGCCTCAAAAGAACTGTAGAAGAAATTCAAAACGTTACGAGGCAACTTGAAGGAAGGATTCCATCAAAGGTTAGCTAGCACAAGGCGAAAGTTGAAAACAAACAGTTCAGAGAGAACGCAAGACTGAAAGTTTGTGGGAAATACGATCACGGTGGAAAAGTCATCAGAAAAAGCAGAAGCTAAAAGACTACTGGACGCCTCATTTTGAGAATTAGGGACCATGCAATCGAGAGGCTAATTGGATCTTATATATAACTTGAAGTAATCAAAGCAAGCCAGAGCTGCCAGAGCCAGAGATAACGTCTGGAATGATAAAACGAAAGTTAATCAATTTCAGAATCACAAAGACCTAGCATATACAATGTATCCAATTTCTGGCAAAAAAACTCACAGCACTTCAAAAGCATTAAGGTAGTTGCTTCGCTAGACTGTTGAGAGGTGATGAGGTCACACCACCATAGCTAGTAAAAGGTAATACAACCCTCATACCCAACACGAGTGAGAAACAAACCCCAACTAAATACAGACCGACTTGCTGACTAACTACAACCTACAAATACTTCACTGGTGTCAGACAAAATCAGCGAACACCTCTTTTCTGGAACGTACATTGAAAAAGAGCATGCATGGTGCAGTAAAAAGGGTTTAGGCACCAACAAATAGTTGCTGATCAATTATACCGTTCTTGAGGAATGTATGAAGAGGAAAAACACCTAAGCATTGCGTGAATTGACTATCAAATGGTATCTGATAGTGTGCCCCACACATAGCTTCTGCGCTGCCTTAGAACTATATATAATTCATCATATGATCAAGAAAATCATGGCTGTACATATAAATATTTGGCTGTACATATAAATATTTGGAAAACAACCACACTAATGGAACAATACAAATCCTTGATGTCAAGATCCGAAAGGGAATTTTCCAAGGGGATAGATTACCTTTTCTACTTTTTGCCACGCGATAGATCAGCTAAGTAAATAACTAAACAAAAGTTGGAGTACCTACAACCTGTACCACAGCCGCCAACAAGACTCAAACAAAAGAGTCAACACCCTGCTCTTCATGGATGACCTCAAGTTGTACGCTGTAGATTGCGCATACATTCTCCAAAGATATTGGAATTAATTTCGGCCTAGACAAATGAGCTAAGTGCCCCCCCCCCAGAGTTGAGAAGACGATCTAAACGAAAATCATACCGCTTGATGAAGATACTGACACCAAATACATTGAGGAACAGGAACAATCAACATACCTATACATAGAAGAAAACAATTCAATTCAGCATGCCAAATTGGAAGACGAAATTGTCAGAGAATATGTACGCCGTATTGGAATAATTTGCGAAACACGACATAAAACAAAAACAAACGAACTGCCATCTACCAACTAACTATGCCAGTGATAGCATACCATTTTGGAATAATTGATTGGCCACAAAAGGCCATTAATACACTAGTCACCAAAACGATTAAAATGTTGACACTGTACGGAGTAATGTACAGAAACTAGTGTCTACCAAGGCTGTATCTGCAAAGAGGAGCAAGCGGTACGACTCTCCTAAACATTGGCCATACACATAGAGCCACTATTGTGAGCACCAGAAAGTATCTAACGAGCTCCGAGAATCCAAGCAAAAACTGGCCAAATATTTTAGACAAGACTGTCTTACAAATGAGGCAGAAACGGACTACAAGACTGCCACGGAAATAGCCCGGAATAGCCGCCAGAAATATATCAAGACATTACATTGCACATAACTGGAAGAATGGGCCAAACAACAACGTGCTAAATATTTCCTAGATGAACGATTCCAGGAATATATAGATACGGAAGGTTCTGTAGACTGGCTGGAAAGAGGATCTCTCCACTATGATTAGATGAGAATGATAATGGCTGCCAAATAGAAGGCTTGACAACCAATGCCTTTAACAAGATGAGTGGTCTCAGCAACAATAACAAGTGCAGGTTCTGCCACACAAAAATGGAGAATGTGAGTCACTTGCCATCCAGTTGTAAGTGTCTGCAGGAACATGTCTATTATACAATGCGACACAACTGGACTATATGTAAAAGTTCAATAGCAAGTGTAGCAGCAAGTCTTGGGTGCATATATTAGAAAGAACAGTTGGAAATAGGTTATACACCATCCACAATGACTATGCGATCTCTACAGTTAGAAAACAGAGCTGTTAAACCTGGCATAGTGATATGGAAAAAAATGGAGAAAGCAGCAACTCTTGTTGAAGCCAGTGTCCTTTATTA
>OY744527.1:135692009-135712009 GCA_963556195.1 Sepiola atlantica | reverse complement strand
ATATATATATATATATATATATATATATATATATATATATATATATATATAACACTGCAAGCATGGTTATATATGTTATATAAGCCACTGCAGCTATGGCAGCTATTTTGTATAGAGCTCTGGAGCAATGGCTATATATTTGATATAAATAATTGGATTCCTGGCTATATTTTGTATAGGTAAAGCCATGATTATATATATATATATATATATATATATATATATATATATATATATATATATATATATATATATAGTCTCGGAAGTTTCTCAACCATTAAAACTATATTAAAAAAAACAACAAAAAAAACTTATAGTCCCAAGTCTTCCAGTGGAAAATCACTCATGTAAGTCAATTTATTTTGTACAGTTATTATATTAGTTTATTTCTAACACTATTTTAAGGGATCATCAGTTGTTTACCATGAAAAACTGTTTCGGGAATTTAAAAACAAGACAGTATTTAATTTCATGGCTTCCCAGCAGAGTTGATATATATATATATATATATATATATATATATATATATATATATATATATATATATATATATATATATATAATCCACTGCAGCTATCGCTATATATTGTGTATAAAGCTCTGGAGGCATGTCTTTATATTTGATATAACTCATTGGAGCCCTGGCTATTTATTTTGTATAGGCCGCGTAGTCATGAATATATAGTATATATATATATATATATATATATATATATATATATATATATATATATATATATATATATATATATATGGGAAGAGAAGGATGAAGGTAATCCGACGTGATGGTAAAATGAAAAAGGAAAACCAAAAACTGGATGTTTTTTTATGTGTACATCAACGTTTCGTCTTTATTTATAAGACTTCATCAGGATGATGATATAGGGAAAAGATATCATGCAAGCACGGATACATGTAGGGTAGACATGTTGGGAAGAAAAATAAAATAAAATGAAAAATAATGGCAGCGTCTAGCTGGGCGTCCGTACTTGTTAGAGAATGAAAAATGAGTGGGAGAAAAAAGGGGAAGGGTGGAGGGAGCAAGGACTACTGTGGCTGGCGATGAGAGAAAGAGGTGGGGGATGAGCAGGGGTAAAATGGATGGCAGAGAGAGATTGGAGGAAGAGGGGGAGGGGGTGTTTGACCAGATGGCTGTGGTCGAGATTGAAGGGGAAGAGTGAGTTGGAATGTTTGTGTGTGTGGGGTGTATGCAGGGAAATGGGGATGGGTAGAGAGGGAGGGGGGGGGGGCTGTGATTTTGGTGGATGGGCGAAAGTTATAGTCTTAGAGAGCGTTTGAAGAAAATGAGGGAATTTAAGAAGAGGTATGGAGGAAAATGGATGAGAGGGGGAAGAGGGAGGATTTGTCGAGATAGGGTGTGAAATATTTGAAATATTTGGAAAATGATAGCAATGAGTGAGGGATTGGAGTGGGTGGGGGAAGGGGGTGATTGAAAGGGTGGGTGAGGAATATATTTGAAATATTTGGAACATGAGAAAGTTTATTTGGACTGTAGTATTAAAAATGTGAGGGAAAAAAATGAGGAAAAATAAGAGAAGATTCAGGGAGAAAAGGGAAGGGTGTGGGTGAATGGAAGAGTGTCATAAGGTTAAAGATGAAAATAAAAGTTAGCCATGATCAGGCAAAAGACTTTGTTCTGTGAGGATGATCTTGCTTATTAAGGGTGATAGGTTAAAGAAACCATTACGCTGCTTGATAGTAGTGGAGGATGTGATGAGTGCAGTTTCCAATAATCTTCGCCGAGATTTGTTGTGGATGTGTTTAGTGATTTTGGCTTGTTCAAATTTGAATGCATGACCATATTCTAGAGCATGGGAGAAAAGTGCACTAAGAGGGTTGTTGTTTTTTATATCCCTTTTATGTTCATTTAATCGTTTCTTTAATTCACGTTGTGTTTCTCCCACGTAGAATTGATGGCAATCATTGCAAGGGACAGTGTATAAGCCGGCATGGGATGTGGGTGTTTTTTGGAAATGTCTGGATGTGTTTAAAGTTTGTTTTATGGATTGAGAAGTGGTTTGTACTATTGGAATGCCTAGTTTGTTGAGCGTGTTGCATATGGATGTGTTATTGGAATTCCCTCATTTTCTTCAAACGCTCTCTAAGACTATAACTTTCGCCCATCCACCAAAATCACAGCCCCCCCTCCCTCTCTACCCATCCCCATTTCCCTGCATACACCCCACACACACAAACATTCCAACTCACTCTTCCCCTTCAATCTCGACCACAGCCATCTGGTCAAACACCCCCTCCCCCTCTTCCTCCAATCTCTCTCTGCCATCCATTTTACCCCTGCTCATCCCCCACCTCTTTCTCTCATCGCCAGCCACAGTAGTCCTTGCTCCCTCCACCCTTCCCCTTTTTTCTCCCACTCATTTTTCATTCTCTAACAAGTACGGACGCCCAGCTAGACGCTGCCATTATTTTTCATTTTATTTTATTTTTCTTCCCAACATGTCTACCCTACATGTATCCGTGCTTGCATGATATCTTTTCCCTATATCATCATCCTGATGAAGTCTTATAAATAAAGACGAAACGTTGATGTACACATAAAAAAACATCCAGTTTTTGGTTTTCCTTTTTCATTTTACCATCACGTCGGATTACCTTCATCCTTCTCTTCCCATTTTGTCGAAATGGAAAACCAAACCTTCCAGCAGAAGCTACGGAAATATAAGAACACACTATTCGCAGCCAACTCCCACAACAACAGGAGAAACTTTCTGCTGAGATGCATCGAAGAAAAGGTCATACCCGCAAGTACATTTACATTTCTAAAGCAATCGCACCACATTTTTCCTGACTACATTCAAACATATTTAACATCATCTGCAAACCTACTAAAACACAAGAGTTCACACCTTTTCCACGAGGCCAGAACATTGGGCATCAACCTCAAAAATAATAAAACAATACTGCCCAACACTATCGATAACATCACTAAATCCATCAAAAGATTCAATACACAACATACAACCAGACTAAACAACAAACTCAACAAACTTATCCAAAACAGCAAATGGAAAACTCTAGGACGTCCGGAACTCATAAACAACCTCACCACCTATAAACTTTCTAACATAGAAACTGAAGCTCTCAGTTTCGGTTTAAAATTCGCCACTGGAATACACTCTAACACCACCACCAACACAGTTCTAAAAAATTACAGACACACTGACACAGATTTCACCAAAGGCTTCATTCAAGGCATAATCTCAACTACCACCACTCTCCCTAATGACCCCGTCTTACCCAAGAGATACATAGACACTCTTAAACACCTAGCTAACAACAACAACATACTCATATCACCATCTGACAAAGGAGGGGGCATAGTAATCATGGACAAAAATTCATATATCAAAAAAATATCTACTCTATTATCCGACGAAAACACATACACTAAAACTGACCAAAAAACTATAGATAAAAACATAGAACATTTTAACAAATCTTTCAAACACCTAATTAAGAACAACAAAAAATGGGCATCAAACATTGAGTATCACCCTATCATTCCCACATTATACGGGCTCCCCAAAACCCACAAACCTGACACCCCCATGCGTCCAATTGTATCAAGCATAGGTAGCACCACACACAAAATCGCACGGGCCATAGCTAACATCCTCACTCCACTAATGGGTACCATCAGTCCCTCCCACATAAAAAATTCAGGCGACCTTCTTAGCAGAATAAAAAACATCAACGTAGAAAATAAAAATATACACAGCCTAGATGTAACTTCGCTCTACACTAACGTACCTGTAAAAAAATGCCTACACTTACTTCACACACATATAAAGAAAACAAAAACCGACCTACCTTTTCCCCCCAACACTTTTATAGAAATAATTAGACTCATCACTGACATAACATATTTCCAATTTAACGAAGTATTCTACAAACAAAAATTTGGACTCCCCATGGGCAACCCCCTTAGCGGTGTATTGGCCTGCCTCTTTTTAGAATTCTTAGAATCCGGTCCTTTCAAATATAGACTACCTCCTAACATCGAATACTTTAGATACATAGATGATATTTTAATTTTCCTCCCCACAGACACACAAATCATTCATGTTAAGGATAAACTCAACACAGTAGAACCCTCCATAAAATTCACCCATGAGACTGAAATAAACGGCTCTATTCCCTTCCTTGATACTCTTATAATTAAGTCCAACAATAAACTAGAATTTAAGGTACACCGCAAAAACACTCACAAAAATGACTACATACATTTCTACTCCCACCATCATAGCAAGATCAAAACAGGTATAATTATAGGCTTCTTCCTACGCGCCCTTAGAATATGTAGCCCCCCACACATAGATGAAGAAATAAAATACATTTTTAATTCCCTAAAAACATTGCAATACCCCACACATTTCATATTAAATGCCAAGAAAAAAGCCTTTTAAATATTCTCCAGAAACACCACACAAAAAAATCAAACCCCTAACACCTCTCTCATAGACAGACCCCTTCTCCTACCCACGCATTCCAATAACACATCCATATGCAACACGCTCAACAAACTAGGCATTCCAATAGTACAAACCACTTTCTCAATCCATAAAACAAACTTTAAACACATCCAGACATTTCCAAAAAACACCCACATCCCATGCCGGCTTATACACTGTCCCTTGCAATGATTGCCATCAATTCTACGTGGGAGAAACACAACGTGAATTAAAGAAACGATTAAATGAACATAAAAGGGATATAAAAAACAACAACCCTCTTAGTGCACTTTTCTCCCATGCTCTAGAATATGGTCATGCATTCAAATTTGAACAAGCCAAAATCACTAAACACATCCACAACAAATCTCGGCGAAGATTATTGGAAACTGCACTCATCACATCCTCCACTACTATCAAGCAGCGTAATGGTTTCTTTAACCTATCACCCTTAATAAGCAAGATCATCCTCACAGAACAAAGTCTTTTGCCTGATCATGGCTAACTTTTATTTTCATCTTTAACCTTATGACACTCTTCCATTCACCCACACCCTTCCCTTTTCTCCCTGAATCTTCTCTTATTTTCCTCATTTTTTTCCCTCACATTTTTAATACTACAGTCCAAATAAACTTTCTCATGTTCCAAATATTTCAAATATATTCCTCACCCACCCTTTCAATCACCCCCCTCCCCCACCCACTCCAATCCCTCACTCATTGCTATCATTTTCCAAATATTTCAAATATTTCACACCCTATCTCGACAAATCCTCCCTCTTCCCCCTCTCATCCATTTTCCTCCATACCTCTTCTTAAATTCCCTCATTTTCTTCAAACGCTCTCTAAGACTATAACTTTCGCCCATCCACCAAAATCACAGCCCCCCCCTCCCTCTCTACCCATCCCCATTTCCCTGCATACACCCCACACACACAAACATTCCAACTCACTCTTCCCCTTCAATCTCGACCACAGCCATCTGGTCAAACACCCCCTCCCCCTCTTCCTCCAATCTCTCTCTGCCATCCATTTTACCCCTGCTCATCCCCCACCTTTTTCTCTCATCGCCAGCCACAGTAGTCCTTGCTCCCTCCACCCTTCCCCTTTTTTCTCCCACTCATTTTTCATTCTCTAACAAGTACGGACGCCCAGCTAGACGCTGCCATTATTTTTCATTTTATTTTATTTTTCTTCCCAACATGTCTACCCTACATGTATCCGTGCTTGCATGATATCTTTTCCCTATATCATCATCCTGATGAAGTCTTATAAATAAAGACGAAACGTTGATGTACACATAAAAAAACATCCAGTTTTTGGTTTTCCTTTTTCATTTTACCATCACGTCGGATTACCTTCATCCTTCTCTTCCCATTTTGTCGAAATGGAAAACCAAACCTTCTAGCAGAAGCTACGGAAATATAAGAACACACTATTCGCAGCCAACTCCCACAACAACAGGAGAAACTTTCTGCTGAGATGCATCGAAGAAAAGGTCATACCCGCAAGTACATTTACATTTCTAAAGCAATCGCACCACATTTTTCCTGACTACATTCAAACATATTTAACATCATCTGCAAACCTACTAAAACACAAGAGTTCACACCTTTTCCACGAGGCCAGAACATTGGGCATCAACCTCAAAAATAATAAAACAATACTGCCCAACACTATCGATAACATCACTAAATCCATCAAAAGATTCAATACACAACATACAACCAGACTAAACAACAAACTCAACAAACTTATCCAAAACAGCAAATGGAAAACTCTAGGACGTCCGGAACTCATAAACAACCTCACCACCTATAAACTTTCTAACATAGAAACTGAAGCTCTCAGTTTCGGTTTAAAATTCGCCACTGGAATACACTCTAACACCACCACCAACACAGTTCTAAAAAATTACAGACACACTGACACAGATTTCACCAAAGGCTTCATTCAAGGCATAATCTCAACTACCACCACTCTCCCTAATGACCCCGTCTTACCCAAGAGATACATAGACACTCTTAAACACCTAGCTAACAACAACAACATACTCATATCACCATCTGACAAAGGAGGGGGCATAGTAATCATGGACAAAAATTCATATATCAAAAAAATATCTACTCTATTATCCGACGAAAACACATACACTAAAACTGACCAAAAAACTATAGATAAAAACATAGAACATTTTAACAAATCTTTCAAACACCTAATTAAGAACAACAAAAAATGGGCATCAAACATTGAGTATCACCCTATCATTCCCACATTATACGGGCTCCCCAAAACCCACAAACCTGACACCCCCATGCGTCCAATTGTATCAAGCATAGGTAGCACCACACACAAAATCGCACGGGCCATAGCTAACATCCTCACTCCACTAATGGGTACCATCAGTCCCTCCCACATAAAAAATTCAGGCGACCTTCTTAGCAGAATAAAAAACATCAACGTAGAAAATAAAAATATACACAGCCTAGATGTAACTTCGCTCTACACTAACGTACCTGTAAAAAAATGCCTACACTTACTTCACACACATATAAAGAAAACAAAAACCGACCTACCTTTTCCCCCCAACACTTTTATAGAAATAATTAGACTCATCACTGACATAACATATTTCCAATTTAACGAAGTATTCTACAAACAAAAATTTGGACTCCCCATGGGCAACCCCCTTAGCGGTGTATTGGCCTGCCTCTTTTTAGAATTCTTAGAATCCGGTCCTTTCAAATATAGACTACCTCCTAACATCGAATACTTTAGATACATAGATGATATTTTAATTTTCCTCCCCACAGACACACAAATCATTCAT
The DNA here is from genome assembly GCA_963556195.1 of Sepiola atlantica. Lineage (NCBI taxonomy): Eukaryota > Metazoa > Mollusca > Cephalopoda > Sepiida > Sepiolidae > Sepiola > Sepiola atlantica. Next base: position 135,704,687 of record OY744527.1, on the reverse strand, counting down.
GTTAAGGATAAACTCAACACAGTAGAACCCTCCATAAAATTCACCCATGAGACTGAAATAAACGGCTCTATTCCCTTCCTTGATACTCTTATAATTAAGTCCAACAATAAACTAGAATTTAAGGTACACCGCAAAAACACTCACAAAAATGACTACATACATTTCTACTCCCACCATCATAGCAAGATCAAAACAGGTATAATTATAGGCTTCTTCCTACGCGCCCTTAGAATATGTAGCCCCCCACACATAGATGAAGAAATAAAATACATTTTTAATTCCCTAAAAACATTGCAATACCCCACACATTTCATATTAAATGCCAAGAAAAAAGCCTTCCAAATATTCTCCAGAAACACCACACAAAAAAATCAAACCCCTAACACCTCTCTCATAGACAGACCCCTTCTCCTACCCACGCATTCCAATAACACATCCATATGCAACACGCTCAACAAACTAGGCATTCCAATAGTACAAACCACTTCTCAATCCATAAAACAAACTTTAAACACATCCAGACATTTCCAAAAAACACCCACATCCCATGCCGGCTTATACACTGTCCCTTGCAATGATTGCCATCAATTCTACGTGGGAGAAACACAACGTGAATTAAAGAAACGATTAAATGAACATAAAAGGGATATAAAAAACAACAACCCTCTTAGTGCACTTTTCTCCCATGCTCTAGAATATGGTCATGCATTCAAATTTGAACAAGCCAAAATCACTAAACACATCCACAACAAATCTCGGCGAAGATTATTGGAAACTGCACTCATCACATCCTCCACTACTATCAAGCAGCGTAATGGTTTCTTTAACCTATCACCCTTAATAAGCAAGATCATCCTCACAGAACAAAGTCTTTTGCCTGATCATGGCTAACTTTTATTTTCATCTTTAACCTTATGACACTCTTCCATTCACCCACACCCTTCCCTTTTCTCCCTGAATCTTCTCTTATTTTTCCTCATTTTTTTCCCTCACATTTTTAATACTACAGTCCAAATAAACTTTCTCATGTTCCAAATATTTCAAATATATTCCTCACCCACCCTTTCAATCACCCCCCTCCCCCACCCACTCCAATCCCTCACTCATTGCTATCATTTTCCAAATATTTCAAATATTTCACACCCTATCTCGACAAATCCTCCCTATTCCCCCTCTCATCCATTTTCCTCCATACCTCTTCTTAAATTCCCTCATTTTCTTCAAACGCTCTCTAAGACTATAACTTTCGCCCATCCACCAAAATCACAGCCCCCCCCTCCCTCTCTACCCATCCCCATTTCCCTGCATACACCCCACACACACAAACATTCCAACTCACTCTTCCCCTTCAATCTCGACCACAGCCATCTGGTCAAACACCCCCTCCCCCTCTTCCTCCAATCTCTCTCTGCCATCCATTTTACCCCTGCTCATCCCCCACCTCTTTCTCTCATCGCCAGCCACAGTAGTCCTTGCTCCCTCCACCCTTCCCCTTTTTTCTCCCACTCATTTTTCATTCTCTAACAAGTACGGACGCCCAGCTAGACGCTGCCATTATTTTTCATTTTATTTTATTTTTCTTCCCAACATGTCTACCCTACATGTATCCGTGCTTGCATGATATCTTTTTCCTATATCATCATCCTGATGAAGTCTTATAAATAAAGACGAAACGTTGATGTACACATAAAAAAACATCCAGTTTTTGGTTTTCCTTTTTCATTTTACCATATATATATATATATCGGACATGACAGAGGCCACATATATTGCCTCTTCACTCGTTCCTTTTTTTTCTTTGTCTGTCTTTTTCTCTCGTCGTCGTTGTCTATATAACTTTTACAACCAGTTTTTATATGCGAAAAATGTTCACTAAGATGAAAAGAAAGACACATTCATTTTTAATGTACTTACTATTTAATTACTTGGCCTAACTAGATACACTTGTATTCGATCTGTTCCTAATCGCTTAATTTGAGAGTTTATCTGTTCGAAACAGCAACTAATCTAATCATGCCACAGTGAATTCGTTACAGTCGCATGAATCAATTAGCTAATCAGCTATGTGATTCTGCGGTTTTAGTTAGCGATATATTTGGTAATTAAGAGACACACCGATTCATATGCACATTCATATTAATCAATTGTGCACGTTTACTCAAGAAAACAAAACACCGCAATTATCGTACGTTACTTTAATATGTTCATTTGTTATATTATATGTTTCGATGATTAGTGAGAAGATCTTCTTAAAGACGTAGATGAATACTATAACTTAAAAATAGACTTTTACTTTTTTATGAACGATTAGCACTGGGGGGATAAACACTACTATTTTTGTATGACAACATTTACTGCATAAATCTTTTCGTGATAATTACCCGTTACCGAAGTGAGTGTAATTATTTTTATTTATTATAAGATACTATACAGAAAATCAGAAACACGTTAATGTTATTGTATTTATAGAGCGGAAATGTGATGAGTCGACACAAGTAAATTACGTCGTATACATACATATCTAATTGTTTCTTTTTTCAACGTTTTCCATGTTTATCTGAGGAAATTACGGAGGAGTAGTTTCTTTGGAGCATTACAAGAGAAATATTCTTTTTCATCCAGACATAATTACCAATTCTTATCCGACATTTCTAAGGAGATTGGTGCGAAGACATTATATCCGTCAAAATCTGGTATTTATTATTTTGCCTTCCCAGCCACGCCTAACGATAGATTCAGCATCGACAACCTAGCGTATGATATTATGGATGGAAAATTAATCAGAACATAAGGCGTATCAGATAATAGATTTTGCTTGTTTTGTTTAATATTGTAACACTTTCTCGCCTGTTTCTATTGTCTTGTGTAGATCGACGAGTTTTAACATAGAAGGGAAGACTTTAAAGTTCGGCAAGAATATCATTGCTCGTCGAATGACCTTGTATCTGACCGGCATAAAGTGCCAATACAAAAGGTGAAGTCCAAGTTTGTCGATACCATGTATACCGTGTTATTTTTCTTTATAGCAACTATTTCCATTACTGTCAGTGAATATTTAAAGTGAAGTTTTTTTTAAAACTATACTTAATGACTATCGAAATTTAATAAGTACATTAGTGGTAATGATCTGTTAACTAGATGAGTGTAATTATTTTTGTTTTATTATGTCATATAATGAAGAAAATCAGAAGATCCTCTTCGTTTTTTCTATGTTTTATACTAAAGATTCACCACTTACAATGATTAAAGCTACTCGAGTATAAATGTTAGTGAGATTTTCAATTGGAAAATGGAACAGTAATATGAAAAGATTGAGAACTATCATTAATTCACTGGACGACATGACAGATGTTTGTTAACATTGCACTTGAAAACGACGATGGGATTTTCTGTAGGAAACATTTCTGTGATAACGTGTTTTAGAGGTGATAAGTTCTTGGCAAGACACTTCTTCATGGAATTTCCGTTTAATTTCAGATACACAGCAGAAGAAAGTAAAGTTATTTGTAGTGTTGCTAGTAAGCCGAGTTCTTGCTAGGAAGTTTTGTCGGGTGGAACCAGAGTTTGACGCTCAGTCACAGACCTACTGTGGAAATATCGGTAGAGTAGGGAAAGACTAGCAACGTCTCTTGTCTGGGAAAGTGGCTGAAAAAAATGTATAATATGAAGGAAACAGCCACCCGCACATTGTAATGGAAACCTTCATAGATTATGTCTCTTTAACGGAACTCTTAAAAGAACTATAATAACTTTAATATGTCTGCCTTGCATGCTACGATAGCAATATACATCCAAATAAACGCCGATTTTTTTGTGGCAGTTACGTTAATTCATCACATCCATATATATATATAGGTATATGTATATATATATATATATATATATATGTATATATATGCATATATATATGTATATGTATATATATGCATATATATATGTATATGTATATGTATATTAATATATATCTAACAGTGTAAATGAAAAAGGAAAGCCAAAAATCATGTGATTTATGTATTCATGAACGTTCTGTCTTTATTGAAAGACTTACACGGGATGAAGAAAACAAGGTAGAAAAATCATACAGAATATCAATTTTGATTTTACAGAAAGTGTCCAAACTTCGGCATGGTTGTTTACGTGAACAAGCAGATAATTAAAATCAGGATTTTAGTTATAGCGTATTCAGCAGTCGCCTTTCTCCTTAAAGATGTACAATAGTTTGGTAAATAATGCGCAGTCAACAGTTCCCTCGCTATCCAACCAGCATGATATCGACCGCATCGCATCTTATGAGGTTGAATTACTTGTTCAATGGTTATTTGTAAGCCCTATTGGACTCCACTAATCACTCCTTCTTAAACTTTTAACTGGAGCCACACTCAACGATCTAGTCATCACCCCTTCTCAAGTACAGGGTATCATTAAAATAATTGACACTTTCAAAGTATGTGGGCAGATTTTTTCTCTGCTATAGTCTTAAAGAAATGCTCTGCTAAGATTGCCTATGTTCTTTCTGCATTCTACAACCTATGCCGAATCCTGCTTCCTTGGTAGTTTGTACATTGCCTCTGTGATACCAGTGTTTATGAATTCTGGTGAAAGAAGTGATCCGCAAAAGTATCGCCCTATCAGATTCCTTACTTTAACATCATATAAGAAGTGAGCACGAATAGCTATTGCAATTGCTTTGCCACTTAGCATGTACTTTACTTTGTTATCAGCTTACACACGTTTAAAAAGTTCTTGCAATCCAGAACCTGTCATCAAATGACCAATTGACCCCAGAAAGCTCATCTGTGTATGGAGCCCACCAAGTCACAAGACAAATGATTTCAGGGGACTGGAACTAGGCTGTGACTCGACTATCATCATTGCTTTGTACCAAAGTTGTTGATCGAATGTTAGGATTGATGTAATGTTGTTTTTCTTAGCTAAATTACTAATGTAACAGAACGTAAAGTACACGCAGGTTGGGTTACCAGAGCCCATGTCGATCATTGGCAAACAACTGTGGCTGATTTCCCAGGATATGTTTCTTTTGTGCACTGATTGCATAAGGCCTGACCATGCGGGTCTGGACGGATGTGTAATTAGTCAAACCTTCACAAGGATGTCAACATTCGCAGTGGAAACGACAACATTCTTGGGCTGGAGCTCTTTAAATGTCACTGGTGGTTTGTTGGTGTGCTGTAAATCTAGGTACTTGATGTTAATCCTTCCTACCCTTATTATATCTTCTAAAAGGACCTGAATCCTTGGTACTGGTTTTGCTTTAACTTTCCCGGTCGTAAAAGATGCTATGATACCCATACCGTGGAATGTGTTGAATTTATCACTACTCCTTACATTATTGTCTACTTTATCAGTTACGAACTGCACAGATTCAGTTTCAACAGGGATAAAGTTTCAGCGCCATGAACAAGAGCAGCACTTCTTTCGAATTTCTGGACTTCTTAGTAAACTGAAGAGAAGCCATGCTTATTCAGAGTGTCAATTTAGAAACTCGATCCAAATTGGTCATGCATTATTACTGCTAAACTAAACTGCAACAATGCAAAAAGAACTCTGGGTCTAGCAGCCTGCATTATTGCTTGACCAACTGATGCAAGTTTCAAATCATTGTCTTTGCCTGCAAATAACTTCCTGAGAAAGATCAACAATGTTTTAGGTATATATTGAATAATTGCATCTTTTTCAAGCCCATTCTAAGACGGGTAGTATTCTGAACTTGTCTGGGTACCTTTAATGCCATTCTTGATAAGCTTGGCTGATGTTTATATGGTTCCAATGGCGTCTGATTTTGAATTGTCGGTTGAGCGGCTCTGTGCATAGAATTCATCGAGAATACGTTTTGCTGTACTTAAGAATGCAACAACATTATGTTTCCCATTAATTTCCGAAACAATGATGTTGACTTTGAAATGTTCTAACAATCGAGAATTTATGTATAGGATACTATATTGTTCAAAATCAATGTCCTCGAGAATGTCCTCTATTTGTTTTACAGGATCAACAATGGTGAGTTGCTCCTCGTAATTTTGCTGCAAATATTTAGCAACTTCTAAAAATGCCTGCTTTCTCTATGAATCATTTGATCTACCAAGGTGTTGTTTCTTAGACGAATCAGCAAAAGAGAATGCCTTAGGAATATTTTATTGGAATTAAAGTTTGCAGAATAACATGTTCTGTAATAACGTGCTTCTTTTGAAACAAGGTCAGCTATATAACCTATTCTACCTTTAACAGTGGATGCCATGCCATTATTTTTACGGACTTTCTCACAAACTTTAAACACTCTGTTCGTAAACTCAATAGTTTCTACATGGGAAACATCAACACCTCTTTTCAGGATAGTATTTCATCATGGGTGAACCTGTTTTCACGGTCAATTTCTATGTATTTGAGGTTGATCCAACGCTGTCTACATTTCTTGTGAAGACGTTGTCCAATTTGAATTTTGATTTTCTCTCCACGTTGTTCAGAAGCTCTGTTAATGGAACTGGTGCCTTTTTAGCTGACGATAAATAATTTTTGTCATTACTGGACAGTTGATTGTTGCAACTACCAAACTTGTCAGCATCCATAATTATCGGTACTTATCTTTGGACAACCTGAAATTAATATATGACATAATATTAAGCTCCTACAGTAATACATAAAATGAGACAAAATAAAGCATAAGAAGTTATAATTATATTTAACTTTATGAAAACTGTTGGTTTTATCCAATTTCACATTGCTACATTTAGTATTTTTGAAGATGAATTTACAGAAATTGAGTTGAAAGAGGGGAAGCTAGAATCTTTAAAGATAGCTCCCTTGACCCCTTTCCGCAAGCCAACTTTTGTAAACTTTATTTTATCTAAATTGCAGATTATTCATGCCCAATAACCAAGTTAAAATAATTTATTAGAAATTTGTATTACGTTCAGACATCAAATTAGCTAGATTGACTGGACTCCACACTCTCAGCACAATTACGACGATAATCCAGCAGCAGCACCAATCTAACGGCCCTTTTTCAGAGCCACATTCAAACTACTTATAATGCGATTCACACTTTTCTTGCTTGCTCCATCCACCTGTCTCCAGTCTGCCACTTCCTTTTATTCTCTTCCTCCAACTCCAGCTCTTTCTAGCAGATCTTGTAGCACCTCTTCCAGCTCCTTGCAGCAAAGCCTGCTCCAGCCTTAACCAGCTGATTCTGCTCCAGATCTTTCCAACAACGAATGCTCCAGTATTGACAGCGGCTCCTGCCTAAACTCTCACTAGCAACACCTGCTCCAGCTTCTTGCAGCGCCTAACTAATCTTCTCCTTTGTTGCCTGCGACCACTGCTCTAGCTTCTATTCTTTGTTTCAACAGCACGAAGTCCCTGTCGACCAAGTCTTTACAGTTGTCAAGGTTCCGGAAACATCCTTCCTAGTGCCCAGGTGCCAGCTTCCTTATTTAAGCCTTTCCTGATTCCAATGATGTCAGCGCAGCTTTCCTTTACATGTATTTACTTTTATGGAAAATATACTTTTATAGTTTAACTGTTCATCTGCGTGTATCCTCTTTTCTTTTGCCATTGCCGTAATTAATCTGGCTCAACTGTCTTAGCTGCCCCAAAATCGTACAGGGTGCTGCCCAAGCATCTAGGTAAAACACTTCCTTGGCGAGCGAACCCTACAACAAATTGTGATCTCGTAGGGATCTTGGACACATAACACAGCTGATATAGAATATTACATTTCGTCCAGTCCTGACCAACCACGGGTTCGAACATCTCAATAAACTCTGCCAAGAAAGTCAACATCACTGAGCACTTGCCCTAATACTGATAGTAAAAAAGTCAGGCTCAGCAAGCATCAACATAACCCTTCAAGGCCGATCAACTCTCCCAAGCAAACGACGCAATACACAAACCTTCCCGGGCATTAATCAAGCATCAAACATTCCCGGACATCACTGACAACACTATGGAAGAAGCTGTACTAGTTTTAGGCGAGTACAGCTGCACACGCAGAACGAAAATACTTAACAACAAGACGTTCGGTGATACACTCAGAAATAAGAGAACCCATCAACTTGAACAAAACGCTCCAACGCTAGTACAGTTTCACTTGTACCTGGCTTCTAAAACCTACAGACACACTTGAAAATGTTGCGCATTTGACTTCAACCATAGTGCACGAACACTCCTGACAATTTGATGTTTGTTCATCAGCTCTACAACGTTCATGAACGACTTATCTATTTCAATTTGTCAACACACGTTAATACTAAAAACACCAACAACCGTGCAGACCCACTTGAACAAACTCATCACTTTCAACTAACCGTCAGATTTACATGCCCAACGGATCTTTAAAAAATTGCAGACACACGTACACTCATAATTTTGACAATCCTTACAGATACATTGTTCATAAATTTGCGCATACATTTGCTACAAGTTTTATCACATTGTTGTTTTTAATTGATTATGTTAATTATCCAGAGAAAGGGCCCTGTTGCAGCAGCACCTGTTTCATGACTCGGAACACTTAAAATAAGCATGATGTTGAATCCTTGAGTACCTTAACCTGTGCGACAGAAATCAACACACTTTATTTCTGCCTGCTCACATCGTCACTAAATCCAACGAATCAAATTTCATCAAAGTGTCGTACTAGCAGAAGTCAGCAAGATACTATAAAAGCAGTGCCCATCTCAACTCTGGCGCATTCGGGATCATTGTCCCTGCGCCGGCGCCTGACGCCATCTCTTCTATCGCTGCTGACCACACCTTGTCGTACGAACCTTGGTGTGACATCACGGCACCCTTTGTTCATTATGACGACGATACTCCTAAAGCAGCAGCAATCTAAGGCCAATTTTGATGGCCACACTCAAACTACTTATGATGCGATTCACACTTTGCCGTCTGCTCTATCTACCTGACTCAAACCTGCCTCTCCGTTTCCTGCTCCTGCTCCGACTACAGTAGCTCTAGCTCCTACAAGTGGCCCTTTCTAGCCACGCTTGCTCCAGCTCCTTTTAGTGGTTATTGCTCCAGTTTCTTTCAGCGCGCCCTGAAGCTCTTCCAGTGGCTCTGCTTCAGCAACGCCTGCTCCATCTCTATCAAGCTTCTCTAGCTCACCCTGGCAACACCTGTTCCAGCTCATTCCAGTAGATATGGCTTTGGCCCTCTCGAACAACGCCTGCTCTAGCTTCTTCCAGCAGTCTTTGCCCCAGCTTCCGGAAGCGCCTGCTCCAGCTCCTTTCCTGCAACCACTGCTCTAGCTTTTGCTTGTTCCAGCAGCACAATTCCATGTTGACCCAACTTTTCTGGTTGTCAAGGTTTCAGCTTCATCATTTAAGCCTTTCCTGCTTCTAGTGATGTCAGCTCATGATACCTTCACATATTATTACCTTTAGAGTAGTTACACTTCTATATTTTAGCTGTTCATCTGCGTTTGTCTACTCTTTTTACCATTGCTGTGTTAACTGTCTTTGTTGTAACACCGATCAACCCAATGTTTTGGCGCTGCCAAAACGTCGCACCCGGGGCTGGCCAAACGTCGAGGCCCAAACCTCCCTAAGTGACCGGATCATGCAACATTAGCCAAAAGTAAGACCTATGTGGTCTTTTGATGGTCGTACATCGAAACTACATCATATTAATGCAGATGTACACCAGGGACTCACTACTGAACTGTTATTATTCCTTATTTTTATAAACCACCTCTTTGATGTAATTGCATTCAAGATAGGAAATATTTGCTAAGGACACCACGCTTTATTCCAAACATGTGGGAAAAATAAAACACATGCATGTCAAAGTTTATGGTTGAATCTTAAGATAAATGATCTCGAGTCTCTATTGGAATATCTAAATTGGTATTCACATTTAATGCTATGAAGACAAAGCTACTTTCCTTTAACAATTATAAGAACACTTTTTATCCACTGATTGCCATTGCTTACAGCATCCTACTCATACACATACTTCAAACTACTCGGCCTAAACTCCACCGATAACATGAATTGTAACAAATACATAGAAGATATTGCAAAGGCTGCGACAAACAAGATAGGCACCCTCTACGGAGCTAGAAAACTTCTCACGCCTGTCAGTATCCTATAGCTCTACTCAACCACTAGTCGCCAATGCATTGAGTATTGTTGTCACATCTGGACTAGTGCTTCAACCACTAGCCTGCCCCTCTTGAATAGGGTCCAAACTAATCTAATCAAATAGGTCCTACCTTATCTAACTAGTTCCAGTCTCAGTCCCATTACCGCAATGTTTCATATATATATACTTGTTTTACAAGTACTTAAATGGAATATTCTCAGAAGAGGTAGATTCACAAGTCCCCTCTAATGAAATAACCTCGATCAATCGTCAGCAAGATCCCACTAAGTGTTGAGTTCCCAGATACCGGAGGGCCTTTTATCCTTATCAGCTTTGTAGCTCGAACTACTACCCTTTGGAATTCTTTTCTTGCTACTTGTTTCTCTGACTGTACTACCAAGTTTAAATGTAATGTTTACACGCATTTCGCTACACACCTTTGGAATCAGAAGTCCCCTATTCGGGCTGGTGTATTAGCGGGTATGAATTCAAATTCTGGTACGCGAACGAAAAAGCAAGGGATGCTGGTATGTTAAAAAGATAGGTCGTTAATTTTAAAGAATTGGTAAGTCAGAATTGAGAAAAAATGAAAATAGAAGCCTTTATCAATGCGAGATTAATCATGTTTCTACATATTTCCACACACTGATTAGAACCTAGTGTGTGTTAATTAAAATAATATACCGAAAATAGTATACAAAAATATTATACCAAAGGTCAACAAATTGCAATACAGTTTTTATAATATATGCAAACAGTAAATAAAAACATAAAGTAAAAATAATACACGAGCATATGGTTAATCCAACCAGAAGACGATATTCAAATTTAACAATACACTGGTATAAAGGACAGTTTTATATTAAGACATATAAATCTGAAAAAAATACTGTAATTAGATATAGATACAGGAAGAAATCAATATAGATATATACATCTCTCTCTATATATATATTTATATATATATATATATATATATATATATATATATATATATATATATATATATATATATATATATATATTTCATGCATCCACATAAACATTTTATAAGGAGATAGAATTTTTTATGTATCAATTTTAAGTATTTACTTCAACAGTGCTCGATACGCAAGTAGAGCTAGGTAGTAAGTTATGTAAATATATTTATAGCAATCAAGCTACACAGAGGCTCCCGCGTTTCATCCCCGGGGGAATCCTCAGGCTAAAATGCATGGAGTTATTTTTGCCGGGTGTTTTTATATACACGGCTTGCTAGTAAACCAATCAGATTCTTTGTTGTTCTCTCAGCCAATCGTGGGGTTTCCCCTTGACTTTGTTGGGGCTCTTATTATCGCTAATCCATCATCTCTATATAGGACGATATCCGTATTATCAATTATATTTGTGCGTGTATATAAAATGAATAACCCCACAAGATCAGATGCCTCCGCAGAGTGAAGGGCACCCATAGCCAAATCAAAGGAGTTTGTCATATTCGTTTTAATCAATTGGTCGTCGTTATTGATTAAAACTGATCTCCTACATTTTTTTAATGATGTAAATTTCATCCTAGGATATATCGTATATATCTCGGCAAATTCTAGGACGATGTTTAAGAGTTCTTCTTATATGGATGGGTAGAAGTCTACTATGTCGAATTGTAGGAAGGTAGAATTGTTCTTATTTTCGATATTGTTAAACCAAGCGATTGCGTCGGCAGAATTCACCCATTGGTTTAATTCCAGGTCTTTTCTCATTTGTTTGTTAATTCTAGATAGAATTGTTTTGCTGATTCTTCCTATTTCTGGTTTGGTCGGATTAATTAAGCGAGTGCCGTAGTTATTGTTAAAGTTACTTTTGTGGTCTTTAAATAAGATATAGGCTTCCTTAGCTTTTAACTTACTAATTTTGTCGCTAACTTTTAGTTTATCGGTGATTTGTTTACTTTCAGTATTTATTATATCTATGAAGTTACGTTCGCTTGTATCTAGTTTTTTGTAGTTATTAGTAATATTTTCTGTTAGTAGCTTGTTATACTCTTGTTTATCTATTTTGTAAAAAATTCTAGTTTCGTCCGCTTTTACGAAGATGTTTTTAACGATGGTGTGTAATTATCTTTGTAAATTATTCTGTTGTTTGTGAAATTATAAGTTTTTAATTACATTTAAAAGGTCATTTTCAAAGCTAGTCATGAGATCTGATTGGTTTAGCGTTTTCTAGGTTTTTGAATCCGTAGGATTCTTTTATATCTACGTGTTTACCTTTATTGTTAAGGAAGAAGTGTTCTCGCCATCACATTCGGCGTATTAGTTCGTCGGTTTTTTTCAATTGATTTAATAATGTATCCATGCTTGCTAGGTGTTGGTATATTTTTGAGTGGTGTTTCTAAGTTAATTTTTTCCATATTATTTTTCAGTGGTGAAATAAATTCTTGAGGAGCTAAATATTAGTATTTCATGTATCCACATAAACATTTTATAAGGAGATATAATTTTTTATGTATCAATTTTCAGTATTTACTTCAACAGTGCTCGATACGCAAGTAGAGCTAGGTAGTAAGTTATGAAAATATATTTATGGCAATCAAGCTACACA
>OY744527.1:135527009-135687009 GCA_963556195.1 Sepiola atlantica | reverse complement strand
TGTATTTCTATTTTAGGTTTTAAATTTTAACTAATTCAGTTTTTTATTCATTTGTTTATTTATTTTTATTTATTTATTTATTTATTTATTTTATTTATTATATATCATCCTAAGGTAAATTTACTTCTGTGTAAACAGCTGTTTGCTATTTCACTTTCACTCCCGAAACCTATTAAACTCTAGAAGTTAAATAGCAAACAGCTGTTTACACAGAAATAAATTAACCTTAGGATGATATATAACAAATAAAATAAATAAATAAAAATAAACAAATAAATAAATAAAACGCTGAATTAGTTAAAATTTAAAACCTTAAATAGAAATACAAGAAACCACGTGTTAAAATAAATTCGCCCACTGTATTGACAAAAAAAGGAAACAGGATATAGGAAAATCCATTGTTAACAAAAATTAGGAGCGTCACCAACAATGCTTTTGTTCGAGGGAAGCCCAACGATTATTAAACATTAGATCTATACAATTCGATCATTTTTATAAATATGGGATGTAATTATGCCGGGTGCTTATCCATCTAAAGTAATAACAACTTGCTTTGTGTTAGTAAAGAACGGAAACTTATGCACACGGGCATATGTAATTATTAGAAATAAAAAATATGTTGTTGATCAGAAAAGCATTGTTCAAATAAATGTAGATCAAATGCTCACTGTGATTGCAATGAGAAGCTGCACAACGACGTAGACTGTAAAATCAACTCCCAGTTCATCTTTGGATGATTTAAACCGCGATAATTTTCCAAGCTTCGATCGAGAGAGTTTCTTTTTTAGAATTTTGCGTTTGTGGTTTATTTTCTCTGTTATTGAAGAGTATGCAACCGTGTCTCTCAGAACGGTAAAATACATTGCTTTGAGCTCGGAAACCTTTGAAGGTTATTATTATGTACGATAGAAGTGAAGAGTATTTCTTCTAGTCTAAGCAACAGTTTCTTGGATTGACTCGGCCTTTGCGACCTCTTATTGCTATGTTAATTACTTACTTTTACTTGTTTGATATTGTGGTTCAATACGTCTGTAAATATATGATTTAGGCCTTAATCTAAATTTCTGTTTTTGTTGGGCATGAGGAATCTTACTATATTTTGTAGTTACATCAAAATGTATCCATCCGCGTTTCTGGATCAATAACTGAAGTAAAGTGTACCCATATGTATTTCTACTTTAATATAGCTGTTTTTTTTTTTTAAATCGCTTTAATATATGTTATTGCATGAAATGCGTGCTCTGCCACTGGGATGATAAATATTCAGTATTCGGACAATTGCAATGTTATTCAATTTCGCCTTATTTGTGTATTTATATGAAGTCAACAGAATTTGCACATTGTTTTAATTTAATTCTGTTTCGTATTGCGTACCATTTTATCTCAATTCTTTATATCGAAACATTATTTTTATTTTTACTTGTTTTATTACATTTCTCAGAAGTTGTTTTGAAAACTATCTTACTTACTACCTTTGTAAGAATCTTTTTAATAAACTGTTCTATTCTTACAGACATCATCTAAAAGATCTATTTAAATACGAGATTGTCTTACTGTTTTCTTTATTGTTTAAATTCCTATAATAATAATTCATCAGTATTTTATTGTGTTTGTTATAAACACAGACATTTTAACTAATGGTTTCCGATTTTCTTCTTTTGTGTTATGGTTAATTTCTACTTTTCTTGATGCTCATTCTAAGTATTTAAAGTCCCTTTTCAATTCGATAAGCTGTGCCTTTCGAGTAAAATATGGTAAAGATCTGTTTCATACATAGTCATTGGTGAATTTTTCTGTTAATTTTATTCTTGATATAAAGTTATTTGAAAAACAATAACCATTTACATGTAATATACATTTGTATTCCTCTTGAATAGATGTATTGTTTTGTGTTGCTTTTGTGTTGCTCCATGGAAATATTTTATTATGAATTCTCAAGTATATATGCTCTGAGATTTCGTATCATGCGAATTTTATTTACTTTCGTGTTGAATGTACTTTATATCTGGATTATATTATTCAGTATTATATAGGAAGTTGTATTTTGTGGGTTTATGTCATTGAACACACTTTATTAAATAGATGTAAAATAAAGCAATTAAAAAGCAAAATATATAGAAGAGATATTGTTAGATAATCGTTGAATGAATATACAGTAAGAGAAGGTGAGATAAATACATAGATAACTAAGTGAAAGATTGGTGAATTATCCAGTTAATTACAAATTACGGCTAATTAGAAAAATTCACATGAACTGTTTTTCAAATACATCTCAGATCTAAGCATTAGTTTAGCATGTATTCTGTGTAATTATACTATATTGGAAAAGCCTTATGGACACACACGTGATTTAATCAGATTTTGGATAATACCAAGTTGATTAATTTTTGTTTACAACATTAGCTTGTACACTACAGTTTGGCGAAGAGTCCATAAAGTAACGTATTTTAATTTAACATATATAAAGCGACATCACCGTGTTTTTTTATCTAAAGTTCAAGCACAATCGTAAATCTTCATTTGATATCCGCTTGGACAATAGTAAAGGCGAATTCCTTTTCTACGAATGCATTTCCAATTATCACACAACAATACATCCCAATTTATTGTTCTACCTTAGAAAATTAGCAGAAAATTGGGAATTTTCTGCCCACAAAAATTACCTATGAGATACATTCAAATTAATGACTATATAAACCTTTCCTATCAAAAAAAAAACCCAATCACGCCTGAAAATATACGCACCCCTAAAATGAAGGAAACACAAAGATCGGGAAAAAAACTCCAGTGAAATATCTCCGTAACAAGCATCTCGCAAAGACTTCTATTGATTCATAGAAATAAATAGTTACGACTGTTCCAACTAATTTGTTTCAAGTAAATTATGTTCGTTTTTTTCTATTTTTCAAATAACCCTTTCCCAAATCATTTATCTATTTCTCTTTCTGGTCTTGTCTGAAGCGATCTATTTTAAAAAAAGAAAATCTACCCAAACACAAACTGAAGGGAAATCATTATATCAAAAAAATTTGCATCAAATTACGAAAACCAAAATGGAAATTTCTAGCGAAAAATCTTTAAAAATCGACAAGAAAAACTTTAATGGTTTTAAGATAGGTCAATGCATTTCTATAAGAAGCGCTGTCCATCGGTCCGCCGTTGCATTTTCGCGCTAATGTTCGGAATTGAATGTCATAATTGTAATCGCTGTTTGACGACGCTTACTTTAGATGTGTTAAAATACCACTATACGATACGCCGTTAATCGTTTTTTCAGGCATAGGTTTGAAATATAATTGTTGTTTGTCACGCTTATTTTGAAAACGTATTTTCATCAGAAACTGCATAGATTAAACGATCGTATCTTATTTTAGGTTTGAAATATAATTGTTGTTTGTCACGCTTATTTTGAAAACGTATTTTCATCAGAAAATGCATAGATTAAACGGTCGTATCTTATTTTAGGTTTGAAATATAATTGTTGTTTGTCACGCTTATTTTGAAAACATATTTTCATCAGAAAATGCATAGATTAAACGGTCGTATCTTATTTTAGGTTTGAAATATAATTGTTGTTTGTCACGCTTATTTTGAAAACGTATTTTCATCAGAAAATGCATAGATTAAACGGTCGTATCTTATTTTAGGTTTGAAATATAATTGTTGTTTGTCACGCTTATTTTGAAAACGTATTTTCATCAGAAAATGCGCTAGATTAAACGGTCGTATCTTATTTTAGGTTTGAAATATAATTGTTGTTTGTCACGCTTATTTTGAAAACGTATTTTCATCAGAAAATGCATAGATTAAACGGTCATATCTTATTTTAGGTTTGAAATATAATTGTTGTTTGTCACGCTTATTTTGAAAACGTATTTTCATCAGAAAATGCATAGATTAAACGGTCGTATCTTATTTTAGGTTTGAAATATAATTGTTGTTTGTCACGCTTATTTTGAAAACGTATTTTCATCAGAAAATGCATAGATTAAACGGTCGTATCTTATTTTAGGTTTGAAATATAATTGTTGTTTGTCACGCTTATTTTGAAAACGTATTTTCATCAGAAAATGCATAGATTAAACGGTCGTATCTTATTTTAGGTTTGAAATATAATTGTTGTTTGTCACGCTTATTTTGAAAACATATTTTCATCAGAAAATGCATAGATTAAACCGTCGTATCTTATTTTAGGTTTGAAATATAATTGTTGTTTGTCACGCTTATTTTGAAAACGTATTTTCATCAGAAAATGCATAGATTAAACGGTCGTATCTTATTTTAGGTTTGAAATATAATTGTTGTTTGTCACGCTTATTTTGAAAACGTATTTTCATCAGAAAATGCATAGATTAAACGGTCGTATCTTATTTTAGGTTTGAAATATAATTGTTGTTTGTCACGCTTATTTTGAAAACGTATTTTCATCAGAAAATGCATAGATTAAACGGTCGTATCTTATTTTAGGTTTGAAATATAATTGTTGTTTGTCACGCTTATTTTGAAAACATATTTTCATCAGAAAATGCATAGATTAAACGGTCGTATCTTATTTTAGGTTTGAAATATAATTGTTGTTTGTCACGCTTATTTTGAAAACGTATTTTCATCAGAAAATGCATAGATTAAACGGTCGTATCTTATTTTAGATGCGTCTAAATGTTTAGGTTGCTTAACCCTGTCACACTTCATCTTTACTATTGTTGTGGATTTATTAGACTTAAGTATGAAAGCAGTTTCAGATGCGTCAACTCATATGTATAGTCAGCCACATCTGTATGTCAGTTTGTCACACTTAAGTTTCAAAGTGCTTTTCCATCGATTTAACGTATTTTAAGAATATCAGTTTCTGTTCTGCTTTATTTTTACCTTTTCCTTTTTTACGGCTGTCTGCTCCCTCCTGCCTTTGTTTTTTTAAATATTTTCTCGTTAAAATTTTATTTTCTTTCTTCTTAAAACAAAATCTATCAAACTCCAAATCTGTGCCATGATAACCAATAGATTTAGTGGCAAATCAATTATCAGATTCACCCCATGAAGAGTTCATGTGTTTTTAGAATCGCGTGTAAAGGATCGATATGAATCGAGATCGAATGATTGACTTAATTTCAACTAAACAACGTCAGTTATTTACTCGTTAAATGTGTTTGTTTTGAGATCCTCCACATATTGCTAACGTATATACATAAATAACCTTATTTAAACAGGTTTTCGCCGAATTAATAACACATTTTCTCTTTATAGATTTTACATATCTGTAGACGTTCTGCTGTTTTCTGAAACTCCTACGAATTGAAGTCTATTTGTATAATTTTACAATTTTCATTCAGATGTATTCGTCGTTGGGTAAAAAGGCAATTCTGCATGTAATAATTCCGTTTTGGGGTTAGCCTGGAAGGATGTTTCCTTGTCAGTCTTTCTATTTAGCTTTCAAAAGGCGAATATTATATTGGGAATGTGGTCAAGCCTGGGTGAAACGGTCGGTTCACAGATGAAGTCAAAGTTTTAGTTCTATCGCCTGTTTCCCTCACCTAATTCCTATTAACTGGTTTTCGTAATTCCACAATTATAATTTTAGGGAATTATTTCAACTCCCCTCTGTTAAGATGATTCGACTCCAGTTTCCCTCCTTATATGTTTTCTTTTAGCGATTCTCTAATAGTCTTTGTTATCTCTTTATTTCAAACTAATACTAGGCGAAAAGCATCTCGGCGAGTTTCAATTGTATGCAAACATATAAATAAAATGGAAAATACAAATCAATTGTTATAATGTTGCAATCAATTAAAAATACAACATATGTAGAGGCATCGTATTAGATAAACCTTTCTACGAGTTTCTCATTATTATCTGATTTTTCACATCATCAGATTAGCATTAAGGGACTCGACTGATTTACGACGGTAAGTGTACCATGTTTGTAAATTGTAGTCAATAATAAAAAAAATGTATTCTATATGTATGTATAAATAATGAGAACTGATAGATTACGTATGTTCAACTATTGGATTCCCTTATGTTTATTATAATATTTTTCTGCACAATCATATTAACACTGAGGCGTCAGAAGCTACTGTGATTAGGGGTAAGATTTTTAAGGACTATCCTAATTAGTGAGTTGTGCAGCATGATATTTGTTCGCATAACATTTAAATTTCGGCATGTTGATAGAGTCTTCGAAACAGAGGAGAGGGTAGTAAATTCCAAATAACAAGAAATAAGCAATTAGAGTAGAAAGTTTTTCTGGCATCTCCGGACCTTTACAATGAATTAGTAAGATGTTGCTGCTTGTTGCGTTGATCGGGGGTATTTATGTTGAGGTGGTACAAGTGTACGAAGACCATCGGAGCACATTCTGTGGAAGTACTTGTAACACATACCCACAAATGAAACATTGCTACGATGGGGAATCGGTTGGAGCTAAGTAGACAGTGCAGGATATATATGGTTAAATACTTTTTTGTACTATGTCAAAGTGTGACTAGTGGTTGATGCATACGCTTACATGTGCCCATAACACTCCATGCATAGGCGAATGGTGGCTTTATAGAGATATAGGATACTGAAAGGTGTACTGGTCTGGTAGATTAGGCCAACTTTGTTTTACAGCATAATTGACAGAATGTTAGGCCGCGGATGATTGAACGTTTTACATTAAGGACATCCATGGCAATCAATCGTTATAAAAAGTCTCTTATCATTGTTAAAAGAATGTAGCTTTTTCTTGGGCCCTTAAAGTACCGATCTATTTTTGCACTTATTCTACTACATCCTTGAGGGAATGTTCTATGAATTGGCTTGAATATTTCTGTGTTCCATTAGCCTGCATGCCAGAATAGTGTATTGTGTAATCAGACAAATATATCCATTTCTGACGCGATTTAATCAGGTCTTTCCTTTATGAATACTAAAACAAAAAGGATTTAAGTATTGACCAATGGGGCCCACTCAATTGAGATTATTTTGTTTAGATTTACGGCGATCAAGAACAACCATGATCGTTCTGTTAGCTAAGAAGGGAGTTATTATATAAAATATTCACCAGTAATACCGTATGCATACTTTTCCTGATAAATCCTTCATGCCAGACTATGGTATATGCGTTGAAATATTATCGTCATGATGTATGTAGTAGTGCCTAAATACCATCTGTTTGTCAGAAAAAAAGGTTAGCATTTGCGAAGTAGTGGACTATCTATAGTTTGATGAATGCTTCAAAGATTGTAGTGAATAGCGCGGGAAAACTGATGGGAGTAATCATTTTTCGGGTCAGCTCTTTCACCAGAGTGCTTAAGAACTGGTAATATAGAGGGCATTTCCCATCTATCAGGGAAGCATGATTAGGCAAGGATTTTGTTATAGAGTTTTTCGGGACAGTAGATCCACATGTATTGAATTTGTCAAGAGTTTTATGACATCCCGGGCATGGAAAGGGTTGATTGTTATATTCCCTAGTATCGTTTCCGTCCGTCATGGGAATTTAGATTGAAAGTTGTTTATGGAGTCCAAGGTAGAATTAATCACGAATCACTGGGCGAGAAGTTCAGGTTTACAAAGCAATACAAGAGACATCATGGTGGTTTGATTATTTCGTACTTGTAGTTCACTACACTATTATAAATCACGAGTACCTAATTTCTGCGATTCTATATGTTTACACTCTGACTGTGATTTCTAGATGATAAAGATTTCTGCTATCTTCAGCTGATATAAAGCGGTTGAAACAGTGAATTCTTTCCTACCTATTATTCGCAGTGAAAACTTGAAGAGAGTGGGGGTTACTATTGCATTTACGCGTCGGGATAAATGATTCTATGTCAGTTTTGATCCATTCAGTTATCTCATTTGCACACTCTGAAGCGGAGAGTAAAAAAAAAGGTTTACTCCATAATGCATCTCTGATGAAGGCACGTTTGTAGTATCTCGTTGTTTAGAGAAGAATAATATGAATAATATCGAGGATTTACCTATTTTAGACATGTTGAATTTTTCCATCGATTTAAATTTACTATGCTCAAGACATTTGTGTGTATATTATATATTTTCTTTTATATTTTCAAAAATGTGCTAACAGTAATATAGTTTTTACTCATTTATACTGACGATCTTCTCTAATGATAGAAGCTTGCATTTTTGAAAAAAAGTTTGATAAATAAATAGTTTAAACTACTTGATGATTTAATAAATATTATATTTTTTCCAATATTTACTCACATCATTACTATTATCATATAAATGTACACACACACACACACACACACACACACATATATATATATATATATATATATATACATACATACATTAATTAAGTTCAACTATTAACAAAATGAACAAAACCAATACTTTCAAAAGTGCTTAATATATATTAGACCTTTTTTATATTAAAATAAACATCATGATAAAATTAGTGAATTAAATTAATATTAATTAAACGTCCGTTAGGCTAAATCAATATAGATGGACACAGAATTTAAAACTACTTCAAAGAGAGAATATGATACATCTAAAAAAATAAAAAATAAAAAAATTCAATTCCTGTATACAAAAATGCAAAATCATTATTCATAATAAACCATTAAGTAGATTATCATGAAGAACTAGATGAAAATAATAAGTAGTCGATATTAAAAACTTTGTTTTTAAGTCTCAATTAACTAGAAGCATAGTTCGTTGGTAAATATGATTAATAAATACCGATTGTCTTAATCTATTTGGCAGCTTATGAGGATTATGATTAATAAGAAAAAGAAGATAAAATAAAAATTAAAATCCCTTAATACATTACGCAATATATATATATATATATATATATATATATATATATATATATATTATTTATATACCTATATAGGTGTATGTTGTTATGTGAGTGTATCAGTGTGTGCTTATAAGCGTGTGTGTGTATGTTTGAGTGTGAGTATGTCTGGGTGTGTGTGCATGAAGTTAAGTGAGGGGAGACAGACCGATTCTAGCCAGTCCTGCCTATGGTTTGAGTTGACCGACTTACTTCAGCGTTGATGGGTAGGTGTCAAAATGTCATCTTATTCAAAAGGGTTTCTTGCCTAAAAATGTTTGAATGTAATTTGTCTGTTAGTTTTTTTTGCGTTTTTCGTTTTTCTTTATGATTGTGTATTGGCAGATCTAACTTTGCTCATCAGTATATCCCTGAGGAGGAGCCGAAGAGGTTCTGAAACAATTATCGGATACTCAAACTATGTTTATTTTAACTGCCTGCAACCTCCACTACTGCACTGATGAAAGTAAAAAGCCAGATTCGATATCGTCGGTATGTAAAACTACTTTGATATTAGAATATATATATATATATATATATAATAAATATTTGTTATTGTTTATTATCTATGTACGTATACGTTTCGTCCTTTTTTTATCGGGACTCATCAGCATAGAGATATGACTATTCACTACCGGTCATGCGATTCGAAACCCCGGATCTCAATAGATGCAGCACGTGATTTGTATAAGTGTTTCTTCTTAAATTTAACAATAGATGCTTTAAAAAAAAAAATGAACCTTAAACACTTATACAAATAACGTGCTGCATTCACGTTCTTCATATTTGATAGTGGGAAACAACAACTTGCCCATTTGGCCCGGCTGTAATAAGAACAAGCCGGTAAAGAGATAAAAAATACAAATCCGATGCCATCAGGATATATTACACACCGAGGATGCCAGGTTTTGGCGAAATATCTGTATCACTTCAAACTAACAAAAATAAAAAATGCTAGTTTTAATAAAAAAGAAAAAAAAAATCGGTTTCGATTCATTATTTTTCTTTTCATAAAAAAATTGATATCGCATCTTAATGCTTCAAAAGGTATTTATTTTACCTATTCCTTCTTAACTTTAACAATAGATGCTTTAAAAAATATATGAACCTTAAACACTTATACAAATCACGTGCTGCATTCACGTTCTTCATATTTGATGGTGGGAAACAACAACTTGCCCATTTGGCTCGGCTTTTAATAAAAAAAGAAAAAAATCGATTTCGATTTATTATTTTTCTTTTTTATAAAAAAAAATTGATATCGCATCTTAATGCTTCAAAAGGTATTTATTTTACCTATTCCTTCTTATATATATATATATATATATATATATATATATATATATATATATATATATATATATATATTATACATATATATATATATGGAAAAGAGGGTAGTGCAGTATTAGTGCAGTTCCAACGAGATAAAAGTATACATGAAAAGGAGTAAGGCTACCAACATTTCTAAAATGTTTTTTTCAACATTTATTTATTATTTTGTTATTTTATCATTTTATAATTGTAAAATGATGAAATGATAAAATAACAAAATAATAAATAAATGTTGAAAAAAACATTTAACAAATGTTGGTAGCCTTACTCCTTTACACACACACACACACACACATATATATATATATATATATATATATATATATATATATATATATATATGAGAAAGAAAGAGTGAAAAATATGCGACGATTGTCCAAATTTATTTCAAATTTCAATTGTTCAATGCAAGGTGTATTCAGTAATAAACTAGTGTTTATTATTCTTTCCTTAAGCCAAGGCTTTTCAAAGATCGAGATCTTATCATCAGAGGAGAAATACAGATAGATAAGTTGGCTTTCGAAAAAAAACAAAGTTCAAATATTTGAAAAATATGAAAATTATTATTAAAAAAGTTATTATTGAAAAAACGCAGTGACTGAAAAGAAAAGAAAATTTCCGTAAAAAAGATATGCAGTTTGTCCGGGTGGTAAATTTCCGTTGAAAGGAAGTCCGATGAATTGTAGAACGTGAAAAAAAAACTGTTTGCGTAGGAGCAGTGTGGAGAAAGTGCTCAAAATTTCAAGTAAATCCAAACGCACTTAAAAGGGATTGAAAAGAGAAGGACTGGCTATTTTTGATATATTCCTGGACCAAAAAAGGCAGATGGCATCTCGTCTAGAGGTCTAAATCCAAATCAAACAAAACGGTAACATTTGGGGTTAGGGGGAGGGAGAGTTTAAAGCACTAGGGGTCATGAGGTTCGGAATTGTTTAAATAGCCGCTGTATGAGTTGGGAAGAAATAAAAAGGAAGAAAAAAGAAAAAAGAAAAAAGAGAAAAGGGTTGGATATGGGGATGAAGTTAAAGTGACAGGGTGGTTGAGGGTGTGGGCGGGCGATGTAGTCAAGGTTAAGATATAGGTTTTTGAGGGTGGGATTAATGTGAAGCGGGAAGGAAGTATAGAGATTGCCGATTCTAAAAATAGAATTCAAATGAGTGAGCTTCTAACATTTCAAAGGTAACAAGTAAGACAGCTATAAGCAAAGTAAATTGTAGTTACTAGTTAGGGTTTCTGGGGATTTAAAAAAGGGTTAACACAGAATTAGTTAAAAGCATGGTAAAATAAATAGAGGTATGTGAGAGGGTTAATAATTAAAAATAAAAAATAAAAAATAAAAAATAAAGATTAAAAATTAAAATACATATATATATATAAATTATAATTTCAAATATTTCAAACATGCTGCAGGAATATATATTAAACTATGTCATGTCCCATATACACACGTCTGTTAGCACATTTATGAGTAAAATTAATTCAAAAACGTTTAGGAATTAATTTAATCCAAGATAGCTCTTGATATGTTTTTGCTCGGTAGCTAAAAAGTGTCATATATATATATATATATATATATATATATATATATATATATATATATATATATATATATATATATATATATATATATATATATATATGTGTGTGTGTGTGTGTGTGTATAATTGTGAAAATATATGTTTTAGGATATAATCTTATTAACAAACCTCTTCCAATTTGATGAATATCAACCAGTAACTACATAACACACATTAGGGAGTAAAGTTCATTTTTATTCGAAACGCCAATAAATTATTTGTTTTCCAAAATATTTTATTTTTTCAAAACAAACACATTTTAGTGTAAATTATTACGAACCGTTACGCTTAAAGTAAACAAAACAACAATAGTATGTCAATTTTGGATCGGTTAACCAACCGCTCGCCAGGGAAAGTACATAAAAAGTTCTCAATTTTAAAAATTACAAAAATTTTGACTTGAAAGAAAGAAAAAACTTACAACGTATTGTAACATTACAGAAAAACCTTCAGAAGAAAAACTTTGAACTCACGTGCAACTCTCAGAGGTACGCCTTATTGAATAATAATCCCGAGTTAGCAAGATAAATTGCGCCATCTATTCCAGCAATTTTCAGTTAGTTTAATTCTTGTATTTTAGCAAGTGATGCTTACTTGTTATCTATAAAATACTTAAATAAACGCAACCATAAATCTTATTACCCAATTTTCTTCATAAATAAAGTAGGTTAAACAATTGTTGCATCTGCCACTATTGGAGAGCATCGTTTGGGCTATTTTCGTGAGAGTGTCTAGCTGATTCATAATTTGGAGAAAATAGTTTGGATTAAAATATCTGACACGCCTTTTTTTCATTATACTACCGGACCTCAACTGCTATACAACATACAACACTCTCATTAGATGTTGGATTTACGTATATATATCTAATCACTCCCCATCAATCATAAAACATATTCCTAATTATATCGAACTTAGGCTTATCAATAATACTAGCAAGGAAAGTGTTTTTAAAAAATCAAGCAACATTTACAATACAGCTCTAAAAAATAGTGGTTACCATAATACCGGAATTAAATATAAAAAAGAGGGCACTAACAATTACAACAAAATTAAAAAGAAATCAAAAAGAAATATAATCTACTATAGACCGCCCTATAACCAGATGCTAAAAACTAAACTGGGCAAAAACGTCTTAAATCTGATTTAAAAACACTTCCCCGTAACCCATCCCCTGCATAAAATATTCAATAAAAATAACCTAAAACTATCCCACAGCTGCTGTGAAAACCTAGAAATGATAATTAGAGCACACAATAACAAAATACTAAAAGAGAACAGCAGAGAGGAAGAAAAAAATAACAAATTACAAAAAAGATAAAAATATAGCAAAAATAACACTAAGAAGAACAAAAATATAAACAATACAAATAGAAATCAACAAAACACTAATAGTAATGAAGATGTTAGCAATGAAGAGAAAAGATGTAACTGCTTAAATCGTACACTTTGTCAACTACAAAATAAATTCTGAACCAAAATTATTGTATACCAAGCCACAATATTTGACAAGGAAAGACCGAATAACAAGAAGTACTACGTGGGTATGACCTCTCTATATTTTAAAACCATATATTATGACCACAAAAACACATTTAAAAACAGAGGACGTCGAATAAAACAGTACTAGCAAACCACGATTGGGAGCTAAAGGGCAATGGACGCTCACCAATAATTGAATCGAAAATAATACGACAGTCCAGTACATGTAGAAATTTAGACGGCCCGTGTAAATTATGTCTGAATGAAAAATTTGAAATCCTAAGTGAGATAGCAAACAGCTGCCTACACAGAAATAAATTTACTTTAAGTTAACGATACATAAATAAATAAATAAATAAGTATAAAATCTAAACCATACAAAGACCTAACAATTTAAAAATTAAAACCTAAAATAGAAATACAAAGAACCACGTATTAAATAAATTCACCCATTATATTGACACAACAAAGAAACAGGGTATAGGTCAATCTATAGACAACACACACATTAAAACAAGATATAGGAAGTAACACTAACCAGACTTTTGTTCGTGGGAAGCCCAACAGTTGGCTGAGAGAACAACAAAGAATCTGATTAATTAACTAGCTAGCCGTGTATATAAAACCACCCGGCAAAAAATTTCCATGCCTTTTAGCCCTAAGATTACCCCGGGGATGTAACGCGGGAGCTTCTGTGTAGCTTAATTGCCACAAATATATTTCCATAGTAACTACCTAGCTCTACTTACGTATCGAGCACTGTTTAAGTAAATACTGAAGATTGATACATTTAAAAGTATATCTCCTTATTAAATTTTATGTGGATACATGAAATAGTAATCTCTCTCTCTCTCTCTCTCTATCTATCTCTCTATCTATCTATATATATATATATATATATATATATATATATATATATATATATATATATATATATATATATATATATATACGGGATGACACACACATCAACAGCACATGTCACCACACTCATTCATGCACATACTCTTACACAAACATATAAACAGTGTAATAATGTCTAAAAAATAATCGTCATAATAACAACACTGTACCCAGTATATGTATCATAGCACATAGGTCTTTAACTTAAATATGATAATATTATTAATACTAATTACGCGAATCATATATCATTCAAAACAATAGCCGATCATCTTTAAATTAAATATAATATCAACATACTTAGCTGCTACTTTTTATAAGTTAGCGGTATCGTTCTACTATTTATTGTAAGTGAATAGAACATCATTATTTTTAGTACGTTGCAGAGAATAAGTCGTGGGGGTAATAAAATATATAACACATTTTTCGCAAACACAATTACAGGCTTGTCATATATATATATATATATATATATATATATATATATATATATTCTCTCTCTCTCCCTCCCTCTCTCTCTCTCTCTCTCTCTCTCTCTCTCTCTCTCTATATATATATATATATATATATATATATATATATATGTATATATACACTATCTTAACCACTTAAATACATAATTAATGAAATGCCGGTACTCATATAGATGACGCACCATTTTTCCGTGACATCGCTTCGTCAACGTTCGGGCAGGTTACAGAAGCGCCCGAGAGTTTACGAGGCGAAAACTGTCAAACGCTAAATTGAAGACTGGCATCCGAGAAATTACCAAACTAAATACATATATAGAAATAAAGAACGAACAAAGCATAGCTAAACAACTGTTATTAATTAGATTTTAATTCCTGATTGTTTTTGTCGCAAAAACCATTGTTAAGCAAATGTTTTTACATTAAATGTGTATTTGTTTGTACACCAGGAAGTTTCAAAAGATGATTTGGTTTGATTTGTTAAATGAATGTTTTTTTGAAAACTTTTCTTTCAATTATTTTTTTTTACATCTTTTTCAAAAAGATTACACGGTCTGACAGACATTTTAGAAATTCATCTTTTTCATTTAACGCGATGTATTTCTTCCAGTTAATAGTTTCGTCGACTAACAGGCGATTCCGAAAACCCTACGAACGTTGACGTCGCGAAGTCACGGAAACATGGTGCGTCAGCGATAAGAGTACTGAAATGCCTAATCTCATAAATACTAGGATTCTAAAAATTTCAATTGGCGAAAAATTCATCAACTAAATGAAACCCAGATATCAAGAAGTGGTTACACTTAGAAGTTAATACATAAAACAAGAGCACAGAGTTCTAAATCTAGAAAAATACATATAATCTGGTTTGACCCTTCGTATTGTTTGCTATACAAAATCGACATCGCTTGATCCGTCTTAATACGAGCGGATAAGAATTCCGATATAAGCAGAACAACAGCTGCACAGTGTATTTGACATAAGGCATTGAGGATGTATTACTCATGCATCAAAACATGGGAAATATCATAATCGCATTCAAATAAAAAATAGTAAACATATCGGAACAGAATGATAATAATAACAACATAGGAAATGCAATTGTAGAGTTAAAAAATGACTACTTGGTGGAGGGTCACTATAAAATATATAACGTTGACCATGAGGCAACAAACTATATTCCTGAAAACGGATAGCCACAATACATTGGAATATGATCTGGTTTTAGAAACAACGTTAGATTAACACAAACAGTATGTTGTAAACATGATTTTTTTTACAAATCAAACGGCTTCGTCAAATTACTTTTATTTCAGATGCAAAGTAATTGTACAGCTACAATTTTCTGGTCGGTCTTAATAACTGCAAGCACTCCTAATAGGTTCAACGAAAGATATAATGTGTGCATAAAGTAAATGATTAGAGTTTTTAAATAAAGATAAAACCTACGCGAAATGCAACGCCATATCTAGACATATTATTTTTTGTGATCACTTTTCAAGTAATACCTGACGTTTAGACTAGTCAAGTATACTTCTGATGATCGGTAATTAAGTATATATGTTTTTTTAATTCGACATACACTAAGTTTTAGTGTACATATTATTCATGGGAAAACATTCTAAGTCTCTTCATTAGCACATATAGGAAGGAAAGTCATTAACAGTTCGCTAATACCCTAGCCAGAAAGTTTAATTAAGCAATTAAACTCTATTCAAAGAGGCAAACGCATGAAAACATATAATTTGTGCATCATTGGTTTTGTAATAATCTATGCCCTTTGTTTATTTTATTTAAAATATAGAAAGCGAATTTTCACCAAGGACAAAAAATAGATAATGGATTTATCCATAATTTCTTGGATAAATTAGCATTACATTTTAAAACGTTTAAGACCAAATATATACAAGTATGGAGGGAAACAGTGAGACTAACTTTGGTCTGTGATAAAATTCGTTTCTCACGGTATTTTGCAAATTTAAAAGAACGCAGTCGTAAAAAACTAATGCTTGAATTTAATAATAAATTTCATCATTTAATATACACACAATTTGTTTACTCCACCAACTAAGATGTAGATGAGAACGTATTTAATCTATCTTCTCAGAAGTTGTCTCCTGCTGAACTTTTAATACTAGATCATGGATTGGAATGTTGTATTCCACCATCTGGTGTTTGTCAGGAAGAATTATTTTCAGAATTTGAAAGTCTCAATTCTCAAGCAGTGAGCCTTCCACCTGTTTCTGAGACCTACGTAAGGGACCTAAAGGCTAGATTAAATGACCTTCTACACACCTATACGATTACACTACTATCATATTAAGAGTTTAAATAACACAATAAATATGTTGCTGTCATTAAAACTATACGATAAAAATATTTGATAATAACCAGACCGGATAAAGGTTCAAGGCTTGTTGTACTAAATCATTAAAAGTACATCGACAAATTGATAGTGATATTAAACGACACGTAAAAGATTGCCAAATTGGGCCGTGTCGGCACTCATGATGCAACAGCTTCCTTAGAAACTAAATTTACAAGACAGCTGGTTAAGAGTCTGAAAAGCTGTGGACTCCCTTCCAATGTAGTCAGCGAGATCAGACCCTCGAGCTATATCTGCCCACGCTGATATGAATTACCC
Organism: Sepiola atlantica; assembly: GCA_963556195.1. NCBI lineage: Eukaryota > Metazoa > Mollusca > Cephalopoda > Sepiida > Sepiolidae > Sepiola > Sepiola atlantica. The sequence goes on along the minus strand of OY744527.1, from coordinate 135,669,801 downwards.
AAAACTCACAAAGCGTATCTCCCAGTAAAGCCTATTCTCTCTATGGGAGGGCCTCCAAAGCAGAAGGTTGCAAAATGGATCTTTAACATCTTACAGCCAGTATTGAAGTACTATAGTAAATACTGCCTAAAAGATTATTTCTGTTGCAAATTACATTTAAAAGGTTGCTAATTCGTTTTTTTGTTCCTACGATATTAGCAACCTATTTACCCGTGTCCCTATTTTGGAAATAATTAATGTCTGTGCCAATTTCTTTATATCGTAGCCAGTTATCGCTCCTTTTCATTCCTGAAACCATATTTGTGCAGTTGATAAAATTTGCCACTACATCCGTTGAATCAGTTTTAACGATGTAATGTATAGGCAAATAGACGGTTTATCCATAGGTTTATCCATAGGTTCAGTCCTAGAACCGACAATGGTGAATATGTTTGTGGGTTTCCATGAAAAGGAATTATTATTTGGACCCACTAAACCTTTAGACTACTTTCGATATGTAGACGACATATTTTGCCTTTTTAATAATCAAACGAAGGCAAATAAATTCTTCTCTTTTCTCAATAGCATGGACCCCACATTAACATATGCCTAGCTGACATTATCAACTTTTTTGGAGGTTAGTGTATGATATTAGTATCACAGTCAAGCATAGATATTTGCTAGTGTATATTGATATATATATATATATATATATATATATATATATATATATATATATATATATATATATACATACATATATATATATATATAATCTATGATATACTATGTAAGTTCATTTCCTAGGTTATAATCAAGTAAGTCGTATGTATGTTTACATAAATGTACTCAATAATAAATACATCTGTATATATATATATATATATATATATATATATATATATATATATATATATATATATATATATATATATATATATATAAGTGCAGATTAGTCGTCCGAGGCTATAGCAATGCGGTGTAGTTGCCGTAAGGTCGAAAAGTGAAAAGAAATATACGAAGAGAGAAAGTGAAACTCAAAACGATTTATTAATAATTTCACGAAACTGATTAAATACCAAAATAGTAAATACTGTCTGGTAAGTAACAGTTCGGCAAAGGGTAATCTTAAATTTTCGAAAGAAAAACTTTCACTTATATTTACCAGCAATGCTTCAAGCAAACTACAATCTCCTTTTATATATATATATATATATATATATATATATATATATATATATATATATATATATATATATATATATATATATATATATATATACTGAGAGAGAGAGAGAGATAATAATATACCAGCAAATTATAAATAGTTCCGATCGATTGTAGTAGGAATCTCTTTCTAAATGCAAAAGTGCAACTCAATATTTAAATATTACAAAGAGCTCATGATATATAAAGTATTAAATTTAAAATCATATCATCATACGATTTAATAATAATTTGTGAAAACAAACTTTTACATATGTTTTTAGAGAACCGAAACTACACAAAGGAAATCCAGGCTGTTTACTCCAACAATCAATCCTCGTCGTAAAGTCGACAAGACTTTACACCGGAAGGCAATCCGGAGAAGAACACAGACAAATGGCACACGCTGGAGCACATGTTATACATAGTTAGACATAAATAGTTTTAAATAAAGGACATTTCCATAAAAGTAAGATGAAAGGAAAATAATGATGATCGAAGTACTTTAAAAGGTTAAGGCATAAAACTCAACATTTTTCACACTATTAATAATCTGCAAATCAACGTGAACTCATTGAATATCTCGTTAACATTCTTTCTTTACTGGGAATAGTAAAACGGTTGAAGAGTTATATTCAAACGTAACAATCGGACTATGTAAAATAACCATATATATATATATATATATATATATATATATATATATATATAACCGGATAATATAAAACATATGTGTTCTTTCCACTGGCAGATAACACCATATTATCTTTTTATTCTTATATTTTAACATTTTATGACATTACATTTTTGGAATAGGGCCGATGATGTAATACGCATTGACATGATTTAAGTGAAGTAAGTGCAGTAAGATTTATTGAAATAATTTTCGGTAAATGTATCGTCTTTGACCCATTTGGAACTAATGCAGCGTTACTCCGGAATAAATGAGAAGACCGGCACATTACTGTTCCAGACGCTGAAAACCATACACAAATTACTATTCTTATTTCTATATTTCTATAACCACCAATTAATTAAAATAATATATGATTTGAAGCCTTTTGAATACAATCTATTTTTATTTTTGTCTTTTACTTTAATATTAGCTCTTTCGGAATAATATTACATCTTCAATATTGTATCACGCTTTCTTAAAGACCTGTTTTATTAAGAGACGTTACTTCTGGGCATCTCTGAAGGTTGAAATTTATTCTGAAAGATATCGGATTAAAGTAAAAAAAAATATTCCGCATTGAACAGACTTCTGATTTTAATTCATCAAAATATTTCAAACTCATCAATGCTTTAACTTGAACGACATATCTCTTAAAATAAAATAAAATCAAACGTGGTATTTCCTTTATATCGGTATTCCGTTTGAACGAAGTTCCCACGCTATTATTTGATGAACATGAATTATACCTATGTATGTACTCTGCGTCATGTGGTTTAATAATGTATATTATTATCAGTGTCTATCTCCAAACCGCTCGGAGAGGTTTGTAAAAAAACAAACAGACAAAAACTACATCTTCATATATACACACAAAATACGGTACGGTACTATATATTTACAGATATATATATATTGTTGGGTAAGTATTGTACTAAAGCGAATGTTGAGTCTAAATGTGCGCGGAAAATGCTATCAGTACTTTTAGCTTTCTCTCGGTGAAAAAAAAATTAAGTAATATTGTGCTATTGAATAGCTGCGCAAATCGAATAAGTCGATTACAAAGTGAACTGTGTCTGCGTAAAAGGTTTTGCAAGACAAACCTAACAAAGATAAATGGCGCAGAGATAAAAATAGCGAAGAGTGGAAACGGTGTTAGAGAAAACAATGGAAGTGTAGAGAAACGTAAATCCTATTTATGTGTGACAAACCGACCGACCGACAATGCGTTTTATAGCGATTCGTAGACCCATTTAAGAAAAATAGTCAATTCAATCTCAGGGTTTAACCAAAAAGTGACAGACTGACATATTGAGCGACCTACCTATCAATTAACTGATGCAGAGGCTGCTCATGGAAATGCGATGACGCAACTTGAAAACTCTACCACTCTATGCCTATCTATTCGTCTGATTGTCTCTCAGTCCTCCTACCGTAAACGCGTGTCTGAACACAACCAAAAAATCAGTCTCTACGACAACATTCAGGAACAATATAATGTTTACAAGACAGATTAAAATATGACAAAAACTGTATTTGTTCTATCCCATTCAGTTGTGAAAAAACACGGTTACAAAAGCGTAACCTTAACGGAGTTCGACTCTTTCAGTAAAAGTATGATAGCTAACAGTTGTAAAGCAACGAAGAATGCAACCTATCGCAAAGCAATATAAAAGCTAAAAAACCTTTTACAGCACGAAGATTAATTGAGGTTGGTTGGCATCTATTTTACAAATGCCGAATGATCAACTAGTTTATATTATATAAAATGCTGTTTTCTTGACAGCTATTCATCCAGTAAGTGTACACAGCACTGCATCTTGACGAAAGAGAAACCCATATTATTGCTTGAAGGTGCACACTTACTCTCATAACTGATGCATAATTTAGCATGTATTTTCTGTTATTTATGATCCTTTTTAAGGCTTGTGCGTATGTATAGTTCTATTAGTTGCCATATTTACAGAGCTAGAAAGCTAAATATTGACAAGAACGCGTATACATAGTAAACGGCGCATTGTAGCGGCATATTCAACCTATGTGTTCCTAAGACGATTAATACTATGTCTACCGCCTACAAACGATAGTTTTTTTGTAATACATAACTGAGACGCTGCCATATCAAAATGCACCTGAAAGTAATGACTACGAGTATGCATCTAAACACTCCTCAAATGTCCCGAATTCCGGTCTCACTACCGGTATGGCGCAAGAGAGTCGAAGTGCACTTATTACAGAAATCTACGAAAGATTTGATTAAACGAGAGCGTCATCAGCCCAATTAAATGAGGCACAGTAATATCCTTATGAGAAACAACTGAGAGTACATGCTGAAGCGACTCATGTGTGACAGATTTCAAATGATACAATGATAAGGAGATCAGAGTTCTAGCGAAGTGGCGGCTGTGAAAGAAAACGTTGGAGGAAAGAAAACGGTGGATGGGGCTTTTTTGACAGACAAGTAGTTTTTCGTCTAGTATCTTCTTTTTTTCTGGTTTAGCGCAGCAAACAAATTTTGCACAAGACGTAAATTGAAGTAGTGACCCGTTCGGCTACTACGATAAATGGTGACTACTATTGCATGGAATCTTAAGAAATAAAGTATATGTTGATAGGAAAAATAATATTTTCAATTTATATTCACCAATCCATTGAAGCTGACAACTGAATGTTTCCTAATCCGGCATGCTCTCTAACACACGAACTACTTAATGTTAATGATAATGATATATGTTTACAATCCGCATGTGGTCGTAGTATTGAGCCAGGTCAATAAGATTCGAACTCAGAAAATCTTCATGGTATATCTATAGCCCAATGGTGCCGTAAAACAAAGGAGACGCTAACATAAGAAGACGTTTCCGGATCATGAACAGTAAGAATCCCTTTCTCAAAGCTCCGTGAACACCACATTTCCGCGCATCTTCCAACACAACTTGGGCGTGGATCCACTTATGGAGACACAAGGCGAAATGCATGCGATCTTCGCGGTATCAGGCTATACAGAGTACCGAGCCACTCAGAATACAACACTTAGTAACCCACCGGTTACGGTTGTATCACACTAGATGCAGTTATGTGTCAGTGTCTGGACCTTTGGGTTTAAAAACACTTCTGACAGTCGGGTAAGCTGTGAAATAAGATAGACGATAGGGCAGAGTAGTAAGAGCTGCAAATGTCGGTGTTCAATGTAGTCGTAGAGTGAACACATTTTTCAAGGATGTCAAATACAGTTTCGTGTCGTACTAAGAACCGATTCTAATTAAGAAGGGACTGTGATAAGTACTTGTAAATCTGCGGCTATTCGTAAGAAAGAGATTACTCCATACTCACCAAGGTTCGCAATTGAATACCCCGCCTTTGATTATATTTTCGGATCACACTCTGAATCGATAATAGTTGCTTCATGCATCAGAAAGATAAGGCATATCATGTGTAAAGATAAGGCACATTTTTATCATCTATACGAGATAATTTTTAGATAATAACACGGTAATACAGCATATATATATATATATATATATATATATATATATATATATATATTGTTCCAATAATGCACGATACTAAATCATTATTAATGAAGTTAGTATATATATATATATATATATATATATATATATATATATATATATATATATATATATATATATATATCTAGGTTGCTTGTTGATATTGACAAGTCAAGTGTCGGTTTTTACGGCATTCTTATCTATGAGCAGGTCGCAAATACAGAAGCCTCAACTCGTCGATGTAAGTCAACTATTTATTTCAAGAGTGATCAATACAGAGTAAAGTTTTATAATTATAAAGGTTTGTGAAATAATCTTATGTTTAAAATATGCACACATTTTTAAGCCTATTGAAATTATAATCACATAACTAACCATTGTTGGTTAGAGAACATGAGTGAGTTTAAAAAACAAAACCGTTATGAGATGGAAAAAGAAACTTATTTTAGCAGCATTTGCGGTATTTATTTTAGTAGGAAAAAACGTTTAGTCAAAAGAAAAGAATTAAACGATATAGTTAGAAAGATTGATTCGCAATGAAATGATTACAAAATGGTGATTGTGTTTTAACAGACTGTACAATATGAATCTCCGCAAAAAGAACTGTTCATAATTTTAGACAGAAGAAAAAGGCAAACGTTATATTTCTGAAAACGAAACCTTAATTAGAGGAAGTAATAAAAAGTGTTTCAATTTAACGTCACCTCTATGATTTGCTCATCAAACTAGTATTTGTCATTCATCTCAAGGTACAGAACAAGCGCATCTCCATGCATAAAATGTGAAATGAAACGAGCAATGTCCGGTACCTTTTGTAGCTTAGTCACCAATTGCGCTTACTTCATTCACCTGACTACATCACGTTGTCCACTCAACAGTGATTTAATTTATTTGCTGTTTATAACAGTTCCAGGCTCAAATATCTTTTATCACCAGCCGAAATAGCTTGTGAGAAATAAGAACTCCTCTTTAACAAAACTGCACAGAACGCTGATAAATCGCAAACTTAAACACTCTCTTTAGACTATCAAAAACTTGACTCACTCTCTGCTTTTATCATTACTTCTTACAAGTAGTTGGTCTCCATATATGCACTTATTCCATCTCAATTAGGTACCTAAGTTCTTTGTTCACTTGAAAACGGGTGCCCATCACATAAAACAGCACGTTAATTTATAATACGAGCGAATATAGAGAAAGGATAGTAAATTATGTAAAATGTATGATTCAGTCGCGTAATAGTAATAACCAAAAGATTACACAATAAGATAATACTTATTGCTTCATTTCTATTACTTCTGTATTCTCGTATTTACTCGTTTTGAAAGAAAATTAAACTGATTTATTGAAATAATAAAGATACATAATTTTTGTTTTCATCAGAGTACATAAACTACAACCATGAAGCTTATTTTTTGTTTTCTACGTTTATTCAGTAATAATTGTAGTTTCAGTACGACTGAAAGTAAAGTTATAATACTATTTAGAAATAAACATTAAACTTAATTTTTGCTTTTAATTGAGTTGGATTATTCCACTCATTCTAGTATTTCTTTATTCAACCACATACGCCATTGTAGAGAAAACTGAAAATAATGTATTAGTGATAAATACTTCGCTTAATTATAATTTGTTGTCTACTACATTTTTCTTATTTAAGTTAGAGTAGAAGAATTACATCGCGATTAGAAACAATTTAGATGGTTTGTTCCTGTCGATAAATCCAATTTTGAATATGCTTCCCAGTACATATACTAACATTCTCTCTAAGATTTCTCCGTGTGGTGTATTTCTGTTGTAAACTATGGGAATTATTTTTTACAAAATATTATAAAAGGTAAAGATTGAAATATTAGTGTTTTCCCAAAAAGATAACATTAATACACCACTTATATGTTTGCTATGAGTAGCATTTGACTATATCGTATATATGTATTGTTTGACTATTAAATAAGCTTTATATAAGGCAAAGTGTTTTAAACACCTGTTGCGACGTCACGTGATTCAAAGGCGAAGTTCACATGTATTTCTATATAGAAATATGTGTAAGATTATTTAACTGTTATTTAACAATAAATGAAATAATGCTTTCGCACTGTTACTTCTTATTATTTGATATATTTTTTGCTAATAAAAAATAAAGCGTCTATCTGAAAAAATCCTTCTCAGATCTAATACTTTCTGAAAAGAATACATTTGAATTCTTTTTTTTATATAGTAAAACTTGGAGAAACGATTCGCACAAAGGACCAGCTATTCAGAATACAATATTGATTTTGAATAAGATAAGGTATTAAGGAATATTGATTAATGCTTGACTGAAATTAGATTTATTATATAAGGTACACCGTTGTTTAGTAGTAAAACATTAAATACTCATTTGTTATCAGTTGTTGCTCCAAGGTAACAAATGTGGCCATTGTAATGTACATTTGCGGCGAAGAAAGATATGGCAGGCATAATAATATGACTAGTTAGATTAAATTATTTACTGTAGATGAATAACATGGTGTCACGACCCCAAAAAAGAACTGGCTATTTGGAATGGAATATTTATTTCGTATGACAGAAGAGACCGATGTCGAGATCTACGAACTCATCGACTTTACTTTGGATTATAGAAAGAAAAAAAAAGTATATAAGAGTACTATAATACCTCACAGACGGCCGTTTATCCGTTTCACAACACATCAATTTGGCTAGTCATAGCGTACGCATCAATGTCAAGATCCGTAACTTAGACACTAGATCACAACCACGCGTGCCCACTGGCGTCGGATGTCTTACAATCTGAGCTAACTAACCTGCTACTGGGTGTTGAAGATATGAAACACTAAACAAATAGACATAATGTATCTTATCAGAAAACATTGCAGTCAGCCAGAAAGCATTGCAGAAAAAATGAAACGCGAATTTAAAAGTACAAATATCCACTAATGAAAAGATGTCTATAACCAGTGAAGAAAGAAAACATGATTTCTTTAAAAATTAATGGATTCAAACATTTCTATTTATTCGATGTGTATGCGTAGTTTTCTCTATGGTTTCCAACTTCCTATCTGATCGATCGAAAGAGAAATCGGATTTGCGGATTTCTAATCTATTAGGTATTAGCTAAAAAGAGATGGCGTTACCCATATAGAATTAAATCTCGTCTACATTAAATATACTCACTTATCTTATCGTCCTTTCAAATGGCGCATATAACTTCACTGGGAACATTTACTCTTTCACAGATATCGGTCTTATGGTAATATCTAATTATAATTTGCAAATATACCACTATTGTCTATAATACAGCACCCATTTCATGATCTATAAGTTCAAGTATAGTTATAAAGTGAAAGAGAATACAATAATAAAGATAATGAAATGTTTTTGTAACAATGATGTTAATGTTTTAACTCGAATAGGTTTTCAATTAACTACTAAGCAATTTTATTTTCATAGTTATGCCGATCATACCATTACTTCATTATACCATATTGTGGATGAAATATAAGTTTAATTATTATTTGTTGTCCACTACATTATTCGCATTTTAGTTAGAGGAAAATAATTCAATGACAGTTGAGGCAATTTAGATTTTATTTGTTTTAATCCTAGAAATTCCGATGTTCGGAAGCTAAATATACTCCCCGTTACATATATTGACGTTTTAGCCTTCTTTGTCCAGTTTGGTGTGTTCTGTTTGTTTCCAAAATATTGTAAAAGTAACAATTGCAATATTATAGGTTTTATTACAAAAAGGTAAACAGTAATCTCCGACTTATATGTTTGATATGAGTAGCATGTCGTTTTATCGAAGCCATTTCTATTGTAATCCCCCTATTAGCTAATATGAAGTAAATACTTTTAAGCACTTGTTGCGATGTAACGTTATTCAAAAGTTAAATTTAAAATTTCTCATAGATTTCCAAATTGTTTTACATCTGTTTCGATATAGCAAATCTGTGCCATCTTATTCAACTGTTACGTATTTTTAATAAATGTAAGAATGATTTCGTATTTGTATTTATAATCATAACATTAATTTTCTGCTGATAAAACATGTGGCATCTATCTGAAAATAATTCCAAGATGGATGAAGTATTTTATGAAAATAATATATTTGAAGTACATTTTCTCATAGAGTATATCTTAGTGACAAGATTCACAAGGATAACTGACTATTCATTATTAAATATTGATTTGGTAAAGGATAAGGTATTAATGGAAAAATATTAGAATCCGACGGAAAAATATGCCAGATAACTTCGCAATTAAACACAAAGCGGTTTTAAATAATCCATTTGCTCGCTATACGTTTACATCTATTGTTATTACTTCTTAGTTAATATGTTTTATCTCGTCATTATCATCTATTCGAAGTGGGTTTGAAAAACTCTTGAAGTTGAACTGACGTGATGATGCTGATGATGATGATGATGATGATGATGATGATGATGATGATGATGACAATGATGATGACGACGATGATGATGACTGTCTTTGGTATTACTTGTGGGTAGTGAAAGGAAACATTTTAATTTGCTGCTAATTTCAATGAGTGTACATGGACAAATAATTATGATCAATTGCTCTTTTATATTACGTTAAGTCGATGTAGTGACACAGAGGGACGCAAGAGAGAGAGAGAGAGAGAGAGAGAGAGAGAAAGAGATAGATATAGATAGAGAGATGGAGAGATAGAGATAGGGGTGAAATAGGTGATATTGATTCACTTCGTCTTAAATACATTTTTTAAGAACGCATGTAACACGTGCTCTTCGACTCACTCTCACTCGATTTCTCATTTACAATTTATTTTCTAACATCGTCGATGACGCCATTCACGTGATTCCTACTTTGTCGTTCTACCGTTCAGAGATACCTCAAACGTGAACCTCTGATCAACAGAAAACCACTTCCTACGGTTTTTCGTGTGTGCTTCAAGGCTTGTTATAAGCAGCAGCAACTAATGTAATTTTTACGTAAAGCCCCTCGACTGAAAATATTATTTAATCAGCGGTTTTTTTTCATCTAAGCAAATAAACTAAGATATTCACTCCAAATTCTAGCGCGTACTATACACATCTATAACTCATACCCGACGTACGTGGGTACTTTATTTAAATATAACGTCCCCCCGTGCCGAAAGGCCCTGGTCAGACGTAACGAGGTACTTTAGAGAACAACTAAACACACCGTCAGCATATACACACGAATAAACAAACGCATCTACACAGTTCATAATACAGTATTTAACTGACAAAACAGGTACGTACACATATTCATACCTATCCTATTCACATACACGTGAAGGCACACAACGGCAACCGTAACGAAGATGTTTACTCAATTTCTTCTTACACGCTAAACAACTTTTTCTCTCAGAACGTTCCCGGGTCTCTTTAAAATGTTCATTCATTGTCGACTTTTAATTTCGAATTGTCTGAACAAGTTGTGAATAAAACAAAAATATTTTGTTTGGATAGACTTTGTCATTCTTTCTTTTGATAATGTCCTATCTTCAACATTGTTGACCAGAGATCGATCTGTTCACCAGGCTCCCCCACGATGGAATGAGCATTTTTGAAGCAACAATGGGGTTGGTGATAAGGCACTACAAGACAATATTTATTTTTTAAAATTAAACTTTAATATTTAGCCAAATAATGTCGCCTATTAACTGCATCTTTCTCCTAACACAAACTCGATTTAATAATACTAAATTCACATTGCCATTGCATATGAATGCGTAGAATATACAGTATTTAAATAATTGACGCAAAGACACGCGTCCGTAAAGCGAGTAAAATAGAAACAAAATAGTGTCAAATTAAAGCCAACAGCGCATGAAGGAACGGAGGTGAGACAAGAATGAAATATAACAAGTGAAAAACGTAGGATATGATTGTATTATACACTTGTAAATACAATAAGACCACTCGATTACAAGGTTAGGAAATATATTACATACCTTTTATTCTTGCTTTCAAATTACACATAATAAAACAGATATACATACCATATTTATTGACCTTTTCTAATTTAGCTCACGATTTTCATAAGGTGTGTTATTGTAGTTTGACCGCAAAGAAGTCACAAAGGCAATCCAAACTTTAAAAACATTTCTAGCACTACCACTTTCTCTCTGCTCTCTTAAAATCGACTCACTGCTTTTAATCCGACCTTTAATTTACGCCAATTGTCTCGACACATTCAAATTAGTTAATTTCGAAATCAACCTCAACTATAAAAGTCTACAATTCTGAAGAGAAATTCTTTTCTTTTGCAAATATGCGTAGAATCTCATTCACTTTTCAACTCGTAAATTTATGCTTTTATTGTACCACTCTACTCTGCGCATATGATAGCACAATTGCCAATGGGTGGCCGACCTAAAACGTGACAGTTATTTTATTGCTCTCTGACTGTAGCGTCAGATGTGCCGGTATCACAATTTGTAGTTGAATAAGTCAGCTCAATGAAAGTAGGTCCGACCTTTTTCTCAATATGAGACGTAGAACCTCTGCTACATGCATCATATCTGGTTCCCTCTTTTAAGCCATCTCTGGTGATGTGTAACTGATGTTGTCCACTACTAGAGCTGATCTGATACCTGAGCGATGTGGCGTGCTATTACTAATCACCAACTGTGGACTCTGGTTATACAACCTTGTCTGAATTTTGACGTGCAACGTCTTTATGGATTTGCCACTCATAGTGTGCCACTCTCTGTATAATGTGTAGATATCGTTAGGTACTTCGGATGTAACAAGCTATTTACCTCTTTTATTCGGATCTGATATAAGTGCAGAATATTGTCGGGTGCTGACGATGCGGATATATCATTTTTGGGGGTAACGTTGTACCAATACACAGGCTACATAATAGGGCAGCTCTTTCGTACAGCAATTCGTTCTACTATTCTATGACACGTTTCTCTGATACCATTTCCCGATTGCCTGTATGTGCAACGTAGTCGGAAGTTAAAAACCCTTCCATTCATAAAATGTCTCAATTGTTGACTACAGAAGGCAGTGTCATTATCATTCAGGATCTCGGCTTGGGGGCAAGTTAAAAAAAAAACACACTAGTTCTAATTGCCGGATAACATGCACGGTTACTTAACGTTGTAGCGACAACATATACACACCGCTTGAGGGTACACTCTATGAATGTAAAACAATTGTAACCGTTGGAGAGCGTGTTGTCAATACATAGCCGGTTCCAAGCTTAATGCACCCTGAACCCCCATATTTTCCATCGCACTGCAGCTGAGTCTACTGTCGTATATTCCTCACTATTTAAACCAACTGCCTTTACTGCCACTTTACATACGAACAGGTTTGTTCTACGCACAAAATATAATGTTCGCCTGACTACAGGATGCAACTTTGTTGACGAATTTGGTTCAGCTGTGTTAAGATTCAGGTTCCATAAAGGAAGAGTACTATGTGAGTTTAATAACTCTCTTCATGTCATTGAGCCACAGATGTGGAACTGTTGTCAATAAGTCTGATCAGTTCTGGTCAGATCTTACTGAACTTACATATACCAAAATGTTGTACTCTTTCACATATCAGATTAGTGTGTCCAGTCTCTGCCTTATGAGCATTTCGTTTGTGGACTTGAAGCTCATACAAGAGAGGAAATTTATCACCCATAGAAAAGTAGTCTGTTTTTATTTTTAACGTATTAACCTTCTACTTAAGAACGATGATGCATCTATTTAAGACAGAATTTTGCTCTGTAACGTCCATATGGTGGGTATATTTAGTTGGTAGCAAGCAGCATGCGTCGGCGATGATGGCTTAATTGGTGTGGGCAGCGTGCTTGCGTCAACTCACAAAGCCAGGTACTTTTTGCTCACTCACCACCTTCGTTGGACGGGATCTGATCGCTGTACCTGAGCAAGTGTGTCTGTCATCATACACTCCAGATGTGCATTGCTTACATTTTCATCCCAGTCCGGCGTTACAGTTGTAGCGCGGTGTTTTATAAAGCCTGTCACCACTAGAACCCATACGAGCACGTGAAAGTGACCATCTTCGTTTCATGATGTTAAAGCCCGCCCACAGTACTCCTTCTCTACCCTATCTTAGTCGACCATGCTTCCCCCAAACTTATAACCTCAGCACTCCTTCACCATTTTACAGCTTTACCGAATCTTTCTTTGTGAGTCTGTGCAGGTCCAAATGCTTTCTTACCGGTTTTTGCCGACACCACGTACTGATTAATATATATGTCATCCGTATAGGTCGACGTTGGTTATTTTATTTTCTGATCCTGGGCTAAAAAAGCCTCGAATATAACCAGCATTACTAGAGCCGCCACATTCAAGCAGAACCTTAACCTGGTAATACAATATTTTTGTCCTGTGAATATTACTACCCGGTACGGCCAGATGGATATCTCAATATGGATTATAAGATATGTCTTCCTAATGTCCAGAATGGATACATTCGTTCCTTGCTGTTTAGATTCTCGCATTTTCTCTGAGCAGACATCTGTATCGACAGTAAATTAATGAACAGAGGTGTTTAATTCACGATAGTCGATTACATGATGCACCTTATTTTTATTTGTCTGCAGTACATCATCCTTATTATATGAGAGCAAGCAACTGTTTATGCAGGTATGCAACTCGCGTTTATAATCCTCTTCAATTAATCAGACATCGGATATTCAGAAATCCGAGTTTTAAGCTTCTCTGGTGCATGACCTGCTGACTATTTAAATTCTGCAACCCAAACATCCTCCCGTAGCGCTGCTTTGCGAGTTGTCTCATTCTTCTGTATGCAATTTCTCGCGATATGATTAGGGCCATGCATATATCACACTTATAATCAGATTTGCTCATTCACAGAAGTTATTGAGTGATTTGGGAAAACTATGCAGCAGCTAAGACTTTTTCCCCTACTTTAACATTGTCTTTCATAAATGCTCGAGCTCGAGCCAACGTTTCTACTAAGGTCAAATAATCAACCCTGAAGGAGGAAAACAGCATCCTTTTCGCATGAGCATGAAGCCCCCGAACAAACATGGAATCACATTATCACGTATTTCTCTAAATAGGACTAACGGTCTCCGCGAATGCACCCAATTACACATCTACGGTCTCACCCGAACACAACACGCTGCCTCGAAATTCTCATGCGCCGTAAATCCGTCAAGTTCTAGTTTTATTTGCGCTGCATCGGATTTTTCTTTTAATTTGCTTTTGATAAACTGCACACTCTCCTTTAGTTCACTGAAGTGGGGTGACATGATCAAAATGATTCACTTCAGATAAGTCATACACTAGTTCCGACTTCACAACCCATTCAACGACTGCACAAGCGCCAACCTACTCAAAAACGATATTTCAAGCCGTAATTACTCTAATCTAATCGTAAGAAAAACACGATCACAAATGCAATCCAAACTTCAAACACATTTCAAGCACCTCTACTTCTGCTTCTGCTCTCTGAAAGTCGGTCCACTTCTTTAAACCCGTCCTTTCGTTTCAGTCAGTTGGTCTTCACAAATGCAAATTATTTATTTACATATGCAAATCAGTCTCAATTATGAAAGTCTACAATTGTGAAGAGCTCTTTCCCGCTGGTAGATAAGCACGCACGACATGCGAACCATCTCATTCGTTTTGCAGCTTGTAAGTTTGTTGTCTTTATTGTCACAGTTATCACTTCAAAACATTTCTCACTTTTGACTTTCACTAAGTTAGGTGAGTTTACATTTTTTACACTACTTATAAATATAGTATACTCTTCTGAATCCTTTCTGGTTAGGTTGAAGCATTACCTCCCTATGTTGAAAAGTGACCTCTCACCACCCAAACTCTTAATTAATATGAATATTGTTTCCTGAAAGAAAATATCTATGTATGAAAATATGTAAATTATATACTACAAAAAAGGTAGAATATAATTTACATATTTTCATGTTCAATACTTTGCATTGTCTGAGAATGTAGAATAATTATTGTTAAATATGACTACATATCGTTGGAAATATGCTGTAAATGTTATCACTTCTTATGTACTATACCCACAATCTCCCATTGGAATGATTACAGAATCCCGAGAAAACTTATTAGAATTAGCGTTTCGCAATTTCCCGAGAACATTTTGCAGTCTTGAAAACTTGTTATCCTATCATCTAAACTTTTGATGATGCGTTTTCGATTCTTTCCATTTTCCGATTGCATCGTTTCTCGAGTCTTATCGTCCTCCTATCTTTAGATTGCGCTAGTTCTTTTAATAAGTTTAACATAAAAAGACTCGGTTAATTTTCTCTGCCTTGCCAATCTCTTGTATCGAATACGAGAAAGTAATATAATACATATACTCGAACACAAAATTTGGAAATAACCTATACATCCATGTTATTCTAACTCGCAGATTACACATACCACAACTAACAAATATAAATACAAACACAAATATGTATAGGCCTTATTCAAAATTGTCATATATAGCCTTGCATCCGAGAAATCGATATTTGAATCTGATTAGCAATTTTCTCAGTCCATGCACTTACGAAACACAATGCATTTCGCTTAAATTCCTTTAAAATACTTATTCTGCTTAGGAATATTGTTATGATGGAAACATTTAGTAATACTGACCTAAACACCAGCATCAACATATGGGATTGATAAAAAAATTACACATTGCTATATTTATTTAAGTTTTCAAATAAACAACTGTACATATTTAAAATAATTATGAAAAATATATATCTTTAAATTACTTCTGCTTATATTTTCTCTTCGTATAAGTGTTATATTGCGATCTCATTATAGTTTAAAGTAACAGAGTTGAGCTTGAAAAAGTAGCCGTTTGTGAGTTTAGCCTCAAAGACACAGAGGTGATCCTTACAGAAAACTACACAGAATTGAATAGAACAAAAATCAATTGAATGAGTCATTAATCTTTTGCAACGTATGGTTCTATTAATACTATTTCCATTGCCAGTTTAATTTGAGTGTCCTACTCGCCAAGGTTCGCCTCCGGTCTCAATCCGACAGACTAGAAACTGACGTGGCAAGTACGATGCCATTGTCTGTTAGATTGAGATATGCTCCGGTACATTCCTGGTAGTTGCAACCTCACAGAAATTACACTCCATTATTGTGGATACGTTAATATATTGTCTATGTCCTGAGAATCCCCGACCAGGTAATGCCGACGTATTACTGTTTGTGAATATATTTTTCAGAACCTGAATGTGTCTTCAAGAACGCTGCTTCCCGCCATCTGCCGGCCTCTTGCTACATCTTCCTGTGATGGGAAGGGTGTTAATAGGATTTCATCTGTTTTTTTATTGACAGTGGCACTAAATAAATGTTACTGCACTACTTTTATATTGAATTTAATTTACACATGACTAACTAGAGATTTCGGCATATGTTTGAAAACAATGTTAAATAAAAATTTGGAATCATTTTCACATATTTAATTACTTGATATTCGCAATGTAAAGTTTCTCATAAGTATATTAAGTAATTCTATTTCAAGAATAAAGGTTATAATCCAGATGTACCGATCAGGAATACCGAATACGTATATGACATATATTGTTTCGATATCAACAGTTTGGGGCATTGTGGCTGCTATAGGACGAGAAGACTTATCACAACGTTTTATAGTCATTGTAATTGTCCCCCGGGAAAGGTTCTGGTTGAATTTAAAGAGATAAAAAATGAATGATAAATATGTGGTACGACTATGATAAATATAGGTCACGGTTATAAAGGGATGTCAACTTTCACTCTGAAAAGAAAGCAAATCTCACATTGAAATACAGCAACGGTTAACAGAATCAAATTTTTGCTGGAAGAAATGAAACTCAACATAGTAGGTGAAATCGTCTTATCTGATAAAACGTTATTTATTGTTAAATTGACACACTATCGACAGTATGATGGGGTTATTGGTAATGAAACCTTTTATGTTCGATCACATTTCGAACAACCTGTTACCATTGTAGATAGCACCCTTACCGAGGATCTAACGTTCAAAGATATTTTTCTACAATTTTCGGGTAAGATGACTTTTAATAAGTACACGGAAGTTTTATTTACTTATATTCAGTTTAAACAAGGCACCTTATCACTGAGACGTGAATGAACTACTGTGAATTAGGAGTCATATTTATGGGTAATGCTAAGTATAAAGATTTGCAGCGAGATATATGTTCACATTACATTGGTACAGTCGGGGAAACAAGGAAACAGAAGAGAATTCCAAAGAAAAGCAGCTCGAGGAAATAAGCTAGTAGTGAAAAAAAAGCTTTGCATCATATATGGGCTCTGTACAGTAAAGGGAGGGTTGATTATTGTAAGGTTTGTCGGGGCTATTTACGTCGAGGGGTCACAAATGCAGCAAGTTCGTCGGATCAGATTCCATTGAAGTACTTGTAAATAAAACACAGTGATGCAACATTGCGGTGATAGGACAGAGGTAGAAGCTTAGTAGACGGTGAAGAACCTATTAGATTAGAGGCTATTTTTGGGACTTTGTCTACAAGGAAGATACTAGTCGTTAGTGCGCCATCCCAGGTATGTACAACACTCTATGCATGGACAAACGGTGGCGTTTTAGAGATGTAAGATATTGGCTGTCTAAAGAAGATACAGTCAAGTCTGCTGGACTCGCACACAAACCACTAGTCTCTCCATCTTGGACAGTTTGTGAAAAAGGGTATCTAATCTTAGAAGTTCCGCATCGTTTGCCAAGCTTCAGCCATATTCATATCACCGCAGGGATGCATCCCTGTCCTTATTGTACAAGTACTTCTACAGAATGTGCTTCGAGCCCCTCAATGCATATTCCTCTGACCCAGTAGCCTTACACTAGAATTCCACCTATTTACTGTAGAGGTATCTAGATGCTGAAAGATTGTCTACTTGATAGCTTTTGTCCTCGGATCATTTGCTTTTGGAATTGTTTTCATGTACCTGTTTCTCCAACCATACCAATATGCATAAACTTAAAAGTAATGTGAACAAAAACTTGCTGGCTTACTCCCCACTTAAGTTGTTTTTCTTATGCCTCTGACTCTTATCACAGTATCTCTTTGTTTTTCAGTGTTTTTAGCGTGAAAAACACTCTAAAGGACAATTTTAAAACAATAAAACTGGCTTAGTATGATGTGACGACGCCCAACATTATGACGGTCACACAAGACCGATGCAGACACATAATTGCAGGTTTTAATCTTCACAAAATAAGATACATTTCCCTATGAAATCTTGTTGTTTAAGCTATTGATGCTTGACGCGGATTTTCATAATATGTCATTTTTCTTACATCGTTTATGAATCTCTACACATATTTCCACAACAAAATAAACTGTTTTGTTCATGACGCCTATTATTGTTCTAATACTTATGTACCTTGTAGTACGCAAGGTTTATCACATTATTTTCAAGTTTCATAAAATCTTTTTTTAAATAAATTTATTTATTCTGTCTTATTATTTTTCTATTTTGGTAAACATCATTTTCGTCGTATCAAGACAATGATGAAGAAATATAGACGTTATATTCACATAAATTTGTTTCCATTTCCACTGTCACCGTAGTCTTCAGACAAGAGGGTAGATATCTAAATGATAAATTACATTTCCATAAGAGGCTATGTATCTTAGTATAAATCATTTTTTTTCCGTCTGCCATAACTAGTGATAGAGCAGTTCCAATAGTTTTCTACATTACGATACAATTACCGATTTCGATTCCAATTAGGAAAACGTCCGAAGAACACAAGTAATCACTTGCGCAACTACAGAACAACCTACTGGAATAGTTCATTAAATGGAATTCATTTAGTCGTGTATATAGAAAGTTTCCGATATGTGGAGGTTTTCTTATCGAAAACCTTATCCTGTAAAGACGAACACTGAATCATGCGTTTAAAATGCAAATATACCAAAGTGTGTTAGTAAACTCAGAAAACATCTTGTTTACGTCATTTTCTAGGCTTTGCAAAAAATTATCAAAAACTGATGTGTTAATGTTTTACTAACTGATAAGTTATAAAAACAATAGACATTAGTTAACTTGTAGATACATTTCTTTTCTTTCGTTTGATAAGTATTTTCTTTGTATATTTAGCGATCGTATAAGGTATTTTCCGACGAAAATGCCGCCAAAGAAATATATTACTTCACAGAAATTTACCCAGCAGATATTTTATTTCTTAACCCTAAAGAGTCGATTGGGCAGATATTTCTAAGTAACTTTTTGGGCATCACTTTGATATCTGACACTGGATACGTTTATTATTGACAAATAATTCATTGATTTTTCAGGGCAATATTATGAACAATTTTTTCTGGATTATAAAAAAATTATTATTATTTAATTTATTAATATTTACTTTCATTTTAAACAGGCAAAAATAACTTCCTTTATGAATTCAATTAACTATTTTCGAAAGGAGGAGAATCAAAATTGTAATGCTTGAATTTAAATATATTTGTTTGAAAAGAAATTGAAAAACACTTTTAGTCAACTAAAGATTAGTTAACACGTGTTTTTTATTACCAACTTAACTGTATTGTACGTTATAGTCAACAAAGAATTACAGAGAAATCTAAAACAAGTAAAGCGAACAAAATAGAAATGTTGAGTAATCGGGCACATTTGATCTTTAATTATAAGTAAAAAAGAGAAACATCTTCTCTATTTAACAACAGAACGTTTCCTTTAATTTGTATCCTTTTCAAGAAGTTTCCTTTCTACACAATTTTAACAACAGAAACATCCTTGTGTCTGATTTGTCAAAATATGAGTCACATTTTTTAGCAAATACATAATTAAAAGTGTAGTATCTGTTCTGATATTACATTTCATATTTTCTGAAGTGTAGGAGAAATCCTACGTGACTCTAAAGCAATTTAAATGTTTGCCCAAGAACCAGAGCGCCCTTTTTTGAGAGCTGGATTGAACACATGTAAATTATAAAATCGTCGACTAAATCACCCCCTTCCAAAATAAGATTCTTCTCTCTACTTTTTTAGGCGATTACGTGTGAAAAAATATAAAAACTTTGGCGAAAGAAGAAAAACAATTATTTTAGAATTTCAACTGGGAGATAAGTTTCGCATATAAATCTAACAGAAAATGATCCTCATTTCCAGAATATTCTAAATTCTTACGGATCTTCATCCACTCTTAGCGGTAGCTAACCCTAAGTCTTATAATAAACTCATAAAAACACACGTAATCGTTCGACAAATTACTTCACCTCAAATAAAATACAAAAAATGTTTCTTGTAAAAATAATTATTTGGTTAACTGACCTAAAACCTCAGTATAGCCCGAAAATAGTGCTCATTTTACATGTGTAACTGATCGTCTAATCTAAATTCTAAAATAATTGATTTTTCAAGTGGTTCTTACTGATTTGCCTGAAAAGAGGAATCTTCTTCTTTTCAGAGGAGGTGATTATGCTGAGGGTGTTAATCTGCAAGTATACCATTCTAATGATAATATTACAGTTTAACTGCTTATATAGTAAAATAATCTACTTCACTATTTCACATTGCATTAAAATATAAGTTTAAATATGAAACAACAATTAATTAAAAAAACATGTTAGTAATAAAAACGCCTATTCAGAAAAAGTAAAATTCTCCTTTTAATACGAAACTGGCGAAGGAAATTTATTGAAGGGGATTTATTTGAAGAAACACATGCAAAGCATGTGTGAGCTGATAATTTCGCGAATAAACTGGTGGCTAAACATTGCATCCAATGATACTTTGTGATGAAATCAAATTTCCAACAGAAATATCCTCAAGAGAAAAGGCTTTCAGATTCTTATGTGAAAATTGTTCCCCTTAAAAAGTTTTATTTTGAAGAGAAAAAAAGCTATATGGGCACATCGATATAATTGTGTTCATCCCTCAATTCTCTCGTGTATGTGTACACATCAGTGTCTTCTTTTTGCATGCATTAAATTTGTTTTATACTTATATTTATTACTATTATCGATGTATTTATCTCTGCTTGTATGGTGAGATGATGAAGATATCTTTTTAGTTCAATTAAGAGTATTTTTCTCGGTTTGTCGCTATTCCCAGTTTAAGAAAAGTGACTACTCTCTGTTAATACATTCGTTTTAAATGTCACCTTGTTTGTTTAGGCAATCGTTGCTGAGGTCATTAATGGTCCGGATTATGTTGTATTTCATCGCATTGCATTGAGACTACAGGTTCTAAAGCTGAGGAGTATGCCGGCCTTCTGTTTACTTTCTTTCTATTTGATTGGAGAAATTTTCCCCCGTATATTAATTGCCATACCCGCTCCGCTAATGCGGTTTGTGCCTTGTCTATATATTTAAAAGTGTTTTTATGTCCGTATAACCTCTGTCCGAAACTGCACTGCGTTATGCTTATGTATATTTCGACTCTGCCGGGCAATTGAATTGTGATAGTCACTTCAAATACAAGATATTACACCTTGCAGTTTCCATCCAGGAGGCAATTATCTTTCGACCTGCAAGTAAAGCTCGCGTTTTCTTTTGCTTTTTGTTCTATAGATAAAATATTTTTCATAAATTGGCTGCTGGAGTAGCTTATTTTAATCGTGTTTCTTTTAAACAATTTGTGTAGTTTACGCTGTGGGAGAGCCGTTTGTCTCGCAGTTTAAGGCAAATGTGGCCTTCTTGTGTTTTAGTGTTAAAAAAGAAAGGGGGTCACACCCAAATCATTTTCCGTGTTCTATTGTAGTTGTTTTTAGGTGATTGGTTATGGGTGGTCTGGTATGGGATCTTATCTATAAAGCCGCTATTGCAGAATGCTTCGTTGTAATAAAGTGTTGCTTTCTCAAAAATCTCAGGATTAGTTATTAATGTTAGTGATTATGTTCTTAAAATCGTGGGGGTGGCAAATCCTTTATTTATTTGTGGAAAGGTAAATGTGTCTAACTTACTAGCTATACAGATATGTTTATGACATCTACTTTGCTCAAATTAGTAGTCTTGAATCCTAGTTCCTGAAATTATTTTGTTTATTATTTTTCTAAGTCTATTTAAAGTGTGTCCGTTGCAACCTCGTGAAATGCACAAACAGCCATCTCTGAATAGACCAAAGAAATGGTCGGGGAATTATTTATTTTGTGGCTCCAGTAGAAATAGGTCGACTAAGTCACGTACATTTGCGCTTCATCATATCATGCCATAGCTATATCAAATGGATCTTCAGTGTTTGATCTTTTTACTCAGGTTTTGCCTTCGATGAATAGAACAGTTTTTTGCGCGCATAATTTTCTTTTTTTCAAGTTCAATAATATTTGTGTATATTGATGCACAATTTCATATTGATGCACAATTTCATGTTGATGCACAATTTCATATTGATGCACAATTTCATATTGATGCACAATTTCATGCTTTATCAAGTGTTTCGTTAAAGTTTTGTAAATTTGCATCTGCATGTTCCGGTATCCTATCGAATCAGTTAAGTACTTAAGTGGTGTTTCCCTTGAGCTTAAGGTTTGTTTTACTTTTTATTGTTTTGACTATTCCCATATTGACCATACCTATCTCACTTTATACGGGGTTTACTAGTCTGCAAGATAATCTGTTTGAGAAATTCGGATTATGGTCATTTAAAGTTGCAAATGCCTTTTTAATATCCTTGTAAGTGTCCTCATTGCTAATTGGTATTTGTCAGTGACGTTTCTGGGGTAAGAGTATTTTCCTCACTTTAGTAATACTATATATCGTTTTTTTGTGTTGGCAGATAAAGACTACTGTTTTGTTAATTCTTTTCAGCCTTTTATGGTCAGTGCTTAGGAGTTTTCCGGAAATATTTTAGCCTGTTTGTGAATGTTAAGATAATGTATTGAGTATGTGATTTTTGAAGTTGTCTATGTCCTGCAGTTTCTCTCGATATTTCTATGTTATATTTGTTATCCTCTATCTCTGTTTGATGGTCTTATTTTAAATTTTCCAAATGAATAATGAAAAATAAAATGAAAGGAAGGACGTAATCAAGTTGCTTCAATGATTGTTTATGTGTGTGCAACTGCGTAATGAAAGAAGCACTATTCTTTCAACCAACATTTCAGAAAAAGATGATAACTTGTTTAAAATCAAATCAGTTATAAGTAAAAAACCGGAATAGACCATTTGAGGACAAATGCGAAACATTTGTACTCTGGACAAACAGAATCATTGAGTTTAAACCAAAAAAGAATAACGACGCTAATGGCAATCGAGAGAGAGAGAGAGAGAGAGAGAGAGAGAGAGAGAGAGAGAGAGAGAGAGAGAGAGAGAGATATGCTCTGGAACTTTTAATACAACTTTATTGAGCTTGGAATTGGAAATAGTTCGAAAATTATTAGAAGTATGGGCCTAAATATGTATATTTTTTAATAACGTAATATATATATATATATATATATATATATATATATAATATATATATATATATATATATATATATATATAATATATATAGGTATATATATATACCTATAAATAAATATATATATATATATTTTATATATATATATATATATATATATATATATATATATATATATATATATATATATATATATATCAGAATTAGAACCTCGATAAATTTCTGTGTAGTCAGATATTATTTACATATAAATGTAATCCGATTAAGTAAGACGCTCTGCCTAGGCTGATTCAGAATTACAAATTCCGAATCAAATCTCACACTCATAAGAACACCGGATAGTTTATATGTAAACAACTCAGCCTTTGTAGAAGAAATCAACATTTATTTGCCATTTTATTTGCCATTGCCGTATTTTACTGTTGATAACATCGGTGTTACCAATCTGTAACGGGGTTATGTTTATAATGTAAAACTCACTACAGATGGAATTACTAAAAGTGTAATTTAATTTGAAAGTGATCGTGTCATATTATATGTTGTCGACGTCTACTATTGCTACATCTCTGGACCTCAACGAGAAAGTTAAAAGTTAATAACATTACAGCTTACTAATCTTTAAATCTCCTTTTTTCGTGAATTAATATTTATAAAAGAACAAAAATATAAGTGAAATAATACATTTTAATTCATGAAAGTCATATTAGAAACATATTTACATGGTTTAATCTGAGAAAATGCCATTTATGCGTTACGTTTCTTTAAATTAAAAGAAAACTTCACGTGGTATTTTTGCGTTCTCTTAAGTCTTTGCGCGTTCATTAATTCTATCGATTTTTTTATATTATTTAGTGACACGGTTTAGTGCCTCTCATAACTATAGTGCGTGAAATACCGTTTTCTCGTGAGGTTTCTTCTTGTTTATCACTGTCGGCCTTTAGCTGCGCGTTTACCTTCCTCTTCATTCCGATTCTCTATTACACCGTGCATCCCCTTGTTTCTCTTTATCACTTTTTATCTCCTTTCATTGTCGCTGCGTATTTCTCATTACTTTACTATTTTCCATGGTCGCTGATCATCTCATCAGTGTGGCTGTACACGCGCTGATTCTTCCATGTAGTAGTTGGTATTCACTCGTCATAATTACGTATGTAAGTATAGGACCTTATCTCGCACAGAAAGGAATTATTCATTCAATGCAAATATAAGAGTTTATAAGTTCATTTTAGAGAGAAATATTCACATTTGACAGATTAAACATAACTTCTAGAGAGAGAAATATTCAAATTGTAAAGATTAAACATAACTTCCAGAGAGAGAAAGATACACACATTCTTATTCGTAATGACTTAATAGCAAACTGGAACTATAGACATATAAATATACATACATAACAAAAACACATTAGGGCAACATTTCGCTTTTGGCGATTCCATTTATTAGTATTGCGTCATCTTCTGGCGATCCGTTCGGCTTTGATTTACATCGACGACTGATTCGAAATTCTTATTCCTTTGTAAATCTGCATCTCTGACCCATCACTCTCTGTTCCTTTATATCTCTTTGTGTCTACTGGATTTACTCTCGTCTCCAATCTTTTTGATGTCACAGGTCATTACTGTTCATAATTCAGTCTACTAACCAGTCTGTTTTGCAGATTTTGTGTCACCACGGTCTGCACTGTGTCTCCTTCCTGAAAATTCATACTATCTTATGTAACCGCTATCCAACATATTGTTAGATAATAGTCTTGTAAGGACGGATGCATGTTGAAGTGGGCGTGTGTGTGGGGGATCGTTTGGTTTGGCTTGCGCGATTTAGTGCGGGTGAACCCGTACAACTGAATACAAAATAGGGCTGTTCTCACAGTCGGAGCTCACAAGCGTTGACAGGGCCACCACGTCGACGGTCCTCAGGTTAAGGGTCAAGGTGCACCTGCGCATAGGGGTTCTGTGACGTCACGGGCTTTTGTGTGGGAAACTGAGTTTTGCCAGTCTGGTTTTTGGAAGCAAGCTAACAGACCAAAATGAAAAGTTGAATTTATTTCCCTAAGAAAATACAGGCATGAGAGTCCTTCTTACCCCCTCCTCGAATGGTTAAGGACTTAAGCTAGGAATTTACTACGATAAAGTTGTAATTTGATCTTTCCCTCAACGTGATTGAAACATCTTCAAGAGCTGAAGCCTGAATAAAACTAATCAAAATTTAAAAGATTGTTCGCCTCCTGAATCGTGTTAGGAAGGTGTTTGTTGTAGACACAGCGGTCGGCGATGTTCACGGCAGTACAGAAGCGAGTAAAGAACTAATCTACTAGACGATATCGCGACGACACCCCTTTACGACGAAGAAGAAAATATACGAGTAATTAAAGACGATGCAACAATACGTCCATCCATAATATAACATATATATTTATAAAACTCTCACATCTGATAGTGTGTGTCTCTGTTTCTCGCCTATACGTAGGTATGGTAAATATACACTTAATTATTTACCATTAATCGAATGTTTATTTACATCTATTGTTCTTCAGGGCTCTATTTGATGCCCAACACTTTTTATTCTCTATATCAATAATATTCCAGAAAATATTATTTAGAAATTAACATCTATTCCGATAACACCACCCTCTCTTCTGGTGTTGCTTCTCGCCCATCTTCCTCGATTCAGTTGAAATATGCAGCTGATCTAGAGGTTGGCATGTGTTCAGTCATGGATAGAGGTACTAAATGGCTTGTTTCGTTTAATTCTGTTAATACTTTGCTCGTGTTTTTCAATCGTTAACATGTCTTCTTTTCCTGAAATTTTCATGGCTGAATCTGCTCTTGATGAGACATCGACTCTGAAACTTCTTGGTCTTTCTGTCTCATGAAATGTTTCTCGTGGATCATATATTATATCAATTGCTTATTCTGCTTCTTGTAAAGTAGGTTATCTCTAACGCTTCAAAAACTTTTTCAAGCTGGAGATTATTGTCTATATCTAAAAATCTACAATCAAACTACGTAGGAGTACTCTTGTCATATTTGGGCTGGAGAATCTCCGTCATACTGATGGTTCTTGACAAGGCGCAGAAACGTATATGTAATTTGATTTATCCAACCCTTTCTTATTTTCTCCACCCTCTCTCTCACAGAGGTGATGTTGCTAGCTAAGTATTATCTATAAATACTATTATGGCGTGTGTTTTTTAAAAATTGATTAATCTAGTCACTGCTTTTGTCCAACTTGTTTAGCTCATTTGTCTAGTGGACTCAATCAATTCGCTGTTTTTATACCTCTTTGTTATACAGCTTCTTATTGCAGTAACTTATTTTCAAGTACTGCAGACTTGTGGATCTTTCTCCCCGCTGACTGTTTTCTTTTTACCTATAGCTTTAGTTTTTAGTTTTTCAAGACTAAGGTCAATGAAGATTTGCGATTATCATGTTCTTGTTAGACTCGTAAATACACTGGTTTCATGCCTTACCTGAAGCAATTTTCATTAAAAATCAATAATGAATATTAGGTAAACGAAAACGAAGCTTTAATACTATAAGATATAAATATTGTAAACATGACAATATTTATGTACAGACTTTTTTGAATGAGAATTCATAATTTGTATAATTTGGATTTTTGAACAGCAGTTCTAATCTTGAATGTTATTTTCACAGTTGTATCTTGTCTAACAAAGGAATCCTTCTGCCGAACTCGGGAATCTGTACGGAATTTCGAACGGTACACTTTTATTAAAATAAAATAATATATATATATATATATATATATATATATATAGAGAGAGAGAGAGAGAGAGAGAGAAAGAGAGATAGAGAGATAGATAGATAGACAGATAGTATTATAACATGAAGTGATAATGTTAAATATTCTATAACACCAATTGTTAGACAAGAATAAAATTAGAACGATTACTCATTTCTGTATCTTATATATATATATATATATATATATATATATATATATATATATATATATATATCTACGTATATTCTTTTTTTTTCAGTAAAATATTTCATGATCGACATTAATAATAAAAAAATATGAATCAGAAATCCATTTAGATTTTTATAAAGAACATTGAATGCAAATCAATATTAAATCAATTTCTAATGCGATGGTAAAGTTGGCAGACAGATTTCGATTGTGTGGAAGATAGGGGAGCAGACTAAAAGGAAAGGTTAGCAATGTAATAATGTCACGAATTACGAGAAAACTAGCTTTATTCTTCTCTACACAGACAGTAAAGTTTTCCAAAATATTAAAAGGTTTTTGATGGCTTAGCAAAGTTATTTGGTTTTTATTTAGTCAATTATTAAATCCCTCACATATACCCAGACATACGCACAGACAGACACACATGCACACACATAAATACACATGTGTTTCTATGTGTGTATACATACTTAGCTATATATATATATATATATATATATATACATATAAATAGCTGATTACTCCTATCTATCTATATATATATATATATATATATATATATATATATATATATATATATATCAATATAATTAGATACGTTTATATATTAGAATATAGATGATTAATTCGTGAAATAATAAAATTAGAATTACTAAGTTGGAAACACAGCTGCTAGGCGTAAATGGTGGTAATTCTGACAATATTTAGTTTAATTTAATTTAGTGTAAAAAGATTAAAAGTGTATTGAAGCTCTTTTTTTGTCAAATATTTTTCAAAATTAAAACGATGAATGCATGTTTTACCAGAATTACGAGTATTTTCGATTCTTCGTTGAATCATCTTCAGGTGAGAAACACAACGAACAACCATGTGGATAAAAGGAACAGAATATTAAAAAAAGTAGTTGAGAACGCCATATGTGTGGTAGTTAAACGTCAACAACAACACACCAGTTTTGTTAGAGAACAGCACTTTGCAATTGATATTCTGAAACAACAAAATTAGCGTCCGAAGTATAAATCGTTTTTACGTTACACATTTTAAAATATTGATACCGATTCCCTATGTAATGTTCTTAATTGTAGGTTGCTGAGTTATACAGAAGATCGTATTTTTAATTGTTTAGTGCATAGTTTCGCAATGTAATTTTAGCGTTGTTAGCTAATATGTGTCTAAAATTAGAGTAGGCAGTTATGCTTTTTTTAAATGCTGGTTTTCGTTCATTGCTCTTGCCCCCTGACATGTATGCATGGTTGTTTTATAGAGATATAGGATACTGGCATGGATGAGAAGTTGTCTCGCCCAGTAAATTGATCCCATCTTCTATGCAGCAGACTTGACAATATCTTCCATGTATCTATTTAATTCATGCTGTCTGTAAATGTTAAGTCGATGGATTTTGACTCTCCGGTAGGATGCAATTCGCATGGTGATCAGTTGTTGAAAACTTTACTAATACTTGTTAAAGTTAAATACATTGTCTTCCTAGGACTGAATGTAAGCACTTATTTTTGGCTCCATTCTGATACATACGTGATATCATTTTCTTAGGATTAAGCTATTTCCATTGCATATGTGTGTGTTCAATTTGCCAACTTGTCGAGAATAAAGCGCCGTGTCTCAGCAAACAAACCCTCTGGGATGTGAGTGCATCAGATAGGAAATATATAAATACTAAGAACGCAAATAGTGTTAGGTAATAAATACCATTAGTAAATACACGCACCCACACATACAACGATATATATACATATATATATATATATATATATATATATATATATATATATATATATATATAAGGAGAGATAGCGAGAGAGATGAGAGATAGGGTGAAACAGCTAGCTCTCGCTAGATTGAGCACTTTAAGTAAGTGAATAACAAGCCATTATTAATAGCGTAATGCGATACTCTGTGCCACGCCTATTGAGTTCTGTTATGATGGGAGCGAAGGTAAGTTGAAATGTTGCTGACATGGTTAAAAGAACGTCCTATTAGCGGATTTCCCAGTTTTATATTGCTTACTCATTCATCCGCCGGAATACGACCGTCGGTCGAAAACGGTCCCCAACAATATGGGGATTTCTTACACACCATGGATAAAATCACCAAACGGTCGTTCGACGACCGGAAAAAAATGGATTAGAAAATGAATAATCAGAAGCTAGCACTCCTGTTCAATCAAATGTATATATATATATATATATATATATATATATATATATATATATATATATAGAGAGAGAGAGAGAGAGAGAGAGAGAGAGAAAGGGAAATAAGAGGAAGAGAGCAACGAGATAGATAGAGAGAGAAAGAGAGAGAGAGAGCGCGCTATTATTGAGATTATATACATGAATAAATTACAAAAGTCAATGTTATTTGTCTTAGAGATATCGTGGAACGGTTTCAGAAGCTAATCCTCCTTTTATTGTAATCTGTTTTTTAATCTCTTCTGTCTGGTTACTAAGGTTGATGATATATAATTTAATAACTATTATCGTTTCTTTTTACACACCGCAAAATTATACTGATTGGTGTTCATAATCCTGCACGACGATAGCGTTCTTACAACCTCAACATAAAGGACAAAAACGGTAAATTTGCTGACTAGTTACATACATAGTATATGCATATATTGGCTTTATATATATATATATATATATATATATATATATATATATATATATATATATATATATATATATATACTTGAAGAATAGTTATCTCTAGTCGGTTTCACGGTCTAAATCTGTATATATTAAGTATAAGATAATCTGGACACTTTATAAACGAAACCGAATAACGCATGTAACTTGATGGAAGAACTAGAAAATTATTGACCATTCAAAAAGAAAAATGAAAATAAAGAAAAATACATTGGACAAAATGTGGAAAGTTGGAGGTCCACTATCAAAAACAGGCAATATAAAAAATATGAAGCGGGGTGGAAGGGGGAACGAGAAACAAATCCGTGAGGAAGCAGCTATTTTGACGTTTATAAGAGTGGGTAAATAAATAGCACACGAAAACACATGAATATGGCT
The DNA here is from genome assembly GCA_963556195.1 of Sepiola atlantica. Classification (NCBI taxonomy): domain Eukaryota; kingdom Metazoa; phylum Mollusca; class Cephalopoda; order Sepiida; family Sepiolidae; genus Sepiola; species Sepiola atlantica. The sequence goes on along the minus strand of OY744527.1, from coordinate 135,639,085 downwards.
ACAGATGAGAAACTTTAACAGAAAAAGAAATCGCTACTGTCAGTCACATAAAACAATGCAATCAGCCAACAGTCACAACTTAGATTAACGTACACAACACCGTCTATTAGACATGGTTGAAACCCACAGCACGCATACATTTACATATAACCGTATATTACATTTTCTAATTATTTCTAATATGTATTTTGACAACTATTCTTCTGTTATTAAAATAAACATAACATTAATTGGGTGTAATTTTCTAATTAACTAGTTTAAGTATAAATTAATCTATTGAACATAGTTTACTACATAGATAGATTATCATGAATCGAATTTAAGATAAGGTAACTTTCGTCTGTTCCTTCGTAGGCTTGCTTATGATTATAATTATACTTTCCTGATTAATCCATGTAGAATTTAATATATTAATTCAGAAGTATAATTGCCAGTGAAATAGGTAAACATATGTGTGCCTGCTATTGCAAATCGTTTTCCATGTAATCCGTGTATGTACATATTTAATATACGATGATATGTATATGTATGCGTGCTGTCGGTTTATCGACTGAATAATCGCATCTTAAGATTATCCCGTTTTGTATGCTGCAATTTGTTAAGCCATCATGTAGATATGAGGTTTGTTTACATTTTGTATCTCTTAAGGTTTTGGGAAGTAAATACAAATAAAAAAATTTGTAATTTAATTTCCATAAAATCTAAGAAAATCAAAATATATAAATTCAGGAGAAAGTTTAAATTGAGTTGAGAATTGTATCAAATTCATTAACGCCTCGTTAATCATGACGGTTGGTAAACACATTATGCATATATATATATATATATATATATATATATATATATATATATATATATATATATATATATATACATATATATATATATATATATATATATATATATATATATATATATATATATATATATATATATAGGTATATATATATAGGTTCGTGCCCTATGACTGTCTGACATTGTTCTTTCCCTGTTCTGATTAGAGTCGTAAGCTTGAAACAACATCGTATGTAAGTAAACTATTTAAAATTTAATAATTATTATTATTATATATATATATCTATATCTATATATATGTATATATATATATATATATATATATATATAATATTTGTTTTTTGTTTATTATCTATGTGCGTTAGGTTTCGTTCTTTATAATCGGGACTCATCTGCATGAAGATATAACTATTCAGAATATGCAGTGGGACGTGGAAATACCTAGATAAGTGTCTTGGGGTGCGTAACCACTGGGATATGTGCACCCTCAGTCTTTGTTTAAACACGCATTTAGGAGAAGGAAAACTCTGATATAAAACATGCGGTCTGATGTTCATGCCTTATGTGTCAAACGTTTGCAAAGACCGTGTGTTGTCAGCAGTTCCAATAAATGTGGATGGTGCTATACAAGCCTTTATTAATGAATATAATCTATGTGTTGCAGTCTACCAGCAATATTCAGTTCGATCAGGCCCACACACATTTGTAACAGTACCACTGGCGAAATAGCGAGTTGACGGAGACAGGTAAAATGTATTCCTGACAGTTTCTAGCTGGATCTCTACACATTGACAACAAAAGGTTATGTCTGTTAAATAACAATGCAATGATCAGTTGTGTTGGGCATTTTACCCAGTGGTGACACAATATGTCTTTTTTTAAGATGCAGCCCTGCCTTCCTCAATCCGGGGAGAGTGCGGAAAAAGAAGCCCAACACACTGCTTGCTCATGATACATTCCTGGCAGTCCGCTAAATCTGTCTGGTTATTCAATATTGCAGCCCAAAGAAATAGCAAAATATGAAATTTAATCTTGGTGCTTGGAATGTCAAAAATACGGCTTTCGAAAGCCGAACAGCACTCGCCACTCTTCCCTTAAAAACACAATATAACAATTGTTGCTCTGGGTTAAACTAATATTGAAGAATTTAACCAGTTGGAGGAAGTAATGAGGGCTCATACATTCTTCTGTTTTGGTAAAGCTCACTGTAAATCAGGTGTTGGCTTTGTCATCAAATCAGATCTTGCGAGATCCTTGTCTTCTTTCGCAAAAGGTGTTCTAGACCGCATCATGAATCTGCTACTTGATCTTGAGGGCAACACTCATGCTACTATGCCCAACCTCAGAACAGGAAAAGGATGTTTTTACGATAGTCTTCCTGATTTTATTTCTAGAATAAAGCATGGAGACAAGCTTGTTTTTATTAGGCGGACTTCAATGCTCGAGTTGGCGCTAACCATTTTGTATCAAAATAATAAAAAATATATAAATTTCCAATAAGTGTCAAAAAGAAATGAACAAAACAGTTGGAGAAAATAGAGACTAAAAAACGGCGAAGAACGCGCAGAGACCGTTTTTAACATTGTTCCAAAAAAGAAGTTGACGATTTAAATTCAGCGACGCTTGAGTGGCATCAGAGAATAACATCGCATTACGTTAAGCATTTTAAAATCTTGCCTCTGGTTTCATATGAGATGTTATTAATTGTAAGTTGTTGTGTTTTTATGTAGATCGTTCTCACTATTTTTGATGTTTTTAAATTGGTTTCGGAATGTATTATTTTTGTGTTATTAACTAGAATTTGTCTTAATTCAGATGGAAGAATTTCTCACAAATAAATCTCGAACATTAAATTAAAAATTAAAGACTGGAAACAAAAAAAAACACTTTTTATTCTATATTTAAAATAGGACTACAGTCTCTTCATGTTTGTTTAGTAAAATAGACTTCACTCCGCTGAAAGATTTGTTTATACTAAACATTCTTAGCAGTGACATTTCCAACTTGAATTGCAAACTATTCACACCAGAAATACATATATAACTCCTTTCATCTCGCTCGTATTAGTACACCGGAATAACATAATTAGAATAATCATCGTGAATAGTCACACTATTTAAATCCTTCTTTATATGTCCACATTAAGTATGGGGTATGTATATAGTCTTGCTCTATAATTTCTGTTGATGTAAGATTTTCATACGTTTCCACACAGACTTAGTTTGTAATGTCTTAATAGAATATTATGAAATCCTATTTTCTGCTGATCTGATGTTTACACCGGAAAGTATTGTGTTCTGACAGTATTTTTGTATTAAGCTTTTATATGGATTTATATTTTAACGAGTATTATTTATCTTTATTATTAATGATAATTTATCAATTAGCTTTTTCAAGTTTTTTGTGAGGAATTCTTCCATCAGTGTTTAGCTTTGTACCTTAAATTGATTTAGGCTAGCTCAGTTTACTTAGACTATTTAATGAATGTGAGACTATTTTGAGTCACTTTTCGGAAATTAAATTAGAAAAAATATATTACATAAATACTTAGAAATTAAATCTGATTTATTATAATTGTAAAAATAAAAAAAATAATGTTCATTATGGAACCATTAATCTTACTGGAATGAAAGTTATTTTCAACAAGAATCTTTAAAAGTGTTCGTGAAACGCGTGTAATAAAAAGTATGAGATTTAGAAAAAATGTGCTTTATGAGAAATACAGGTATTCCTTGAAAGATGAAAATAAAGAAATTGAAACAATAAATGTAAATGATCGTTTTGAATTGATTTTGCATACAGTCATCGAAATGCAACTATAAGATATATATGCTCTGATACTTGTAATACAATAATACAACCTCATTGAGGTTGCAATTTGAAACCTTTGAGGGTATTATAAAGAGTATATACTTTGACATATATTTTTATAAGAACCCACAAATATATATATATATATATATATATATATATATATATATATATATATATACTAGAAGGCTACACGTTTCTCTTTTAATGACATTATTCTGCCTGGACATGACAGTTTTCTACAACGTGTAAGTCTCTTTGCGAAAATTAAAACCCAAATATTATTCTACTAAAATGTATCTCTTGAATCCTCATTCAAATTTTAAACAAAATAAATACAGTTTTTTGATCTTGGAAAATGTCATAAATTCAATGCGTAAGCTGAAGGGGGTTTCGGGAATTAATTAAAATATAGGAAATCTTGCTTAATTGGTGTCCGAGTACTATCGATACATTTTAATGTCAATCTGAGACATTTGAATTTTAAATTTGAGATTATAATTATAATATGCTTCATATAAACATATTGTAATACTTCAAAGAAACTGTAATTTAAAGAAATAATCATTAATTTATGTCTAATACCTATTGTTACAATTTCACAAAAGTCGAATTCTTTTTTAATATTCCCGAAGGGGTGTTATAGTTCCTTTTCCCCTGTGTCGTCTGAAGATGCATTAAATTACATATCGGATACATTATTCACCCTTATGCGTAGAAGCCATGTTCCTAAATGCATAATAATCGGTCGGGATTTCATCTTATACATACAAATATGTAAATATATAAACATATATAAAAAGTAACTCAATCCTGTCGCATATATATAACGCTTAAATAAATGAATAATGTATGTAAAATAGAGTATATTTTATTAATAAAAAAATTATAATTCACAAGGATAGAATATTCGGCAGATGAGTATGCTTTGAATTCATCTGAAAGCTCGTAGGTACAAAAGGAACAAAAAATAACTAAAACTATTATAAATACGTTAACGAAACAATATCCTATTCCTACATTATTGTGACGTACTTATTTAATTATTTATTACTTTATTTATTTAATCAGCTAGAACTTTTAGCTATAATTATCTAGTCAATGTCAATAAAAACAGATATCCGTTTTAAGTTCATCATCCAGTCGTCTCTAGAAAAAACATAAATGCATCGTACGAATACACACACACACACCTATATACAAATACACACCCATATACACACCACGGAAGGTACGTAAATAAACGCAGTTCTCATACCGAAGCAAGAAACATAAAAAGAATAAGCAAACATATTTAAAGATCAATTGTGTGATATTTTCAAGATAATATCTCTCAAATAATTTATGTGCTTAAAAAATACGACCGCACATTCATACACGCATATACTATATTTATAATATACTACTTACACACAAATAATGAATACAAAAATAACAAGACAATATATGAAAATGAAATGAATAAAAATAAAATAAAGTAGTGTATAAAGAAATATAAGACATTCTTAAAAATAACATATTGTAAATACATTAGGGTCTTTACAGATGCACACAAATGAATATATGCATATATACATACGCACACATGCATGCATATACATACCTTATATATATATATATATATATATATATATAAACAAGTGAAAGATAAAAACAAAGATTGTATAACATACAATATCTATCAGTCATCAGTTGTTATAAACAAGAGGTATCAAATAAAATACATTTTATTATTGTTCCTTTAAGCCATAGTTTTTCAGAGAATGATATCTTATCGTCACAGGATTGCAAATAGATAAGTTGGTAAATGGGAAATGCCTGAAAGTCAATATTTTAACATATATTTAAATAAAGATACTCTAAAATACAAAACATATAATGTACAATATAAGCACAAGTTAACCGTTGAAAGCGCCATGAGAGTTCGTAGCAGCTGGTTCGAAGTAAGGTGAGATTCTGCTATATGGTGTTTTGGAAAGTCTAAAACCATAAAATGCCCCATATGATCGAGTTGGAAATAGTAACAGTGTGTGAAAGTTTAGAGGGTCAGTGGTGTATTAATAACCATGAAGAAAACTTCCATGAACTTTGCAAAAAGGGTTTTTTTATGGAATTACTCAGATCAAAGTGAAATGATTAAAGGTAATTTCACTTCAAGTAAAACTAGCCATAAAAAGCATTATTGATATAAGATAGAATACAAATAAGATTGAGACGTTTAAAATAGAATTTAAAATAAAACGAGCAGCGGAGAATGGAAATATAAATAAGTAAAGTAGGAGTTTTCGTACGGAGTTGGCGGGTAAAGCAAAAATGTAGCGAAGAAGATGACGGCAAAACACGTAAGAGTTCAACGTCAAAATAGATTTCTTTAAATTAGGCAGCAGTGAGCGAGTAAGTTAGGACAGTGTTGTGGGACTGGTGAGGAGAGATAGACAGGTGAAATTGTTCTTCTAGGGGATTAGTTTGCAACATAAGTTATGTCTAGAATTTAAGGGGTAACCAAGGTAAACGTGGAGACAAAGTCAAAAGGTTTGGATTTAATATTTGATGAATTAATATTAGGTGATTCAAAAGTTAAGACTGTGTCTAGGTAAGTGGGGAAAGCTAAATGTCATATGAAAATGAGAATATAATGAAAGTTTTAAAAATAAGTAAAAATAAAAATAAGAATATTGTCAAACGTTTTTAATATATAAAATTAAAAAAAAACAAGATATAATATCAATATTGGAAAGTAAGTGTTAAATAAAACAGGACAGATAACTGTATTATAAATAGACACAACTTATGTTACCAACCAATCCTATAACACAACCCTTTCACCTGTATACCCCATACCAGTCCCGATACATTGTGCTAACTGCCAATTGTTTTAAATCTATTTTTGAGGTCGTACCCTTAAGGGTTTTGTCCTCTCGTACTCCCCAACCTTTTTTTCTTAAACCGTAAACACCTTCCAACAACTACCACCTTGCTGCGTTATATTTCCATTCACTGCTGTTCGTTTCCTGTCAAATTCTGTTTTTACGGCTACATCCTATTTGTTTTCTATTTCATCTCAATGAGGGCTTTTCCTACAGGTAGTATTCTAGATTGAAACTACAATTTATTATTTTACTTTGAACTGAATAAGTCTTATGAGAACACTGTCTGAAAATCCATGAAAGTTTTCCTCACAGAGTTTTATATACCACTGCCACCCTAAACTCTCACACACTGCAATATTTTTCCAACCGGATAATCCGAGTCATTTAATGGTTTTAGCCTTTCCAAAACACCAACGGATTATTACAACTTCAGATGACTGGATTTTACCTTACTTTGCGGCAGCTGCTACGAACTCTCATGGCGTTTTAAACGGTTAATTTGTGCTTATATTTAAAACGTTTTCAACCTTTTTCTTTTTACATTATATATTTTGTATTTTATATTATCTTTATGTGCATATATTTGCAAGATTTATAAGTTTGCAATCCTCTGACAATAATATAACATTCTTTGCACAGCCATGGTTATAAGAGGGGGCAATAACATTTATTTTAACTTAAAACCTTTGTTTTGAACAACCGATCACTAAATAGATATAGCATTTTATACAATCGTTTTTCTAATCTTTTATTTATTTATATAATATATGTATCTCTTATATCGAACACTAATTTTTCATTATAGGTTATACTGTAACTGTATACATCATATCTTAATTTTCTTGTATTTTATATATATATATATATATATATATATATATATATATATATATATATATATATATATATATATATACGTATACATATACATATACATATGCATGGCCATCCACAAAAAGAAAATTGAATGTTTCTGGAAATTCAAATCTGGATCAGAGTAAACCTTACTCCACACGAGATCACTGATAAACGCATAAAAGTATGTAATACTTTTACATGCACAAAATATGCAAACCGGCAAAGGACAACACATCTATATACATATACACACAACTTAATATATTTACACATAGATTATATACATATATATCTATACACACGCGCTAATTCGAAAATACGTACATAAATGTACATACAAATATATACACATGAATGAGTTTATACTCATCATATACCTACGTGAAAACACACATATATACTTGTAAGCAATAACCGTGTGTCAATAAGTAAGACGCGTTTATTATTTAGACTTAAGAAAAGAAGAATTCACCAGGTTCATAGACTTATATGGAAGTTAGCAAGTTTGTATTTTATTGTCTACAATTAATTTAGATTGACGATTCTTTGTCAAGAAGATAATCTGTAATTTTTTACATGTCTCATCATATTCATTAATATAAATTGTTGCATAACTTAACTTATGTTTTGCACTCGCTGAAAGACATGATTATATAAAATCTGTTTTTCTGTTTGATTTTCTTTAGTTGTAATATTAGCTAGACAGGAGATGATACACTATTATTTTGAGAATAAATTATTTTAATTTTTACAGTTACGTGTATTGATTTTAGTTTTCACTGCCCTGTTTAAGACAGAACTTGTTATTATTCCTCGTATCATTTTTTATATATTATTATTGTGTTATATTTCACTACAACTGTAACTCAAGTCAACGATATTTTGCTAAATATCTTATGAAGAATGTTATTTTGTGGAAAGTGAATTTTTATTATGTTTCGCAATTTGTGTCCTCGTTTAGTTATTAACCTATACCAAATTATCATTATATATGTTGGTTTAATGTATTAATCCCTATCAGTTAATGCTTTTATATGAAACCTAATGCTCATAGAACATTTCTTCATTTGAAGAGGTATACTGATTCTCTTTAGATAGATTCTGGCATTTGCTTAATAACTGTTTTTGAGTGTTGGAAAGTGATTGAACATGAATGTGATATGCGGTATCGTTCATATATAGTCTGTAGATTATTCTCTCTGAATTAGAATTAAAGGAAGTTTATGTGTTTTATATTAGATGTTATATCTGTCTTCAATCCTAACCTTTTTTATTCGTTTACATATTGTGTTTCTGTTTATAATTTGACGCTGTAAGCATTTCCGACTATCAACAAAATCTAATCTCTGTATCGGCCTATGTTTTCCACATCGGAAAACTATAAAAACCTACTAAGTCTGATATGTCTGATGAGACGAAAAGACCTATTGAACCTTCAAGAAAGTAGATCTGATTATTTTTAGTCGACTGTTCATTTTTGATAATGAAGAACATTAATCTAAAGTGTCTAATAATATTAATTCATTTAGAGATATAGGAAAAGAGTTACGCAAAATCGATAACACTGTAAATAGGGTTGTTGAATATTCATAAGTAGCGTTCTATGATGTTAATTTCAGATACGTAGTACCAATAATGTAATTAAGATATATTTTAACATGTGTTTTCACAGTGACCCTCCTTAAAAGAAAACTTAATTGCAACACCATGACATCATACTTTTAGCCGTAATATCTAGTCGGAATTCGACTGAACCAGCTTCGACCCAACCCACTGGAAAGCAAATATCCTCGATGGGGGAAACTTTCCCCTACAAAAAACTCGACAAAAACAATTAGCAAATTATTATATCTAAAAATCATTTAAAAATAATGAAAATACCATCTTCCCCAAAGAACTAAATACTCAAAACATAGAGTAATACGAAACTGACATTAGTTTATAAACAATTCAGCACACATTAATTAACAAGAAAACATATATTAAATCTAAAACAAATATTTTAAAATATTCATATAAGGATCATATTTTGTATTTATTTATATTTTTGGCTAAAATTAAGTTAAAAAAATTGCGCTTTTGATTTTAATTCCTAAATAGTTAAAAAATAAATGTCTTACTTAAATTCTTAGAATTGTAGAAAGAAAGATTTACACGATCCAGATCAATGTATTATTAAATCATAAAAACAACAAAGCTATAACTGCTTATAAAAAACGAACATATTTCCACTTATATCAAAGATATTATACTCTGTTTAATAATACAAATAAGATATTACTAATTTAAGATATTAAAAGTAATCTATGGTAAAAATGAAAGGTAAAAATAGAAAATAAATACTATATCCCCCATTTAAAAAATACATTCCCCAGTAAAGGCTCAGTACAAAATATATGTAGATATACAAAAAAGAATTAACGCTCCTGATATCAAGATCACCTGATTTGAATCGTTACACCTCAAACTCTAAGTTAGAAAAAACCCAAAGTTAATTCTACTTTAGATTGCTGTAAGACCTATGCAAAAAGACCAGGTACTCCCTTCCATATTTGCAAGCACTCCATATTAACCCATTTCCTGACTGATGAAATGATTAAATTGTATTCTAAAAACATCTCAAGCTAACTAATTATACTTGTTTAAAAATCTGTTAAGAATATTGTTTATTTATATTAAAAAGTCACAACTGATGCATAAGGGTTAGTAAATCCACTTTTAATTTAATCTTATCTATTCGATTCAGAAATGTAGTTATTGATTACAGCTATGCTTAGAAAGCAATTTTAATATTAGTGAAACACATTGTATTAAATGAAAAATATATAATTATGTGTATTGTCTGACTCGTTACCCGTTATTAATGTATTACCTGGAAGCATCAAATATGTATTTGTTCAATACCTATCCCTTTAATCCTCAGTTAATATGGCAATTTAGGTAAAAGCTTATTAATATTAGATGAACTAAACAGTTGTTAAAACTAATGGGGAGACCATATTACATAGATGGTTTCCAAACTGAGTGAATACATTATATGTTTAATATTAAAACTTTACGTAGGCTAATTAATAATATATATGCTCTGAAGCTTGTAATACAACTTCATTGTCTTACAATTTGGGGCAATTTCGAATATTATAGAGGTATATATTTAAACATAAACTTTTAATAAAAACCTATAAAAAAATTACAAATACATACACACACTCACACACAAACATATATATATATATACATATATATATATATATATATATATATATATATATATGCGTAAGTTTAATTAATATATCAAATTAAAATAATTTTATTTCTCAAAACATTCTATGAAAAGCAGTACATTCCAGTATGATATATTTTGTACGATTCTTTTCGCTTGAAGTAAAACAACTAACATTATTATGTCAATATTTGCTTTGTCTACTCCAAGTTAATTATAAAATTCACAACAAAACAAATTGCTCAATTTGAAAAAAACTTATCTTTCACAGTTCATGTGCAGTACTCTAAAATACGCGACATTTTCACAATTGTAATTGAATGATATTCCGTTATATCAGTAAAATAAGCCTATCATCTATTTATAAGGTGTTTGAATCCACTCGGATATAAGTTGAATTGCTTTAAATTATTTCATTTAAATTACAAAGGCTTTTTTTTATCTCATTTGAATACGAAACTAAATGCAGAGCTAATTTCTTGAAATCTACCAGTTTGTAGTACATAGACACATTAAGCCAACGATTCGGGATATTTTAAGCTTGTTATATTTCGATGTTTCAGTGATTTCTGATTACAATTTATTTATAAAATATTTCAATTATCTCTAAGATGAATGCAATTGTTTAGTTTACTTTAATTAGTAGTAAGTGTTTATTTGAATGCGCCAGGAAAATGAAAGTGACCTCTTTTCAAATTCAACAGTTTGGAATCAACCAGCCCAAACCGATAGCCCAGGTACTCCCTTCCATATTTGCAAATTGGTTGGCCTTTATATCTTTAAGGCCCACTATTAAGATCTACCAGAGATGATGCACTATTCTTCGTCAACTCTGGGAATAAGATAGGTCTTATTGATGATACCAAAAAATATACACATGATCTTTTTAGAAATTTGAACCTCAAGGTAACAATAGACATACACCATAACATTGATCACTTTCTAGACATAAACCTAGACGTATGCAATGTAACGTATGAACCATATCATGAAATTAACCATACGCTCTATTATATAGACTATACTAAAACTACCCGGATTTATCAAAAAAGTTATCGTCACCAGTATATCTAAGAGAATATCAAAGTTGTCATCAAATAAGTCACTATTTAATAAAAATCAAGAATATTATAATGAAGAAGTAGCTATGTCGAAATATGGTGGGAGATAAGCTACGTGAAAGAGAGTTCGATGTTACATGATACAGATTGAAATAGAAATAGAAAAACACCGCACATAATAACATAGAGCATAGATATGGAAAACTCTAGACCAAACGCAGAATAGAAACAACAGTAGAAAAATACAAATAATACGCTGGATACTGTACTAAATATTACACTAAACACTAGGGGATCAATACACCCACCATCAGCAGAGGACATCACAAGGAAGAAAAACAGACGTGAACATTCAATTTGGTTCAACCCTCCTTATGGCTAAAACATCCTCAATAACATACCCAAACAGTTGTACCAAATTATGAAGAAGAATATTCCTACGGATAGTAGACTAGGTAAGATTATAAATAAAGATACAGTAAAACTATCTTTTTCAATATCTATAAAACTTACATCAACTATTGTAAGTTAAAATAATACAAAAATAAACAAAAATAGGAACTCAGATAGAATTGCAGTCTAGAACTAAAATAATAACTTCCAATGATACTGTAAAAATGCTTAACTTCAGATATACTATATAACTGTAACGTCATAGAAGGTAACATAGTTAGAACATCTATTGGGTTGACAGAATGTAGTTTCAACGACAGGTTTAGAAACTATGTACAGAGGTTAATCTATAATAATAAGTGAAATAAAGCCTAGTTAATAATTAAAATAATTTGGGAAACCATAACACAGATAAAATATAAAGTATAACGCCACATAAATATTAAATGTAGAAAGGGAGTTATAAAGATATACAATGACTTCACTCTAATATAGATATAGACATGCACTTGCCATAGAGACATAGTATGTGTATGGAGAAGAGTTGAGATTTGTTAACTCTCTTACGATATATGTGCTTATTTCTGCTCTGATATAACTATATATATATATATATATATATATATATATATATATATATATATAAATAGAATTTATTAAGTGCAGGCAAATTAAAAACACGTGTATTTTAAGTTACATGTATTAGAATATAACTATACTGTGTTCATTTCATAAAAGGTAACAAAATTAAAATTAAATGTTTTCTAACGAGACATATTTTAAGACTCTTACTGTGTATATTATGTAATTATTTAAATTAAAACATGTTAGCATCTAGTCATCTGGAAAAGATAATGGATTTAACAAATGAACATATGACAGTTTCTTTTAGATAATTGACGTTTAATCTCATGCTAAAAATAAAGGGTTATTTTCTTTTAATTTTTATGAGTATTTTATTACTCATAAAAATGAAATGAAAGGAAAAATAAATAAGTTCATGAAGTTCATATAAAGAAATACATTAATAACTTCGTATACGTTATTAAAGGCAGATGGCACTGTGAACAAAGAAATAACGCAAAACAACACATGGTATTTTGAAATAAAACAAAAGTGTTGCTTTTTCTTTTATCTTTGCATTCTTACTTCGTTTAAATGCCCATTTTTTAAAGTAATATTATTTTTTGATGCTGCACTTATGAATATTATGGCTAATATAGCTGAGCTTATTTTATTATCGCATTTTCATGTTATTAAAATAAAAGTTATTCCTACGTAAGTTATTAAATTAAAGAATATAATTTTCTCTTAAGAAACACAATTAACAAAAGCAGTTTCAGATTTTAAAGATTTTTCGTAACAGCATTTCGTTTAAATTCACTGTTAACTTGTCTAAAATGTCTCAGCATTAACTAAGGAAGAGAAGGCACGGGTGAGAGAGAGAGAGAGAGAGAGAGAGAGAGAGGTTAAAGAAGTGCACTATTTGTAGGAGGGATTTTATTCTTATTATTGGCTTTTGTAAATGACAGAAGGTTTCCCTCAGAACGCATTGGTGGTAGCCATGCAACATGCGCCACTCTTCACGTGGCTGGAGTCGTACAGTGATCGAACAAGCGACATTATGCATGGTGGTAATGCCTTGCTGTATAAAGCCTCAAATTTCCTTTATAGAATCCGGCTCCCTATCTGCTTTTAGTGCTGCTTTCCAAAGCCATTAGTGTAGTATCTGTTTAGATGATGTACTTTATCTTTTCTATCCCCGACAAGTGAAGGAAAAATCTATCTAGGTTGAATCATTTTTATTATTCTCCCAATCCTTTTTGATGAAGCTGTATTTATCCCATATTAAAAACTGACATTGTTTCTGAATCTGCCCTCGTGTGTTGGACGAGTAAACATAATTTATATGAGATTATGCGGCAAGGCAGAGTAGGTATTAGGTCAAAGATGTTCTCTTTGATTGTCTGACTTTTCAGAATGATGAGCCCCCATATCCCTAATCACTGGTTTTCAGGTGCTATGGAAATCACCATAACCCCATTTTGAGTCTATAAGTTTGTCCGCCTTACAATACCTCCGTTATGGCTACTTTGAGACCTCTCAGTTTAAACCCCAGATTATTATTGGATAATAAAGAAAAACATAACCTTTTGAACAGAAATTTGTTCATATCCATCATATTTCTGTCCTAGCTATGACTAAAACCTGCACCTGGTGCTCCGGCAACAATATGCGACTAATCTTCGGAAGTGTGGAGTCTGCTATTACTGCAGATTGACACTGACCAGAATAGTTGTAACTTTCAGGCTCCCATCTATGAGATGAATAAAATATACCATTTACAGCTTATTGATTTACAAACATATGCATATAAAGCATATTAATCGATATATTATTCATATACAGAACATACATTTAGAGCATGAATACAATTTGAAACAATACAATTGAAGCATAACGACTTTAACCAAAATCTCTATATTAAAAAATAAATATACTGGAAAATTGTTGATTTGCCGTAAAACAACACAACTAAATAAAAAATGTAACAATTGACATTTAAAGTACCCTAAGCCTTTATTACATCAACACACTATTTCTGTTTGCTTCGTGTTGCAACCAATTCCAAACTTATTCTGTGAACACAATTATCGACACGTTAAATTTCGCATCACTCAGGACCGAGCAAATAATCTAAACGATTGCTACTATATATTCTGGCACATACCGAAAATGGGTCACTCGATAGATTATATCAGGTAGCAATTTCTAAACATTTGAAGTTTTTTGGACGTCTTTTGCTCAGTATAATACTATGCATGATTGCTGTGGTGGATTTGTATCAAGGTATAAAACAATTGCTCTTCGATTACTTAACAAATCCTACGCAGAAGCGACAGCCCGGGGAGTAGACATGATTATTACTGGAAAAACTTATGTCCACCTAAGACAGCCATGCCCACTGAGATGTTTTAATGTACCAAATAGGTTCTACGTCTTATATTATATATTTCCCTTCTTTGCTTTGATGTCAGCTGGAATTTCAATATGGCTGGACATTTTTGGTTGACATGACAATGTATATATGAGTCGCCGTATATGACTGATCGTCGGTCACTGCCTTTTCGGGCGCTGGGCTTAACTAAAATTGCGGCTGTGAACGGTGACAGAGATGACGACTGTTTAAAAAAAAACTTTTTATGAATAAATAAGGAATATTGATTTTAACTAGTATATATGAATGATAAAAATTCCGGATTAGTTGGCTTGCATTAAGAAATATCAACTGAAGTGTAAATATTATTACTTGGTAATCAAACAGATTTTTTGATAATTTGTATATAAATCTTCAGCATCGAGAATATCTGTCCCAAAATCGTACACTTACTGATTTTGAGAGAACTATGGCAACGACGAAGATGGATGCCCTCAATTGGATTCTATTATGGCGATCTAAACGAGCACTACGCGTGTTGATTGCCATGCAAAAGGGTCCATCACTACCAAAGTGCTTATCACTATACAATCGAATGAATCCAGCTATCAAAGCAATGAAATAGAGAATTGTACCACATGCCACATAAATCATAGTAATCCGCTGAACAGAAACTATTCATTTGACTTTAGAAGCATCCTCAAAAAATACTTTGTAAAGTAGCCAGGGATTCTGACCAGAGCTGTAAACTTCTATCACGATGATATCTATGATAGAAAAGTTGTACATCAGCTCCTTATTAATATTGGCACCTTGAAATCTTATGAAGTTTGTTCTCACACAATCTGAGAATTTTTTACCTTGGGATAACAGTGTTTCAGAAGAACTAGAGAATATGTTGCTTTGCGTATGTTATGTTTAAACATAAACGCATAAATACGTTGGATATTGTTTTTTAAGGCTCCTAACGTTAGATAATTCCTACTATTCCTCTGTTTATAGTCTTAGAAGTTTGGTGTTCGTACGATTAGCAGATTATCATTGTTTATTTTTTAAAACTTAGTTCACCGCAAACAAGGCAAGTTGCCATTTTAGACGTAATGGACTACTGAGAATTAAGCTGAAAGTTTTGGCGGTCATCGTAAATAAGGATCTGTGCAGAGATGAACTAAATAAATACATCTTAAATGAAATGAAATACCCTAAAACAAATCGAAACCAACTATAGTTATTATTGCATTCGTTTACTTACTTATCAAAATATCAGATGTAACTAGTATATATACTATAACTAAGCATTCATTGAGTTTTTAATGTTCTCAATAAAACTATTATAGATTTTGTAGCTAAATATACTCTAAAATACCTTTCTTTTCTTTTCACGAAATGTTCCCATACCACAAGCGATCTACTCAACAAGCAGCAAAATCCCACCCCTTCACTCGAGATTTTCTCAAATGACAGACAACTGTCTACTCTTATAGCTTCTTTTCACGAACCACTTGTATGTGTAATTACTTCCCTACGTCCTGTTTCTCTGACTATAACAACATGCATACATTTAGTGGCCAGAATTATAGGGTCATCCTAATTAACAATAGCTGTTTACAATTCAATGGTAATATGCCTTGTTTGAAATATATAAAAGTGCAAAAAAGTGCGATGATATAGTTATATCGTTCTTGTTGACATATCGAGTAGAAATATACCAATCACCTTCAATGTGTTAACATATATAGGGACTTGCTGTGCAGTTATATTCCTCCTTGAAAATTACGTAAATTACAGATATACAAACTAGCCATTGTTATATGTCGTTAGCAATACTGTTTAAAAGAGAAAATAACACGAGCCAATATTATTAAGATGCGTCCATAAAATCTGCGCGTAGAGCAACGAACATACTATTTAAAATTTAAGCGTGACAGACCGACATATCATACTTATCTTCTTGACTATTATATTACTTTGATAAGGACTTTTCGACTTATAGATGACTATAAATAATTATCTATGTTTGTAAATATTAATTTAAAAATAATATCATGCTATACATGTTTTCTGACACAAAACACCCTTGACTAAGAACTTTTCAGAAATAATTTACTATATATACAATGCATTTTGCAAAGCTAAGTTACGCATCGTAAGCAAGCCCCCTATATCGTGTTTTTATGAAATAACGATGTTTTACATCTTAAAACTTTTCTCGAGATATTCAATGAAAAACAGGACATTGAAATTATATTATATTTACATAACGCGTACAAAGTAAAATAATTAAATTAAGAAAATCAATAAAATACCTCAATTACAAAAATAGATCAAACTCATCTTAAAACAATTCTAACTACGCAATAATTTTTATATTGTTACATCTATATATACCAATTATTTTCATATTGTTACATCTATATATACCAATTCATATTGTTACATCTATATATACCAATTCATATTGTTACATCTATATATACCAATTATTTTCATATTGTTACATCTATATATACCAATTCATATTGTTACATCTATATATACCAATTCATATCGTTACATCTATATATACCAATTATTTTCATATTGTTACATCTATGTATACCAATTCATATTGTTACATCTATATATACCAATTCATATTGTTACATCTATATATACCAATTTAAGAATATTTTAGAAAAAATACTATGTTGCTCAATTATTGTTGTAAGAGCATAACTTACTTTTATTTTACATTTAGATAAGGTATTAAATAATAATAATAATAATAATAATAATAATAATAATAATAATAATAATAATAATAATAATAATAATAATAATAATAATAATAATAAAATTATTAACAGAGGGTCGAGGAGGGAAAGCGCAAACCAGACCTCCACTGGAAGAACGCGGACAGCTCTGGGACCTTGGGGAGGCTTGTTGCCACTCGGGGCCCGGAGGGGACCAATGGCCCTTAACAGCGGGAAATCGTTGGTAGGTGGCTGTTGCGATACCGCAAGGCCATCAGCGGTGATGAACGAAAAGAGATGGAGCATACTGGAAGTCTGAGGAGACTTGTTGTCACTCAGACCCCAGGGAATACCACGGGTGGTTGGCAGTGGGCGATCACTGACGATGACCAGTGTGATAACTCCTAGTGAGTGAATAACAATAATAATAATAATAATAATAATAACAATAATAATATAGAACAAGGTTTTCTATCTAAATATATTTCTGAAAGTGAAAAGAGATGAAGTACTAAGAATTGGGGTAAAACAAGAATCAGAGTTTGCAAGAGAAAGGGTTCAAATAATTTGGGGAAAAATACACAGTGTATTTTTTAGGAATACAGCATAGGGATAATGACAACTGGAATTGGTTGGTCAGGATGATCTCAAAAGATATACTGAAAGCATATTAATGGCAGCTCAGGAACAAGCCACTTGCACTCGGTCCATCAAACATTATTTTGACAAAACTGCAGAATCACCAATGTGCAGATTGTGTAATGTAAGAGAATAAACCTTAGCGCATACTTGGACAACAATGAGACGTGGTACGAGCATAAGCCAGAAGTGGTAGAGGAGAACGACTTTGGAACATGCGCATGCAAATTGATTAGGTACACGAACATTCGAAACACAACTAAATCTTTTTAAAACAAAAACAAGATGATTTGTTTAATAATTGATATAGCCTGCTCATTCGATTCCAGAGTGAAAGAGAAAGAAGACGAACACATATCAAGACCTAAAATGGGAATTAGTAAAGAAGTAAAGGTATTCACGTTATCATTTGATCGCATGGAACCATAACGAAAAGCCACCATAAATTACTTTAACAGATTGACGAAACAATTTCTTTTCCAAATCTGCAAAAAGATTGCCTGTGAGGAACGGCGAACGTGTTAAGGTACAACTTGAATGTCTAAAGTCAAAAGAATTGACTTGATGTTGAAAAAGAACAAAAAACAGCTAAAAACACACACAAGTTGTTACTACTATGAAATAATAATAATAATAATAATAATAATAATAATTATTATTATTATTATAATTATAACAATTATAATTATTATTATCATTATTATTATTAGCGTAAATTTCTATATATCACTAAGTAATTTGGTGACTTATGAACGTCGATTACAATAACAACTAAAATATATTTAAATAAAAACCGTTCAGTGAAGATGGTCATTCCATGTTTTAATTACTATATAACAAAGTGAAAATCAGGAGAATAATTTTCCAGTCTTTCTTATTGCTTTTTGTCATTAGTTGGATCCCAATGACACTTCTCTTACGTAATGTGAGGGCCAGATATAAACTTGGGAAAGTACTTCCTTCAGTAAACTACTTACTATAGATGAGCTTACAGTTTTGGGAAAGAATGAAAACCAAGTTTATACCCTAATGAATACGGTTAAATTATTTAATGAAGTCATACGAATGGAATTTAACATCACTAAATGTGACATTCCTGTTATAAAAAGAAGTAAACTTGTCCACTAAGATGACCTTGAACTCTCTACAACAAATCTGATGAAGAATGTAGACAATTAGAGGGGCTACACAAACTTAAGAATAAAACTGGTCGTACTTGTATTTATCCATGGACAAAAACGCTTAATCATTTACAAAGCTTTTCTAATATTAGTCCAATGCAAAGGGAACATCAAACGCAATGGAAATTATTTTAATGTTATTATTATTATTATTATTATTATTATTATTATTATTATTATTAGTAGTAGTAGTAGTAGTAGTAGTAGTAGTAGTAGTATAAACGTGAACATTCTATGACAATTCGATTTACACTATTAACAATATGAAAGCAATTTACCTTTTCTGTAAGTTGTCGTGATTGTTAACTCCAACATAATATTTAAAATTAATGAATACAATCAGAAAACGTATAACAAAAGACTTTATGGAGAATTCCACATTCGACACTAGAGTTTCAAGGTTGAAGGGAACCGCATGATACGATTTCACAATTAACTCATATTAATACATTTTTTAGTAGATTTCGGGTTAAAATAAACGAAGTGATATATAAATATTTGTGCAAACTGCAATTTTTTGCGAATATTTAAGGTCATATGTTTCACTATTGATGAAGGGGGCTAAGAAGACCTATCGTAAACACTACACGAATCATATGAATAGTCATTTTTTTGTTGGATTCTGGGTAAAATCCAATCAATCAAACTTCATAAATTTGTACAAAATGGACATCTTTTTTATCCGATTTGTCAGATATTTTCTATCTTTCTAAAAAGCAATATGGGTGTTCCTTCAGTAATTTGTACTTGTTTTATGCAAATAGATTACGACACTTTTTGTGAATTTCGAACAACACTCGATGAATATAGTGTGTAAATTTCCCAATGATGAATATGATGTGTAAATTTCCCAAATGATGAATATGATGAGTAAATTTCCCAATGATGAATATGATGTGTAAATTTCCCAATGATGAATATGATGTGTAAATTTTCCAAATGATGAATATGATGTGTAAATTTCCCAAATATTTTCATTTTCTGATATTTTAGTCACCTACAGTGATTACCGCATACGCTTTTGTGTCTTCATTATTTTCTTGTAGCTGTCATAATGTAACAAACAAAAATGCATAATTAACTCCATTACTTGGAAGGAAATTTTATTTACTTTGCACATTAATTTATAGCAAGTACACCTAGATGTGCTGCATCCTTTCAGCCACCATAGTGAAGTGATGAAGACACATCAGAAAGAGACGTTAGTACCCAATAGAGAGAGTTGTATGTGCATTCGTTGCCGCGCATTTCCCTTCATAATTCAAATGTCATTACACGTTAGCGTACACTTTAATTTAGCTACTACTATGATATAAATTATCATTAATCCTAATGTTTTATGGATTTTGCGGCGAGCAGACGATTTAAATCCTAGATATTTTCAAAAGAATTTAATTCATAACATTTTCCATTTTTCTCGGACACAAATAAGATTTTCCTGAGAAATTTGGTGTACTCTGCTTTTTGCGTTAACGATCATATGACTTTATAAAAAAAGTCGTGAAAGACTAATGAACCAATTTGACAAAAAGGTCAAAGACTACAGATTTTAAGGATAAGGACAGACAGATAAATCCTATCCAATTAACATAGCGATAGATAGAGCGAATAAAACCAAGAAACACGACGTTATAAAAAAAATAAACTGAGAAAAAGGGGATTTATTATTCCTTTCAATTAAAATAAATCTCCAACATAGACATTAGAAAGATAACGCAACATCTTATAAGAGTTCTCTGAACGAATGCCAAATTAAACTACTCGATAAAATAACAACGAATCAAATGAATCACGAGTAAAAATTGTTATTGTTTCAATTAAATGTAGACACTTATAAGGTAATGCACAACTTAGTTCCAACTTTTAAACAACTCACAAATTAAAATAATACGAGAACGCGTTTAGCGATACCAATAATATTTCAAACATAAGCATTATAAACCATTTCAAAAAGTAAATAAAGCAGCACACACGTTATTTATAACTCAAGCATGACAGACCGACGAACGTGCTTGTTAAGCTTAAACGTGACAGCTCATCAAACGTTTTTTGAACTTATTTTTCTTACTGACGCAGGATAGACACTTGGCAGACCTAGCAAAATATTATTTGAAACTTAGCATGATAGATCGAACGACGAACAGAGTTACATTTACACAGTCTTGGACGAATCTTGTTTTGAGATCGTCAACTTAAGCTGCGCGTGTAGAAATTAAGATGCAAATTAAAGCGCCGCATACTATCTAAATGCAATGAGAAACTTTAACATGACATACAAGCAAAAAATGATATTGACACTTACCGTAAAATGTCAGTATTGATCCTAACCAAAAGTTAGATACACTCCTTTAAATATCAACGTTTAGAACTGAAAATAATGTTTCAAACTAAAGTTTGAGAAATAACCTTATGGCAAAGAATTACTGCAAAATAAAAAAGCGAAATAAAAAGGGATATTTTATTCCTTTTAATCAAAATCCATATAAAACGTAAACATTCTCAAAATAACATACACACGCGTCAAATCATGAAGCAAAATAAGATTACAAGTGCTGCCAATTTTGTTGTTGAACCAAAACAGTCAAAATATCGCGTCCTTGGCCTTTTGGCTAAGAAGACATTGTAGAATCTTTTCTGGTTGATACTGCACTCTATAGACCGGTGTTGTTTTGGTCTTCGGGTCTTGATTTCACCGGTTTGTGGGTTTGTCCTGTGCATTTCTAAGAGGTCCACTTTCCCAGGCTTTGCCTCCCCTCTTTGGGGTGGAGTAACTTTATCGCTTACTGCCTGAGGCGTCCCAGAGTGCTCACCTTCTCGGGCGCTGGCTTTTCAAACCCAACTTTCCGCTCTTGTGTCACATCTTACCGCTGTGGAAGGAAGATAAATACCTTCGCGTCTTCTCTGAGTAATTTAGCAGATAAACATATCCTAATTTCAGTATTAGGATTCCGTGTTTGATCCTTTGTTCGTTTAAATCTAAATGGACGCTGGAGTTTTGCATAATCGAATCTGTCTCACTAGCCGGCGTTACAAATGCTCACAAGTTCTACTTTAATCAGATCACAGTCGCCATCTTGTTGACAATACCGATACAGATGAAATTGAGAGGATTCGGGAAACATTTCTTTAGTATATATTGCCCGTAATACAAAAAGGAAAGAACGTGAGATTTGCACACTATCTAATAAAATTTAGAACATTAATCGAAATCTTACGATTTTAGCATAAGATTCAGATTACGCACCCGTCAATAAATTGCATTTGATAATTTGATGTGTCTAGATTTGTAACAGGATCGAGTGATACTTAATTCTCGTCAATCATAAATGAACAGGCTTAGAGGGATTCGATTGAGCTAAAGGCATACGAATGCGACCACTTGAACATTGTAATGAAATATTTGATGTCAAGTACACCACTTATTATTCCGCTGGATATGGTAATTTCAAGAAAACAGATGTATCGCGCGGAATAACTTAACAGTGATGCAATGTTTTCTCGTGTAAATTTTGTACTTCTGTCTTCACAGTATCAATTCCAGCAAAAATATTCTATCCTAAATGGTGATTATTTTATTAAAAATAAAAAATCGACGCATTCAGATAACTCAATTATGTCCGAGGAATGTTTGCATATAACTTATAGTATACAATTAATAATTTGGATAACCGGAAAAAAACACGCCTTCCTTGTCTCGAATGTTTAAAATAGAGACATAAGGAGTCGTTGTCACTTCGACTGGCGTTCGTATCCGTTATCACTATCCAAAACTATTGAGGCTTTATTAAAGAAATACACTCTCATAACGTTAGTAAAGATGCACCCAGTTAGAAAGAGCAATATAAACCCATATCTTTTTAACATAGAATGAATATATATATATATAAGTCAAATATTTTGTTTCAATAGATAATCTAGTAAAACAAATTTACAAAAACTAAAAGTAAAAAACTCACTCTTGAAAAAAGAAAAATCAGGAATACAAATTAATTTAAAACTTACGGATAGATATATCGATGTTCTAATATATAATATAATAACTTAACTCTTCCCCTTTTTAACAAATACAATGCTCACTGAATTAATATAGGATGTAATCATATTTACTTACATATGTATAGCAACGTCCTTGGATAGATTGTTCGTGATTTATACACATCACTATATATAAGAATTTAGAAGTAATATTCTTTCTAATAGTAGTTTAATCATTTCCAAGTAGCCTCTGTAACTTGACTGCTGTATCCTAGAAATCACATTTTTTTATGAGACTGTTTCCACCTAATCCTTCAACCATAGTACTCCAACAAAGTAAGTTTATTAATCGGACTCTTTTGAACCATTTTACAACATTAATGTTTTTAAAATATGCGTGTATATACAATTTATTTTGCTGACGTGCAGCTAAATGTATGCACAAATGCTTGCGTTTTGGACGTTTGTTTTACTGTTTTTATCTTTGTTGATTTTTTTTATAAAAGTTTATCTTGAATCTAACGTAAACAATCATTTTTGCTGGAACTTTCAACATTTGAAACCTGATTGTTTATGTTTTTTAAATCATTGATTCTTATATTTAAAGCTCTACTCTTACTTGTAAATAATATGGAGCTTTTGTAAATATTGTTAATCGGATGCGATTCATTTTATTAGCGCAAAACTTGCTTTTCTTATCGGAATGTGTTTATCTCTCTCTATATATATAAGTTAGATCTCTGTATAAATGTATATATTTATATGTACTAACAAGCCGCGCATGCGTGCCCCCTCCTCTGTATGTGACTCGATGTGGCGAGTGTAAAATGCAATACATTTGGGCAATTTGGGGTATTTTTGGCCCTCTTTTAACCCTCTGGGAGCGCGAACCAGAAGTTTTCTGAGGTCAAGGATGCTTATTTCATATCCGGAACAATTGTCTCTACATTTTGGCCAAGTCTCAGAAAAATTGAATTGATGGATCAAACGTTATGGGAGAAAATCTTCATTTTTTGCAATTTTGGGGGCTTGGGACCCGCTGGGGGCGCGACCTAGATGTTTTCCAAGGTCAGCGATACTTCTTTTCTATTAGGAACAATTGGCTCCACATTTTGGCGAATATTTAGAGAAATTGAATGGATGGATGAAATGTTATGGGGAAAAAATGTAATTTTTTGCCATTTCGGGGCCTTTTGACACCCTGGGGACTAACCAGATTGTTTTAAAAAAATCTGAGAATGTCACTTTCTAACGAGACCAAAGTTACAACTTCATGCAAAATTTCAGAGAAATTAAATGGATGGTTGCGGAGAAAAATCCGGACGGACGGACGGACATGCCTCAAAATATAAGTCCCCCGGAAGACCAATAAACGGAGCGTTATGAATTTTTGAATATGTATTCTAGATAACGAGGTTAGTAACAAGTTCACATTGTTGTCAACTTGAACATTTAATGGGTACATGTATATAATTGGATATATGTATATGTTTATATATGTTTATGTATAGATTTACTCATGAACAAATTAACCGATTATTATGAATTTTGAAACATAGCATCTAGGTCTAAGAGTGTTTAATGTTTGATTCATTTACTTTTATTTAGTTTTATCCAAAGAGGGAAAAGAGTGGATGGAAAACTTTCGGAAACATTTAGATAGCGTCGATTTTAGTAAAATTTAAAATAAAATAGTTATTAGACATAAATGAATAAATATTTTCTAAATGTCAGCTTCTTGAGCTGGAACTTTGATAATCGATGTTTCGATTTAGTGAAAAATAAAAGCAGTTCTGTGTTTTGTTTGTGTTTCAAAACAAACAACTTAGTAATCGATTATTTCTTGTTGACAATCTTTCATTTATTTAGAGAAATAGCAGAATTTGTAGCAAAAAATAACTATTGAAAAAAATATTCCATCGAATTTTCTCGTACAGAAAAATAGCAAATCCTTATAAAAAGTAACATACGGTTTTGATTGAGAGACAGACACATAGACATAGAGGGTAAAAAGACACAGAGATGAAGAAAGTAAAACAACATCTTCATTAGAATTAATAATGCAGACTACTGTAAGGATCCTGATAAATTAATGCAATATAATGTTGAGTATTGTACTTCGCTGATGCATTGGAAAATCACTCGGTTTACAGATGACAAGGGAAAGCTGAGGTTCCCGTCGATTTGACGCTAATTAAGTCCATCTTCATATTAACAAATCATGGTTCCTCTGAAACTCGAAGAATTGTAATGCTTCTTTGATCGATTTCATACATGAATATTAGTGTATAATATATATATATATATATATATATATATATATATATATATATATATATATATATATATATATATGAATATCTGAAACAATACAAATATCAATGACTATAGACTGTAGGTTTTCCTACGTACGGTTTTGAGTTCTTCCCTTCAGCAGAGGTAGCAGATACTGAACGCATGTAAGAATTATTTTTGTGTGATGTCTATTTACTTGTTTCATGTATGCATATAAATATATAGATACATACAGGTATATATATATACATATATTTATATATATATATATATGTATATGTATATGTATATATATATATGCATATACATATACATATATATATACATATACATATATATATTTATATATATATATATATATATATATTTATATATATATATATATATATATATATATATTATAGTTTCTTGGGCCTACATAGGAACTACCAAAAGTCGTAAGTTTCATGCAGTTACATCTTTTGTTCTTAACTGCATAACTCGTACACTTCGTCCACTACAAAATAAATGCCTAACAAAAAGAATTGTTTACCAAGCCACAGTATTTGTCAAGGAAAGACCGAACAACAAGAAATACAACGTGGATCTGACCTCCTTAGATTTTAAAATCAGATACTATGCCCACAAAAGTACATTTAAAAACAGAGAACGTCCAATAAAACAGCACTTGCAAACCATTATTGGGAGCTCAATAAAATGGACGCACATTTATAAACAGAGAATGTCGAATTAAAACAGAACTAGTAAACAACTATTGAGAGCTCAAAGAAAATAGACGTTCACCAATAATTGAATGGAAAATAATACGACAGGTCAGTACATGTTGAAACTTTGGCGACCCGTGTAGATTATGTCTGAATGAGAAATTTGAAATCCTAAACTTTGAAGACACCCACACGCTATTAAACTGAAGAAGTGAGAAAACAAATAGCTGCCTGCACAGAATAAAATTTACCTTAGGCTAACAATATATAAATAAATAAATAAACAAACAAATAAGTACAAAAATCTGAACAAAACAAAAACCTCAAAACTTAAAAACAAAAACCTAAAATAGAAATACAAAGAACCACGTGTTAAAATACGGTCACCCATTATATTGACACCACAATGAAACAGGTAATACGCCACTCTATAGAAAACAAAACAATATGATAAGAAATAGGAAGTAACACTAACTGGACTTTTGTTCGTGAGAACCCCAAAAATTGGCTAAGAGAACAACAATGTACTCATTGGTTAACTAGCTAGCCGTGTACATAAAAACACCCGGAAAAAGTAACTCCATGCATTTTAGCCTGAAGATTCATCCCGGGGATTAAACGCGGGAGCCTTTGTGTAGCTTACTTGCCATGAATATATTTTCATGACTTACTACCTAGCTCTACTTATGTAGCGAGCACTGTTGCAGTAAATACTGAAAATTTATACATAAAAAAATATATCTCATAAAATGTTATGTGTATACATGAAATAGTAATATATATATATATATATATATATATATATATATATATATATATATATATATATATACAGGGTGGGCAAAAATAAGGGTCCTATTTTTAAAAATTCATAACTTTTTTATTTATTGATTTTTTAAATTTTTTTTTTTAGAATAAGTAAAGGACCCCTTCCGAAGCAAGCATGAGCCGTATTAGCCTTAAGGAACGTACCCTCATTTAGAAAACATTATTTTTGCTTAAAAAACTCAAAACAGTGTAAAAAAACAATACTTTAGTTTTTGTAAGTTTTAAGAAGTGGTTTTCGGCTAAAATTTGTTTTGTTTATTTCAAAAAATCTCGGAAGGGTCAGTCTACACACACATACAGTTTGGTGAGTTTAACTTTTATTTTGTGGAAGTTATTCAAATTCAAGTTATTCAAATTTAAAGATAGGACCCTTATTTTGGCCCACCCTGTATATATATATATATATATATATATATACCAAATCAACAATAAAAAGCAATACGTATTTATTTGTATGTATATCTATGTAATGAAGTCACGCCACTTTTCCTCCTATTGCATTTGTTTCTCATAGCTCTAGAAAAGAAAGTGTTATATACTAATCGGTTCCGAATGCCGCTAAAGCCGATTTCTGACGCGATTTTTCAAAAAACGGGTGTCTGTTTCGTTTTTATTCAAATATAATTTCATATTTTCTTACACTTAATCTGTACTTGCGGTTTCCTAAAAGAAATGAAAAAACACATTTTTATTTCCATTCTTTTCATTTTCTTCTTTAAACTTTTTTCTTTTTTTCTGGTAAAATTATGTTGCTTTATTTTGTAATCATGTTCCTCCGCGTATCTAGTACACAAAAAGTGTTTACTGATCAGAAAGGTCAGATAGTTCAAGGCTACCGATGGGTTAATAAAACATAGATTTTAGACATGGTATATACGGTGTATCAAAATCAGTTTGAATGCTTCTGTTCTAAACTGCTTCCAAACGGTGTTTGATATCCACATGACTTAACACTATCAATAGTCAAGTTATGAATACATTAAAGGATGCATGTAGTGCACACGGACTACTTGAAGATGATGACCACTGGGATGCTACAATATAGTAAACATCAATATCTGAATCAGCAGGTAATTTGTGACATTTCTTTCTATTCGCCACATGTGTAGTGTTTCATCAAAAACACATTTGTGATGCACACAAAAAAGCATTTAGTGAAGAATAGTTTAACATCCAGTTTAGAAGCAAGTTCTAGGAACATATAGCAGAATGAACAGTTGGTAATGAGCGATACACGGTCCACTATGACTACGCAATTACTACAGCTACATGTCTAGAATATGGAGCTGTTAAACCTGACATAGTGATATGGGGCAAAAAGGAATCAAGTAGCAACTCTAGTGTAATTCAGTGTCCCTAAACTCTGCTGAAAAGAAAAAAAGATAACAAGGTACAACATTGCAATGAAACTGGAATCTTAAGAAGATCTCCCTCATTCCAATACTTATAGGAGCAACTAGTGGAAAAAAAGAATTTTAAAAGCTACCTGGTGAATATACCCGGTGAACCAAGTGCAAGAGATATACAGGAAATAGAACTTAAAGGGACGGTAAGAACCTTTTAAAATATATTTCAGTTGCAGTGTCTGATATAGCGGGCAAATGTCTGGCATCCGGGGTTAGTCAACCCCGCCATCAATATATTTCTATCATGAGACGTTTTTTTGTGCTTTCGTCACATATACATACATTTTGTCTGTTTGTATATATACACTTCCGTTTTCCACTTTTTTCATTCTTAATTCTTTTTTATTTACATAGAATATCAATATAAGTTCGAACACTGGCGAATATTATATTTTCTGTTAGACTTTTATATATGAATATATATATATATATATATACACACACACACATATATATATATATATATATATATATATATATACTTAATTTAAAAATAATTTCATACCCATACTATTTTTACAATTATTACAACGTCAATTCATTAAAAAAATATATTTTAATAATTAAGTTTAATGAAATCATTTTTTATTAGAAAATTTTAAGCAATTAGCAAATAATCAAAACATTTTACAATAAAATCTATAAACATTTTTAATTTAATATAGACAAATACATTATTCTTCATACGTAAAAATTATGGTTTTAAAAAATTGTTTGCATATTTTTACCAGTAGTATCCCAACTATCCATCGTTATTATAAGCAAAACATCCCTGTTAAAATAAAACAAATATATTAGACAGTTCTAAAACTGAGGAAGTAATCGTAATGTTTGTTACCTTGACTTCAATTAATAATCCATCATTAAGCAGAACAAAGAGAGGTAATTTTTACACCTTCTTTCCATTGTATGGTATTATATTTAGAAAGAATTTTAATTATATACATCCATTCATATTACTCTGAAGTAGAATACATCTAAAACTATCGTTATTATTATTATTGTTTTATTGCCATTTCCATGCTACATCTATTGAAAGATATACGTATGTTTAATGTTAAATGTTCTAAACAATTATCCTGTACATTAGGTAAATATCATTGTGCATTATTAAAATATATTAAAGTGGGTAAGATACCTAGTTCTTTTAAACATAAGCAGATAATATAGCTATTATGGAAGTATTCTTATGTTAAGCTATTATCTTGTCCGTGTAGATTATTATTATTATTATTATTATTATTATTATTATTATTATTATTATTATTATTATTATTATTATTATTATTATTATTATTATTAATTTTATGAATATAATTATTATTATTTGTACTCACTAAGAGTTCTCGCACAGGTCATCATCAGTGATTGTTACTGGTAATCGCCGGTGGTGTTCCTTGGAGTCTGAGATACCACAAGTCTTCGCAGATTTCCAGTACTCGCCACTTTTTTCAATAACTATTACAAATGACTCTGCGTTATCACAACAGGCGATAACCATTGCGTTCTTGCTGGAAACGACTGTTGCTCTTCTCTGGCATTTGGATGGTAACAAGCCTCCCCAAGGTCCTAGTCCTCTCTGCACTCTATAAGTGGAGGTCTAGTAAGTGCTCTCCCTTCTCGGTTTTTCCATTCTCCTTGACTCTTCACGACTATTTTGTGTGGTACTAGCTGAGGCTGTTTCCATCACTGTTTTCTTTAGGTCGGTGGGTGCTACATTTTCTTAACATTTTCTGTTCCTTGGCTTCATCCGGTGGTTTTTGTTTTTTGTTTTTGTATCTCCTATTGCAACTGCCATGTGACTGGTTAGCATTCGTAGCATATGCGGGTTGGTTTTTCTTAAGATTTCAGCTGTTTTCCTCATTAATTTCTATTGTATGTTCTTAGTTTTCTCCTTCTATTCCAATTTTTCCCAGGATTTTTTCAGTTTATTGGGGGTTGTTCTTAGTGCTCCTACGATTATTGGTATTATATTGACTTTCTTCATACTTCATATTCCTTTCAATTATCTGACAAGTTCCGTGTATTTGTATCGTTTTTTTTGTCTCTTTGATCTACCCCTTGTAGTCTACTGTTACAGCAACATCTACGATTTGGCAGGATTTATCCTTCTTGTCGCCTTCTTAGTATGGGGTAATCTGTTTGCACCTCCATATCCAAGAGTATTTTGTGATTTTTGTTTACCAGTACTTTCTCTGGTTTATGTTTGTACAATTTGTCTGCGTGTTTGAAATACACCCCTATGCATAGTTCACAGTGTACTGCTTTCCCCGCGCAGCCGTGTCTGTTCTTGTATTTTTTAGGGGTAAGTTTGCTGCATTCACTTGTTATGTGATTTACTGTTTCGTCTCTTTGTCTACAGTCTGCATTTACCGTTTTCCTGAGTTTTATAATGTTAGCTTTAATGTAGTTTGCCCTAATCGCATTGTTCTGTCACACATCATTAATGATTCAGTTTCACTGTTCAGTTGTTCTTTTCTTAGCCATGTCCAGCTATCTTCGTTGGTTTTTTCTCTCGTCAGTCTGATGAACGGTCCATGTAGTTGTTTTCCATCTCACTTTTCTTTTCTTGTGTTTTTCTTTCTGGTTTCGGTGCTTACCAACCTGTGACTTGCGATGGTGTCTCTTGCTGCGGTGATTATGTAATTCTCTATGTCTTTTTTATCTCCCACACAATCTTCTATATTAATTCGTTTCTTTTCATGTAGAGTCTACCCGGATCGAATGTTCGATGTAATGCATTTTGCATGGTCATTAACGAACAAGTCCTCTTGTCAAGGTGCATGAGTTCTTCTTTAATCCAGCTTTTAAATGGCTCAGAATATCTAATTAGCTATACTGCCCATATTTATATTCCTTTTTCTAGATATCTGCTAAATAATTTCGTTTCTAAAAGTTTTCTTGTACTTCGCAAATATTGATTTCTTATCTCCTCCTTCATTTCTGTAGATTTGATCGTGTCTGCTTACAGAACTGTCAATTATTTATAAGTATCCTGTTCGCCTAGCGCCCTTATCTCGTCTTGGTTGGGCAGGTCTATACCCTCTGTTGTCTTCAGTTTTCTCCTTTTCATCTCTTTTCCATTCCGAATTCCATTTGAATGTACTGGCTTGAGATTCTGACTGTATTAACCAGCTGTTATTCTACTTCTACCTTTTATTATTATTAATATTATCGGAGTTCTGACACAGATCATTATCATTGATTGCTTACTGACAACAACCAGTTGTATTTCCTGGAGTCTGAGTTACAACAAGCCTCCCAAGATTTCCAGTATTCTTCACCTCTTTTCGATAACAATCGCAAATAAACTTGCAGTATTGTATATCCTCTTACCATTGATTTCTCGCTGGTAAGAACCATTTATCTTCTCTGGGATTTGGGTGCCAAAAGACCTCCCTGAATTCCCAGCATTCTCCGCACTTTTCTTAATTTTTTATTCTTTTTAGGGGGGAGAGACGGGGGAGAACTTATGGTGTTTCTTGTAATTTCTGTTCCTAGGTTTATTTTTGTGTGGTGATATCTGAGGCCAGTGTAATTTTTTATTTGGGGGGGGGGAATTATGAAGTGATGTTTCCTGAAGTGTATGTTCTTTGTTTGTGTTGTGGTGTTCATCGTGTAGTTTTGTTTTTCCCTGTTGTAAATTCCATGTGACTGGTTACCATTTGTAGCTTATGCGGGTTGGTTTCTGTATTCGAGGATTTTCCTTAAGATTGCAGCTGTTTTGATCACTGTCGTCTATTGTATGGTTTCGATGGTCCCTTTGCTTCCAATTTCTACAAGTCATTTGTCCAATTTCTAGTAGATTGTTCCTAGTGTTCCTACGATTATTTGTATTATACTAACTTTTCTCATGCTCTATATTCCTTTCAATTCTCTGGCTAGTTATGTGTATTTGCTTCGTTTTTCCGTGTCTTTAATCTTCAATCTGTGTTCTGCTGGAACAGCGAAGTCTACGATTTTACCAGATGTTTCCTTCCTGTCGATTATAATAACATCAGGTCTCCTTACTTGTATCTGTTTGTATATCTATGTCACATATGATTTTGTGTTTTTCGTTTTTTAGTACCGTTTCTGGTTTATGTTTGTAGCATTTGTCTGCGTATTCGAAATTGAATTTTTAGCACAGTTCCAAGTTTATTACTTTCCTAAGACAGTTATGTCTGTTCTTGTATTCCTTTGGGGCAAGTTTGCCACATTCACTTATCATATTATTTACTGTTTCGTCTCTTTGCCCACACAGTCTACATTTTCCGTTTTTTTTGTTTTATCTACTTTAGCTTGGATGTAGATTGCCCTAATCGCATTGTTCTGTGCAGCCATTAGTAACTATTCCGTTTTTCTGTTCAAGTTTCGTTTTCATTAGCTATGTCTAGCTATTTTCGTTAGTTTCGTCTCTTGTGAGTTTTATGAAGCATCTAAGTAGTTGTTTTTCATCTCACTTTTTTTTCCCTTTCTCTTTGTGTCCAGTTTCGATGATTCCTGCGTTGTTCGTTCGGACGGTTCTCTTGCTGCGGTGATCAGCCTTTCTGTGTTCTTGTTTATGTATTTCTCCAGCTCTTTTTAGTGTCGTCTACAAAGTCTACTATACTTACCAGTACTCGTCCCTCTTCGTCTCTATTCTCGTAGAGTCTGTCTGTATCGTCTTTTGGATGTAGTGTATTGTGTATGGTCATTAATTTTCTAGTTCTCTGGTAAAGGTTCCTGAGTTCTTCCTTAGTTCAGCTTATGAATGGTTCAGAATATTTTATTAGTGATACTGCCGAGGTATTTATCTTTTTGATAAGGTTTCTGTTATATAATTTTGTTTCTAAGAGCTTTATTGTGTCTTCGGGTATTTTTCTTCAATGTTCTCTTTGATTTCTGTTGATTTGATATTGTCTGCTTCCAAAACTCCCAAATATTAATAGCTGTTTTGTTCGCCTAGCGCCCGCAGTTGATCTTGGTTGCGTAGTCCTATGCTCTAAGTCGTCTCCAGCTTTCCATTTTTAATCTCTAGCAATGCACACTTTTCTATTCCGAATTCAATTTGAATGTCATGGCTGAAAGTTATGGTCGTATTTATCAGTTTTTCCAGTTCCTTTTTGCTTTTTGTAAATAGTTTCAGGTCGTCATTGTACATGAGATGTTTTTTCTTTGTTCTCTGCCTGTTAACTTGTATCCGGCATTCTATTGTCAGGAGTATGTTGTTAAGTGGCATCATGGCTATGATAAACAGTAGTGGTGATAGGAAGTCTCCTTGGAAAATGCTTCTCGGTATTTTTATCTCCGTCAAATGTTGTCCTCCAGCTGTCAGTTCTACTCTCCATGTGTCCATTGCTCTCTTGATGAGATTGATTATATTGTCGGGTATCTTGTACAATATTAAGCATTCAATTATGCATGCTTGAGGAATTCTTTCGTACGCTTATTTGTAATCAATTCATGCTATATAAATGCTCTTTTTTCTTTTAACTTCTTTCAGGATCTTTTGATCTATGTATAACAGATCATGCGTCCCTCTTTTCTTTTTCTTGCATCCATTTTGTTCATCGGGAAGTAGTCAACGACTGTTCATGGAATGGTAAATTTGCTCTCTCACTTGTGCTGTTCGGATTTTCAACATTGTTGGTAAACAGGTTATTAGTCTGCAATTCCTTGGGGTCGTTCCCGTCTTGACGTATTTTTGTATGAGCGTTGTCTTCCCTTGGTCATCGACTCTGCTACGTCTGATTTATGGATACATCCTCTCAGTTTCTGTGCTAGCCATTCATATAAGGTCGTGAATTTTTTAGCAGTACACGTGTATTCCATCGTGAATGGTTATTATTATTATTATTATTATTATTATTATTATTATTATTATTATTATTATTATTATTATTATTATTATAATTATTATTATTATTTAAAAACTTTTGTTGCAATACGCGTTTCTTCGGGGGACCCGGTAGTATCATACAAAACACAACGATAGAGACAAGTACGTACTCGGGAAACTCTGTTTCTTTATTCGTCACCACAAGCTGGTGTAATTTGGGTATAGACATATACATAATAAAATATTTTTTGTTAGCAAACGTCCTTTGGCATTATTGTTCTTCCTCTTGTCTTACAGAGAAACCTCTTTATTTTCGTTGACGACTGTTGATTTTCGACTCTACCCAACGTAGGTTATTTTCACGAACACCCGGCAGAGTGATTTACCTTGTAACCTAGAGGGAAACACGACAATACTTTCTGTAGCAGTCTGCTCCCGGAATCTAGGTAAGGCTTGTTTACGGCAGTTCGGCCGTGGTGGGGGTACCTCTCCTCGGGGCTGACCCACGACAAGTTTTTCTTTATATCTTCCTAACTCGAAGCGCTACTTCTTCCTTCGTGAAAAAACGCCGTTTTAATTTCTGACTTTGCACCCGGGTGCGTTCTTCTTTTTAACCTTGTGCAACTGACTCATTTAAAGGTAACAGAGTCGTATTTTTATAACGACGTCATACTCCGAAATGAACTCGTTTAACTCACACACCTGGGCTCGTTTAAATGTCACCGGTTAATTTTCGATGTTCTTTTAGACTAATTGACAATCTATCTAGTCTTCGGCTTTTCTTCATTATTGCGAGGTTATGCCCTTAGCCACCCCGTGACGTCTTATGCGTTATTACTCAACAGTTAATCAATATTTTTTTACACTTTCAGATTACTGATAATAAATTATATATTTAGTGAGTAGAGAATTTCTATATCTCAATCCAATAGATAGAAATAAACAATATAATTTTGCACGCTATATACGTTAACATGTGCATGTGTAAACAGTTTGTCCGCACCTACAACATATTTGTCCACGCTTTCAAGTAACAATAGATATATACAATATCGAAAAATTAAGCAAACGTGAACCATTTTCTATTATTATTACATACATTTTATTAATGTTTGAAATTCTTTAAAAAAGCGAGTTTCTATGAGAAAGCGGCGCATGGTAATGCGCACATTTGAATATTTTTCTTTCTTACTTTTTTAATGAGTGCTTTCATATTTGAAGAGTATGCTTTTGTGGAAGCAACGACATTGCAAACAAGTAAATTGAATAGTAAATTGATATTGATTCACTTTTTATTAAGAAATCAATTATGGAACAGTATTACATTTATTTTACACTTAAATTCCTGGAATTTCATTTTTTTATATTTTATACTACTGTATTTTTATATTTTATACTATTGTATTTTTATATTTTATACTATTGTATTTTTCTTTTATCCATATAATTATACTAGTCTGTCGCCACTCTTAATTAGCGCGATCAGAACGCTGCCAATACTTCTGCGTTAAATAAAAGGGATGTAATTAATCCTGTCTCGACAGAGACACTGATTATGTTCCAGATAATTTGATTACAAATAGTTTTGTTTAATTTATCGGAATGCGTTCAGCCAATTGAATGGTGTCTTTTTTAAAAGCACGGGGGAGAGTGAACGTAAGAGCGACAAACAAAAAAGAAAGAGAAGATAAAAAGTTTTTACGAAAAATCGTCTGAAGAAAAAATGAACTTATTATATTCGTCAAATACCATAACTGCCAATAGTACTAATATACTAATCATTTGGTGAATTACAAACGTGGAATATCGATGTAAAACATGTTATTCGTGTTTGAAGTGTAATCATATGCGGTCAAGCTCATGTTACATATTTGTTTATCCTATACTCGTATCCATGTCATTAGAAGTGCATCGTATTATATAGAACTACACTCTTTGAGAATATTAGAAAAATATTTATGCAAATATATGTATTCAAAATAAGTAAAGAATGATTTTTTTCTTGCAGCATTCTAGGAGAAAGTTTGTGTAATTCTGCTAGAATACTTTTATTTCATAGTATTTAGACAAATCAAATAAGTTAACTTTAATGAAAGCAGCAACCATGAAACTTTCACCAGATCACACTAGTCTTTATTAGTCTTTCTAAAGTCTTGTTTATTTATATTTGCGAATGTATGCGGCTGTCTTCGAGAAAGATACGAGTAGTATAATAGCTATCGGATTGAAATGTATTTTTTCATACATATAAGTCACCATTGGTTAAGACCCAAAGCCACTCGAAAACAAGGGTAAATGAATGATGATACGTGAAGAGTTGAAACCTTTGGTAAAAATGACAGCAGTTGATTACTTTAGAAGACGGTTCGAAGGCACATAATGGTTTGCATTCAACTTACAAACGCCTATTATGTAGGCAGCAGAAAGCAGTCCTGTTGTACTGTATACTACGCATGGGTAGTTATTGCAGAGAAACTTTGTTCATTGAACTTCCGTTTAGTTTAAACTGTACAGAGGAAGAAGGGACCCTTCTTTTCAATGGCGGAAAAAACAGGGGTACTTACTCTGAAGGTTACACATGGAGCTGGTGGATTGTAGCTTCGTCAGGCACCTACTATGACAATTACGAGAGAGTAGAGAAAGACTAGCAAATGTATTTTCTGTATAAAATGAACTGTATGGAAGGGAAGGTATTATATTTTACTAAGTCGCGAAGTCGGTTTTGATCAAATGCATTGCATGGATTTAAACTGTGATATAATGTAACCTACATCTTTTATTACTTTGCAAAAAAATACAAATTGTGTTTAATGAGGATGTTAACATGTATAAGCATTAATAATGAAGGAGACTTTTTAGAATTAAGAACTTTCTATTTTCATATTCCGTGACACTAGAATGTGGCAGACATCATACTAAAACCCATCGGAATATCCAGAACTGTAAGAGAGTGGTGATTATTTACGTTTAAAATATATATTATGTAACACATAAAAGAGATGCCGATTATTTACGTTTAAAATACATATTATGTAACACATAAAAGAGAGTGGTGATTATTTACGTTTAAAATACATATTATGTAACACATAAAAGAGAGTGGTGATTATTTACGTTTAAAATAAATATTGTGTAACACATGAAAGAGAGTGGTGATTATTTACGTTTAAAATACATATTATGTAACACATAAAAAACAGTGGTAATTATTTACGTTTAAAATACATATTATGTAACACATGAAAGAGAGTGACGATTTTTTACGTTTAAAATACATATTATGTAACACATAAAAGAGAGTGGTGATTATTTACGTTTAAAATACATATTATGTAACGCATAAAAAAGAGTGGTGATTATTTACGTTTAAAATACATATTATGTAACACATAAAAGAGAGTGGTGATTATTTACATTTAAAATACATATTATGTAACACATAAAAAAGAGTGGTGATTATTTACGTTCAAATTACATATTATGTAACACATAAAAGAGAGTGTTGATTATTTACGTTTAAAATACATATTATGTAATACATGAAACAGAGTGGTGATTATTTACGTTTAAAATACATATTATGTAACACATAAAAAAGAGTGGTGATTATTTACGTTTACAATACATATTGTGTTACACATAAAAGAGAGTGATGATTATTTACGTTTAAAATACATATTATGTAACACATAAAAGAGAGTGGTGATTATTTACGTTTAAAATACATATTATGTAACACATAAAAGAGAGTGCTGATTATTTACGTTTAAAATACATATTATGTAACACATAAAAAAGAGTGGTGATTATTTACGTTTAAAATACATACTATGCAACACATAAAAGACATAACGTGAGAATGAAATACAAACGATCTTAATCTTATAGTATCTTATAAAAATATGTTTTTATAACGTAGTGTCAGTTGTAGTAGATCTAAATAAAATAGTGAAAATAACTCTTATTTCATGTATGCATGTCTGTGTTAGGAGGAGTTTATTGACCGGATAAATGAGTTTTGTGACCGTATAAAGAAGTTTTGTGACCGGATAAAGAGGTTTTATGACTGGATAAAGAGGTTTTGTGACCGGATAAATGAGGTTTGTGACCGGATAAATGTATGAAATGTTGAAAGAAGACAAAACATACGCATTTTTCTGAGAACTCACATGACGAATTGGCCTAAATTGCTAACGAAACAAATTAGCATCTGCAGGTTTTGTTTGGAAATTTATGATTGTCGATAAATTAGGAGTAAATTTCACTTTACTTTATTATATGTATACATATATATATACACACACATATATATATATATATATATATATATATATATATATATAAATTCATATATAATAAAGTAAATTGTACATTTATCCTTAATTACTCGACCATTATATATAAAAAAACAACTTGCATATGCTAATCGACGCAGACTGAGGACCTGGGTCTGTCAGGTTCGGATCAAATTCTATTCACAGAAACACTTTCATCGATACGCACAGCTGACCTTGCGTTTAACTTCCGGGAAAGTAAATAAAATATATATATATATATATATATATATATATATTTATATGTCTATTATATTATGTTATATTATATCATATTATATTATATAAATCGTTCACTAAGGACAACAGTCAATCAAGGATAATGGTTATTGAGATTTTCAATTAGATGGAATATTTATATGAACAGATTGATACGTCTAATTTATTCACAGGACGACATGACGGATATTTCTATACATTTAACTTCAAAACGATCACACACACACGCTCACACACACACACAAATATATATATATAATTATAAATATCTGTTTATTTACATACGTATACGTTTCATCCTTTCGGGAATCGTCAGTGTAGAGATAATAATTTATACCGATCGCATGATTCCAAACCCCGGGTAAATTTTGACGCCTTTAACCAACCTACAAAATATATATAAATGTAGGTCTAATCGTTCCTGTCTCATTGTTCCATGAATATTCATGCTACATGTCAAGGGGAAGGTCGCGCAGCAAACATAGTAAACGCAACCACAAGAAACGAATCAGATTAATAGCCTTAATCGTGAAGTATCCATTCTGTTATTATTTATTGAAAAATTGTGAACGGAGCTAATTCACATTTAAATTACTGCAGTTAATTGTACGGAATAAAAATGTGGAATAATAGAGGTAGCTGAACCATAGAGATCACAATATTAAAGAAGTAATTGGAACGAGGAAGGCATTACACATTTAAATAATAAGTGCTGTTCTGTGGAAATGGACGGGAAAATTGATAAGATCAGGTGGTCGTTTTAATGATGACCAGTATGTGCACTATATAATAACAAAGAAGGAAAAATAAATAGAAAGTTGAACAATGATGAAAATAAATAATGTATCACTTTTAGCGTGTAAGAAAATATGAAAAGTCATCATCATCATCATCATCATCATCATCATCATCATCATCATCATCATCATCATCATCATCGTC
Source organism: Sepiola atlantica (assembly GCA_963556195.1). NCBI lineage: Eukaryota > Metazoa > Mollusca > Cephalopoda > Sepiida > Sepiolidae > Sepiola > Sepiola atlantica. The sequence goes on along the minus strand of OY744527.1, from coordinate 135,599,081 downwards.
GTCGTCGTCGTCATCGTCATCATCATCATCATCATCATCATCATCATCATCATCATCATCATCATCATCATCATCATCATCATCATCATCATCTCCTGTTTAACGTCCGTGTTACTATTATTATAAAGATCCGTGTAATTGTCTGAACTAAATAAAAATACAATCTCTTCATTATTCTATTTTTACTTTCGGTAATATTTATTATTTTTGTCAACGAATAAATTTGTTCCGTTTTCCGTGTAAAGTTGTTTGTTAATGTTTCGTAAAAATGCTACAAAAACAGACAACTGTGGTATTTAGCAGTGCAAATCTTGATACTCAGTGGCGAGATTTATATTGCCACAAAATACACTCACTAAACAGATATATACATTGACAAATAGTTGTTGTTATATTGATTGTTATTTCTAATGTGTAAAGCAAAATTCGACAATACTTGTTGCAAAAATCACATTCTCTTACATTAACAGCGCATATTATTCTGGTCAGCACTTTTATAGTTAACAAAACATAGTGCGTATGAATCAGTATGAAGTTTGTGATCATTTTACTTATTAATTACGAACAAGAAAGACCGTGTGAAATACTAAGACGAAATGCCATGGGAATCACTAACTAGATAAAGCATGTGAGAATTTCCAACGCCCACAGTATCCGCTGTGATGTATACATTCGTCAGTCATAGAAAATATCAGATTAACAACAATCATGTTCAAATGCGATGTGCGCTCGTTACTTAATATCATTCGCCGCTAACAGCTTCAAAGTGGAAATGGCTGTAACATAACTTTCTAAAATAAGACTTTGCTATAGGTGAACATACTCTTATTGACAGTCAAGTCTTTCTAGTATATCTAACGCAAGAGAAAGAAACATCTCAAATAACACTGGTTCTTCTCTGCTCATCGCATCATTGCTTCTGGCCATCTAATATGTTTCCCTGCAACTACTACTAAAGTAATGACATGTTAGGAGACGTCAGTTTGCGGAATATCTTACTATAAATGTATTATCTCATAGTTTTTGTAGTACACATTGTCTCTCGAGAATTAAAGAGTAACATTTCAACGTTATACACACCAGAAGTCGTCCGACGTTGGTCTTTGCATCTGCTTGACTGTTCACAGAGATTCTATCCTGGGCCCACGTTGTGTTCTTTAACTTACGAATGTCTGCAAGTCTTTAAACGATGTTTTGGCTTGAGACGCTGGCAATAAACAAAATATCACCACAATTCTAACGTGTAAAGGTGTATGAGGTTATGTAAGAAAACGTGGAGATAATTTTTCTGAAACAATATGTACTTCACAGAACACTGTATGTGTTATACAAATTCTCTTAGATTTATTGTCCAAGTTGGCACTAAAATTCTACTAAGTTCCCGTTGCAACTGAATATTCTAATTGTCTCTGTTATATAGTCAGAAAAGAAGATTACGGTTGTCGTATATGGGAAACGGATGTGACATCACATGACTGGATCAGAGAAGGGTAAGAAGAGGGGCAAGCTCGTCTCTTTTAAGTTTGTAAGTCGACACAATGTATTGAGAATATCTGAACATCAATGCATTTTTAGAGAAATGCAATATTTTAGTCCCAGAATTTTGAGAGTCTGGTCTCTTGATGAGTGTGCTATCTATGTGCTAGATAAACCCTTTGAGAATATCTCATTGCAAAGTAAGGCGACTAATATGTATTAATCAGCCCTTTCACTGACAATACGAGAGAGAGGTGGTCATTAAGCAAAACTCGCTCTTGGATAAATATTTAATGAACTTAGTAGAATGTTAGTGCCAAGTATTATCAATCTTAACACACATTTTAAATCATGTTCTCTGTTTTTATATTAAATATGTATTTTATTTCATCTTTACTATAATTATATTTACTTATAGTAGAGTGTCATTTAACACACAGTGTCACATAAACAGGTAAATGACGTTTCATTATAGACAAATCGTAGATTTTAAAAGGTGAAATTAAAGCATTTTTATTTCTCGGTTAGTTTATATTCGTCTTTTTTACTTTTATATCTTTCTAAGCGACAATTCTTGTGTCGTTTATTAGTAATTTTATTTTATACTGATAGCCTATCATATTGAATGAAAAGAAAATAGATTTCGTGAAATCATGAATAAAATAAAAAAAAAACACCCACTAAAGAAGACATTACGGAAACATACTCTTGGTTATCGACCGTTTCACTGCATTCTTTCAAGCAACACCAACATAAAATTAGGCGCCAACCAATTTTCAGACATTTTCCAATGTACACTTGACCTAATGTCGATGCCCATTTGTTAGCTGCGGTCGCATGAACAAACGATTAAAACCAAAGGTCGATATTAATAGTATTTATTTCAATAGCGTTGTCGGTATATTCGTGAAATAAAAGATGTGAAAATAATTTAGGTTACTGGTTGAAATAATTCGTTGTGTAAACACATAAAACATGGCAAGATCAAATAAAAAATATCCATAGCAACTCCATCCGGTTCATCGGATGCTATTCGTGTATTTGTAAAATGATACTGAATAAAAATAGTGGATAGAAGAAAGACAAAATAGATTTCTCGAATACGATTGAAAGAGTATTAAATAGGCAGTGGAGTCTACTTAATTTAGTCGTAATGTATAGTAAGCAATTTCGTTTTATACTGGTATACAGAGTCGTTGAAGGTTGATGCCTACAGAACAATTGAGGGCATGCTAAAAAATAAAAATGGTAAAAGAAAATGACTTTTATATTTATCTTAAGAATAGTGTTCACAATTCACAGCGAAATAACTGAAGGCGGAAATACCATCTGATTATTCTATTTCATTCAACTACTGTCTTTAAGAGCGATGAATTGTGAACAATTCTGACGGTAATAAATTAAGCGAAAATACAGAACAATAATTTTTCTCAATACAAAATGATTTCGAGTATATTTTACATTTAATAAGTACTTAAATTGTTAGGCGTGCCTGTTCTGTATGAATTTATGAACAGTTCTCAGTAGCAAAATGGAATCTGCGAGATGTATTTTCGAGCCCAGTAAGCAATCTGATTCTAAGCACATATTAGGATAATCTATACCAACCAATGAACTATTCTTTACTAATTCATACAAATTGTGCAAAGAACTATGACACATGAGCTAACAGAGTTCTAATAGATGTATCAGATTCATGACATCAATTAAGCACAATAGATGGTTGTTGTATTTCACTTTTAAAATTAAAATAGACGGTTTCTATTACATAGTGGAACTGGTTAATTTAACAGCAACCCCTACACATTTTGTGTCCGATGATTCGAATATTTCTGAGAGTAATGATATGCAAATATATGCAACATAACCAATGCAATATACCAAAAATTGGCGAGACTTCTTGTCTTACTAATTATGAATTACATTTTCTACAAATAATAGTGTAGGGTTTGCGTTTGTAATGGACATCCATAACAAGCAAACACAAAGTGTTCCTTTATTTATTATCTAAAATTGAATATTATATTAATAAAAAAAACATTATTGAAATAGTGATGTGGGGTTCGTAGTTGGGAGATAAATATTAATTCCGGGAAACGCTGTGATGACTGATACTTATGTATGTTTGCACGTACATTATATTGTATTATATTCAAAGAATTTAAATTAAAAAGAATTGACAAACTTTGTCTATTTATAGTTTTATTTAGATATTTTATTTTTATGAATATTCTTTTCATATAAAAAAATAACATCTATAACGAAAAACATTTTGCGATTTGGTAATTTATCGACCGATGTTTTTACATAATCCCAGCAGTTCCTTCGGTAATAATTTGAATTCGGATATTAAAACACTAATAGATTATTACAGAAAATTATAACTAAATCGAGGCTATTCACTTTTTAAATTAAACTGTGTTAGAATTCGATAACGAGCACCGCTTACAGTCTGGACCCTGAGCTCTCTATCGTACCTGACGAATGTAATAATAATTATGCACTTGTTGCAAACGTGAATTAAATAATACAGCTCACAATAACTGGACGTTTGCTCTATCTTCACTCCGTTCTGCCTCGTCGTTCACCTTGAGGTATTTAAGTCTTTCCAACAGCTGGAAGATGTGGCACACGGTGGGATGATGAGGTTATCAGACCGGCTAACAAGAGTTACTGCACTCAAGCATTTAGTAATAAACGAAATTATTCCCAAAACGAGAAAGTAAAGTCTCGGAGTGTAAACCATCTTTAACTACACAGAACAAATACCACATCTCGATAGAAAATAAGGCTAAACCATGACAATGGCCATGTCTATATCGAACTGCTTGTAGATGACGGATCCTCAACTTGTATGATCAAAATAAGAAAGGCGACCGCTTTCTTTGCCGCGTGTCTGAAGTCAGCAGATTTCAGACATTCAAAGAATTCCAAGTTAATTCTTTTTTAAACAATGAGACCACAATTAATTTGTGGCTTCACCTTTTTATGAAGGTGGATTTGCTGATTGCTCTGTTTCTCTTGGATTGTGAGTTTAATCCTTACTTGTAACCTATGATTTTGACACTTTTTAATTTTGCAAACGACACGCCAGGGAAACACTTTTATTCTTGGGGATAAGGCTGCTCGATCCTGGTTCAATATAATCACACCCGCAACAGTAAGACAAGGATTGTTCGAAGGAGAATTAGCTGCCAGACAGAATATTTAAATATATTCATGAACTGATAATTCCTGATGAAATGTATTGATAAAAATTAATAAAAAACAGAATATGAATTAAGTGTGTTTATCAAAAAAACAATATCTCTTCATTGGTCTCTTAAGACTTAATCGCCTTTTAATGTTCTCACTTATAGAATGAATTAAATATATTTGTTTCTATCCTTGTATCTAAAAATCGTCCATTAGACACACGTGGCGCAGTGTTATTGTTTTTTAATACTTTTTCATAACAAAGATTAAGGACACCCATTTCCGCATTGTGTATTCATTAAGCTCGAGATTAAAAATATTAGAAGTTTATTCTGCAAAACAAAACGCAGCAAAAAGGTTATCATTGCGGAAGATTTGAAATATCACTATATCAAACGACTGAAAGAATTAAAATTTAAAAGAAGTTAATGTATGTATCCGTGTCCTAAGTGGCATTAGCTTCATATAATAATAATTTATATATATATATATATATATATATATATATATATATATATATAAGGTGAGTCAATGAAAAATAGTTAGACCTGTAAATGGAAACAGATCAATATCTTCAGTTGTTCAGAACAAGGAGCATTTAGAAAATAACAATATTTATTCTTCTTCTCGTTCAATTGCATTCCTTAAGCACGGCTTTTCAAAGATTAAAATCTTATTATCAGAAGTAGAGATTGATAAGTTGACAGATAAGAACAGTCAATATTCAAAATTTGGAAAAAGTTTTTTAAAAAAGTACTTTTTGAAAGGGTTTAAAAGTTCAAACGGGTGTGTTTCAATGTAAATGAAAGTCACCAAATACGGAAATCCAAGTTGTATGGGGTTCAAATGTAATTGGTAAATCCAGAAGAATCTGCATGAAAATCCAACAGCGAAGATTCCACCTAAGTCCTTAGTCCTTAGAGGGGGGATCAGAAAAAATTAGCCATATTAAGAAAACGCATTTCTTCCTGTTTTCAAGTAAACAGATCCAAAGGCAAGAAGCATCGAACCAAAACTCAGTGAAAAATGGTAATCCGAATTGTTGTAAAGTGTAAAACTTACTTGGAATTGTGGGATATGTAGGGGAAGGTAAGAGAAAGAAAAAAAGTTGAAATAGCAAAGGAGGTGGGGGGTAAGGATCCGGAAAGACAGAAGAAAAAAGGAGGAAAAGACAAAATAACAAAAAAACAAAAAGAAAAAACAGAAGAAAAGGAGAAAAGAAAAAAAGAAAAAAGAAAAGGGTAAGGAAAAAAGCAAGAGAGAATGAGGAGGGGAGGGGCCAATCCTATGAGCGGGGAATGGGGTTAATGATCTTTAGGCAAAAGAGGGAAGAACAATAAAATCTAGGGTGGTCAAATAAAGAAATGTTATAACTTCTGGTCAGTACTGGGAAATTGAATTTACAGGTCTAACTATTTTTCGCTGACTCACCTTATTTTTGCTCTATCCAGTATATTGAGCTTTCCTCATCTCACAATAGGTCTAATTCTATAAAAGTTATCTTTTAGTTATAAACCTTCATATTCATATATATATATATATATATATATATATATATATATATATATATATATATATATATATATATATGTAAACATTGTTACAATTACAGATTCGACTGTTTAATTATACCATTTTTCTATATTTTAAATTTTTCTGATGTATTTAAATCAAAAACATATATAAATGTTCCATAGGTTTCACAGGTTTCACAAACGTTTTCGATTCTTCGTCGAATCATCATCAGATGTCAAAAGCAAATGATAACAAACTGGAAAAAGAAAATAACTAAACAGCAGAGAAACGCGCATATAACATTTTTCTCATTATCCAGGAAGTCGTTGACGATTTTAATTCAGCGAAGCTGCTGAATTAAAATCATCAACGACTTTCTGGAAGAATGCGAAAAACTTAATTAATCCAGTAGATTGCGAAGTCGATTTTGTTCTCTGTCAATGAAAGTACGATTGAACTGAGCGGCACCCTATCAGATATGGTAGCAGTACTCTGTCTCAAGACGGAGGATCTGACTCCAATATATACATATGATTGCACCATGAAACAGTTATTTCATGGAGCGGTACACTTATGCAGCAATTTTTTCAGGTTTGATATAAATTTCTACAGGTTTGATATAAGTCTTCCAGTTAAAATATGTAGTTAACGTAACTTTTATTGGCTTACCAAAACAATCGGTTTCCCTAATGAGATTGATTTAAACTAGGGGAAAAATTAATCTAAGCGTTGTTAGTAGAAAGCGAAAGGCTTGGTTTTAAAGTTTTGTCATATTATGAGTCGCTGTTTCTCTATTGCCAAATGTGCACTCAATTGAAAGAGATCAAATAAAGAAGACCTTGGTCACCAATGGTCTTAAGAGTTCTGCCATAGACAGTTGTGTCTTCAGCATAGATGTAAACAAATAATCTCAGGACACGAATTGGAAGATGGTAATCCATAGAATAGAACGCGGGGGTGGTGATACTGTGTGTTTTCTACTTTTGTCATCAAAAACTACTTTTATACAGTTCGCAGATGGAAAGTATTAAGAAAGTTAAGAAGTTTATTTCCGGATATTCCACAGCTTGCACGTGTGTGAACCAACCCGTTATGCTACCCACATGGAACATAATTTGATATGTCTAGCTATATTGTCCTAGAAACAATAGTTATATTACGGTGAACACGTCCGCAGTTGATGACATCCAACTTACTTGTCACAACGTTGATTTATTTTGTTGAGATTGTTTAAAGCTTCTTGACTTATCACACAACTTACTCAAGTTTCCCAGAAATGTGTCATAAAAGCCAGAATTGAAACATTCAAGACAAACACATAAAAAAACATTCAGACTACTCGATTGTTAACTTCACACCGACCGACTAAAGATTTACCCGCGCGCCTAACTGAAACATAAGTCACGATAACTCATCAAACAAAACAGCTATAGACTGTTAAAAGTAAACAAAGTGCGGGTATAATATATAAAGAACAGTTATATTTGTGTGTGGTGTGTGTACACTGAAAAATCAAGAACTATACGTGACACACCCATATAGATTGTATATTTTTTTCAGCATCTGGACACTTTTTGTTTGTAATAGTCATTCTGTCATTATCAAGAGGAACACAATTAGTCAAGGAGCGACATTCAAAACAACATTTTTATGATGTTTAGTGTGAAGAAAACGTTGGGTGATGGGATATGGAAAACAGAGAGTACAGAGAAAAGGGGGGTTGAGAGATGTATTGTTTTTTCAGATACAGTATTTCTAAAAACGAATTGTGAGTTAATAAAACACACCATTTTTTTCTTAAGAAACCGGTATCAGTAAAATCATTTGGTTTAAAAACAAGAAAAAAGAAAAGTGTTTTAAAGAACTAAGCATTGTTCTTATTAATATGCACTTTAATTAACCTCAAAACGTCGTTCGTAATTCCTGGAACATAACAGTGTTGAACCGTATTTTATCTCGCCTTGTCAGGACATAATGCTACTAAACCTTATGTCTAGCATCCCTATTCCAATTTTGATCAGCATTCACTATATTTTTTTATTCTGGAAAATATCAAAAAAATAAAGCTCAAGCTAAATAAGTTTGACGATGCAATGTAAATTCAAGGAATTCTGTGCCATTAGTGTCTAATAGCTATAAATCAAATGTAATGCTGATTTGACATTTTCAAATAGAATGTTTGTCTTATTATGCCTCACGAATACTTTAAAACACTATAAAAAATGAAAATCTAGAAATATTTATCAATAAAATTGGTAACATTTGACAGAAATCCTAGGTAAATTAATGATCTTTTTAAAATTGTATATAGACCTCTTTGCACCTTTTGAACGCAACTTACTTAATCTCAATATAGCCCACATTTCCGACCCTTACAAACGTGTTCGAAAATGCACTATGCTTGATTAATCAGTTTACGAGTGAATAATATACATATATATATATATATATATATATATATATATATATATATATATATATATATATATATATATATATATTGTTGTGTGATAGGGATCTACGCTATTTCACGACTCTATGGATACTTTTAGACATCATGTAGAAAAAAATAACGAAATAATCTTTTAACAGAGATGTCGCTAAGATCAAGTCCAAATGGAAGAAAAAAACCCATCTCTCTCAACTGTTTAAAAAAGAACGTCGTTCAGTTCAACATAAAAGAAATTCAGCACTCTTCTTTTCTTTCGTTGACTTTCCAATCCCACGTTCAGAACGATCTCCACGTTCAGAACGATCTCCACCAAACTGATTGAATCTTTACCTTCGCTCTTTTATTGAAAAAAAATGCGACGCATGCATATCAACTTAATTTGTATGAATCTCTCACTCGACACACCTGCCCGGATTTTCAAATAAAAACCTTATTTGACTTTCTGACGCCTTTCTCCTCCCACTCCTCTTTCTTTTGTTTTGTCAGCGAGCGTTTTCGGGTTCGCCCCACACACAGCAAACCAGACGCTGCATTTTTGAACGGCGCCGACAAGTGTCTGCATCTACGTCAATCGGTCGTACTCCGTTACACATTATGTACAGAGAATCCTATGACAGAGGACACACACTCTTTCTGTAACATACTATTCTGTACTTCTGTAAATAAACACTTTTATAAGTATACCACCGTGTATTCTTATAAATTATCGGCCTTCAATATCACACCACTGGCGAAAAGGAACTCTGACCTATTCGGACACAACATAAATTGAACTTATGTCGCACACAACTCGAACGTATATCGAATACAACATCACTATTATTACAACTGAAGATGTTGCATTTTCGAAAATAACTTAGGTGGTTCGCTCGAAAAAAACATTGGAAATTACAACCAGTAACAACGAGAAGTAAAAAAGTATGTTATATCTTGAACAAAAAAGTGTTACCAAATCTGAGAAAGGCAAAGTGTCCACGCTCAGAAATAGGAAAGAAAAAGTTTTCGTTCTTGAGGGTAATGAACATTTTTCCAGTCATTCTCTACCAGGACGTTTTAGAAATCTAAATCGTTCGACCCCGAAGAAAAACAAAATGGTTGACGATTTTTCTTCAGTTGTATTGTTTAATGAGGAATTCGTAGATAAGTTGGAATAAGCTTATTTTTTATCTCGCTAAGAAGTAAGAAATGTATCTGCCAGTGGGAAATGTTACTACCGTGTAAGAATGACACACAGAACAGTCGATAATCTATATTAAGTGACGAAAATGTTGAGATTTAAAAGTGCTATTCTGGACCACATTAAACACCAACAAAAGCAGTAGATCTATCTAAAAGAGAAGTTTTAAGAAAAACACAATTCGAGCAAATTAAAAAGATTTTAGACAATTTTATGTCTTTGGTCATTGTTTTTATTTGCTCTTTGGCGCCAATTTTGATGTTTTTTATGGTTATTTTAATTTGTCTTTGATGTTATTCATGTTCTTTGTCAATTCTTATTTCTCTTTTCTTTTTTTCGCCAATTTTGATGTTTTGTGATGTCTTTTTTTGTTTTTCATCTGTTGTTTCTAGTGTTTTTATGTTTTTTGTCAATTTTTTGTGTTGCTTTATTTGCGCTAATTTTAATGTTGTTTTGTATAGCTTTTTAAGTTTTTATTTGTTTCTGTGATGTTTGTCATATTTTTTTTGTGAATGTTTATTGTCTTTGGCGCCAACTTTGAGGTGTTTTATGTTTTTTGTGTTTTATCTGTTTTTAAAAAATATTTTCATGTTTTTTTGTCAATTTTTTGGTGTTTTTAGTCATTTTAAACAGGGCACCGGATTGGGATCAGCCAGATCTGTACGCATCAGGCGATTATCTGTCGAAGTGTAAACGTAGTATAGTATATGTTCTATTGTCATGATACCATTCTTCCAGGCATTACCCCCTCCTCTATTGAGATGGGTAGAGTTAGTGTAGTATCCCCTCTGTTGTCACGATATAATCTTCCCAGGTATTCCATCTTCCTTTTTAAAGAAATGTGGAGTTTATGTAGTATCTGTTCTCTATGTATACCGCCTTTATGGACTACGTTTTTAGGGGGCTTGTGAAGTATTGCGCCTCTATGGAATACGTTTACTCCTTCTTCTTCTTCTTTTTCTTCTTCTTCTTCTTCTTCTACTCTTTCATGAACAGGGGCACAAAGGCTCCATATGAGTTATTTGATACGACAGGGGCGCATTAATATGAGTTATTTGATACGACAGGGGCGCATTAATATGAGTTATTTTTTATGATAGTGACGCTACATGAATGAGCATGATTTTTGTCCTTTGATACAACAAGGGCGCATTAATATAAGAACATTTTTATGATAGTGACACAACACAAACGAACATAATTTCGGTTCTTTGATACGACAGGTTCGCATCAATATGTATTCTTATATATGCGCACCGGGGTGGTACGTATATAGCTGGGATATTTACGTATATAGTATGCGAACCTGGGCGGAGAAAAATACGTATATAGTAGGCGCACCGGAGCAGAGATAGGTACGTATATAGTAGGTGCACCTTGACAGAGACAGGTACGTATATAGTATTGGTACAGTTTAAAATTCTAACTTTGTCAATTATATCTTGCCGCAAAAACAGCAACGTCAAATTTGTGAACCGATATAATTATTAACAAAAACGTAACTTTTTCAAAAATGAGACAATATATAGATCATATAAAGAAAAGAACGACGAATAATGCACTCTATTCGCTAGTGTAATTAATCAGTTAAAAGTGTGAGGGATAAGCGCGAACAATGTTAAATGTTAACTCTTCGCAGTAGATTAAATATCCAATAACGAATACAGAAATCAGAAAAAGCGTTATAAATAAACTAGAGAAAAAAGCTTATTTATGCTTCAACACATCACAGAAAATTCGAAATATTAAAGACACATTGAACAAAGCGAAGTGTCATATATTAGACAAATGCGTAATAAAAATAAAATTAGTTTACTAGCTAAATACGATAAACCAAAGAAACATAATTTCCATGTTTTAGTTGTGGGCAATTGCATAGTACATATATTGCCCATACAAAATTAAAAAAAAAGTATTTTAATTGCAGTCGCATGGTACACAAAAGTACACACTGCATAGTTTAAAACAACATTAAAAAAAGCTTCATTAAAATTGCTAAAAGTAACGCAGATAAAAATATCAAGGAATTTAAGCAGTTAAACATTTAATAAGAATATAATGCTATGTCTTTATTCCGGCCCAGATATGTCAATAATACATCTTTGAAACTGGAATAGATTTGGAAAATCAACTTAATAAAGTTGATTTTCAAGCAAAATAGCTAAAAGCGTCAGTTGTGAACAAATAACATTATAAAGCGAGCTAATTTTAAGCGTTACATAAAAGAAGAGGACGTTGGAATTAAAAATGTTCGTAACGAACACCTCAAGCAATCTCTTGAATACTGACTGAATGGGAAAAGTGAATAATAGAATATGTCCATAAACACTTCTGTCAACATAACTAAACGTAAATCACGAAGCAGAGAGTCTAAAGGAATCATGAAAAATACACTTTTTCGGAAGTTCTCTCTGGTCGACTGTAATTATGTAAACAAATTTTGTAAAATTGTTATTAAAAACAAATATTTAACAATTTTTTAAAAATTAACTAACTGTTGCACTTACGTCATTAAATTGAATAAACTCGGAGAAATAGGATCTTCATTGGCAGTAGTGTATAATGAATGGTCTTCGCCTACTCTCTATATAAAAAATAAATAGATCCGTGTTTGTGCAAACTTCTCAACAGAAGTGAATTCGTCATTAAAGGTGTATCACTACTCTTTGTCCATAAAATATATTCGATAAACTTGACGAAGAGTATTTGTGCAAAGCTTGATTCTTGTAACGCGCATCTACACATATCTGTGTACAAGAAGTATGCAAAGCTACTTTGTAGAAATACCGATAAAAGTTGGTACAAATTTAAACAATTTCTATTTGTGGTGTATTTTTCACTACACATTCTTCCACAAGTAATGAACACATTGCCTAGCAGGCTGGGATTTTTGAAAGCCTTACTAGATAAACTTATAGTGTTACGTAAAAGCACCGATCAACGCAAACCACATTTGCGCGAAGTATTTAAGAAAATCCAGGATAATAGATTTAAATTGATGGAGGAAAAGTGCGATGTTTTCATCGAAAAAAATAAAATATCTTGGTCAAATTATAAAGAAAGATTGTAGAAGATCAGAGCTAGGAGGAGCAAGTGCGATAACACATGTGCCTGATCTGGAACTTAGGTCTTGACGACAAAACTCGAAGAGGCATTTGTAAAAATAAATAACAATTCCTTGCATCAGAATTATGCTTGACGCACTACAATCAATATCTCATATCCTTGTGGCTACTAATTATAACTTGCACGGCATTGGAACTTACATATCACACAAAATAGCAGACGGATTTCTAAAACCCATCGCCGATGCGTCTCATACGCTACTACTTGCAGTAAAGTAACTCACAAATCGAGAATGTATAATTGGCTGTTACTTTTGCAGCCACAAAATTTAATCGATGTGTCCATAGAAGACATTTTGTGTTATAAACCGACCACATGGCTCTGCTAGACATTTATGGGTCAGAAAAGGATTATCAACTGATACTGCAAACAGACCGCAAAGATGAGTTCCATTGTCATCAATTATAATAATACAATAGAGTTAATTCCATCGTCAAAAATAAGTCATGCTGATGGATTATCGTAACTTATACTAAAATATGAAGAGCCCCCTGAATTTACAGTGATTTCTCCCCTACACAATTAGGTTGAAGTAAAACATACGTAGTTCAACGCTAGTAGTTCTTGAGGAAATAGACTAAAAATGTGTTAGACGACGATGTTTTCAAAACATAAAAAGATAAAATTAAAATATACACTTACAAATCTCGGAAGTGGATCTAATCTGTCATGTAGTAGTTATGTACTGCGATCTATGTCAGTCACACAGGTATTTTGCGAATACAACGTCTCATGAAAAAACTATGGGTATAGGACTTCTACAAACAGAGACATTGAAAAGTGGTGACACTTTGCAAAAGATTGCATGTTAGCAATGAAGACACCTGCTATAATTTTTCAACACTGGGCGAAAACTGACCGACCGTAGTCTTGGACACACAGATTTTGATGGCCTACTGGATAGTTTCTATCACTTAATTGTGGTAGACAATTTCTCAAAATGGCCGCAAATATTAAAATGTAAAACATTAATCACGGAAATAAACATTTGCTTTTTACATAAATTGTTCGCCCGGTTCGGTGTCCATAACTGTATCGTAGCGTATAACGGAACGAAAGTTATGTCTAGTGAATTTAAACTAATCTGTCAAACATTGATAGATGAGCATATCACGATCGCGCCGTAGAATACGAAACACAATGGTAAGACAGAAAGGTTCGTGCACACGTTAAAAAGAGCGCGTCATAAAGCAGGTGATACACTTTCCGGAAATGCTATCCTAGCATCTTCGCTCATATTGAATGTTAAAGATTTTTTAATCATAGTTTCATTTATTCATTTTTAATTTGGAAAGTATTTATATAAAGTTATTTTTATGATTTTTATTCTGCAGCATTGAATGTGAATTTTAGTCCATTATTTATTTAATCCTGTAAACTATTTACAAATATATCAGTAATGCATTGTAAAGATAGGTGGTGAATTGTTATGGCAGATCGGATAAACTGTGGGTTATATAATAAAAGCTCAATCTAGTTCAAGTTAGTTATTAATCGTTTATTTTTTGAAATTATGATAGCTTCGGTGGATCGCAAGTTATTTTTATTTATTACAGTGGCAAGACTATTGACACAAAAATTATAATGTCTGTTGCCATATAATGTGGTGGGTTTATAGACGGAGGATATTCACTAGCGAAAAGTTATTTCAATGCGTGTTAATCAGAAGCCATTGCACTTTTCACATTGCAGATTGTAAACTACATGGTTGCAATTGCAGAGTTGTATGTTAAAAATTTCTGAATTTGTCAGGGTGAAATTTTCTTAGGTGTAGTTGCTGATTGTATTTTTTTAGATATATTTATCTAAGAGCTGAAATTGTGTGGGTAAATTGAATACCTACATTTTATTTATATATTGGTTTACTAATGACAGATGTAATTTTGAAACTAAAGAAAGAGAATATATTTGACGCACATGTTGAACATTTTTTTATAGTTGCGTCATTTGGTGTTATTGAGTCGGTTTATGATAAATTCGTGATAATCATTGGCTATTGAGGTCTGGTAGAAATACATGGTGTGTGTTATTTTGTCATCGGTTGTGGATAATTTGTTTTGTATGCGTGTGATTGCGGGTTTCCCGCATTACTTGCAGCCTTATTACATAGCTATTTACTTATTTACCTGCAACAACCTTTTATATATAGAGTTTTGAATGGAAATGTATAGAGCATATCTCACAAGCTATTAATAAACGTAAAGGTCTTCGAATGTAGGTCTTACAATAGCTTATATTGTTTATTTCCTTTAAATACCATCTGCTAGGAATACCTGCGTGTCATCTATCTGGTTGTCTTATACTTAAAAGAAATACCAGCTTGTTTTATTCCAGAAGGATTCGTCAGTCCGGTTTTGAGCGATGTGTCCAAAATTGGGCGTTTACTCATTAACAGTGAAGATCGTTAAGATTCCCCTTTAACATATGACCGGTTTGTTTTACAAGCTGCGCATTGTTTTATAAAGTGCCCATTGTATCGACAGTTCATCTTATTATTTTACTTCTTTATTTTTTTAATTGGTAAGCAACTTATATAAAAAAGGGTATACATAAATATTTCAGTTCAGATCATCAGCGTATGTAAATGTATTATCCGTTGTTGGTCTCCGATTGTGGCATGTTGAACTGTAGAATTTGTGTAGTTACGGTGTGTCTTTAAAATTAATTGTGTTCAACACGTTTAATAATACATGTTTTTTTCTAAAACATCATGTAAGTAGATGAGTATCATTCTGGAAAGATTCTCTCTCTCTCTCTCTCTCTATATATATATATGTATACATAAATAAATATAAATATATATATGTATATATATATACATATATATATATATATATATATATATATTGTATACTATTATAAGAAACTTATATCTGCATATCTTTCCGTGGTTGTTTTCTAGTTTCAGCCTCAACCTCAAGAATTAATCAGACATATCGCAAGGATCAAGGAAGAATATGCAGAGAGACACATGTCAGATTTTACGAAATATGCCTTTAAAGAAGAAATGCTGCCTATATATGCACATTAATTCCAATTACTGTCTGTGATGATTTCTCGTTGCAGTGTGGTCTTCGGCGTTAGGCTCTTAATTCTAGACTGAATCTACGGACTACTTCTGGGCTGATGAGTGTAGAAAACTCGAAATGACGTAGTCTGTATGGTATTACACACTTTAATATTAACAAAATAATTTATGGTTAATGCACCTTTAAGATGTAATAGTCTTAAAAGTAGATCTCTGTTTGAAATTACAAGATTATTGGCATCCTGCGACTAAGAAAAGTTCCGCAAGAGCGTTGAACACTATCGCCACCATGATAATTGCCCTCGCTTCCAGAGTAAGTGTACATTAATTTCAATTACTGTATGCTGGTATTTCTCGTAGGCGTGTGAGCTTGGGCGTTAGGTATGTAATATTGGCTACATCTATGAACTTGGTTCGGGCCCATGCGACCACTTGTAACCACTACTCCTGAGCTGATGAGTGTAGAAACCCCGAAACGACGTCGTTTGTATGTATAAAACATTTAAATATTTAAAAAGTGTATATATATATATATATATATATATTATATATATATATTACTTTAACTGAACACAAAGGTGTTTATAGTAGATCAATAGTGTATAATACGACTTTAGCTGAAACTATAACATAATATAAATTTTAAAAAATATTCCAGATTTGATAAAAAATTGTAATACAAATAATCGTTACTGTCCATTCCAAAAACATACATTTTCTTGATAAAAGAAAATATAAAAAATATTTTCGAAAATGCTCCATCAGTGTAAACGTTTTTACACTATTATTTATTTAGCGAATGCAAAGTCCTTCAGCCACGCAGTAGCCTCCTGGTCTGCTGTGTGGAGGGTGGCTAATCCTCCTCTCAGTCGTTGGAGAGGGCAGACTTCAATGATGTGCTCCATTGTCTGCTCCTCTCCACAAGCACACAGTGGGGATGGGCTGCTGCCCCATCTGTGAAGGCTAGCCAAGGACGGGCCATGTCCAGTCCTGAATCTACCGATGGTTGACCATTCTCTCCTTGGGAGGTCGGTGCTAGGCACTTGTTTGTTAGGGTCTGACATTAGGTGTTTATTAGGGACCTCCTTGGACGCCCATTCCTTTTTCCAGGCTGATTGGATGGTGAAGTTAGCTGGTGGGATGTTCTTCCAGATGGGGCATCTGGATGGAAGTCGAGCAGTGTGTGGGTTGAGGATGTCTTGGTGGATTGGTAGATGAAGGGAGTCTTCAACCCTTTGAAGCATCCTTTGAGTGGATGCTGTTCGCCGGATGTGTGGAGGTACAATGCTTGATAGGACGGGGAGCCAGGGTAGTAATGTTGAGCGGATTGTCCCGGTTATGATTCCATCGTTGAGTTGAGCTGGGTGTCTACAAGGTGTGTGTGGGATGACCTGGACCAAACAGGGGCACAATATTCTGCTTCAGAGTAGGCAAAGGCCAATGCAGAGGTGTGTAGCGTGGAAAATGATGCACTCCATTTTGCACCAAACAGCTTGCTGAGCAGGTTGTTCCTGGACTTCACCTTAGCCGCCGTCCCTTTGATATGTTCCTTGAAGGATAGGATCCTGTCATGGGTCACTCCAAAGTAGGTTGGATTAGGGGCATGCTTAAGTTGGAGACCGCTCAGGGGGATGTTGAGTTCTCTGGCAGCTTTTGCATTGTGCAGATGGAATACACTGCAGACAGTTTTTGCTGGGCTTGGTTTTAAACGCCAGGTTTTGCAGTACTGGTCCAGTTTAGTGAGGTCTTCAGTAGATGTATTTGCGGGATTTGGTGCTGGGTAGGTCATTTGTGTATACATTGAATAGTGTTGGAGCTAGAACTGAGCCCTGTGGAAGCCCATTTTTCTGTGCTCTCCATGCGCTGGTGTTATGTCAAAGGTGAACTCTGAACCTCCGGTTGGTCAGAAGGGTTTGGATGGCAATTGTTGCCCAGGCGGGAAGCTCCTTTGTGAGTTTCAGTATGAGGCCTTTGTGCCAGACCGTATCATAGGCGGCTGTGAGGTCGAGGAACACAGTCACTGTCTTCAGTCTGTTCTCGAACCCATTTTCGATGAAGGTGGTTAGGGCCAATACTTGCTCTCCTGTGCTGCGGTCTATCCAGAAACCTGCCTGATCCACGCACATAATGTTCTCTACTCCTGGGGATATACGTTGGAGTATAAGGCGTTCCAGTATTTTGTAGGGAACACAGAGAAGAGAGATTGGGCGGTAGTTTGCTGGTTGTTTGGGGTCTTTGCCATGTTTTAATATAGCAATGCCTTTTGCTGCTCGCCATTTATTTGTGATCAGGTTAGTCTGTAGGATCTTGGTGTAGAATTGAGTCAACCAGGTCAGGGTTTGGGGGCCGAGATGTTTCATGAGCTCAGGTGATATGTTGTCATATCCTGCTGCCTTCCCACATTTTAGGCCCTGCAGGATTTTCTCCAGTTCTGCATTCTCAATAGGTTCCGGGTTCCTTTCCTTAGTGTGCGCTTTCCGGTGTAATTTGAGCTCAGCTGTAATTGCCCTTCTTGGGTGTTTGCCTTGAGTTGCTTTTGCAATAGCCACTAGGTGGGATGCGACTTGGTTAGGTGAGACGGATGGTCAGCTCTGGGTAAGAGGTGTCTGTGCAGCTACCAAGCGGCGGATGAGGCTCCAACATTTCCTGCTAGAGTGGGTGAAATTCAGGTCTGCTACTGTCTCCTACCACCTTTCCCGCCGAGCTGTTGTTAGCGATTCAATGAGGTGGTCTGCCATCTCAGAGTCCAAAGATGTTTCGTATGCTTGTAGGAGGGAAGTGCTTTCCTCGTCCAGGCATGGGAAGTAGAGGGGACGGTAGCCTCGTGCGATAGCTGTGTGGGCAGCCTTGTAGATGATGCTGCAGAAATGATTGTATGCTTCATCTACAGTGATGAGGCGGAGTGGGATGGTAACAGTACTCCGGTCCAGAATTTCACTGTATTTCTTCCAGTTTGCTTTGCGGAAGTTCCAGCGCATCTTCCTAGGGCTGTTATCACTGGGAGTTGTAGGCCAATGTGTATAAGTGAGGGCGGATGTTGAC
Source organism: Sepiola atlantica (assembly GCA_963556195.1). Classification (NCBI taxonomy): domain Eukaryota; kingdom Metazoa; phylum Mollusca; class Cephalopoda; order Sepiida; family Sepiolidae; genus Sepiola; species Sepiola atlantica. The sequence continues at coordinate 135,580,070 of OY744527.1, read as the reverse complement.
TGTGTGGTAAGTCGTCAAGGGTCAGGGTCTGTGTGGGATAGGGGATGCCGTTCAAAGAGCTGACCCAGCATAGGTCAGGAGAATATTCCTTCTTCCACCTAGCTCAGTCGAATGTTCCTCTTTGTTTAGGGTCGTGTATCAGAGCAAGGTAATTTCTAGATGCCCAGTCTGACAGTACCTCACCGTCACTGTCCGCTGCTGGGTGTCCCCAGTCAGGGTGATGACTGTTAAAGTCCCCCACATAGATTGCAGGGTGGGGGAGGGTGGGTAAAACCTGCATGTCCCAGTTGGCACTCGGAGGCTTGTATACATTGGTAATATGGAAGCCGCCAATGGTTATGACGTTTGAATATTGTGTTGTTGTCAGGTGGTTTGCTTCAGCTATGTCTGACCGCACATAGGTGGCAAGTCCATGTTTGGCATGGGGTATGTAGCACAAGAGGTCAAAGCCATTGATGGTGTAGCGCCCTGCAACCTCTGTGCCAATGTGGGTCTCTTGGAGGCAGATTATATCAATAGAATGTTGGGAGGCGAGGACTTCGATGAGGCTTCGCTTGGCAGCAGAAAGGCCTTCAGCATTTAGTTGAGGCTGTTTGCTTTTGGCATTTGGAATGTGACTAGGATTCTTCGACTTGGCTCTCTGGCATCGTCTCTTAGAATGTTGTCTGCTGGTTGGATCATTTGTTTCCCCAGGCAAGCCTGGGTACTGACGGTGTCGCGATGAGAACGCTGATCCATTGTCCCCGTTTATACACTACAATCAAGCTACTTTGAATTATTATTATCTTAGATTTTGAGTTCTAGTCCAATTATACACTATTGAGCTGAAACGTTTGTTTAATATGAATTAATATAAAAACTATGTATTATTTTCTCTTATAATTAAGCTGAATTAATTTCTGGATAAAAGTAACATTGATGTTAAAAAGGGCTGATAATGGTTTCGAGGGGTCAATTCCATGTTCATTAAAACCAATGACAAGACCATAGATAAATAACTTTTACAGTCGTTAATTCATTTCTTGGAATTAACATGTTGACAGTTGTATTTTATTTTTGTGGTGTATAAAATTTACACAGATGAAGCCTTTTCCAAGATTATTTTAATATTTTGTTCATCCAGAAAATGTATGTTTTTTTGAATGGCCAGAAACAGTTGTTTGCGTTAACGTGTTTTTTTAATCAAATCCGGAACATTTTCAAAATCATATATATATATATATATATATATATATATATATATATATATATATATATATATATATATATATATATTATATTGATAGAGAGGTATGAACTTTCAATGCTAAAAGTCCGCGCTTTGCTTGTGGCGCGTCCCTACTTAAATGGATTGGATCTTGGTGGCAAACGTCTTGCTTTTGCAATCTGTCACTGACACATTCTCCTTTTGGAAAACAACAATTTTTTTATTTCTCGGCATTGCAATGCTTGAAATTCATGCTGGGATTGGACGGTGACGTAAAGCCCTGGGTGGGACTCTTTCTTCTGCAGACACACGTAGACACGCACAACACTAATCTGTATGAGAAATAAAATATGCATGTCTAAGGATTCGATTAATTGTTCACACCCGTCTTTCTTTTGATCTATTGTTTTGTAGTATTGAACATTTTCGGTTGTATTATTTCACACGTATGATAAACAAGCTATGTTCTTTTGAACTCACGGACAAACAGCAGAAGGTTTGGGTGAAACATTATGAAAAATTACACCCTTTAATCTTTGATATATGAATAATTCTTATTAGGATAGGTATCAGTAGTAAGATTTATAAGTAAATGTCTGTTAATACTTGGAACGTAATAAAATATTGCAAATAAAAATGCTTTTCAAATAGTTATACACTTACTTTAAATTTGATACATCTTCCAAAACTACAAATCAAAAAATGGAACTTTGAAATATGCATTTATTTACTTTAGCAATTGGTTAATGACACGAAATATTAATATAATGTAGCAACGTTGACTCACCGAGTTTCTCTCTGTATAATAAGACGAACCGTGCTCCGTTGTGTCGTTCCACTCACACGATATTTTCCCCTTTAATTTCATTCGAAATTTCATAAAATGTGAAATAAAAAGTACGAAATTATTCCTGCAAATCTTTAAAATACACAGTGTATTTACTTATATATAATTCACAGGAAAGTGACTTTTTAATTGGCTATCTCATTTACGTACGTTTTTGTTGTCTTCGATTGACAAAATTTAAAAAGAAATGCCAAACAAATATTAGATTATATATATTATATATATATATGTGTGTGTGTGTGTGTGTGTGTGTGTGTGTGTATGTGTATACGTTGTGTAGATGTGTTGTATATGTTAGATAATAATGGAAGGTTAAACGACAAAAATGACAAGGAATACATAGTCTTACATTTTTATGAGAAAATGTATTAACTTTTTAATAAGCTATTCTGAATCCATTCATCCGAGAGTATTCGGGTTCGAAGGTAGGTAGCGTCGACTCCGTCTATATCGCTTTGTTTAACGGAGTTGACCAGACTGTATTGGTAGCACTCTTGTGAAGCAAATACCTCCTTCTACTACGAGTACTATAAAACTAATGCGTTTACCATTGAGAAAAAGATTCTTATAAAATAATTATTCGCTTGGATAACGATAGCATTGTACATGTGACGTGACTGCTGATCATAAAAGCTATCTAACTTGAGAAGCTAATGCAGTTTAGCCGGAAGTGTGCTGTCAAATTAAACATTTCAGACGCACGGGGAAAATTATCTCTTCCAATTTCTAAGGACCGTATTAAATGATACAGACCGAGTAAGCTCGTCGCTAATTTGCGTCAATTTATTTCTTTTTATCATCTCATTACATTGCTCATCGTGAGTGCATTTTATCTTTGAATGGTCACATATGAGAATTGTGTAATTATCTCAATGTTATTGTGTCTATTTAAATACGGTTTGTGAATTTGAGTTTGTTAATGATACTATACTAACTGACGTCAATCATGAATGCCAAGTAAAAATGTTGTCTAACAAATAGACAAAGTGTTCTGTGCATACAGGCATTAGCTTTAAGTTTTGCTTGTAATTGAGTTACCTCGTTTATATTGATCATACAAATGTGTCTATATGTCACGAATAATCACTTGTGTTATTTACTGTAACGATTCGATTACAAAAGACTTATACCTAAATAGATTTCCCGAAAAGAACTGTTTTGCACCACTTTTAGGGAGATTAAAATCAAGAAATAATAATATAAAACCTGACATCTAAGAACTATCATCACAATTTTGATACAACACATCACATAAACATATACACTTATACATATTCACATATCTAGCTTCATATGCATATATATATATATATATATATATATATATATATATATATATATATATATATATATATGTATATATATATAAAGTAAATACGGGATTTTCCCTGTACCATCGGCGAAAGTAAGAAAATAACTACATGCATCATAGGATACAAAATTCATCACTTTATTTACTTTATCTACTCAAGCGTGTTTCAAAAGAATTGTGACTATTTTCAACATATAACAAAAAATGTTACTTTCTGCCTGCTATCACAACCTCTCACAAAAACATGCACCATACAGATTGTAGCAAAAACTTTTCTCTCTAATATTTATCTACTCTTTCTCTCCTACTTAACACCAGGTAATAAATTACATCAGATAATTTTTAGAATCATCACCGTTAATATTTCATTTCATTCTTCTATTAATTTAATACGTAATATGCATTATTCCTACATCCATTAATTGCCGCTCCTTCGAAAATACCGAATATTGGATTACATATACTTATTTATTGTATATCGTTACTTATAACTATCAAACGTTCACCTCCGGAATTTGCGGCATAAATTATTTCGTACATTGATTAAGAATAAGGCCACTTACTTATAATTCTCTTCGAGAAAACTCATTTTAGTTGCGAATCTTCGATTTTACACGTATACTTACTTTTTATCATATATACTTTCCTGTCATAAACACTCAGGATCTTTTATCCATAACATTTGCAATGCTTCTACCTAACTTTAAAACTACTCACAACGTAACACTAACAGAGGCTAACGTTTAAAAAATCATCTTGCTTATAGTAATGTTATGGATGCCCATAATACCTTATTAAGAGGACGCTAGCCAGTAATAAAAAAAACACAACACATGTACACTGTTTCGTTTTTGGGAATCCCTAATAATCGTACATCATTCAAACTATGGCAACACCTCAGTAGACATTATTATTTTTTTCTTTCATATCTTTTCTTGCCTTTGTATTTCTCTCATAAATAGACACTTTGGGTTATTTTTATTTACGTAATTTATTGTTTTTCTTCTTTCTTTTCATTAAAACTTTTACCTATGATATGTCTATGTCTCAGTATCTGTCCTTCTCTTTATTTATTCATTTACTTATCACAATTAATAAGAACATCCACTCTAAGTGAAGAAGAAATCCTTTTACAATGCGGCAATTTTTACTTTTATCCCCAGTAGATGTATTTGGGATCCCACCCCCAAACTATCTCTCTTAATTTCTTTATTTACTTACTATATTAAAAAAAAAGGTTAATTAATTCGTTTTATTTTTACTGATTCATTTTTAAGTATTAAAATATAATTAACTTTACAGTTCAGTGTATGTTAATTAATTAAGAAAACACCTCTTCTCTTAGTGAATTACATCTTTCTAGACTGCAGCACTTTTTACTTTTATCTACACTAAATGAATTTGGGACCCCCAATTTATCTCTCTTCATTTCTTTATTTACTTACTACAATACACAAAATGGTTCATTTAATTCGATTTATTTTTATTTATTTATTTTTACGTTTCAAAATATAACTAACTTTACAGTGCAATGTCTGTTAATTAATCTATTCTATTCTCGACCACTGAAGTACTAAGCTTATTCTTTTCTCTCCTCTGTCAGTGAAGTAGACATTTTTCCAGACAGCGGCAATTTTTACTTTTCTCGCCGGAGATATATTTTCAAAACATTAACCCCACCCCTTGTTGGTTTTTATTGGTAATTTCAATCTACACCCAAAGAGGGCACTCCTGATTGGATGAAAATTGCATCAGTCTAGAAGCATTTTTGCTTTCACTAAACTTGGAAACATTCACGCATATTTCGGGATCACATTTACTTAGCTTTTGCCTGTGGGGGTAGTTGTTTATTACGAATAACCAATATTGTATAATACGATATTTGTCTCTTCATCGTGCTGATGCAGTTTACGGACCGGCCTTGTTTAACTCCACAGGACGGCACAGTTATACACTAGGTCGGTTTATAATGTGAGGAAAAATCCATCTCTCCAAACAGTCTAAAAGGATTAATCCTTCACTGACCGAGGATAGAAAAAATTAGGTAGTGTATAACAGACACTACACTTGAACCTTATTTTCAAAAGTAACAAATAACATCAGACATCAACTTTTATTAGACTAAACGTTTTTGTCCTCCAAAATGTCCGACGTACCATGGTTACCATGGTTAGGTAATATTACCATAACATTTGCTAACCACATATCTGTAGTTGTACGTCGTTGTTATCAGGCTTCGAACCCTAGAATATTTTTTTCTGCTCGACCTTTGTTAAAATCCGTACACAAGGATGTTCTCCCACCCCAACATATCAGTAATATTTTTCATCAATTTAAATGTCGGTGCGATGCCGTGGACGTGGTAAGAACAGTGCAAAGGTTTGAATCCAGAATAAAAGAACACAACTCCCCTGCAATACGCCAACGGCGACTAAATAATTTAAATAATTTAGTCAACACATCTGAGTCTGCTATTGCTCACCATCTCATAAATAGCGCCGAATGAGCGTCGGCTACACACGTGACATATTTTCTGTCAGAAGTAGATCACGTTTGTTATTTCACCTTAAAGTCATCGAAGCAATATATATTAAGCCATTTAAACTCTACCTTTGTAAACAAAAAGAGTGGATTCTAGGACTCAATGTGATCCACTTGCGATCCCCTCCACTATTTTTTTCCTAAACTTGTCACTGGTTTTCATTTCAATATTTTAAGTTTTTAATCGTAGTGCATGAATTGTTTCCACGTATTTACTCTGATGAGTGTGGACGAAAGCCGGCTTAGTAGATTTATGTATTCACTTTTTCCCCTCTCGTTTTTGCAATTTTTAATGTTATCCCCCCCAATGTCACAAACGTCTATATTTCTTTCCTTAATAAGATTTTGTACGACTAGAAATTTATTTATCTATCTATCTATCTATCTATCTATCTATCTATCTATCTATCTATCTATCTCCTTTTCTCTCTCTCTCTCCTTCTCTCTCTCTATAAATTTCAGAGGAAACATTTTTTTTTACTCAATGAAACGGGCGGGTGGAAAAAAAAGAAAATTGCTAAAATTTTCCTGAAGGCGTAATCGTCTGACCCTCTAAGAGGAAACGTAAGAATGATAAATTAAAAACTAAGAAAAAATATATATAATCTTCTAAGATGTTAAACTTAGAAAATTATAAATGGCTGGCCTGCTTATGTAGGGTACACCCTAAAACGTTCATTAATACATTTAGTAAGGAAACCGGGGTTTTATTGGTTTTAAAAAGTGACGAACATTGTCATCTGGATTTATAAAAATATCTATCTTTTTAAAGACAATGAAAGGAAAGAAAACTTAAATAAAGAAATATTTAAAAACTATAGACAAATATACAGATTTTGTGTTTATTACGATTCTCACGTAAATCATTAGTTGTAGTTCCTGTCACGAGATTTTTATTTATACATATTATTGTATTTTTTCCGTATATACCTGGCCAAACATGTCTCTCGATTTATTTATACATGCTGACATTTACAGGTTTGTGATAACAAGCGTCATAAAAAATGTGTGTCTTCTTCATTCTCTGTATTTTTACCGCAACTGCGGAGTTTCCGTATTTTAAAAAACAGAATCATTTATTTTGTTTTCGTGCATCCATACAAAGTAAATTACGTTCGTATATTATTAACGTCTTCGACCACCATGAATGTTCAAGATTAGCTAATGAGCCATAACAATGCGTAGCGTCATAGTTTACTTATTCGTTAATCACCAATGATGTTATGTTTGTATGTCTATTTTCTACCGGAGATGTTATCTTCTCATATATTACTCATCCTGAGGTATTATTCATTCTCGTGTATTTTGAATCCTCGTGTATTACACATCCTCATGTATTACGCATAAATTACTCATCTTAATCTTACCCATCTTTGTGCCTCAATTATCCTCGTGTACTACGCATCCTCATGTTTTACACATGACCGTGTATGAGTACTCCTCATGTATTATCCTCGTGTAGTACTACACCCCGTATCATACTTATCCTCGTGTATTACTCAACCTCATGATTTACACACTTTTATGTATGTACTCATCATCTTGTATTATTCATCCTCATGTATTACTTATTCCAATGTTATTCTACTTCTCATGTATATCTCATACTTATGTCTTACTCATGCACATATATTACTAATCCTCGTTTATTACTCAGCATCATGTATAACTCAGCATATTGTATTACTCACCTTCATACGTTACTACCTAAAGTCTTACTCATCCTTATGCATTACTCATCCTTATGCATTACTCATCCTTATGCATTACTCATCCTTATGTCTTATTCATTCTCAAAGTAGTTCGTTTTATCATGTATAAGTCATGGTCATGTATTACTCATTCTAATGTCTTACTCAACCTCATGTATTACGTGTTATGATTTAATAACCATGCTGTATTACTCAGTTGTATGCATCATCGTGTATTAATCTTGACGTGCCGATAATAAACACGAAAACACGGTATTATATATACAATAGTATGTATTTACAGAAGTATAAAATTATATTTTAGAGAAAGACTCTGTCAAGACGTCGTTGACACCTTTTCTACACATACTATTTGGAAGGGTCCATAATTTCTACTAAATACTGTAAATCACCATGACATGATAACACTTACTCATCCTTATGTATTACTCATGTTTATGTATTATTCATCCTGATGTTATTACTCTTACTCGGGTATTATTCATCTCCGAGCATTACTCCTCACCCTGAATTTCTCGTCCTCGTGCTTTTCTTATGCTCATGTCTTACTCATACCCACGTCTTACCCATATTTATGTATTACTCACTGAATGTCTCATTCACCTTCGTGCATATTCTCCTGTATTTGTAATTCTCATGTAGTAGGCATACTCATGTATTAATCCTCCACGTGTCTTACCCATTATCATTTATTACTCATCTTCATGCGTTACTTATCATCATATATGACTCATCTTTGTATATTACTCATCCGCATGTGTAATTCAACATCATGCATTAGTTAACTCCATGGCATACACATCCTTAGTTATTACCCATGAACATAATATATATTTTAATCATCATGCCTTACTTATCCTCATGCATTACTTGTTCTTTTAACAACTTTGTTCAACCCAAACAAGTCCAGTTGCCACTGTAAACGTAAAGGACTACGGATAATCAGGGTGAAAGATTTGGGAGTCATCCTAAATTCGAAGCTCGAGGAAAGAATCTATTAGAGAACTCTCTCAGGCACCTGGGGACCTCCACAGTGAATCGATGGGATTTAGCTGATTGTCGGGTTGGTCGAGTGTATTTACGTCGTAAAAGAGAACCAGAGCAGCAAGTCTATCGGAGCTAATCCTATTGAAGTAAATGTCAAAACTAGCATAAAAATGCAACATTGTGGCGATGCGACAAGGGTTGGAGCTTAGTGGATAGTGAAGGATCTTTTAGACTAGCGACTCTTGTTTTGACCTAGTCTAATAGGAGGATAGTGCAGCACTCCAGATGTGACAACAATACCCTACTTATCGACGGATGGTGGCTTTGTAGAGGTATAGGATACTGTCAGGTGTTAGACTTTTCTAGCTCGGTAGAAAGACTCCAATTTTGCAGCAGTCTTGCCAATTTCTTCTATGTATTTGTTTCTGTGAATGTTAGGCTGAGGAGTTAAAACGTTGGACACTCATGTATGGTGTTATTTGCCACTGCAATCGGTGGTTGAAAGGTTTCATTTAGTTGTTGAAAAAAATGATCGTTGTCTCAGTAGCATTAAATATTACCATCCATTTAAGACACCATTCCACTACAGACTGGAGGTTATTTTCTAAAGATTCAGCCATTCCGTTGGATAAATGTGCGACCGTTGTACATACATGACGAATATTGCTTCAGGAGCCCGGTACTTTCTGGAACGATACAATGATCTAACTATTATTCAGACACGTTAGAAAAAAATAGATTAAGTTTTCCATTTCAGATATCGTGTGAAAGCAGGATGGTTTATAGATTAAAAATCCATTTATTCCAACTGAGCTAAACTAGTTATGGGAATATTGCACAGCGTTCTCCAGGTTTGAAAATAAAGGATATCGACGTTGGTAACAAATGCAGATCGAACACATGCTCCCAGAATGTGTTTTGGAAGATCATTAATAAAGATCAGAAAAAGAGTTTGGCACAGAATAAATTCTTTGAAGCACGTTGGCGTTAATATTATGTACGTCAAAATCTTTATCATTAACAACGTCATTTATAGATATGTCAGAGATAAAGCAATTGCTGGTTTATAAGACAGTTCCAGATATTCCACAGTTAAAAATGTCTGCAATCACAGTTTTGTGCCAGACTTTATGTATGGCCTTCGATATGTCAAGAATGATTGGCCTAAAAACGAAGCCCACGTCAATAGATTTATTGATCCTGTGCGATATTACTATTAAGTTTGCTCGACTGAATCGAGCTTTTCTTAAGTTATTGTCAACATCATGATTTATCACGAATTGAAACGACTTACTCATAGCGCAGAGAAGACTGATCGGTTTATACTGTATGTATCAGTATTTTTAAATACTCGACAGACCGATGAAACTTTCTCATGAGCGTAAAAGCAATTATTCAAAAGACTTCAATTAAATATATTTTTGTTTAGATACGAGCAATTACCGGCATCTGATTCTTAAGCACTTTGCTTTTAGAGCAATTATGTCGTTTATAAAATGAAAATAGTTCTTTTTTATTTAGAAACTAGCGGGGCTACCCGGCGTTGCTCGGGGTCAAAAAAACATATAATTGAAGAAAAATCGCGTGTTTAACATCTTTATATTAAAACTTCTATTTCTCTCCCTCTCTCTATAGCCGTCTCTTTATCTTTCTACTTTTCTCTTCTCTGGACGCCCCATTTCACCGCTACTTTTAAATTTTGCCTTTTGCGAAAGCTGTTTCTTCCCCACCATTTAATCCTACGTTTCCCAGAGCAATAGTATGACTTATTTCTATAAAAAGTAACGCCTCTGTCTGCACCTTCCATATAGGTACTTATCTCCGCCCCGGTGTTCATACTATATACATATCTATCACCACCCCGGTGCGCATACTATATACGTACCTATCGCCGCCCCAGTGCACATAATATATACATACCTATTGCAGCCCCGGTGCAGATACTATATAAGTACCTATCGCCGCCCTGGTTGCAGATACTATATAAGTACCAATCGCCGCCCCAGTGCGAATGCTAAATACGTACCTATCCCCGCCCCGGTGCAAATGCTAAATACGTATCTATCGCCGCCCCGGTGCGAATGCTTAATACATACCTACTGCCGCCCCGGTGTGCATACTGCATAATTACCTATCGCTGCCCAAATGTAAATACTAAATATGTACATATCGCCGCCCCAGTGCGAATGCTAAATACGTACCTATCCCCGCCCCGGTGCGAATGCTAAATACGTACCTATCGCCGCCCCGGTGCGAATGCTAAATACGTACCTATCGCTATCCCGGTGCGAATACTAAATACGTACCTATCACAGCCCCGGTGCGAATGCTTAATACGTACCTTTCGCTACCCCAGTGCCCGTTATATATACGTACCTATCGCCGCTCCGGTGCGCGTGATGTATACGTACCGATTGCCGCTTTGGAGCGCATGCTAAATACATACCTACCACCGGCCCGGTGCACATGCTATATACATACTTTTTGTCGCCCATGTGAACATGCTATATATGTACCTATCGCCTCCCCTGAATGTTAAATACGTACCTATCCCCGCCCCGGTGCGAATGCTAAATACATACCTATCGCTGACCCGGTGCAAATGCTGAATACTTACCTTTCGCCGCCCCGGTGCGCGTGCGGTATATGTACCTTTCGCCGCCTTGCTGTGCGTGCTATATACGTACCGATCGTCGCCCCGGAGCGCATGCTAAATACATAGATATCACCGGCCCGGTGCACATGCTGTATACGTACTTATTGCCGCCCATGTGCACATGCTATATACGTACATATCGACGACCCAGTGTGCATACTACATATGTACATATCGCTACCTCAGTGCGAATACTAAATATGTACATATCGCCGCCCCGGTGTGAATGCTAAATACGTACATATCGCCACCCCTATGCACTACTATATACGTACCTATTGCCACCCCAGTGCACATACTATGTATATACCTACTGACGGCCCGGTGCACATACTATATTCGTACCTATCGCCACCCTAGTGCGCATACTATATACTTACCTATCTATGCAAGGGTTGACATACTGTATATGTACCTATCTCCAGCCCAGTTCGCATACCTAAGAACTCAAATTAATGCGCCCCTGTCGTGTCAGAAAAACAAAACAGTGTTCATTCATGTATTGTCACTATCATAAATATAAATATGTTTATTAAGAAAAGAAAAAAAGAAATTTTTTTTGCTACCCCCAAGAAAATTTTTTTTTATCCTTCCCCATACTTAGAAATGTTTTTAATTTAAAAGAAAAAAAATGTTTGCCCCCCCCCTTAATATTTTTTTTTACCCTTCTCCATACATAGAAATATTTTCAGTTAAAGAAAGGAAAAAATATTTCCGAGGTGCCTCGGTCATATCAAACCATTCATAAACCTCCGGGTCCTATATTGTAGAAGCACTCCCGGTGCGGGGTCCTATATTGTAGAAGAACCCCTGGTCCCTATACTGGAGAAGCACCTCTGGTCTGTATACTTGAGAAGCACCCATTGTCTCTATTATGCAGAAGCCTCCGGGTTCTATATTGTAGAAGCACCCCTGGTGCTGGGTTATATACTGTAGAAGAACCCCTGGTCCCTATACTGGAGAAGCACCCATGGTCCCTATTCTGCAGAAGCCGACGGGTTTTATATGGTAGAAGCACCCCAGTTCTGGGTCCTATACTGTAGAAGCACCCCTGGTCCCTATACTGGAGAAGTACCTATATTTCTAGGGACCGTTGTACTTTAGATGCACCAACATTCATGGGGGGACCGTCATACTTTAGAAGCACCTATATTTCTAGAGACTGTTATACTTTAGAAACATCAACATTCCTGTGGACCGTTATACTTTAGAAGCATCAACATTTGTGGGGACCATTATACTTTAGAAGCACTAACGTACCTAGGGAGGGACCGTTATACTTTAGAAGCATCTATATTTGAATGGACCGTTATACTTTAGAAGCATCAACATTCCTGGGGGACCGTCATACTTTGAAAGCACCTATATTTCTAGGGACTGATATACTTTAGAAGCACCAACATTCCTGTCGACGGTTATACTTCAGAAGCACCATCATTCATGGGAGACCATTATAATTTAGAAGCACCAACATTTCTAAGGACGGTTTTACTTTAGCAGCACCAATATTTCTAGGGATCGTTATACTTTAGAAGCATGAACGATCCTGGAGAGAGACCGTTATACTTAAGAAGCAACAGTATTTCTAGGGACCGTTATACGTTAGAAGCACCAACATTCTTGGGAGACCATCATACTTTAAAAGCACCTATATTTCTAGGACTTGTTGTACTTTAGATGCACCAACATTCCTGTGGACCGTTATACTTTAGAAGCATCTACATTTTTAGGGGACCGTTATACTTCAGAAGTACCTTCATTCATGGGAGACCATTATACTTTATAAGCAACAACATTTCTAGGGACAGTTATACTTTAGAAGCACCAATATTTCTAGGGATCGTTATACTTTAGAAGCATCAACGATCCTGGGGAGGGACCGTTGTACTTTAGAAGCAACAGTATTTCTAGTGACCGTTATACTTTAGGAGCACCAACATTCCTGTGGACCGTTATACTTTAGAAGCATGAACGATCCTGGAGAGAGACCGTTATACTTAAGAAGCAACAGTATTTCTAGGGACCGTTATACTTCAGAAGAACCTACATTCCTTTGAAAATCAAGTAGGCCTCCTGGGCACTACTGACGTCACTCTTACCGGTTGTCAGGTGCGGATGTGATGGAGAAATCCTTGTTTCACTACACACTCTTAACGTAGCCTTCCTATGATGTTATTGATGCATCCGGACAGAACTTATGGGATGACCTGATACAACCGGACATAATTTAGGGCAAGACCGGGTATATCCGGCAAGGGATTATGGGACATGCTTCGTGAGTCAGTATTTTTATAAAGTTATTACATAAATACATTGGATAATTTCAAAATTACTACTGATTAACGTTGAAAAAATGTATATATATCATGGATATGTATCATGTATCATGTATCATGTATCATGTATATGTATCATGCACATGTACCATGTATATGTATCATGTATCGTGTATATGTATCATCTATATGTATATGTATCATGTATATGTATCATCTATATGTAAATGTATCATGTATATGTATATGTATCATGTATATGTAACATGTATCATGTATATGTAACATGTATCATGTATATGTATGATGTATGATGTATATGTATCTGTATCATGTATATGTATCATGGATATGTAGCATGTATCATGGGTATGTATCATGGATATGTATCATGTATCATGGATATGTATCATGGATATGTATCATGTATCATGGATATGTATCATGTATCATGGATATGTATCATGTGTCATGTGTCATGTATCATGGATATGTATCATGTGTCATGTGTCTCGTATCATGTATCATGGGTATCTATATGGAAGGAATAAATGATGAAGAATTTCCTTCATCATACGTATTTTTAGAGTCGAGTGACCATTATATATTGTTAACATTTAAGTCACAACAAAGATAAATGGTACTAGAAGGGTAAACAGGTAATATCGTATCAATATTATCAGATATTTACCCAATAACAATAGCCTCGTCAGTTCGTGAAGTATAGGAGGCAAAATGAAAGAAGTGTTGTGACAAACTGTAACGCAAAATTATAATAGAACACACAGGATCTTCATTGCCGTATATAAAACAGTACATAATATAAGCATACATCTTATGTCAATGTCGATCTTGAAATGGTGGTTTTAGTTCTTGCGAAGAATTTTGACGGGCCAATGTCACTTTCACAGAAAAACTGCGTCAGATGTATTCTCCTATTAATTGATTTTAACGTCTAGGAGTGGGAAAAAGGGAGACCTGGCCGTAAGTATCTGGGTTAGGAGTTGCGGTACTTGATTTATGTTCATTTTTTTGTTTCCTATGAACAACCCTCTAAGTGAAGTACTTGCCTGCCTTTTCCTGGAATTCCTTGAATATGACCCTTTTTAATTTAGATTACTCCTTTACACTAAGTATTACAGATATATTGATGACATTTTAATTACCCCCGATGACATAAATACTGAATACATCAAAAGCAAATTAAATACAGTTGAACCTCCATGAAATTTACATATAAATCCGAAGTAAATAACTACACACCTTTTTAGAAACTCTCATAATAAAATCAAATAACAAACTATCTTTCAAAATATACCGCAACACCACTCACAAAAACGACTATATAAATACTTATTCACACCATAAAAGCAAGATCAAAACGAGTATGATAATTGGCCATTTCCTACGTGCTCTCAGAATCTGAAGTCCTCAATATGTTGATGAGGGAATCAAATACATTACAAATTCTTTGAGAAAACTACAATATCCCACATATTCCATACAAAATGCTAGGAAATAAGCCGTACATATATTCTCGAAAAACTATAAGCTAGAGCCTCAAACAACAATTACTATTCTCATAAATATGCATCTGCTTTTACCCACTCATTCCGATAACATGATAATTTGCGACACTCTTAATACACTGAGAACTGCCTACCTACAAACGACACTAACCCCATGAAACAAACAATAAAGTCTATAAAACACCTCCGTAAACAATCCGCATCTAACTTCTGTATATACTCCATCCCATGTAATAATTGTCATCAAATATACACAGAGGAACCCCAGAAAGAAAGCTCTATGAACACAGGAGAGACATTAAAAATAGCAACTCCCTTATCGACCTATTTCTCCCACGTTGCACAACACGACCACTTATTCAAAGTGAACCACGCTAAACTCATTAAATTCATATCAAATAAATCACGACGCATGTAAGATTTAATTTTTCCTAATTAAGAAATAAAAAAAATATTTAGAGTTTAAAAATTTAAATATTTAGACTTTTACAACTTAAAATATTTAAAGGGTTATGTAGGCATTTTCAGAGTCTAACCTTTTAGGCAGCGAAGATTTAACGAACACATCTCCAAAACTGGACACCCCCGGCCCCGACACTCACTCAATCAGCTGCAGTGGATTTGGTGGTGGTTTCCACTGTGCATACTTGAATTTCCATCTATGTCGATATTTGGAGACTAATTCACTTCTAGAATTGATCAGATTTAAACGTGCTCTGAGGAGAAGAATTATCTTTGAAAACTCATGAGTTAAGGACGTTGAGATACTTTGCCTGAATTTTGTATTCTAATAAAATTTGATTCGCAATTTTTTGTATTATTTCATTTCATATTATGCTATATATATATATATATATATATATATATATATATATATATATATATATATATATATATATATATATATATATATAATCTAAAGAAGCTTTGAGTCATTTTAAACAAAAAAACAAACAAGTAAAATGCAGTTTAAGTTCCCAGGGAAACTAAGTAAATCAATAATATTGCAGACTTAACATTCGTTGGAAAATTAATAAATAAAAAAATAAGTAAATAAAATAAAAAAAAGGGGGGGGTAAGTATCTAAGAGTGAAACAAAAAGAGGAGACCTTAAGCGTCTAATATTAACACGGGGATCATCAGCTGTTTACCATGTAACTGTTTATATATATATATATATATATATATATATATATATATATAAATATATATATATATATATATATATATATATATATATACGTTTTTCAAGTGCCGTATTGGCTTTGTCGTTTGTCGGTTGCATATAAGAACAAAGCCAATACTTCACTTGCAAAGCGTATTTGAGAACTTTAAGTCAAAGTGATACCTTTCAAAATCAAATGGAGAATTATTGAGAGTAAACCATCTTTCTTCTCTGATTCAGAGAAGTATCACATCGAAAGAGCCATATTTGACTACTATACGTCCTGTTTAAATGTGCGTGATGAATTGCTAAAGAGATGTATTCACAGACAACAGGCACTCCTTATAAATTCGGCGGATCGTATAACATAATTAACTATTTAGCCATTCTTTAAAAGATGCTATATTAATATGTTCCTCTATGCATTTAATATTTTAGAATATCATCAAAGGTTTTTATTGAGTTACCCCCCCATTAGATTCCATTTTCCCCAATTCCTTATTATATTAATATAATTTTCCTCTAAATAATTTTTCTTTAATATATCCCTTTAACTTCTAATTTTTCTTCTATTTTTTATCATTTAATATTTCTTTTATTTCTTTATATATATTGTTTTTCATTCGTTATTCATTTATTTATTTATTTATTGATTCTTAGCTTAACAGTTAATATCAGATTATTGTTTTTTAATTTAATAAAATATTTCGAAAAAAAAACGTTTTCCAAATGAATATCTTCATAAAATTAACAGAGTAAAATCCCTTACATCATTTCCAACGAATTAGCGAAACGGAACGTTGTGCATTTAACTGAAATTGGTATTTGAAACATCACTTGTAAGGCACGTTCTACCGGTTTCTTAAACTTTAAATTCTTAACTGCCTTATTCGAACGCTAGCTGATCACATCATCATGATATTCGTTTAACGGCACGCACGTGAGTCCATTTAGAGAGTATTCTATTCTATTCTATTTTTTTAAAAATTATTTCTTCACCAACTAATTTTCATGCTGATGAGAGCCAGATGTGTTACCTTATGTGCTCGAAACCATTGATCCATAGGTTGTATTAAATTTCTGCATTAATAAACAAATATATATATATATATATATATATATATTTAGGCAACATAATTAAATAACACGGAATGTTTTTCTTGATAATACTTATTTTTTTCAATTTTGCGAATGGTCCATTTAGTGTTTCAGTCAAATTGGTGTATGTAAGTTACATGAGTTTCTTGTTCTATTTTACTATCCTTTTCCGCAAGTACTTCCGATTTGACTCGTCAAATCATCTTCAGGCTGTGGTCGTCAAGGTGGCTTTAAAAATATGTCTTTACTGCTGAGTTTTTTAAATTATTACAACGGCTAGTAATTAACAACTTTAAAAAAACGTCTATGATATTGAGATGTTACATGAGAGCGTGATTATTTTCGAAGCGCGTGCAATATTCAACCGTTTGATTGCTTTACCGCTAAGCATTTGAGTAAGTTTTTAGCGCGTTCAATATTCGAACGTATAATTGCATAATGGCTAAGAATTTGGTAACGTTAATTACTATGCTAGACACTTTAAAATGTTGTGACTAGTTCTGTAATTCTCATTATTGATTGTGGGGTGTTTAGTTTTTATATAGAGTGCTTCAATAATTTATTTTCTTTTGATGTTGATATCGTACTGCATTAATTTAGTATTGTTAACTGGTATGTGTCTATATTGAGAAGGGGCAGTTATGTTTTTGGTGTTGGTAAATAGAGCTAGTGTCAGCGAGATGTAAAGTGAGTCTTTGGGAAAGTGTTGTGGTAGTGAAACCGATGTAAGAATTAGTCGGTTTCACTACCACATCACTTTCTCGAAGACTCACCTTACGTCTCCCCAACACTAGCCCTATTTGCCAACACTTACCGCAGAGCTGTGTGCATAAGTGTAATGTATAAATGTATTGATACCCATGTGTTGCATATATATGTACATATGCTTATATGGATGTATGTTTGTCTTTTTTGTTTCACTTTACTTCAGCTAAAGTTTTCAGAAGTCAAGGGTCCCTTTTCTGGGGCTTACACTTACTCTCTATATTAAATTCATATATATTTTAATATTCTATTAAAGTTCTGCTTTATCCGTCAAACGTTGAGTCAGTATAGAAATTAAAAACATTAACTTTATTGTCGCTAATTGACCAGTAAACTATATAACTGTATATCTTCATTGTGGAATCCGAAAAGCCTAATCTTACCGGATTACAGGACAACAACTCATCTATTCTGGTCAAGTATAACGCTTAGTGCTGTTACTAGAGGCAACATCATTTGGAGAAAGTGCATCGTTCTCGTATAAGCAAGTGTGGGGCTTTCATACTTAGGGGATCCTATTTAAGGCAGTGAATACTATGTTATTTTGAAGATTTAGTCAGTATTTACTTGTAGGATAAAGTATCATCATGCAAGGTTGTCCTGAAAATCCATGTACAAAGAGACCGTATACACTAGAGTCTAGTTGTTATTCAAGTTTTCTATGTATGTGTACTTATATGTAATTGTTATTCATATATGTAGATCTGTGTAATTGTATGCATAGGAGTGTATCTATGTGACTCTATGTGTGTTAGTTATGTATACGTTTCTGCATGTACTTGTAGTCATGGATGTATCTTTTGTTATGTGTATATATAATTTAATATGATGTCTATATGTATCTGTAAGGTTGTGTACTTGTATATATTAATATAACATCATATTAATATTGGTGAATCAGAAAACACTCTATATTTCCTTTAAAAACACTAAATTGACAGACACTTGTTTACGCTCATAGTGAGAAAATATATATTTTATGATATACAAAATATGACAAATAATTATGAAGAGGATGCATCAGCGTTTAATATGTAATACGTTGGATGAAAAATTAAAATTCATCCGACATTCTTTTAATTTGTACATATTTTATTTCATACTCAAATTAAAAGTGAACACATAAGTAGCGTAGATTTTTTTTGTATATGAATAGTCATGGTGTGTTATGTTTCCCTTTTGTTTAAAGTGTTCATATTTTATCGACGAAAACCATATATTAAAGTAAACATATTAAAAAAAATGATTATATATATTTTTTCTCCTACCTAATTACTCATTTTATATTTCCATTTTGCTAAATAATTCATATAATTTTTGTGTGTTTCTTAGCTACAACGCAATGCACCGGACATATTTAAATGTTCGGTGCATTCCGTTGTAGTTTAAGGTAATAACATTAAGCCTGGACTTCTTTTTCCTGTTTATCCATATCAATATATATATATATATATATATATATATATATATATATATATATATATATATATATTGCGTCGGGGTATGTGTAAAAACAATCAATAAATGTCTTCATCTAAAACCATGTGATGGCTAAAATACAAATTATTATTATTTAAACAATAGGTTACATATTTCATAGATGCACCATAATTTCCTTGATATGGATTGACTTTTTACTGTTTAAAAAGCTCGTTCGAATCCATTCAAATCATCAGCGACTCACAAAATAAAACAAATCGAAGAATGAAGTTAAACGTTCAAGCGTCTCTTTAGGAGAAAGTATCGAGCCAATACAGGCAGATTAAATGTTTATATGGGTCTAAATCGTAACTAATTATTATTTAGAATAAATTAATTCTTGTAAACTGATGCATTATGTTTCCTTGCTTAAATAGTGTATTCATATTTAGGGGTGATAGTGTGGGGTGTTGTTTATCAATCAGTCAGTTGGTTAGATTCTGGCTAATGGTTTATTATTGTTATTAAAGTGTTTATGTGTTATTTATATTAGTTTTGAGTAGAGTGCTTATATTTGAGTGTACAACTATTGCTTTAATTGTAGTTTATTAGCTATATTTGAGCTTGGTGTTTAGAGAGCGGCATCCTTATTAGTGAAAACAGTTTCATGAGGCGTATCAAATCAAATAGATTGGGCAATCATCGTAATATGCGTGGTGAATGTATGGGTGTGTTTGAAGTTCTTAGATTTAATTAATTCTGTTAGATTTTATTTAATTAATTCTGTTAGATTTATCTAATAACGTATATGAGCCTATCGAAGAGTATGTCTGAAACGGTGATATATTTTTATTCTTTTTATTTTAGCGTATTCGATAAATATATATCTAGGTCTTTAACTAGTAATATTTAATAAATTTCATATATTTAGAATGTTTAGAATATAAAAAATATAATATGATGAGGCATCTAATAATTTATGTCATTTGTGATAGGTAGGGATTACGGGGGTGCGAGTGTAGGTTATATTTGGGATAGTAGAAAATATATAGATGTGATATGTATTATATATCTGGGGGGGGA
Source organism: Sepiola atlantica (assembly GCA_963556195.1). Lineage (NCBI taxonomy): Eukaryota > Metazoa > Mollusca > Cephalopoda > Sepiida > Sepiolidae > Sepiola > Sepiola atlantica. The sequence goes on along the minus strand of OY744527.1, from coordinate 135,559,473 downwards.
GGTTGTAAAATTGTATACAAATAATACTTTTGATAATTAGTGGAAATGTCTTTGGGTGAGGGATAGCCCCTATATTTTCTATATGATGTGAAGTTCTTTAGACTTATGTACGGATACACTGACCCACACAAGAAAATCTCTACTAGCAAAATGGACAAACAACGAACATACATAATTCAGTAATAGCTTTATCCGTTCAGAAGTTGAACTATAACTCTAGTTCTACGCTATTGAGCTATAACTTAAACTTTTGTGATAATAAAAATCGTTTATATGTTTATATATATATATATATATATATATATATATATATATATATATATATATATATATATATATATATATATCTTAGAAAAATACCAATCAAAGGACGTTTAAATTAATTCACCGAACAAAACAGTTTTGCATCACTTGATTAACATCAAGATATAATTCTACTAAACCTCATGTCTCGAATTCTTATTCCGATTTTACTCAAAATCAATTACATAATGCTCATTCTAGGCTCACGCTTGAACTATTTGAATTTTGAAATAGAAGGTTGAACATCTTTTAAAATACACCAAACAAATTGAAATATAGAGACTATTTATGAATTCATGTCTAACATTGATTGTTATTATTTCGAACAGTCAGCCAGATACTCTATCTTTTCTGTGGATATGATACAATTTGGTAGGACCCATATCATCTTCATGCCACATACGGCACCTGGTGTTTCCAATTCTATTTGCTACTGACGAGGCTCAACGTTGCTTAACTTCGGTGATCTAACGGGAACCGGTTTGTCAACGTGGTTATGCCGTAAATTATGTGGTAAATATATGTATATATTATATAAAATTGGGTTGGTTAGATTTTTCACGTAGGACCTAAATAGCAATGTATCTGACACACGGCTATTTACGCCTGAGTAGACAGTCATTTAAAGAATTTCACACTATGTGTTCTTGTATAAAAAACAGAAAATCGAATCGCTGTATATATATACTATTAGGTCAGATCTTTCTCTCAGTAGCAAACGTGCGAAATTTTGCTTGTAATTTCATTGGATATTAATCAATGGCAAATTCAAAGGGGCGTTGAAATAGTAGTTATTCAATTCTTATACTTCACTTACATTAATCTTAAGTTTCATAATTACATCTAGACACTTATTTAGTATATATCCTTTCCTGACCGCTTCAAATTCGTTAACTTGTTATAACGTACTACCCTTGCTATAGGGTAGCTATTAATATCTGTATCTTTCATTGGTGCTTTATGGGCAGTCTTCGGAGATAGGGCTATAGGACTTTGGTTTAGTGATGACCTCCGTTCTATTTAATAGGGAGAGTTGGACCTCTTGCTATCTATATACAGTTGATTCTAGAGCGGTGATGTGTTTTCTTTCCCGATATCTGAAGGTGTTATTAAGAGCGTAAAAAGTTTGGATTCTACAGACAATCAATAACCATTCCATGAACTGTAAGAACGTTAAAAAATGTCCCTACAAAAGACAATTTCTACTAGCCTAATGGACTAGCAACACACATACATAACTCACAAATAATCTAATAAGCTAATAAGACCGATGATCTCGACATCATAGAAAATATATGACAGACTCATCCACCCCTAGACCTTTCCAAAAAATATTTTCTCCATATACAATATAACCTCTCCCTCAGATGTATTACTTCTGTCACAACCACATCCCCTAAAAACCCGAATATAACTTACACTTACATTCCCTTTAATCTTATCCATCACACACATAACATAAACTATTAGATACATAATCATATTTTAAAATATATAAATGCATGTATTATATTAGTTAAACGCCTAGGAATATAACTATCAAACCCCATTAAATAAAATAAATCATATATGAGTAAGATTTGATGGAGTGTCCGCGAACTTTTAATGGTGAATGTTAGTCTTTCTATTCTTAAACATCTCTTCACTTGCCATTTTGTCACTGGACATTTTTTTAACTGGGCATATTCTGCATTTTGATCACCTTCTCACACTCACATTCACTTTCTGTTACGTTCTCAAATTTTTCAAATATTGAATTTTGCGATTTTTTTGCCAACTTATCTATCTATGTAATTCTTTTGAGGATACTATTCTAATCTTTGAAAAGCACGACTTAAGGAATAACACAATAAATATGCCCTTTTACATTGAACAACTAAAGATGTAATAGATTTGTCGTTCTGACATTTGTTACTCCTATCATCTCATTTATTCATATATATATATATATATATATATATATATATATATATATATATAATATGCTTGAAGCATTTTTATGATGATGACGGCTATGAGCCAGAAACACGTTTCCATGGATTACTGTTATGCACGTATAAAATTAATTAAACTATATATATATATATATATATATATATTAATAAAAAATAAGTCATATAAAGTAAAGGGCCACTAATAATACTATTTTCTGCATCTTAATCACTTAGGAAGTGAACGAATCGAAATAGTAGTAATCAAAAAGCAACGAATGCTGCAATAACTAATGAAAACAATTACATCAAAATTCATTAAATATTAAGGTGATACAACTCGTTCATATTTCTAGGCACGGCGTTGTAGTCCAATAGTAAAACGCTGTACTATTGACATCAATATCGAAGGTTCGATCCTTGTCTAAGTAAGCCATGCTGACGACGGCTGTGAGTCAGAAACCCGTGACCATTGATTACTTTTATGTACGTATAAAATTTTAATATATACTAGACCACCCGTGACCCGTTGGGTCAGTTTGTTATATTAGCTATGGAATTCATGTATGAGCGTGACACTTGTGGCATAAAGAAAATAGTTTTTTTTTACATAACAGAAGCATTTCTATGAAAGTATATTAAAATGAAAAAAGAATATAGATTTCTATGAGTCGTTCTGTTTATTATAATTGTTTTTTTTTTTAAATTACAGTTACTGAATTATAAGTGGTTGGTTAGGGCGATTTGAGAAAGGAAGGGGGTACAGCCGTGGCCACCGAGAGACAGCAGGCTTTCTCGCGTACGTAACGAAAACAGACGGAGTAGGAGTGGTGAAATCTATGAGAGGGAAAGTGGGAGGTGGTTTCGTTCACCGACCGCTCGTATGGCTGATATTAATAATGAGTGTTGTTTTTTTGTTTGTTTGTTTTTGTTTTTTGAAAGGGAGGTGTTTTTTGAAACTGCGACAGACTTTACGAAGTCTTCCCGTTGAATGTTTTTAGCCGTGAAGAAAACAAAAAAACTATTTGATGAAATTAAATGAAATTGTTTATATTAAAAGACTAAAACAAACATTGCTAAAACTCTCAGTATTATAAGGTCAGGATCAAGGACAATGAAGCAGTCCTGGGAAAAGAGTGGCGCCCTCCCCTACATCTTGGGTTAGCCGATAATGTAAAGAGATCCTCTACTGTAATCGGGCAATTTAGCTTTTTATAAAGTCTGAAATTAGCGACCACCTCACCTAAAATAAGCGAACGCCATTTTTGTTTGACGAATTTGACAATATAACTAAATAAATATTTGAAATAAAAAAAATTAATTTCTCAGATGTTAACCATACAATATCATTGCCCTTGTCTTATTTTTACGTCTCTATTTGGTACTTTGTTACATGGGGACCCGGGCTAACTTTGACCCTGACCCTAACTTTAACCCTAACCCCCAATGACCCTGAACTTTATACGTAACCCTACCCCCCTCCCTAACCCTAACGACGGGGTCAAAGTTAGCGCGGGTCCCAATCTAACGAAGCACCATCTATTTGTTAGTAAGTTACGCTTGTTTTATTATGAGCACCCCCCCCCCCCCGGATAAGAGTGAAATATTTTTAAAAAATTAATAATTTGCCTTCCAATAACGCGTGTACGATGGACACTCTACTAAAAAGGGTTGATATACCGTAAAAACTGGTAGGCTTCCGATAGTAAACGAAATTATACTTGTTACTTTTTTTTTCGATTAGATTTTCTTTTTTATTTTGCTTTGAATCACGACTTTCCTCACTTTCGTTTTTGTTAAATATTTTTTTTTTTACTTTTTGCGATTTATTTATTTGTTTTTATTGCGTTTTCACTTTTCAATTACGTTTATTCTCTCTCTCTCTCTCTCTTTCTTTATCTTCTCCCTCTATCTCTCTCTTACGAACACAAACTTTCTCTTTCTTTCGTACGCGCTCTCTGTGTTTCACTGAAAAAAAAAAGGAATTCCACAGTGTTTTCTACATCAATTTGTATAATTTACTGTTAATAAAATTATCCGGTGGCTAGAAATATGCACATATCTTACTCACCAAAATTTTGCGTGACGGGATGGAAGTATATATATTTATTATATTACTCGGTTGTCGGGGTAAAAGCTGTCTCTTCAGCAATCACTATCGGTCGCGACTCCCCTCCCCCGTTGTCAGGGGCAAAAGTAAATACTAAATCTTATTAAATGAGAGTGTCAGATCGTGACACAAAATAAGAAACTTAACTTCTCAGATGTTAACTATACAATATCATTGTCATTGTCTTATTTTTTACGTCTCTATTTGATAGTTTGTTACATTGGGACCTGGGCTAACTTTGGCCCTGACCCTAATTTTAACCCTAACCCCCAATGACCCTGAACTTTATAGCTAACCCTAACCCCTCACTGACCCTAACCCTAACGACGGGGTCAAAGTTAGCGCGGGTCCTAATGTAACAAATCACCTTCTATTTGTTAGTAAGAGACTTTTTGCGATTTATTTATTTGTTTTTATTGCGTTTTCACTCTTTCTCTATCCCCCCCCTCCATCTCTTACGAACACACACTCTCTCTTTCTTTCGACAACGCTCTCGGTGTTTCACTGAGAAAAAAAACAAAACAAAACAAACATTGCTTATTGTCCGTTCAAAACATTTAAAAAATAAATACTGGTTCCTTACCATCCAAAAATAATAAATAAATGTTTTAACACTTTAAGAAGTGGTGCAAATAAAAAATAAATACTTAGTTCAAACTGTCATTGAAAAAAAAAACATTGCTTTACGTCCGTTCAAAAACAACAACAAAAAATAATAGACATGCCCTAAAAACGTCAAAATAAAAAACAAAAAATATTTTTAAGTTTTAAGCAACACAAAAAAGTATTTTTTGACCGGGTGATTAAAAAAAATGTATTATTTCTTCCCCTTCCGCTCGAAATGTAGAAGAAAAAATATTAGCGGCTGGTTGGGATCGAACTATAAATCAGTCGGGCCAAAGACAAAAATACTACGTCGCTTACCGTTGCGCTAAAGGGAAATAATTAAAATACGATGCAGAAATTAGGCTAATTAAATGTTATTAATAATCTAGGTGCGGCACGCATGCGCAGAGCGTTTGCCGGAAGCGTGACACACGTACGTACACCTTAGCGTATTAATATATAGATAGATTGTTGTTGTTTTGTTTGTTTGTTTTTGTTTTTTAAAAGGGTTTGAAACTGCGACAGACTTTACGAAGTGCTCCCGTTGAATGTTTTTAGTCGTCAAGAAAACAAAAAAACTATTTGATGAAATTAAATGAAATTGTTTATATTAAAAGCGATATAAAAATTTCCAGAATGAAAAATTGCATGCGTTCGTTAATCGTAAGAGATTAACGGAATCGGAATAACAGATTTAAGACGATGCTATTTACGCATGCGCAACCGGATGTTGAAAACCGGAAAGCTGAAAGCTGATTGCAAACATACAAGACAATAGAGTTTTAGTAGTATATAGATATATATATTAACGAAACATACGTCCTATAAAGATTATAGCCACTAATAATGCGATTTTCTACATCTTAAGAAGTGAATACATTGAAATAATAGTGAGCAAAAACAAACGAACGCTGCAATAACCAATAATCACAATTACACCAAAAGACATGAAATATTCAGGTAATAAAAATCGTACATATTTCTAGACAGCGCGTTGTCGTCACATGCTTAGATGCTGGACTACATACATCAATACTGAAGATTCGATCCTTGTCAACGTTAGCCATGGTGATGACGGCTGTGAGCCAGACGCATGTGTCCATGGATAACTTTTATGTGCGTATAAAATTAATAAAATTATACATATTAACGAAAAATACGTCCTATGAAGTTAAAGGCGACTAATAATGTATTTTACTGCATTTTACTCACTCAAGAAGTGAATGAATTAACATAGTAGTAAGCAAAAACAACGAACACTGGAATCGCTAATAAAAACACTTACATATATATATATATATATATATATATATATATATATATATATATATATATAAGAAACGAAGGATGATAGTAATCCGACGTAATAGGAGATGAAAAAGGAAAAACCAGGACATATATTTTGTATATATTCATCAACGTATAGTCTTTATTGTAAGACTTCCTAAGGATGATAACTAGAAGAAAAATGTCATGTAAATACTTCGACATTATGGGTAGACATGATGAAGAGATGAAGGAAAGTTGAGTAAGATAAAACTGGCCTTGTGCCTAACTCCTGGAGAGGAGTAAATAAGTTTATTGCTTACTGCTTGAGGCGCCCCTACCGGGGAATGCCGACGGGGCTGCCCAGGCAATTTTTAATGGGCAGAATGCTCACCTTCTCCGGCGCTGGCTTTTCAAACCCCACTTTCCCGACCCGACCATGGGTCACATCTTACTTGTGGAAGTAAGATAAAAACTGGCCTTGTGCCAAACTCCTGGAGAGGAGTAAATCAATACTGTGAGCGCTTGGCCTTTTGGCTAAGATCAAAGTGTAGTATCTGTTTCGATGGATACCACACCCCATAAACTGGTATTGTCTTGGCCCTCGGCGCTTGATTTACGCCTGTCTATGGGTCTGCCCTGTAAAGTTCTAGGAGGTCCACCCTCCGACGCTCTGCCTCCCCTCTTTGGGGAGGAGTAAGTTTATTGCTTACTGCCTGAGGCGCCCCTACCGGGGAATGCCGACGGGGCTGCCCAGGCAATTTTTAAACGCCACTTTCCCGACCCGACCTTGGGTCACATCTTACTTGTGGGAGCAAAATAAAAACTGGCTCTGTGCCTAACCTCCTGAAGAGAAGGTGAATAAATACTGTGAGCGCTTGGCCTTTTGGCTAAGATCAAAGTGTAGTATCTGTTCCGATGGATACTACATCCAATAAACTGGTATTGTCTTGGCCTTCGGGGCTTGATTTACGCCGGTCTATGGTCTGTCCTGTGCAGTTCTAGGAGGTCCACCCTCCCAGGCTTTTCCTTCCACCCTTTGAAGAGGAGTACGTTCATTGCTTACTGCCTAAGGCGCCCCTACCGGGGAATGCCGACGGAGCTGCTCAGGCAATTTTTAATGGGCAGAGTGCTCACCTCTCGGGCGCTGGCTTTTCAAACCCCACTTTCCCGACCCGACCTTGGGTCACATCTTACTTGTGGGAATAAGATAAAAACTGGCCTTGTGCCTAACACCTGGAGAGGAGTAAATCAATACTCAATATGCAAGCGTGCTTTGCGGAAGTAGTCAGGGCATTGCACTCTTGTAGAGGTGACTTTTTTCTGTAAATAAGTTGCAACCATTATATATAGAAATTTAAAAAAAAATCATATACGTATGTATATACGTATGAATAACTTTACGTTCTTATGCATAATACATTCTAGAAATAGGCTTTTGTGTGATTGATTCAATAGGATTACTATTACATTTATTTTGTTTTAATTCAAGGTTTTAGCTTCGAGGTCAATATTTTCTCCCCTGAACTTGAACACTCTGCGAGGAATGTAAGCCTTAATGGAAATGAGTTATTTTTGCATTTTGTAAACGGCGTAGCAATACAAATAAAACTTACATTATTTAACTTTTGCTATTTTCACACACACACACACACACACACACACGCACACACACACACACACACACATATATATATATATATATATATATATATATATATATATATATATATATAAACATATATGGATAGGTTAAGAAAGATAGATTAATATATATTTTATTTGTAAGTATATATATATTACTCTATCCACATATAAATAACCATTTTAATCAAACAGAGCACACATACTTTCAGCTATATACAGCAAATAATAGTGAATGCACATAAATCAGGTCTGAATTGTAATGTGGTAATTTTAATAAAAATATTTTTCTCCCAGATTTTTTAAAGTAGTGTTAACACACGAATCGGATTCGTTGGTTTCAGTATCCTCTCCCAGCGTATTTATTTCCAGAAGTCTGTAAAGCCCTTTGTTTCAGAAGGGTGTTGGCGTTCCCCATTTTTAAGTGGGTTAAATTTTAAAAAGGTGACCTTACTTTGATACGTAAGCGTATAAGATAATATATATTCTATTTTTGTTAGCTATCACCATTTTAGATTTCCTTTTTAATTACGGTGTGTATATTTGTTTCGTTTAATTTATAATTTTTTTGATAGTTATCATAAATTAAAGTTTATTTTGTGTCTATATTTAGTTGCTATTTCACTTCTACAAATAAAATGTCCGCACAGGGAACAGTTGTTCCGATGTGTTGACACAAGTTTCAATTAGCAGGTTATACTGAAGTACTTGCAAAATGCATCTTAAGGGTTATGTTTTCTTTTCAAAGAGGTCTCGCTATACACCGGCATTCCTCGCTCGGTATTCCCAAATGGTTATCATCTGGTACTAGCTAAACTAACCGCCATTAATTCCGACGATGATTCATTTAGCACTAGTGCGTCACTATGATTATGATGTACAGTGTGTGTATATATTTATATATATATATATATATATATATATATATATATATATATATATATATATATATATATGTATATATATATATATATTTATTACAGTTTTATTCACACAGACATCTGACTAACGTCATGTAAACCGGAGCTCTTTTAAAAAGTCCATACATGTCTGTGTTTTACATATTCATTCAAAGGAATACAACAGATACACAATTAAAAAGGGTCAGATTATTTAATTCAAATAATTTTCATTGCAAACGGTGTGTTGTAAATTGAAATTTCAGATATAGGCTAGACATAGGTATTCATGGCAGATCATGTAGAGGGGAGGATGTATTTTAAAATTTGATACTTTATAAGTGTAGATGTAAGGAAAATAATATTGTCTTTACAATATAAATAGACACATGCATTTTCTCGTCATACACACACATATATACACAATATATACGCTGGGAAAGGTTTACATCAATAAGTAAGGTGAATTGATATAATTTATAGATGGGATAAGAGGAATAGAAAATAATAAGGGACTGGTTTTGTTAGGTCGACTGAATGTATCTTATAGAAATCGCCCCAGACTAAGCATTACACTACTTCATGTAAGGAGCTAACAAGTACGAAATATGATTATCCTCAAGACAGCAGATGCCTATTGTCTTTAGTCTTGAAAATACCAATGCTATTGATAGGAGTAAAACATTCTACAGGAAGATAGTCACACACTCCTGTAGTTCTTGAAAAGAAGCTACTGGAATATCAAGCTGTATCACAATGATGTATGAAAACAGAGACTACTAAGCCAACGATTCAAACGAGCTGGAATGACGTTAGCATGGAGCAAATCACATAAATCTGAGAAACACATGCAATAATAGTATGTATAGAATAGACTGAGACTAGTAACATAACGTATGTGAGAGAGAGGGTGCAGGGAAGAAGAGAGCGAAGGGTCAATCCAATTGCAGATAAGTTTTTGCACCTTATCAAGAACTCACAAATAAGACATATATTCACAAGTCTAAATATAACAACAGTACTCCATGCATAGTCTGAGAGTTAAGGTGTAGATATAGAGAATAGTCTCAACTGTGAAAAGTGTTTGGAGCGATAGAATTCAACTTAGAAGCGACCCATATATTTCTCATCATATGCACATCAACTTAATATTCACGCACACACATATACACACAATTTATACGCTGGAAAACAATAGAGTTTTATTTATATTATACCGATTATGGAATCAGAATGTGTTACTTGCTTAACTAGTTACATAACAAGAGTGAATGATAATATAAAATAACTTAATATTACAAGCTAATAAGGATGATACTAATGATATTGAACATAACAACAATAGTACTAATTATCGTATAATTATAATATGAACAATAACTATCTCAAAACAAACATGTCATTACAACATCGAAAGAAATCTTCGCCTCCGCTCTAGAGGCTCACATTAAAACAATCCAGGGAATTAGAATCAACATCAACGACGTAGAAATCTTTCTTCTGACCAACTTTCCAGATATCCTAGCACTAAGTCAAACAAACCTTCAATCCTCAATCTCCTATCGCTACTTCCATATAACTGACTACCTCCAACTCTACCGTAAATACTCTGCCAAATATATGTACGGGCTAGGAGTTTATGTTCAGAACAACCTCCTCTTGAGTAGAGAACATAGGTTATAATCAGATGACTAAGCCTACATGTGCTTTAGATTGACCTTACATCACAATGTAAGTTACTTATATTTCTTATACCGTTATCCTTTGACCCAGGATTGTACCTTGCTTAACCCTGTCTCTGAAAACATAGATACATCACTCTCAGTCAACTCGAAAGGCCAAATACATGTCTTTGGTGATTTTAATGCACACCACCGTGAATTGCTCTAATTCTTTAGCTTTACTGACGCAGCTGGTAATTCTACGTATAATTTCTTTCTATCTAACTTCCTCTAACAGACTGTCACTTTCCCCGACACGCCTCCCTGATCGTGTAGGCCAGCAAGCCTAATTTCCCGACCTGTTCTGTACCCCCTGCCCGCGGCTAGTGTGACGAATGCCTATAGCCCGCTTGGGAACGTTGATCACATTGTGGTAATGATGATTGATATCCCCCTAAATACACGTCAAAAATCTTATGAGCCGTTGCTCAAAACGACGAGGTATTACAGGCAGGCTGATATTGTGTCCATCAGCGATCACATCAGTGACAATCCATGGAATGAAACCTCACTCATTGCTGATCAGTGTACAAATGAGTTAACCGAATGGGGCAAAGCTGGCATTGAAGCACATGTCCTCATGCGAACATCCTTTAGCAAACCCAACTCTCCTCAATGGTTTACAGCTGCTATTGCTAAGAGGCAGCAAGCATTTCGACAATTGGGCCGCCATGAGTCAACTGCGAATAGACAGACATTAATTCATAGAGTCAAGAAATAATTGTGAAGTAGTGATAGGTGAAGCAAAGAAAATGCATACAGAGTTAACCAACACACGCATTCAATCACATAAACTAGATACTCGCGCTTTCTAGAAAATCTACAAAATTGAGGTGAACAAAGGGCAACCACAATTCCCTCGTTATCAAACAATAATGATGTCATTTGCACAGCAACTGATGAGGCTGAACTATTTGCCCAGCTTTTACTTTAAACCCCACTTTGAACTTTAAAATCTACCCTCTTTCTAAATTCCCATTGCGGACTGAAGCCACACATGAAAACATTGTCACCACCCCATCTCAAGTCAAGGACATGATAAAAAAACCTAATAGTATAAAAAAATCTTCTGCTGAACTGCCCCCTGTCCTCTCAAACTCTACAACAAATATTTTTCTGAATCCGGCTTCCCTGATAGCTGGCAAATTGCCTCCGTGGTACCAGTCTTCAAGAATTATGTAGATATAACTGATCCTCAGAACTACCGCCCAATCAGTCTACTCCCGATCTTTGCTAAAATATTTGAATCCTTAATCAATCTAGCGATATTCCGACACCTAGTTAATGCAAATTTCTTTCTGACCATCAGTATTGATTTAGACAAGCACGATCTACTTCAGATATCTTAACGGTCATCTCTGAACGCATGTATCATACACTGAACTAGTCAGGTAACGTTAAGGAGGTAGCGCATTATGTATCCTTAGGTTTTGACAGTGTCTGACACAAAGGGATTCTATTAAAAATTCACTCATATGGTTTTCTGAATAAATATTTTAATATAATAAGATGCTTCATAACCAAATAAATATCCAGGTTGTCGTTCATGTAAGCAACATGCCATTAATGCTGGTGTACCCAAGGTGTCCACCCTAGGACATTTACTGTTCCTGTTTATTTATATAAACGACATCCCTGATGACATTGCGTCTGAGATGGGTATATTTTATGACAACACTCTACTCTCGTCATTTTAGCAACACGGACGCGCACAGATCCGATACATGGCTGAATGCTTTGAAAATGACCCCAAGGCTGTAGTGGAATGGGGTCGTACATGGATGGTAATATTTAATGCTTAAGAGGCAAAGCTTAGTTCCTTCAATAAATACACGAAACCTCTTCAACCACAGATTGCCATGGCTAATAACACCATACATGACAGTCCAACATTCAAACTCATCGACCTAACATTCACAGATAACATGAATTAGAACAAACACATTAAAGACATTGCTAAAGCTGCTGCAAAGAAGATGGGCTTCCTCTACCTTGCTAGTAAACTTCTCACACCTTACATCATCATACATCTCTCAAAGCACCCATCTATCAATGCATGAAATATTGTTGCCGCATCTAAGCTTGTGAATAATCCACTAGTCTCTTCCTCTTAAACAAAGTCTAAAAAAGAGTCGCAAACTTAATAGGTCACTCGCTATCTACCAAGCTCCATCCCCTTTACCATTACCGGAATGTTTCATCTTTGTGCCTGTTTTACAAGTACTTAAATCGATTGTGCTCCGATGAACTAACTGCTCTAGTGCCCCTCCGACGTAAATACACTAGACCACCGTGGCCATGATCTTATCCCCATCCATTCACTGTGGAGGTCCCCAGATGTCAGAAAGCCTTCAACTGCAATAGCTCCTTTTATTGTCCTGCTGACCTCTGGAACTCCCTCCCTGCTCCCTGTTTTCCCGACTGTATCGACATGCAGAATTTAAATACTATGTAAACATACATCTTGCAGCACAGTACACAACTTAAAATGACCCCCAACACTTACTCTCACATTTTCTGTAGCGCCTTACGTCTACAATAGCTACTTGCCTTGTTTGAGGCCAACTATGTTAAAAAAAAGATGAAACAGAAATCACATTTATTTATTCAGGTTTTCTTCATATTATTTTCTTTATAGTTTTGGTATTTTCGTTTATACATATTTCTTGTGTATCGTTTTTAGTTTGGGTGAGTGTTTAAGTGTAGTGTGTAACTGGAATTGACAACTGGAGCTGTATCGCGGTATTGTGGATTTATATGTGACTAGCAGGGCACCCCGGCGTTGCACGTGAGCATAAGAACATAAAATAGGAGAAAGATCGTGTGTGTCATCTTTATATTCAAACTTCTATTTCTCTCCCTCTCTCTATAGCCGTCGCTTAATCTTTCCACTTTTCTTTTCTTTAGTCGCTCCATTTCACCGCTACTTTCTCATTTTGCCTTTTGCGAAAGCTGTTTCTTCCGTTGCCCAGGGCAAAAGTATGATGATTGATAAAAATAGAAAATGATAGAGTTTAGCCTAGTAATAAATATGATGACCCTTCTCACTGGCAGCAATACAATATTAACATATCACATGCGGAATATGTTTGCTTCCATAGAAATTTAAAATCCCTGGTTAAGAAATCGACCGATTATACACCAGACTGACAGAAAGTATTTTGAAAAAAGTAGATACGCATACATCTCAATTAATATCGATAGTACAAATACGAGACAACATCGTCACAAGCATTTCTTATCTTAAAAATTGAAACCAAAAGACAAAAAATAACATAGTAAAAAAGAAGAAGGAACTATCTAATAAGCATCATTCAATACTTTAAAAATTCTACCCAGACGAAAGATAGCAATTATCTCTGGGGCAGACATCTACTAAACAAAAGAGCAGAACTTACACAAAACTGTAGACAAGGAAATAAAGGCATACTCAACCACCTACCAAATACTAAAATTAATTAATTACAAAAAATAATAAAATCAAAATCGAAATAGCTAAATAAAATCATGAAAAACTAAAAAAAACAAATAAAAAATGAATTCAGAAAGTAATGAAATAAATTAATAACACAATTATAAAAAAGTAGTTCGCAACCATAATCCGCAAAAATAGCTTGCAGTAAGAGCTCGCAGAAATAAATCTCAAGAAGAAAATACCAAAGAATCTTTTCAAAACTTGTAATGAAATATATATAGTGTTCATACTGAGGCTGACACGTAATTTATGGCGAAACATACTTCGCGTTTTTTATTGAACAAACAACAATAGTATCGCAAGATACTTGACACTTTTCAATGAAAAATATCACATGTGTAATATTCAAAACAGTTAATATTTGAAACGTTTTTTTATTTTGTTAAGTATGTACATTTAACGTTTGTATTTAGCGAATATTGTTTAAGTTTTTAAGTAAGTTATTTTTAAATATATCCTAAAATTTTAAGCTACACGATACCAACTGAAAATGTTAGCTTATTTAGCATAACACCTTACACGTACGTAGGTAATAAGTAGATATAATTAACCAGTAGTTGTAAAAAGAACGCATTGTTAGAACTTTTTATAATATAAGCATTGTTAGAACTTTAAATAACAGAAGCATTGTTATAACTTTTTATAACAGAAGCATTGTTAGAACTTTTCATAACAGAAGCATTGTTATAACTTTGTATAACAGAAGCATTGTTAGAACTTTGTATAACAGAAGCATTGTTAGAACTTTGTATAAAAGAAGATTTGTTAGAACTTTTTATAACAGAAGCATTGATAAAACTTTGTATACCATAAGCATTGTTAGAACTTTGTATAACAGAAGCATTGTTATAACTTTTTATAACAGAAGCATTGTTAGAACTTTTCATAACAGAAGCATAGTTAGAACTTTTTACAACAGAAGCATTGTAAGAACTTTGTATAACAGAAGCATTGTTAGCACTTTTTATAACAGACGCATTGTTAGAACTTTGTATACCATAAGCATTGTTAGAACTTTGTATAACAGAAGCATAGTTAGAACTTTTTATAACAGAAGCATTGTTAGAACTTTTCATAACAGAAGCATTGTTAGAACTTTGTATAACAGAAGCATTGTTAGAACTATTTATAACAGAAGCATTGTTAGAACTTTGTATGACATAAGCATTGTTAGAACTTTGTATAACAGAAGCATTGTTAGAACTTTGTATGACATAAGCATTGTTAGAACTTTGTATAACAGAAGCATTGTTAGAAGTTTGTATAACAGAAGCATTGTTAGAACTTTGTATGACATAAGCATTGTTAGAACTTTTTATAACAGAAGCATTGTTAGAACTTTGTATAACAGAGGCATTGTTATAACTTTTTATAACAGAAGCATTGTTAGAACTTTGTATACCATAAGCATTGTTAGAACTTTAGATAACAGAAGCATTGTTATAACTTTTTATAACAGAAGTATTGTTAGAACTTTGTATACCATAAGCATAGTTAGAACTTTGTATAACAGAAGCATTGTTAGAACTTTGTATAACAGAATCATTGTTAGAACTTTGTATGACATAAGCATTGTTAGAATTTTGTATAACAGAAGGATTGTTAGAACGATTTATAACAGAAGCATTGTTATAACTTTTTATAACAGAAGCATTGTTATAACTTTGTATAACAGAAGCATTGTTAACACTTTGTATACCATAAGCATTGTTAGAAGTTTGTATAACAGAAGCATTGTTAGAACTTTGTATACCATAAGCATTGTTAGAACTTTAGATAACAGAAGCATTGTTATAACTTTTTATAACAGAAGTATTGTTAGAACTTTGTATACCATAAGCATGGTTAGAACTTTGTATAGCAGAAGCATTGTTAGAACTTTGTATAACAGAATCATTGTTAGAACTTTGTATGGCATAAGCATTGTTAGAACTTTGTATAACAGAAGCATTGTTAGAACGATTTATAACAGAAGGATTGTTATAACTTTTTATAACAGAAGCATTGTTATAACTATGTATAACAGAAGCATTGTTAACACTTTGTATACCATAAGCATTGTTAGAAGTTTGTATAACAGAAGCATTGTTAGAACTTTGTATAACAGAAGCATTGTTAGAACTTTGTATAACAGAAGCATTGTTAGAACTTTGTATAACAGATACATTGTTAGAACTTTTTATAAAAGAAGCATTGTTAGAACTTTGTATGACATAAGCATTGTTAGAACTTTTTATAACAGAATCATTGTTAGAACTTTGTATGACATAAGCATTGTTAGAACTTTGTATAACAGAAGCATTGTTAGAACTTTGTATAACTGAAGCATTGTTAGAAGTTTTTATAACAGAAGCATTGTTAGAACTTTGTATAACAGAAGCATTGTTAGAACTTTTTATAACAGAAGCATTGTTAGAAGTTTGTATGGCATAAGCATTGTTATAACTTTGTATAACAGGAGCATTGTTTGAACTTTGTATGACATAAGCATTGTTAAAACTTTGTATAACAGAAGCATTGTTAGAACTTTGTATGACATAAGCATTGTTAGAACTTTGTATAAAAGAAGCATTGTTAGAAGTTTGTATAACAGAAGCATTGTTAGAACTTTGTATGACATAAGCATTGTTAGAAGTTTGTATAACAGAAGCATTGTTAGAACTTTGTATGACATAAGCATTGTTAGAACTTTTTATAACAGAAGCATTGTTAGAACTTTGTATAACAGAGGCATTGTTAGAACTTTTTATAACAGAAGCTTTGTTAGAACTTGGTATACCATAAGCATTGTTAGAACTTTAGATAACAGAAGCATTGTTATAACTTTTTATAACAGAAGTATTGTTAGAACTGTGTATACTATAAGCATGGTTAGAACTTTGTATAACAGAAGCATTGTTAGAACTTTGTATAACAGAAGCATTGTTAGAACTTTTTATAACAGAAGCATTGTTATAACTTTTTATAACAGAAGTATTGTTAGAACTTTGTATATCATAAGCATGGTTAGAACTTTGTATAACAGAAGCATTGTTAGAACTTTGTATAACAGAATCATTGTTAGAACTTTGTATGACATAAGCATTGTTAGAACTTTGTATAACAGAAGCATTGTTAGAACGATTTATAACAGAAGCATTGTTAGAACTATTTATAACAGAAGCATTGTTAACACTTTTTGTATACCATAAGCATTGTTAGAAGTTTGTATAGCAGAAGCATTGTTAGAACTTCGTATGACATAAGCATTGTTAGAACTTTTTATAACAGAAGTATTGTTAGAACTTTGTATAACAGAAGCATTGTTAGAATGTGTATAACAGAAGCATTGTTAGAACTGTGTATAACAGAAGCATTGTTAACTCTTTGTATAACAGAGGCATTGTAAGAACCTTTTATAAGATCAGCATTGTAAGAACTTTGAATAACAGAAGCATTGTTATAACTTTTTACAACAGAAGCATTGTTATAACCTTGTATAACGGAAGCATTGTTAAAACTTTGTATAACAGAATCATTGTTAAAACTTTGTATAACAGAAGCATTGTTAGAACTTTGTATAACAGAAGCATTGTTAGAACTTTGTATAACAGAAGCATTGTTAGAACTTTTTATAACAGAAGCATTGTTAGAACTTTTTCTAACAGAAGCATTGTTAGAACTTTGTATGACATAAGCATTGTTAGAACTTTGTATAACAGAATCATTGTTAGAACTTTGTATAACAGAAGCATTGTTAGAACTTTGTATAACAGAAGCATTGTTAGAACTTTTTATAACAGAAGCATTATTATAACTTTTTATAACAGAAGTATTGTTAGAACTTTGTATATCATAAGCATGGTTAGAACTTTGTATAACAGAAGCATTGTTAGAACTTTGTATAACAGAATCATTGTTAGAACTTTGTATGACATAAGCATTGTTAGAACTTTGTATAACAGAAGCATTGTTAGAACGATTTATAACAGAAGCATTGTTAGAACTATTTATAACAGAAGCATTGTTAACACTTTTTGTATACCATAAGCATTGTTAGAAGTTTGTATAGCAGAAGCATTGTTAGAACTTCGTATGACATAAGCATTGTTAGAACTTTTTATAACAGAAGTATTGTTAGAACTTTGTATAACAGAAGCATTGTTAGAATTTGTATAACAGAAGCATTGTTAGAACTGTGTATAACAGGAGCATTGTTAACACTTTGTATAACAGAGGCATTGTAAGAACCTTTTATAAGATCAGCATTGTAAGAACTTTGAATAACAGAAGCATTGTTATAACTTTTTACAACAGAAGCATTGTTATAACCTTGTATAACGGAAGCATTGTTAAAACTTTGTATAACAGAATCATTGTTAGAACTTTGTATAACAGAAGCATTGTTAGAACTTTGTATAACAGAAGCATTGTTAGAACTTTGTATAACAGAAGCATTGTTAGAACTTTTTATAACAGAAGCATTGTTAGAACTTTTTCTAACAGAAGCATTGTTAGAACTTTTTCTAACAGAAGCATTCTTAGAACTTTGTATGACAGAATCATTGTTAGAACTTTGTATAACAGAAGCATTGTTAGAACTGTGTATAACAGAAGCATTGTTAGAACTTTTTATAACAGAAGCATTGTTAACACTTTGTATAACAGAGGCATTGTAAGAACTTTTTATAACATAAGCATTGTTAGAACTTTGAATAACAGAAGCATTGTTAGAACTTTTTATAACAGAATCATTGATAAAACTTTGTATACCATAAGCATTGTTAGAACTTTTATAACAGAAGCATTGTTAGAACTTTGTATAACAGAAGCATTGTTAGAACTTTTTATAACAGAAGCATTGTTAGAACTTTTCATAACAGAAGCATTGTTAGAACTTTGTATAACAGAAGCAATGTTAGAACTATTTATAACATAAGCATTGTTAGAACTTTGTATGACATAAGCATTGTTAGAACTTTGTATGACAGAAGCATTGTTAGAACTTTAGATAACAGAAGCATTGTTAGAACTTTTTATAACAGAAGCATTGTTAGAATATTTTATAACAGAAGCATTGTTAGAACTTTGTATAACAGAAGCATTGTTAACACTTTGTATAACAGAGGCATTGTAAGAACTTTTTATAACATAAGCATTGTTAGAACTTTGAATAACAGAAGCATTGTTATAACTTTTTATAACAGAAGCATTGTTATAACTTTGTATAACAGACGCATTGTTAAAACTTTGTATAACAGAACTATTGTTTAAACTTTGTATAACAGAAACATTGTTAAAACTGTCGATAACCACGAATGTTAGGTGAGATTGAGCAACATGCCATTCCTGTCAGCAGCTGCACCACGACGTAGACTATGTAGCAAACGTTCAGTTTTCCTTCGAATGACTTCAACTTTACTCCACATCATTTATAAGGATATTGTGTTAAATATCTTCATCTTCTGTAATTGTATTATATAAAATATCAATTTGATATACTAAAAATATACCTCGAGGTAAGATCTATCGCCCCACCGTACAAAAAATGAGCAATTGTATTTAAGTCAGTAATCAATAATATATATATAGGGTATATAAATACTGGAATAGAGTTTGAAAATACGCGCATCCGCGAATATTATCTCATGTGTAGAAAGGTTTTAATAACAGGTGCGCTCCAACAGTACCTGTTTGTTTTTCAATCGTATGAGAAGGTTTCGCTTACGACTAGAGCTCGTGTCATAATCCAATCACCTGTTTATCAACGTCGACCGTACTATTAAAAATGGCGAAAGGAATGTGAATTTTTATTTTTTTTTATTTCATATAGTTTGGCTCACCTGGCCCTAAGGGTGTGTTTATTGGTTTAGATTTCAGCAAACTCTGCATTGAATGCTTCTGTTGCTTCTGCGTCCGTTGCTGCTGCTGCTGATTATGATGATGATGATGATTATGAGGCTGATAATGATGACGTTTGCCATGAAAAGAAATGTGCCAACTCTTGTCTCTAAATTACAAAGGAAAAAGGTGTCATTTAATAAAAAAAATGAAACCTTTTTCTTTTGTAACTTAGAGAGATAACAAGAGTTGGCACATTTTTCTATGATAAGAGTTTTTATTTTTATTTTCTGTTTTGAATAAGTAAATGCTAAAGTAGTTTCCATCCCTCTTAACACTACATATATCAACACCACTTAGACTTATTTGAATCAAGTAGATAGCAAAATGCTTTAAAACACTATATATATATATATGTATCAACTGTCAATAAACAGCCAAGCAAAGGCTGTATTGTATTAACATACTTAATTTGTAAACAGTTAAAAATAATGAATATTGTCTATGGTTCATTTGTAAATGTAATACCTCATTATTTTTAAATATACGCAGTAGTTTTGCCGATATTTTTATTATTAGTATTATCTAGAATAATATTAATTAAAGCGATTTAATGAAAAAAGTGTAACATTCAAATAATAATTTACTATTTATGTATTTTTAAATTTAAATTACAACTTTTGGTTAAATGTCCGCACAAAGTCCATTTTACACACCAACAGTTTAGATCACTTTGGAATAAGTCTTTTAAATGAACTGCCAATATATTCGTGTCTAATTTGTGTCAATACATACTTGGAGAATTATGCGATGAAACATTTATGATATTATGTTCATTATAACTGGCAGTTCAAATGTTTGAATGGAGTTAAGAGTATTTTTAGATTATAATATTATTATTTAGGACCTTTTGAAGGGTTTTTCAGAATTAGTAAAAACAGAAAATGTGTTTATTTTTCATTGTGGTGCAGTCACGAGCTTTGGCTGTGAATGTCTTACAAAAAGGGAACAACAGATTAGAATTGTGCAGGGAAACCATGATAGAGTACAGAAAAACTAGCACGCCCCTTCTCTGAAAAAACAGGTGTATATAATAATTGAGATCCTATCCCACTAGATTGCGAAGTTAATGTGGACACTCTATTAAGGAAACTAAATATGCTCTAACAGGCAGCGGCCAAATGTTGTTGAAATACTCTATCTTATATATATATATATATATATATATATATATATATATATATATATATATATATATATATATATATAAAGTGGTGTACTAAAAGCGAACTTTTAGGAAAGGTAAAACGTATTGTGAAGAGTATACAGCTCATTTCAAGCCGGCTTTCTCAACGGGCTAGCTTTAAAATATTTTCGCTGCCTTTTTTCCCATTTTAAAACATTTCCCTTGATATCTCAGCCCAGGAAGTATTTTTAATGGCGAATATTTTCCACCTCACTCTTTTCTGAGCCTGCCTGCATCCACGAGCGTACCTCTTATTGGACTTTTTACCCTTTGGATTTTCTACTTTCGCCGCACCTGAAGTTGTAGCTTCTTGGAATTTAACTTTGAATCCCCTCTCACAACCTTTCGTGCCTTTTAACGACCTACCTATCTACATCTCATTCTCTCCGCTGGACTTTTCGACACCGGACTTTTTAGCAATCGGACATTTGCTTGCTTTCGGACAGAATTTTGCCCTGTGTTTCTTTCCCTACAACTTTTATTTTATTTTTTCAAATTTTAAATCTTGGCCTTTGCCAACTTATCTATTTCAACGACTTCCTCTGATTGTAAGATTTTGATCTTTGAAAAGTCTGGCTTAAAGAAAATTTAAATTGAATAAATTGTCTTTTTTGCGGAATATACCTTGCTCTGAGAAATTGAATTGAATTTTGATTTGGCTTTTGCTTCTCTAATTCATTTCCATTCTTCTTCATATATATATATATATATATATATATATATATATATATATATATATATATATATATATATATATATATATATATATTCATATACATGTATGTATATATATGTATATATTTATATTTATTTATGTATTTATTTCTATCCTTCAACTTTAAATTTATTGATAAAACACGTGTTTTTTCCAGTCACTTGACACAACTATTTCTAGTGGTAACGACAACCGAGAAACCAATATCAACTTTAACAATCACCTAAAATCTACCCCGCCATTTGAAATGCACTCGAAAAGAAATTACCCACATTATAAAAAAGTTAACGGTGGGGTATTTTTCTTTGAGTCATCAGAAATGATAATTATAATAATAACCTGAAAAATAAAATTACTGATGTAATTCTATAATCTATATGAATATTTTAACAATATATATAGATTAATAGCGGGTGTGAACACTAGCTAAACAATATTTGTTTCCATCATTTTGACAGTGAATGTACGCCAGTAAAAATATCATCCCTTAAAACATTTTTTGATTCAGATGAAAATTGAATTTCCGTTCATGATATTTTTTATTCACTAAATGGTGAAGAAAACTCACCCTGTTTGTGATTGCATTTCAAATTAATTAACTCCCGAGAATTAGATATGAGCATAATTACACACCTGTGTGCAGTTTGCTCTCAATAGACAACATATATACGTGCAATATCTTCAAGGAAAGCATAACATTATTAACAGATCTCCTACTAAAAGAAAATTTAGTTTTATATGAGTCAACAATTAGCGTATAGATGGGGAAGGAAGCGTACGCTAATAAATAAAGAAAGAAATGACTTGGGATATTAATTAGCTTTGCTTGTAAGTCAGTGAAAAAATATTATTGTTCTCCAAAATGAACAACTCACGTATAGGTCGATCGATGTGAAACGCTTCCTCCAGTTATAATATATTTACAAAGGGAATAAAAATATATGAAATTTGTAGCATTTAATCATGTATACCTAATCTGTATATATTTGGAGTATCTTTATTAAGAGACAAGTAGAAAATATTCGGTAGGCGGTTTATTTGCATCTTTTCTGTTTTAAATTATGTATGAGAATTTTGATTGAGCTTAATATCGTTTCATTATCTAACGCAGAAAGTTCATAAATATATAAGTAAAACAAAGGAAATAGAAATATCCAGGCGCTACTTGTTAGAATGTTGCTTCGAAACGATGATTACATGAGACTAAAAATAATTTTTATAGAAACGGCTTGTAAAAAAGAAGTGGAGAATCCAAATATAGAAACTTTTATGTAAAATAAGAAATGTAACTTATGTGAGTACATTTGATCTATTTATGTTTGTTTTTAAGTTTTTTAGAGTGTTGTCATATTTAACAAATAACTGGGTCTTTTTTGCTAGAAACATAGTGAAGTATCTGTTCTGATACAAAAATTCATCTTTCTGTCTTTGGTCTATTAAGGAGAAAGCAATTTTAATTCCTGGTCTTTCAGAGAGTACCCCTCTTATATGGAGTAGGATTTTCCCCATAAAACTTGAAAACTGACCGTGTGTCAAACTCTGCTCTTCTGGAGAGGCAAGTAAATAGGAACCAGTAGATTGTATTCGCAGATAAATTTTAGTTTACTTTCTGCAAATAGTAAATACTATATTTAGTGCATATGTATTGGCGTTATTAAATAGCACTAAACTCTCCCCAAATCTTGATTTCGATTCATATCGATAGGCGATTTGAGATACAAACAGATACAAGCAATTTTACAACCAACAACTTGGTTGTTATTTCTCTTATTACGTCACATTTCGCGCGCATTTGAAGACTTATAATAAGTAAATGTGTTTTCTTATTAAAACAATACTTTATCCATGGTGTTCAAAAATATTTGGCACTTTTTAAATATAACTATTGAAACATAAAAATAGCGATAGCTTGGAATACTAAAGGTGATCGATAATTTTTGTTGGGTGGAATATTGTTTGTGAAATCCGTCACAAGTCAATTCTAAAATTCATTAACAATCTAAGAAAAAAATTACAAAGTATCCTATTTGCAAGGTTAAGCATCGTGAGAAAGCCAATCAACATTTACTTTTGAATATTAAAAAAAAAATGATATTCAGAATGTTCTCGTTAGGGTATAAAGTCAATCAGAGAAAATATCAGATAACATGTGAGACAAATTCATCATTGAATTGAAACTGACTTTCGACTCGGGAATTGTTTTTCTTTAAAGTTCACGTGATCAATTCGGTAGCAGCGATGACCGCAAATATCGGAGTTAAATCATGGAATGGAATGCAACAGTGTGCACATCATAACATATCCGTTAACATGTTGGATGCTGTTTACGGGGAAAAACCTTGACATGACACGGGGTAAGAGTTTAATGTGGATAGGTCGCAGAAAAGAGGAGATAATGCCTAGGATAATTGACTCCTAAACCAGAGCTTGTTTTGTGCTATTCACATTTTTGTTTCCATATTTTATTTTTGTCGTTTCGTTTTCTTGTATTTCTTTTTTATTTTCATTTGCTGTCACAACTTCCTCCTCCGATATATGTTGTATATTTTTCTTACTTTTACCTCATTTTTATTTCCTGCAAATGTCGACTCCATTCACTTCGATAGCCCTTTATTATATGTCTCCTCATTCCAAAATATGTTCGTTTTCGCTGTACTCCTTACAAAGCAGATTCCTCTTCCACAAACTGTGTTCATGTATTCTTTTCTTTTTCGTTGTCTACTTTCTTTCGTTTTCTCGTTCTCGATTTTACTTTACTTTCATCTTCTATGTATTCTTTAATAGCGTCTTCCTTTACTCATCATTCGTCTAACGAACGCTTGTTTCCAATTATATCGTCGTGCTGACTAATTCATGTTCTTTTATATATTAATCTTTCCTTGTTCAGTTTCTACATTTCTCTGTTCATATCTTTTTCTTTTATTTGTTTTAATTCCGACTTTTGATCTAATACTATGAAAGTTAAATATACATGAAACAACTAAGAATAAGAACGTTAATTAAGAATTCAATGATAATTTGAAGTTAACAAATAATTTTCTCTGTTGTATGAAAGGAAAATAAAAGAGTTGGGCGAATGATCAAACATATTTTTAAATATGTTTCTAAGAGATACTAAACGCACTCATGCCCTATTTTGTTGGAAAATGTGTTATTAGGCGATGCCAATAAGGGGGCCGACAGCAGTCAGGGGTTGCTTAAAGAAATACTCATTTCAACGACTAACCCCAACAGGGTCTGGTAACAATAAGTAATAGGGCATAGAAATGATATCTCTGCTGGGGCAAGATGCAACGTCTGGTCTCTACTTTGTCA
The DNA here is from genome assembly GCA_963556195.1 of Sepiola atlantica. Classification (NCBI taxonomy): domain Eukaryota; kingdom Metazoa; phylum Mollusca; class Cephalopoda; order Sepiida; family Sepiolidae; genus Sepiola; species Sepiola atlantica. The sequence continues at coordinate 135,534,422 of OY744527.1, read as the reverse complement.
AAGAACACTTTTTACGTAGGAGGATTGTAGAACCTACAAATATAGGTATTGTAACTACCTCGCACCATTCTGTTTTGTCGATCATATTTCTCCCCGAAGTCCGAACAACCAATCAGCAAGCACCTTTCATCTTCACCCTTTTATTCCCAACTTACTTAAAGTGTTTATTCTATTTAAAAAATCATTAATTGTTATATACATATATTAATTGTAAATACGTATTTTGCATAATTAAAACAATAAGGCATTTTATTTCCATATTATATTTCTTTTTCTTTTCTTCTTTTTCTTCTTGTTTTTCTCTTCTTGTTGTTGTTCTTCTTCGTCTTATTTTTGTAGTATTATTATTTTACATTATTATTTTCATTTAGAATGAAATGCTCTATGGTGTGTACAGGAACACGCATGGAACTTAGATCACAGCACTTAGAGAAGAGTCACCCTTGCGCTATATAGAAAGAAAGGTTAGGAAATCTACATAAAATCTAAACGTGTATTCTTATGTTAGATTTGACGGTGTAGAAAATGAAAGTTTTCGCGAATCTTTAAGTGCATCCTTAAATGCCTATAAAAGCATAATATACTAAAAACTTCAAATATATCCCACTTTTAAAGTATATGTATGAAATATTCTGGTGAAGACAATGGACGTGGCTTAGAATCTCTAAGTGTCCTCTTAACCTAAGGGAACTATGAATGCTGAACCTCTGTTAAAACTTCAAATGTATTCTATTTTGATTAAATTTATTTCATATTAGCAGGAACACACGATGTTGCTTGAGATTAATGAGTATCGCTACCATGTACTTTTTCACTATGTTCAGAACACCATATTACTTTCTGTTTTTACTGCCGCCCTCCATTTTCCTGTTTCACACCTAATTTAGTCGAAATGAGATGAAATGTTGGAAAAGTCTGTGAATTAGTGTATTTTATATATGGTTAAAGTTTCGTTCAAATTAAATATACGTATGTGAGGTATTGAGGGGTCCTGCCCCCAAAAGACACTTACAGGTGGGAACACACATATATTCGGAACAGAAAGAGTGACATAGATATTCAGGACAACTTCCATTGGCTTATCCGGAAAAAGCTTATACATATGATATAAAATTCATAAAAATCGGATATATTTTAAGTTTTAAAGGAGAGTTGGCCTCCATAGCATTTTTAGCTTAGGAAGGAACTTAGAGATTCGGGACAACTTCTTTTGTCTTCCTTAACGAAATTTTATACATATGATTAAATTTGAAAACATAGGATATCTTTAAAGTTTTAATGGAGCCAAGCTCTTATAGTTCCTTCAGGGGTGGGGGCACTTATCAACTCTAAAATACTTACACTTTTCTACCGGTAAATTTAGCATAAGTATACACTTTTAGATTCATAGTAGATACTCGTACTTTTATATCTATAGGGAACGTACACACATCAGCCATCATACACACATACACATCTACATTTTTATGTCCACCTCATTAATTAAAAAAAAAACTTCAGGCATGTTTACCAACAGCTAACAGAACAAAAAGGAGTAAACAAAAATTGGCTACACATCAATGTTACGAATAGATAAGTTTATTTGTTTTTTAACCTGTATAAGTTTATTTATGTTTAGACTTATTTTAAAGCGTGTTATTTCCAAACCAAACGTGGTGTCTACCTGTTCAGTTAGAACGAACAGCAAATGGCCGTTTATAGGCCCTGCATGGGGACCGTTTATGATCGGTGAAGAATCGAAAATAGACAAATAGTGTTAGATACACATCCAATAAATGTCACCAATCGTGGGAAAATGTAATGTTCCACCAGTATTTTACTTAGTTTCCATGGGTTTGCTATTGTCAATTTAAACAAAAAACTCCAGATACGAAAAAAGGCAAACGTACATATACTAATAACTATTTCTAATTGAAATGTGTAATCTTTCTGTCTGAAGACAATACTATACTATTATTACCTATTGATGCACTGTTTTAATATTCTTTAAATTCTCAATTAAGTATACTATAGTATTGTAGACTAGTGTATTATGTTTCAATGCTTAAATCAGGGAAAATGCCCTTGTAGTATTTATTATGTTGTCATAATATCATCACCCCAGGAATTACGTCCACCTATATTTCAGGGTGTGTTGTTTATTATCTGTTTTGTTCTTATGAGACGATCGACTGATTCATTACCTCCTTCTTTCAGAATTATGTAGTATTTGGCATATCCTAATCCGACCATCTTCCAATGCATTGTCTAATTTTTAGAAGGGTAGGGTAGTATATGTTCTTCTGTCATGATGCCATCATCCCAGGTTTGCAAATTTATGCGACATGTGGAAACATATATTTGCCCGTTATAATAATAATAAAAATAATAATAATAATAAGAAGAATATTGTTCACTATCTTTTAATGATGATGAGAAGACCGAGAACAGAGTACACTAACCCAACAGACATACGAAGAGGACGGAGTATACATGAACCTTGGGGAATCTTACTACTGCCGAAATTTCAGAGAAATCCAATGGTTGTTGCCTGATGACATCAATGAGAAACGTCAGATGTGGTTACGGAAATGATTTGCGAAAGTTATCGAAAGAAGTTGACAGTTTTGCCAATTTGGGAAAACATGTGATTAGTCAGACTCCAGGGAATACCGTTGGGTATTTGCTGTCAAAATCACCGAGAATGACTTTTGAAAAACATATAGTGAATATATTATAACAAATGCAAAACAAAACTAGATACTCAAATCGACGAACAACGAACAGAAACAAAATCAGTGAATCAGGCTGAGGAGCAGATATCGCTAGAAAGAGGACTATATGATCGATAAAGAAGAAAAGACTAAACATAACACACGACGAAATAGACAAAAAACTAGTAACAAGGAAAACAAACTAAGAAAGTTCAAATACAAATCTGAACAGTAAAAACAAACGTTTGAAAAGAATGAATGTCAGTTTTACGAACACTTAAAAGGATGAAGAATAAAACATAGATATTTGACAAGGGAATAACGAAGTTATATCGGGAAATTCATGGGAAAGCAAAGAGACCACAGTAGAAATGTTATATAGCTGACAAATATGCGAGAATAGTTTCCGAATATCAAATAAAGTAAAGACACCGAAAAAAACTGAAGAAACGCTTATGACAATTATGAGTAAACTTTCAAAAATCAGAAAGCGCCAGAACAAGACGGAATACATTTATTCTGGTTTAAATGTTCACGACCATGCCTGAAAGACTGGCACACAATCAAATAAGATGTTCGCATTGAACAAACATAGCAGCATTCGTGACTAAATTAATTACATGAATTCGAAACGACATCTATAGTTGAACTATATCAAACGGCTACGAACCGGTAACCTGCCTACTAACTATGTGATAATCTTAATTGCAAAGCGAAAGGAACAGATCCAGCACCCCCTTTATGATCGGAGTCTCATCCCTGTGGAACTGAATAATGTAAACAGCAGGAAAATACACATAGCCAGGTCATAGATGGCCGACAAGAAAGAAGTGGCAGAATCCTCCATGCATAGAAATGGAATGCCCATACTAGAATATTACTCATCTTATGGCAAAAGTAGTGTGAACAGTGACACTATAACTTGAAGCTGTAGGACCATACCTGACATAGATACGAATACAGTGTGGAATTTCCCACTTTATCATATTATCATAGCTATCATGTCATTTACAAACATACTCAGGAAGTGTAATGAGGATATACGTTCACAAACACAGAAGAGTTAATAAACCACATTATGCATATAGAGAACGTGAAACCATTTACTAAGAAAAGAAACTGGAAAATCTGGAAATGCAACCAGATTTTTCAGGCACAATTTTTGAATAGAATACTAAATGAAAAGTCTGACCTACTAGAGATAAACAGGAGAAAACTGGAAACAGGTGAACTGTTCAAAGTAGAAAAGTTGATGGCAGTTGGTGAAAATTACACCAATAAATAAATGGTAGTTCTGGAAGCGGATGCTACTAAACAAAGTAAATAAAAGAGACGTTCAGAAGTGGAAACCTGAGGAGCATAGAAACACTCTTACACACTAAATTGCATCGTTGATGCATTATACAAAGAAACCATCCATGGGAAGAATCTGTAATAATATACACATTTCTAATATTTGATTTCAATTTCGTCTCTTTGTTACTTTCTATAATTTTACCTTTCTCCTTTTTTATATTTATTTCTAATATCGACAGCATTGTAGTTTCTTGTTAGTTTCTATTTTTACCAATTTTTAATATACTTTTCCTTTCACAAATCTTTATTTTTTACATACGTTTATTGCAGTCTACCATTACTTTTTATAATTTCTTAATTCTGACGAGCGATACCCAGTCGGCGTTTTCTGTAAGTCTTTTCACTCATTTTCTTTTGCTCTTTCCTTTTAAATAACTCTTCTTTTTTACTCTTGTTCGTCTCAAAAAAATATATATTGCCAGAAACGCGTAAGAGTCTATTGTGATGGTGGCTGGATTTATGAGGGGTGTGTGGGTGGATATTTAAGAAGCAAGTGTATTGTTCACAATACATTTACATTACTGCACGATGAGAAGAGAGGGAATTCCAAAAGTTTAGCTCTTTGAAGAAAAGAAGCTATCAGATTAAGAAATCTTCTAGCATCTTAGTTTGCACATCTCTTTCTTATCAATTAGTTTTGTCTTCTTCTCGCTTACTTTTTATTTTTATTGATGCATTTTCTTTTTTATCTTATCGATTGGTTTTGTCTGATTTTTGATCGATTAATTTTGTCTTATTATTAATCAATTTTGTTTTCTCTTTCTAAGCGATTATTTTTTGTTATATTTACTTATCGAATATTTTTGTTCTGTTGTTCTCATCGATTAATTTTGTATTCGTGTTGATGAATTGTATCTTCTATTTCTTACTGATTACCTTTGTCTTCTTTTTATAATCAATCAGTTTTCTATCGTTATCGATAGGTGTTTTTATCTTTTCATTATCTATTAATTTGTATTTCTTTTTATTATTATCGGTTAGTTATATATTTTTGCTTATTGATTAGTTTCCTTTCAAAAGAGTTCAATACTAAATAGGAATTAAATGGCGAAACGATAGGGAACCGGATACACCAGTGTATATTTAATCAACATCAAAATTGTACGTCACGCATAAGTAGGAAACGTATATACAAAACACGAGCTATTTGTTTACCTTCATATTAATATATAAATAAACATATTTATATAATTTCTTATTTTTTATTTATTTATTAATATATTTTAAGAAATGTTCTTTTCTCTTTTCATGAAGTTTTATTATTTCAGCCTATTTTTCTCTATTCCTTATCCTTCTTTGTCTCTTGCTCTTTTTAACAGAGTATTGTTTTTCTTCCTTTCCTTTTTTCTTTTAATTATCAAACTATTCTCTTCAGTAGTCCCATCGTCCCGCCTTTTCCATCGCTCTGTTTTATAGAATTGACATCTTATTTTCAGCCATTTGTTTGTTTTCTTACCTTTGTTTGTTTACTTTATTTCTAATAATGTTATCTTCATAGTATCTGCTCATCTTTGTTTCGTCTTTACCAAGATCCATCTTCTGATTTCGCAACATATCTTTCACTCCTAATTCTGTTTTAAATAACAGTTAATACAAATTAGAATGGAAGCCAAACAGCTTTCATCTAATAAAAAAATATTTGCACTAACCTATGGTTTCAACTCACTGTAATTTCTTATTCATCCTGCAATATACGTATTTGCTTTCATATCTTTTATTTCATACCTTTTCACAAACATTTACCCGGTAATAGTTGAAGCCAAATAAAAGGCAAAAGTGAACCGCATATTTAGAGAAACGACAACTCTTAATGGTTGAATCAGATTGCTTTCAGAAATTAGTCATTACAAGAACTCACGTTTATTCAGACTGCAGCACCAGCCATCATTTACTCGAGGAAATACTCTATCATCGATACAATTACTTAAGTGTTCTTGTTTGTTTTAGAAAGTTATGTGTTTTTGTTTTACTTTATTCCCCCTTGTGTAAAAGAGAAGACTGTAAAGTTCGCCGGGTATTAATTGAATCAATTAATGCCTATAAGAGAAGTAGATACTTTCGAAGATTCCAAGCATTACTTACTTTCTTGTACATTTATTTAGTGCCACGTTGTCTGTGTATGATCGCCAGCGTGTCATATATGTACTCACGTGAATTCGATCCCATGAATTCAAAAACTCGAATTTACGTTTCCACTTCATCACTTTAAATACACGTGTATATGATCTTCCTTTTGTATGTTTCGAGTGTATATATTGTTACAGTAAACTACTAGTGAATAAATGCAGCTCTGTAATTAATCCATTAGTGAGTATTGAGTTACTCCTCTCCAGGAGTTAGGCACAATGCCAGTTTTTCTCTTACTCCTACAAGTAAGATGTGACTAAAGGTTGGGTCGGGAAAGGGGGGTGTAAAAATTGCCTAGGCAGCCCCGTCGGCATTCCCCGGTAGGGGCGCCTCAGGCAGTAAGCAATAAAATTACTCCTCCCCAAAGAGGGGAGGCGAAGCCTGGGAGGGTGGACCTCGTAGAACTGCACAGGACAGACCCATAGACCGGTGTAAATCAAGCCCCGAAGGCTAAGACAATACCAGTCGATGGGGGTGCAGAATCCACCGGAACAGATACTACACTTTGATTTTCCATTAGTGAGTAGAATTAACATTGTGATAGAATACAATATCTATGAAATCATGAGTTCTAAAAAAAAAAGGGATTTAGATATGAAAACAATTTTATTACATTATTTCTTCCTTAAACCATAGATTTTCTAAGGTGTCATCTTATCATCAGAGGAGATTCTGCGAACAAGTTAGTGAACTAACATTTACAATAATATAAAAAAATGATTTTCCTATATTAATTATTTGTTTTAAACAATTGATGATTTAATATATATTGTATTTGTATTCTAGCGCATTTTTTCTTCTCATTACCTAATTATTTATATTATAGCTCTATCTCCTATATCGAACATTAACTCTTAATGATTAATTGCATTTTACAAATATATTTTATATATATATATATATATATATATATATATATATATATATATATATATATATATATATAGATCATCTCCCAAAATGCAGGACACCACTGTAGAAGTAACGGGCTACTGATATTTAGGATGTAAGTTTTGGAGGTCATCCTCCGTTGTGTACTCTGCCGCGAGTTGTATGTTTACATAATATTTAAGTTTCTGGATGTCAGTGGAGTCGCAGAAACAATGAGCAGGGAAGGAGTTCCAGAGGTGGGCACCAAGAGGAAATAAGCTATTGGAGTAGACGGTTCGTTGGCAGATAGGGATCTCTACAGTGAATGCATGAGATGTAGCTGATTGTCGCGTTGTTATAGTGTATT
>OY744527.1:135497009-135524509 GCA_963556195.1 Sepiola atlantica | reverse complement strand
ATATTTTATTGAGATATATATATACATTATGTGCCTGATTATTGGCTTAAATATGCTTACAGAATTTCGCAAGTCTAACAATGAAGTAAATAAAAAATATCTAAGCGCATATTGTTTTCCATGACTTCATTTTGCAATAGCTTTCGACAAATTCTAAGGCACCTTGCTGAGTAAATATTTAACAATGGTTTAACGACTCATCAGCGTGGTAGAACCTAGCGAGTGCAAAGTTTCAGCCACGATGATGAGTCGCAAGATGATGAAAGACGTGTCCGTATATATATATATATATATATATATATATATATATATATATATATATATATATATATATATATATATATATATATAATAGATAGATATAGAAAGAGAGAGAGAGAGATTAATGAAAAATAAAAAATGACAAATCTATTTCATCTTCAGTTGTTCAATTCAAGGTGTATTAACCAAAAGCATAGACGGTATCTCATCATCAGAGGAATTACATATATAGATAAGTTGGAAGTCAAAAATCATAAATTAAACAAAAATAGAAAGTTATGAAAAAGTAGATGTGATATGTTAGAAGTTTGTCAAAATGCAGAAGATTTCCCGTTAGAAACATGTCCGGTGAGATAATTTTTTTAACTCAGGTCAGGTTTAATACAGATAACAAAGAAAAGGAGATAAATGAGAGAATTGAAGCAGTTCGTGCGGTAATAAGTGTTGGGATAAGTAGCACCGTAAGAAAAGAGGAAGTGTGAACAATTGAGTCAGATATGAAAGTAAAAGTAATGAGACGGGAAGAAGGCGAGCTACTAGGTGCAGTAATCCCGTATCAAATGTGTTTATTTTTTCGTTCATTTAATATTCTTTTTTAGATAATTGAAAGCATATATAAAAGATAGCGGGTCGTTGCACTATTTTTTTTTTTCGGAAATAGGATTAAATTCCCAAATTTTTACACCTTTATTGTCATTAAGGGTATGACTACATATCAACCAAACTATTTCATTATCACATCACTACAGTATAACTCTCTATGCATGAGTGGATGAAGTGTGTGAGGTGCGCTGAAGAGGAATTCCTACCAGTAAAATACATAGCCCTGTTGTGCTCGCATACCCTTAATGACAATAAAAGTGTAAAAGTTTGGGAATTTCCTTGCTTTTGTACATTTAGTGTATATGAATTTTCATCTTAACTCTATTAAGGGCATATGATTTCAGTATACTGCATTTTTCATGGAATGTCACTACTTTTGTAGAGGCTATGCCTCAATACAATGCCTTCTCATAACTGATATAGTTGATAGTTTGATTAATCATGGTATATGATAAACTGAAATTAAAATGCCATCCACTAGACACCAGAACCTCTATCTTTGCCAAAAATCAGTTGAATCCATCAAATAGTTGATGAGATACAGGGTGGCACATACGTACGTATGTACATACGTACGTACACACATATAACATGATTTCATGATTGAACTTTCTGGATCTCTGGGTTGCCTTGACTAATGATGCTGACATTCTACACACTTATCGAACCAATGAAATAACAATTTTGTGCAAAGTTTTAACTAATTTGGTTTATTGGTTTTTGAGTTATGATTGATCAAAAATGAGATTGCCAGCATAGGCAATTCGTAACGTCTATTAAGGGATCGAGCGCTCTCGCGCCTCCCTTGATTTGTATATGTGTTTAGTTAGATGAGTTAACCCTCTTAGAGTGGGAAAGTGATTATGTTTAAATTTTACTGTGTTATTGTGGTGGATGAGATACAAAAGATTGGTTCAACGTCGGTGAATTACGACATTTTAGGAAGTATCTAGTTGGACAGATCTTGAGTCGAACGCAATAGGTCGTGCTATCATTTAATAATAGAGTATATGTCTGTCTGTCTGAAGCCTAAACTATACTATTTAAGACTATTGCATTTATTATGAAATAGTATAGTATATACTATTTTAGACTAATGTACTATCTTTAAATGCTCAATTCAGGGGCATGGTGCAGTGTAGTATCTGTTCTGTGGTCATGTTACCATCCTCCCAGGCATTTTCTCCTACTTTTTTGAGAGGTGTTGAGGTAGTGTAGTATCTGTTCTGTTTTCATGATACCATCCACCCAGGCATTACCTCCTCCTTTTTTGAGAGGTGTGGAGGTAGTGTAGTATCTGTTCTGTTTTCATGATACTATTTTTCCAGACATTTCCTCCTCCTTTTTTAAGATGTGTGGAGGTAGTGTAGTATCTGTTCTGTTGCCATGATACGATCCTCATAGGCATTACCTCCTACTTTATGAGAGGTGTGGAGGTAGTGTAGTATATTTTCTGTTTTCATGATACCATCCTCCCAGACATTACCTCCTTCTTTTTTGAGAGGTGGGGAGTTTGTGTTGTATCTCTTCTGTTGTCATGATACCATCCTCCCAGACATGCCCGCCTCCTTTTTTGAGCGGTGTGGAGGTAGTGTAGCATCTGTTCTGTTGTTTCACATTATTATTCTTTATATTTTTTTGTCAAGACAAGGTGTTTCGTTGTAAATTGAAGTTAAGCAAGGCATATCCCATCCATTAGTAAATGGGTGACCATTTTGGAAAAATAAATTGCTGACTCATCTTTCCGGTTCTACCGGAAGTGACGTCATTGTGAGAGCATTTTTTTCACATAATCATTCTTTATTTTCATTACGTTGTTAAGACAAGGTGTTTTGTTGTGAATTGAAGTTAAGCAAGGTATATCCTGCCCATTACTAAATGGGTGACCATTTTGGAAAAATAAATTACTGACTCATCCTTCCGGAAATGACGTCATTGTGAGAGGATTTTTTCGCATTATTATTCTTTATTTTCATTACGGTGTTAAGACAAGCTGTTTTGTTGTAAATTGAACTTAAGCAAAAAATATCTCGGCCATTACAAAATGAGTAACAATTTTGGAAGAATTACAAAACTGATTCTTTAATATGATGTAGGCGCCTTCAATAGCATACTTAAACATGAGTTCTTTAATATGACCGAGGCGCTTCCGCAATTTTTTTTTCTTTTCTTAACTATGTATGTAAACATTTTTTTAGAGGGCGGGTCAAATTTTTTTTTTTTTCTTAACTAAAAAATTTCTTATGTATGGGGAAGGGTTAAAACAATTTTTTTGGAGGGGGGTAAACATTTTTTTCTTTTTTTTCTATTTTTAACTTAAAATATTTATATATATGGAGGAGCGTAAAAAAAATTGGGGAGGGTAAAAAAAATGTTGTTTATTTTTTATTTCTTTTCTTAACTAAAAAACATTTCTATGTATTTGTAAAAACAAAAATTGGGGGGGGGGGGGCACAACATTTTTTTTTTTTACTAAAAATATTTCTATTCATGGGGAAAGGTAAAAAATTGGGATGGGGTCGTAATTATTTGTTTCTTTACTCTTAACTAAAAATATTCTTGGACGTAAACAAAGAAAATCAATGTCTAACCACCCAAGACATATGACTGGGCCTTATCGGTTTACGGGTGAGCGTTCATTCCTGACGCCGCAGCCTAGGTAAAATATGCGACTGGAGGGAGCATATATTTGCTAGTATTATTAAATATATTGATGGATTCAAATGCAGAACGCAATCAACGTAATCATCAAGATTGTTTAGTTAGCCACACCAGAACTATTGTATTTCATTATTCTAACACATCCTAAATAAGTATGCACATTATCCATGCATGCACACTATTTTCGCTTTCAATTAAAGTTTTTTTAAGTTAATTATTTTACTAGATGTATTGAATTTGTAATGCTGATGTAATTTGATTCATTGTATATGTATTCAACCTTCATGAGAGAAAGCGAGAGACAGAGAGAGAGAGAGAGACAGACAGACAGAGAGAAGGGAAAGAGAGAGAAAAAGAAGGGGATGGCGGAGGAGTGAATTGTATAAACCAGATAGGTAGATACATAGAGAGGAGAGAATTTAATAAATATATTAATGGATGTCCATAAGTGTAAATGCGTACGCGCGCTTAAGTGCATATAACACGATTTAGTTCATAAGTGTTAAAATATTGGCTTGCATGTCTATCATATACACACACACCCACACACACACACACACACACACACACATATATATATATATATATATATATATATATATATATATGTGTATGCGTTTGTTTTGTGTAAGAAGGGGCGTGAGTTTTGTGCCAACTCATTTAATGCATTCTTCTTGTAAGCCGTCTATATATCATAATCATCAATTCGATGTGTAAGATAAAACAAAAAGAAAATAACATTTTAATAAGAGACAAATAACACCGTGTATATTCTGTGATATCTTCAAAATTCTTATTAAATTATACTTCATCATTTACAATCATTTTGCATATTCATATATGTGTGTAAAAAATATAAAAGTACACCAGTATAAATTGCGTACGATCTGTATGTGTTTTGATACGCTAACGTCAATAATCCTGTTTTTCTTTGTTCAAATGTTAACTTATAAAAACGTGTTTTCTTACAGTCTCAATGTCTTCATTATCTTCTTATATCCGCATTGCACGTGTTTGTAGTAATAATATATATATATATATATATATATATATATATATATATATATATATATATATATATATATAAAATATATCGCCGGTGTTGCTCAGATTAAGTAATCATTATTCATTAAGTATCGACGTTAGTAGAAATAAGTGTCGCAGTTTCATTGTATCAATAAAGTGGCCGAAGCTGGTAGGTAACGTCATAATCACGACATACAGCACTTTGTGAGCGATGGTAAATATACATGGTCCGGAAAAGTCTGCTATGAAAGTAACACCTAGACACACACTATTCTTTCGTTTTTATATGCGTCCACAAATCTGTCTTAGAAGTTATGTCTTTCGGTACATCAGTTGGTTGGTCACACTTCAAGTAACATTTTTATCGCTGAACGCGCAAATTGAGGAGACGCATCTCATCTTAGAGGAGTAAAACAATTTGTATGCATCATTGCGTCCGTCACGCTATAGCTTGCAATAGCATGTTCATTGCTCCGTTACATTTAAGTTTGAAAAGTCTGTCTGTCATGTTTAAATGTAAAACGGTATTTTCATTGGTTTGTCACGTCTAAACTTGAAATATCATTTTAGTTTGTAAAGGTTAAGTTTAAATAACAATTTCGTTATTGTGTAACGTTTGCATTTAAAATTCTCTTTACATAGCTCTTCGTTGCTATGTCAGGCTCAAGATTGAAATAACATTCGTATCGCTAAATACGAACAGTGTACATTGATGCATCTTAATGATCTATTTTGTTGTTTTGTGTAGACGACGCTTTTCCTGCGAATGTTGAATTATTTATCATGAATCGAAAAACGGAAAGTTTTTTGGGGGACACATTTTCTAAATTGTTCTGTTTCTCCTTCTCGATTGTCCCTTGGAGAATAAACAATGCATGCAGGGATTGGAAGTCGCCGAGTCGTTATACGTGTTTCCTAAAAATAAACAGGTGCCGTCTTTTATTTAAATTATTTTTCTTATTTGTTTAAATAAAGTGTGTATAGATTTGTGCGTGACAAAATGAAACGCCTCATATTGTGACAAGCAACGCTTCACTTTCCCACCAGAGCCACCGATACAGTCTCTACGTTTACGCTTATCAAACCAGAATTCAGCGCAAATATATATTTATCGCAAGAGTGCTTCAATTTACCTACGAGGTAATATCTAATCTTACCTGTTTGTATATATTTTAATAATTTGCCTCTTTATATCTACAAAGCCAGCTGACTTGGCAACAGCTTAGATGTTACGTAGCTGTTATCGTCAGTGATTGCTCACCGCCAACAACCGGTGGTGTTCTCTGGAGTCTCAGTGACAACAAGCCTCCCCTGATTTTCACTACTCTCCAGCATTTTTCGATAACCACCGCAAAAAATCTTGTGATATCGCAACAGCGGCTTACCATTGATTTATCGCTGGTAAATACCATTGGTCTTCTCTTGGATTTGGATGGTAATAAGCCTCCGCATTCTTCCAGTAGAGGTCTGGTTTGTGCTGCCTCTCCTCAGTCTATTAACCTTCTTTGACTCTTTACAAATATTTTGTGTGCTGTCAGACTAGGCCAGCGCAATTTTGAGTGTGTGTTTATGGTTTTGTTTTATGCAATTTCTGTTTATTGCTTAATTTCTGTGTGGTGTCAGATAAGCTCGCTGTAACTTATTAAGGAAGATTATGGTGTTATGTGTCTTGCAGTGTCTGTTCCTTGGTTTGTGATGTGGTGTTATTCGTGTGGTTTGATTACCTTCATGTTTTAAATTCCATATGACTGGTTACCCTTTGTAGCTTATGCCCGCTGGTTTCCGCATTCGAGGATTTCCCTTATGATTGCAACTGTTTTAATCATTGCCTTCTTTTGTATGGTCTCAGTGGTCTCTTTGATTCCAATTTCTCCCAGTCTTTTCTCCAGGCTTTTTGAAACTGTTCCTAGTGCTTCTACGATTATGTATATCATACTGCCTTTCTCCATGCTTCATATATTTGTGGCTGCTGGAACAACGAAGACTACGATTTTACAAGATGTTTCCATTTGTGTCGATTGTTATAACATCTTGCTTGTATGATTTGGTCTGTTTGTATATCCATATAACAAAGGATTTTGTGTTTTTACGTTTCCAGTACTGTTTCTGGTTTATGTTTGTACTATTTGTCTGCATATTCGAAATTCAATCGTTTGTACAGTTCCCAGTGTACCGTTTTACCCACGCAGTCGTGTCTGTTCTTGTATTCTTTTTGGGCTAGTTTGCTGCATTCACTTATTATATAATTGACTGTTTCGTCTATTTGCCTACAGCGACTGCATTTACTGTTTTCCTGAGTGTTATCTATTTTAGCTGTAATGTTGTTTGTCTTAATCGCATTGTTCTATGCAGTCATCAGTAAAGACTCCGTTTGTGTGTCGATGTGCCATTTTTCTCGCAATGTCCAATTATTTTTGTTCGTTTCTTCTGTTGTCAGTCTTCTGAAGCGTCAACGCAGATCTTTTTCTTCCTACTTTTCTTTTCTTGTCGTTTTGTTTCTGGCTTCCCGAGTTGCTCGTTGAAACGGCGTATTTTGCTGCGGTGATTAGCCTTTCCATGTTCTGGGTTATGTATTTTCCAGTTCCTTTTTTAGTCTTCCACACAATCTTCTATACTTACCAGTCATCTTACGCCTTCGTTTTTTTTTAGTCTTCCACACAATCTTCTATACTTACCAGTCATCTTACTCCTTCGTTTTTTTTTAGTCTTCCACACAATCTTCTATACTTACCAGTCATCTTACTCCTTCGTTTTTTACATGTAGAATCTGCCCGTATCGTTTTTAGTGTAGTGCGTTGTGCATGGCCATTCCTTTTCTAGTCATCTGGTCAAGATGCCTGTGTTCTTAGTTAGTCCAGTTTATGAATGGTTCAGAGTATCTTATTAGTTATAAGCCACATGTGTACATTCATTTTATTATTATTATTATTATTATTATTATTATTATTATTATTATTATTATTATTATTATTATTATTATTATTATTATTATTATAAACATGACTTCAGCGTAATGACAATATTTAATAGGCACTGGAAAAAACGATTATGTTTACGCATTTCGTCCGTTTGATTTCAAGTGTTTTATGTTTTTCCAGGGAATGACGTCATTCCAACATAAGTATATATTAATAGAATCCATGTTAATAAGAATTGAGATTGTTGGTTATGCTATCATATCATTGTGAAATGTCTGTATTTTTGTCTCTCTCTCTCTATTTCACTATTTAACACACGTGCAGTTAGACTCATATATATATATATATATATATATATATATATATATATATATGCGTGTGTGTGTGTGTGTATGTGTGTAGTTTGCTTTTTGGATTGTGTATTACAGTTTTAAGTGATCTGGCGATCGGTTTTCGAATTCTATCGTGTAACAATTACCACTTATGCTTCATATATATATATATATATATATATATATATATATATATATATATATATATATATATATATATATAACTTTATTGATATTGGCGTTTTGTTTCAATAATATCTAAGTCGACAACTGACTGACATATTTTGTTTGGAATTGTCAATATTTGCGTTTTTTCTCTACTCTGCTTTTGACAGAAAGGTAATTTCGATTGTTAGACTAAAAGTATTTTTTGGCCCGTCTTTTTGCTTCCCTTGTAATTAATGTCTCTTTCAATTTAGACAAACCTTTTCTTTGAGAAGCATTTAGGATAATCTTTCACCCCATACGTGAAATAGAATACTTATATTAATTATGTTGATAAAGTCGCTAGATAAATTGTTGGATCATTTCACCGCTCCAGACAGTACTTCCCTTTTTATGCAATCGTCTACCTGTATAAGAGTCACATACGGCCGAGGATGGAATAGTGTTACTACATCTGGCGTGAGTGCCGCTTCGAGAACTCTTTCCTACCTTGAAAGAGTACACATCGAATTAGAACTCTATTCGCGGATGATCTCGAGTTTTTCTGGCAACATCTTTCGCACAGAATAGACTTTGCTACTCTATTCGTATATCCATTGTAGGTGCTCTAATATCTGATTTGCCTATTTTAAACTTCAGAAAGAACCATACTGTTGCAAGACGGCAAATAATTCTCCCTTTTTCCTGTACGTAGATACAATAAAATGAAACTTCATGAACAGTTTTTTTACAAAACTTCTAATTTTAGAACACGTTATAGAAAGACTACTTAAATACAGAATACAACGTGATCGGTTTCAAGTTTAATATCAATATAACTCTAGATTAATGAAACCCGTTCTCAATCCTTTGATCCAACTCAACATCTCATTAACCCATAACTTCGAGTGGCTTTTGGTTTTGGCAAGTAGTGAACTACTAGTAAGAAAAATCCTATCGATGGGGAATAGTTCAGATATACACCGGAATTTTATTTTTCATGCCACCAATATCCAAATACTGCAAATTGCTGTCTAAATATATTCAGTTATGAATAATGCCGAAACACCCTAGTATTTCGTTATTATTATTATTATTATTATTATTATAATTATTATTATTATTATTATTATTATTATTATTATTATTATTATTATTATTATTATTATTTCAAATTAGTCTTAACTTTTGTGTGTTATAGTTGAATTTTTCTTTTTTTCAACATCAGGTCAATTCCCTTGACCTTAGACATTAGAGTTGTACCTAAACACTTTCGCTGTCTTTAAAAGGCGAACCTTTTTCAGAAATTTGAAAATACATTATCTCGTCTATCTGTTTAAGACACTAATGATAGCTTTCCTTATGGATCTTAGCAGTTCAACACGAATAACCTTTACTACATTACATTTTCATATTCTAACTAATTCCCATTTTAAATCTTGATATTTATTATGTTTTCGTGTTCGTTCTCCTGTACTCTGGTATCGAAGGGGTAGGCTATATCAATGATTAAGCAGGTTCCTTTCTATTTTTTACTTTTGTTGTGAAATAAATTGTATTTTCCCTTAATTTTAAATACAATTCGTGCAGTTTATAACGCAAGTTTGCGAATTTAAGATGCACATACAAATAATGATATTCGGTTTTAAGACAACAATCAATACCAAAACGCAACGCGTCGAATAGACTGCTAGTATATATATATATATATATATATATATATATATATATATATATATATATATATATATATATATATATATAAAGTGGTGAGCTAAAAGCGAACTTTTAGGAAAGGTAAAACCTATTATGAAAAGTATACAGCTCAATATCAAGGATAGAGCAGATAGATATGTAGAAGGATTAAAAGAAATTAGAAAAGCAAAAGTCAAATCTATTTTCAATTCAGTTTCTCATAGCAAGGTATATTCTGCAAAAAGGCAATTTATTCAAGTTAAATTTTTCCTTAAGCCAGGCTTTTCAAAGATCAAAATCTTATCATCAGAGGAAGACGCTGGGATAGATAAGTTGGCAAATGCCAAAATTTAAAATTTGAGAGAGTAAAATAAAAAATTGTAGGGAAAAAAAACACAAGGCAAAACTCTGCCCGAGTGCAAGCAAATGTCCGATTGCAAAAAAGTCCGGTGTCAAAAAGTCCAGCGGAGAAAGTGAAATGTAGATAGGTAGGTCGTTAAAAAGAACGAGAAGATTCAAAATTAAATTCCAAAAAAACACATCTTCAGGTGCGGCGAAGATAGGTAGAATCCAGAGGGTAAAAGGTAAAATAAACGGTACGTTCGTGGATGCAACAAGGCTCAGTAAAACGTGAGGTGGAAAGTATTCGCCATTTAAAAGACTTCCTGGGTTAAAATAAACATATCCAACAACAACCACTTACCGCACCCCTCACCACTTGTAACTGCCGTAAACCCAGAGATTGTCCCTTTAACAACGATTGTGTACAGAATGGCGTAATATACGCTTGCACTGTGAAACAATTTCCCCGTTCCTCCAATATTGTGAGCAATCACAGTTCCCACACTCCACCCGGATTCCACATCTCTCTTCAACCCCAATCCTTTTCTCCTCAAGACCCCCACATATACAGCCATACTTCTAACCAAGCACCGCCAATAATAGATAGTGTCCTTGGGCTATCTGGCATTTCCCCCATATCCGCTCCGCTCTATAACTTCAACCAATCTCCCTCGCATAACCTGAATCTCCAAACCCAAATCTCATCTAATACCACTAGCAGTTTTAATGCAACTATAGCACCACTCTTTAAGATACACACATACATTGGGTCGTCCTCTTTCCCTATTAAGACCCGGTTCTCTAACTATATGTACTCTTTTAAAATAGCAACGATAATAGCACTGGCACTTCACTCTCCAATTTAATTAGAAACCTCAATCTTAAAAATACCCCCTATTTACTTCACTGGTCAATACTTAAAAAGTCCAAATCATATACCCCGTGTGCACCCCACTGCCAACTTTGTACATTAGAAACCTTTATGATAGCTACTGCGACTAAATCTAAAAATATCATTAATTCTAGGAATGAACTTATCTCC
This sequence comes from Sepiola atlantica, assembly GCA_963556195.1. Classification (NCBI taxonomy): domain Eukaryota; kingdom Metazoa; phylum Mollusca; class Cephalopoda; order Sepiida; family Sepiolidae; genus Sepiola; species Sepiola atlantica. Next base: position 135,513,485 of record OY744527.1, on the reverse strand, counting down.
AGTTGCAGACATAAACGTACATTTAAATATAGCAACCATAGTAATCCCCCAGACACCCCTCCCCCATTTGATTAACTACCATCCCTACATCTCGGATTTACCCTCCCTACATCTCGGATCTTTTCTCCGATTGTTCTTATTCCTGTTGTTCTATAACTCTGCATATATCTCCCTCATTCCTTTAGCTTTTCTCTTATCTTAAAAAAATACCCATAAATTCCGTTAGCTTTACAATCCCCTTAGCTTTAGTACTTTTCTCCCACTACCCACTAAATCATTGTACTTAACCTCCTTAATCGTATAACCTCTATATGATTTCTATTACTTCTTCCTTTAACTTCCTTTAATCCACTCGTCCGCTTCCCATCAACACATCCAACCTTCTAATCTTCCCTTTCAACCGGATAACTAACCCACAATATCTGCATTAGACCCTAGCGCTTTTATTTACTTGATGACTCGCACTATCTACTTTTAATCCCCTTTGCACACATCGATATCGAACTGCTCACCGTTTTCTCTGTGCATTCTAATTACGGTTTCTTTCCCCCTGTTTAACAAATTATTCTTCTCACTCTTTTAATAGCCTCGATTATTCCCCCTCGTTCACCTCGCCCCTCGCTCACTTCTCTCGGACCCTGCTCAATCCCGACCCCCGCCCTCATTCTACATCTTTTAACCCCCATAATATTTACTCTTAATTGCCATCTCAATTCTCACTCTGGTTTAAATTATTGTCACTATTTTAACCAAGGTATGTCTCAAATTCTCTCTGCCATCATTAACATATTTAATAATTTTCTTAATTTACTTCCATATATCTTATTCTTATTCAAAGTTTAATTTTCCTACATCCAAAAAGCACTAGCGTCCCGTAACAACATATTTTATTTCTACCGAAATCTTTAAACACTTTGGGGATTTCTATCCCGAATATTCATTCGAGGTCATTTTACCTTTTCCTTATTCTAATACTCACTCCCGGATTCCAATTTTATCGACTATTCCCTCATTTATATATTTCTTTATCGGTCAATCCATAACTCTCTTTGCGAGCCTAAGACTAATTCTATTATTATTTTCTTATTTTTTTCATTTAATTATCATTATTTCTATTTTTACTTTTAATTTTTATTTTTACTATTTATATTTTTTTATTTCTACCCTTCAAATATATTTTGCCTCATTGTTTATAAGTAAGGTCATCTGATTAAACACCTAACCCCATACCCCGGTTTATATCCTCCCCGACACATTCTGGTATTTTAATTCTCTCTCCCCGCACTCATTGACTTGTCCCCACACCCTTCTATCCCATTTCTAGTTGAACCCTAATTCGCGCTAACGTCCACTTTTAACTTTAAGCGATCTACCCCCCACACTCACACTCTTAGTTTTAAATCGCACTTATTCATCGCACACGCACCCTTCTCCCCCTTCGCACCCCCTCTACCTTCCTTTCCTGCCTACTGGTCGCATATGAGCTTTTGCCATTCTTCAGACTAGTCTTGTTTTCAACGGGCTTGCCTTTAAATATTAATTGGCTGTATTTTTGCCAATTCAAACCTATTCCATGAATTTTAGCCCAGGAATTCTTTTAAATGGCGAATACTTTCCACCTCACGTTTTACTGAGCCTTGTTGCATCCACGAACGTACCGTTTATTAGACCTTTTACCCTCTGGATTTTACCTATCTTTGCCGCACCTAGAGATGTGTTTTTTTGGAATTTTACTTTGAATCCTCTCTTGTCACTTCTCGTTCCTTTTAACGACCTACCTATCTACATTTCACTTTCTCCGCTGGACTTTTTGACACCGGACTTTTTTGCAATCGGACATTTGCTTGCACTCGGGCAGAGTTTTGCCTTGTGCTTTTTTTCCCTACAATTTTTTATTTTTCTTTCTCAAATTTTAAATTTTTGCATTTGCCAACTTATCTATCCCAGCTTCTTCCTCTGATGAAAAGATTTTGATCTTTGAAAAATTTAACTTGAATAAATTACCTTTTTGCGGAATATACCTTGCTATGAGCAACTGAATTGAAAATAGATTTGACTTTCGCTTTTCTAATTCCTTTTCATCCTTCTACATATATATATATATAATGGCTACTACTTTTTCTCATCAACCCATCATGTCAACCCAATATTTTCACGTACTTGCATGACATGTTTCTTACAATTATCATCCTGAGGAAGTCTTACAAACAAAGACGAAACGTTGATGAATATATAAAAAAAACATCCTTTTTGGTTTTTCCTTTTTGATTTCCCATATATATATATATATATATATATATATATATATATATATATATATATATATATAAAAGCAAAAAAAGAAGTAAGAAAGCTTAACAGATTTATATTATCTTCAGTTTTTCAATGCAAGGTGTATTCAATAAAAGTATGCTTATTTGTTCTTTTTTTAAGGCAGAATTTACGAAGAATGGTATGTTATCACCAGACGAATTACAAAGAAAAATAAGTTGGCGTGGAATAGCCAAACATTGTGATTTTAAAAAAATTAGTCATAAAATTATTGGCTACTTCCTACCCGATATTCTACATACTCGAATATAACGTAACTTTTGTAATTGCCTATGGAACCTTGATAACTCTGGAGATGGAAAATATTGTTTTAATTATGTTACCTGATCATGTACCCCACCTTCCACTTAAGCCTCCAATCGTTAACTAACTGTCAAATATTTAAACTTTTTAAATCTTGAAATACAAAACTATTACTTCTTAAACGCGTAAATCTCCAAATCACTAATCACTTGAGTCCTAACCCTACTATTAATTCCTTTTAAACGTTCTGAAGTATATAGAATGTGTGTTCGTGATAGTTCTTCACACTCGATGTTTGCTTTCAACGTTCTGCAACTTTTCACTATGTAATATCTATAAACATAAGTTATTTTTCTTGTCCATATAAATACTCCTCCGCGGAATCTTTTCATTCAACGCTAGCAATGCTACTGTACTAGTGTTATAGCACCCTACCTCCAATCTGTTATTGGGCAACATTTTTGTAAGAAACAGCTGTTTGAATCTATTTTTACCCACTAACAAATAACTGTATCTACCATCCTTCCACTTATACACTGAACGTCAGCTAGAGTATTCTTCGTTCAACCCTTTCCTAATGCATCTCCCTTCTACAATCCCTAACAGTCAGTGAAGTTTTAACACTGCTTCACATTTCAAACCTACACCCTAACCAACCTTTTATTTACGGAAGAACCACTCATTACTCTGTTGGATTAATTTCCCCCATGATTTACAGTACTTGATCCCATTTACACAGTCTCCCCGAATTTTTAACGGTGAATTTTCTATCTTTCATTTTTAACTTATTCATCACTGTACACTTTGTCACTGGACCCTTTTTTATCTGACACCTCTTCGCATTTTGACGACCTTCTCACACACTCATATCTACTATTTTAAAACTTTCTCAATTTTTTCTAATTGTTCAAATTATGATTCCTAGCGATTCAACTTAACTATCTTTATAATTCCTCTGATGATATAATACCATTCTTAGAAAAGTCTAGCTTAAGGAAAAGCATATGGTTTCATTGAATACACCTTGCATTGAACAACTGAAAATGAAATAGAATTTTCATTTTCACATTTTCTTATTACTCTTGTTTATTAATTGCTCTATTTTATATATTGAGCTTTAATCAGTTAACAATATGTTCTAATTTAAACAAATATACCTTCTACTTTTAGTTTCATACCATATATTAATATATATATATATATATATATATATATATATATATATATATAGAGAGAGAGAGAGAGAGAGAGCCAGAGAGAGAGAAAGAGAGAGAAAATTGTAACATTTTCCTACACTTTCAGTTATATTTAATAACTAATTAAAATTAAAATGTTATATGCAATCTAAATCTAAGTCAACTAATTTGCTTGTTGATTTAAAAAACGGTATTTCTTTTTTTTTCAATTATTTCTTATTGTTTTTAAATTCAACTACAGTTTTGATATTGATAAGACACACATTTGATTTTAAGAATACTGTTTTCTCTCGTGGAAGAAACTTCTAAATACAGGCTCAAAGGTGATTTACAACGAACTTGTTGTTGCTGGGCTGTTAAACCTATAAACACCCACTTAGCCACTTACACAAACACACAATGGTTATATAAATCGGAGGTTAATTCTAGAAGTAATAAAAATGAAATTCGGCACATCTAGAATTTAGCAATGAATTTAAATCCTTTAAAATTTCAGAAAAGAAAATAATTTAAACTGCTTTTAAAATTCTGAGTACACTTACGTGTTAAATTGTTGACGGTTTGGGAAACTAGTTTAATAACCACATATACCTACGTTTGTAGGAACTTTTAAAAAGTGGATTTCTTCCAACTCACTAATAAGTTTTAAAAATAGTATTTAATTACGAACTTCAAGAGACGCCTATCTTCTCACTTCTCATGCAGAACTGTAGCATTGTTTAGTTATCGCTCCCATTCAATAAGACAGGCTCACAACTTCGACATTTCTCAGAATTAATATATCGAAAGCTTGACTCATAATTTCTTTGTTCCACGTCAACATTTTCTGCAAGTGCTGTTTTAGTCGGATAGGAGAACTATTACCAAAAATGTACTATTGCATTAGCAAAGAAAATAATTCAATTGATTAATAGATCTGATCTTTGAATTCTGACCAGAAAATAGAAGAACATAAAATGAAGTATTTTCACAGTTTCAATTAAATCAGTTCTCTATCTTCTATCTTGTTGAGTTAAACTAGAAGCAAAACAAAGACAGCCAAAATAGACTATGTTGATTCTGTTTTGAAGCAAAACGGCAAAGAAGCCAGGAATATAAAATAAAAGTGCCACTGTGGGCAATGCGATTCCATACTGCTTTCAACATCTAAAACTGGGAAATTGCAAACAGTAACAGGGGATGAAATTGATACGTTCCGCTAACAAAATAACTGGCGCATGCCATATTATTCTTCAGGAATTAGACGCAAGAAAGTTACTTCCAGATTGCTAACAAGTGGCGCACTTAGTCGGCACACAAGTCATGTATATGTGTATATGTATGTGTGTATGTGAGTGTGCGTGTTTGTATATATGTGTGTTCAGGTGTGTGTTCAGGTGTGTGTGAGTATATGTATGTATGCACGCAGGTAGACACGCATGTGTACGCGCACGCCACGGGCTATAGATAGTAACACACACACGCACACACGTAGGCAGCAATGTGCCGACAAAGTAAACAAATTTGAAGACCAACTTTCAGGATTCCGAAACAAAGTGTACTCAACCGCCGCACACGATGATGACCAGAAAGATAAAAGTCAGAATCACAGATACTTAAAAAAACAAAAAAAATTGACCCAGAGAAGCAAAAACTATGAAAACACATGCACCCACGAACGCAGAAACGTCAAACTGTAAAAAATAAAAGATTTTTTCAAATGGAGAATATATCTGAAGAGAGCAAGCACGAAAGCTCGAAACGTGTTATAAAATCACAAAATTATTAAATGATAAAATGATGAAATAAAAAACAATTGTTGAAAAAGTGTTTTACAAATGTTGGTAGCTTTACTTTAAATATACATTTTTCTCTCGTTAGAACTGCACTGATGCTGCATTACCCTCTACTCTCTCTCCCTATGTATATATTTTTATATCTTTCCATCTCTCTCTCTATATATATCTATAAATATTTATATATATATATATATACATATATATATGGATACATATGATATATATGTGTGTACATATATATATATATATATATATATATATATATATATATATATATATATATATAAATGATTGATTCTGATTTCCGAAGAATGGCATTAATATCAATTACTCGTATAAATCAATATATGTTTCTGACTAGTATATTTTCTCTTACTTAATTTTTACAAATAATAAATCTATTTCGCTTCATTTTAGACCATAGAAAACTTACTGCGGCTCAAAACTTTGTTTATTCTTAGACATTTTCCACCCATGACCTTCACCACTTAAGCTGCTTACAATCAAATCAGATTACACATCATAGTATTAAATACCCAAATATTTATTACACATGCAATAATATAATCGAGCCTTTTCTTCTAAATTATGAGCTCATTATTCTTGATTATGTTAAGTCTAATCTTATCTGCTTACTTTTTTAATAAGTATTATGAGGTGTCTATCTTTAAAACACATACTGAAATTTTCTAACATTCAATATTTAATTAATTCCAAATAGGGCTAAATTAAAATACAATTTTACGCATTCTTTAAACTGGACGATATCTTTGACATCCATATTGTACAGGTGCTACAGATAGAGGATGATCCACGATCGACAACGTTTCCTACCACGACGACTATTACTACTGCTAATCATACATTAGCTGATATGTGAAAATACGGCGTATTTGCATATCAGCTTGTTCGCGTACTTACGAGCGAAATACGAAATATACAAATCATAGTGACATAAGAAAAACAGATAATAACAAATCTAGAGAGACAGCTATATAATACAGTGCCTACCAATTCAAATGTAAAGAGAAAGAAAGTTATGGCAGATAGATAGAGGGGGATCGTAAAATTAAAACAAATACAGTTTTTTACAACTCCTGACATATATTAATTCTTATGTTTACATTTTCAAGATTAAAAAATTAAAGGAATTCTAGAAATAGTCATTAACTTGATGTCTGAGTGTCCAAAAAGTCATCTTCTACTAAACGTTTTAAACAAGACCATCTTTACGAAAAAATCTATTACTGCTAGAAGACAACCAGCAAATGTATTAACTATAATTTTCATTTCAGTTCTTTTAATAGTAATTCCCTTGATGTCTGAATGAATGAAACAAAATAGTAACTTATACCACCTCGATTAAACGGCCGATAGAAACACCTTGTTTTTCATAAACTCGTTTAGTATTTGTTTCTTCGTTACCGGTAACTAGGTTATTTACTAGTACAATATGTTCACAATAATTTATATGGAAGTGGTGTTGTATAATGTGTACAGGCGCGGACTATAGACTCATCGTATTGAGTTCGAGTTCCATCTAACTACTGCATCAGTTTTATTAATAGTCTTCGGAGATGTGCGCACCTATATATCTACTTTACACCTCTGCATCATAAAATATGGTATAATACACGCTCAATCGTTTTTTTAACTAGTCAAGGTGAAGGACAACTAAAAAATAAGACCAGTCTTACTCTGCTTGTCTCAGCATTATTGTCAGTTGTCTCGAACTTCTCTTTGCCACTGGACTCCAGCAATGACGCTACACGAGATGTTCAGTAAAGATTACCAAACACTTGCTTAACAAGATACATCTTACCATGTTCGCTATCCCACTAAAATATCGATAATTAAATGCTATTAAAATAGAGCCCCGCTTGATATTTTTAACCGAAACTCTAAAACCTTTCCTATAATTAAATGCGTAAAAAAAATTATGTCTGTAATTTAAGTACAATATTGCTAGCGTGTAGGGGGCGTATAAAGCCGCAAATGAAAATGGATGAGATGACAAACCGTTGAAAAATACAACGAAAAGAATCAACAGTAAAAACAATCAATTACTGTCGATTACAATCACTGTTTACTCAAACACCAATTACTTTTCAGGCATTAAACATTCTAAGAACTTTTATAAAAACATTTATTTGGGCAAAACCATTACAAGAAAGCTAAAACAGACAATTTAAAGTATATTATATCAGCTGTGTTTATGGTATCGGATTGCTAGTCAAACTGAAAAAATCATATTTTGGAGTCGCAAGATCAAAAATAAAATACCGAAACATACGGACAAATATCTGTTCGTTTCAAATCTCTAATTATACATCTTCGATATATCTCATAATTTAATATATTGTTTTCTGTCAGGAAAAAATAATAAGTATCTCTAAAAATACTTATCTTTCTTTTGTGGTGTGAAAGGGCCAAATAAATAAAAAACATAAACTAATTAACAAAGAGTACAGAAGTAATGGGTTGACAGGTTCTGTTTCCTCTGTTCTATTGATTAGTCATAACCACTCTATTCCTTATCAGAAACAGTCTATATAGTGGCGGAATAGGGTAGATCACGATGCCCCCCCCCTTTATTCTTATTCCGCATAGACATAATAGATTTTCTCGGAGGGATGTGTCGACATTAATTACGTGATCTTTCGTTTTGAGAATCTTCTAAAAGCCACTTTCAGTATCGGAACTTCAAACGTATCAAATACGACATGCATTAGATCTTCCTCTGTGAGTATTTTGACGACGGCATCTGAATACGTTTTTCCCATTTCATTCAGGTGTCATTTATCGATTTACTTTAGTCCCAGTATCATGTACAACATGTTCCCGATCCGCTATCAATTGCACCAATTTCTAAGTCGGACCTGTAATTTTGAAACATGCGAAACATTCTTTTTTCGCTAGCTTTGAAACGACTCTTCGCGAGTTTATCTGATCGTCCAGGTTCAAATAAGCTTGTAAAAATCTATCAAACACTGTTTTAATCTTTCTTGCAAAATGACCTTTTGTGGTATCATACAACATGGATCATTATCATAAGGAGTGAGTATATAGGACCTGCAGAGTTCTAGTAGGAGTGTTTCGGTAGGAGTATATCTCGCTTTTCTTAAGAGCCATAATCAAAGTATCTATTAAGCCTCCTGCCTGCCCAGTGCTTCTTGCATCATACAGAGCGATCATAATATGCTACAAGCAAATGTCTAACAAGACCTTTTGAATTCACTAAACGTAAATCGCGTTACATTGTCTGATACAATGCAGTAAACCACCCCTAAAAAAGGGCGAATAATTTATGTAAAATATCAGTGATTTCCTTGGTAGTTGTTTTTTGTACCTCAAGACTTCCGGCTGTTTAGAGAAAGCGTCTACCACAATCATGTAGTAAACACCAGCCAGTAGAACAATATCCTTGACCGCAGTCGGTCGCTTTACCGCTAAGGACTGAATATTATTGGAGGGGTATTTGCTGTCAAAATACAGCCTTTATATATTTTAACTGTATTGCCAATGCCCTTGTCCATATTCGTTTAATACAGGTAGCTTCTCATTAGACTTTTAGTCCTCGACATTCCGGAGTGTCTGATATGAAATTCATTTAGTATTATCTTCTGTAATTCTGTATGACTACTCGATCGCCGTACATGACTTATTCATTAAACATTTAATCAATTTCTAATATGTGTTAGTCTTTATCTTTTACATATGTTTATAAAATCTTAATTTAAAGTCTTTTCTTTTATCTTTCTGAGTGTTACATAGACGATCTCTAATAGTGTTACATAGTGTCTATTTTTATCTCTACTTTTGTTTCACGGGAGCAACTCACTGTTTTCAAAGGTTTTCGCGTATTTAAGTCATAAAGACAACCCAATATCTATGCATAAAGCACGTCACAATAGCTTCCGATACAACCCCTTTTTCACTCGAATTAGATTCCGAACTGTCACCGACCTTTCATGAAAAAGTGTCAACTTCTCATGTTTAATGCGAATTTTCAGGTAATCTTGCAACATTCATATAATCACTTCATTCATACTACTAGCAAGCTAAAATATATTGTGTCGCTTACATTTGTTGGCGCCCAATTATACCAGACAAATCAGTGAAACATTTAAACATGCACTTTGTCAGCATGTGGACCATGACACCTTCAAATAACTTGATCAACGGCTTTACGATGGAATCACTCACGAAGGCCTGATCTAAAATCTGGTCTTGATCGCGACACCAAACAAAAATATGTGAAACCGCTTAGCAAGACTAATAATGATTTGGCAGACCAAAATATAATTTTTATAATCAGCCAAGTCATAAATGCCTCAACCTTATCTAAGCATCTTAACCAAGGCGCCCAAGGCCAGATGAACGTAACTACTTCTAGTCAAAGCGAGCGTCTCAATTCTACCACCCGAAAGGACTCCCTGACTATAAACCGATATAATGCGCTTCTAGCCAACAACAAGTTATGTCAGAGACTTTTATTCACGGGAAAGAGAAACTTCAGAAACTAACAATACTCGTTGTAAAAGAGGCGTTCACCTCAGAGTAACAGGCACGCTTTCGCATCATGTGATTACACGCTTTTCAAAGCTTAAAGGCCTTTCTTAGTGTCTACTTTTAAGAAGCCACTGTTTCCCAAAGAAGGTGTACACATTTTATCTAGTCAAGATAGCGGTAACATGTGAACCTTCATTCGGATGTAGGTAGTAGATCTCGCGACAGACAATAAGGACTTCATCTAGTCGCAATAAATTAATAAGCTTCCATTGAAAATTCAGCAATGTAGCTGTGAGGAGTTGAAGTAGTGAAAGCGGCACTAGAAAATGCCAAAGTTTACATGACGAAGACTGCACTATACACAGTGTTTGTGATGGGCCGTTCTACAACATACGGAAGTGTTATCACGCGTAAACTATTAGCAGGCGAGATCATGGATGCCTTCTCTGCGGCTTTGAAGAAGCTAGCTGTTCTGTTTAGAAAGTTCTCTTAACAGACTTTTGTATACTTTATATACTTTGGGAGCATGTTGTCATGGTTGCGGAACCGGCCAGAGTAGCTTTAGAAATCTGAAGAGGCTGAACCCACATGCCAATGTTTATTACATCTGCTGTGGGCGGAGTTGTCACATCGCAAACGATTGAATAGACAGAAGACATATGCGCATTCGTTGCTTTTTGTGATGTGGGATCGGTCATCTTGCCTCAAGCTGTCCGAGAGACGAGTCAGGAAACAAGATGTCAGCGCCGCACTGTTCCCCGGACAAGATGTAAACGAGGCGCAACCAATCATCCAAGTGCATGTCGACCAAAGGACTTGATCATCACTTCTTGATCTAGACTGTGACTGTAACAAAGTGAGCGCAAGGTTATGACATACATGGAGCAGAAGGAGCGTTAAAATAACATCGATAAATGGTGACACACAGGCGTGCTATGGAGTAGCGTTAGAAAGGATTTGCACGGGCTTTAGTGTATCCGCTGAGGTAAATGTTTCTAGTGACGCATAAATACATACAAGGCTTTGAAATACTGCGACGATATGACACTATCCACGAACTGAGTAGTGTTCTTATTACATTAACAGGAACAGTGAAATTCCTAAAAGCACCAGTGTGTTACACATCGCAAGGAACAGACTTCAAGATAGAGTTTGATTAACGCCAATCTATCTGAATTGCGTATTGGAAATAGACGGACAATTAAGCACTAACACAGCGACTGAATGGCGTCACAGAGTACTCTGAAGTCGCGAACGTTACGACCCCATATGAAAAAGAAATTCACACCTGGGTCAAATATTGCTTGTTGATCCCGTTTCCCTCCAAAAGATCTTATCTCTTTAATGACAGTGACAGTAGTAGAACATAAATAGATAAGGGTGCGACCTGTCTTTATAAACTGTGAACTCAACCAATATATATTAGTTTAAACAGCTGATACGGATATATGTGTAGGGAAGTTGAGGGAGTGCCGACACAGAAGACCGAACGTATGATTATCGGTTTAGAGAAAGACATATCTGCAGGTGCGGGTGGACACAAGTTTATAGTTTTTTCCATACTGCTGTATTTCGAAGAAAGATATTCTGCCTTACCAGACTGAGTTTTGGGTTGAATGTTGCGCCGCAGATCAGCAACACCATTGTCGGTGATGTGTTATCCCAGTAGACTACCGTCGAAAATGTAACATCGGCGCACGTCGATGACATTCATATCAATGAATATGTATAGTCAGCCTCGCACATCCAAGAAAAAATGGAAGAGTTTAAACTGAAGTGAAAGGATTCAGAGCGACTTGGAGACGGAGCACGCGTGCTGAGACTATACGTTATGGGGGAGGAATGTACTCTGCAAAGGCCACAGTTAAATTGGATTTGCGTAACCCCTGAAGATATTACAATACGGTTCCTTGTTAAGAAAATTCGTTGGGCACCTGCTAGTGTGTGGCTGGTTTGTGTGGCAGTAGGGGAAATAAAACGTATAGCAAATTTGGTAATAAAAGTGTGGAACGATCAAATAAGTGGTGCCTTCATTGCTCGAATGATTGCAGAAAGTGTTGCTAGAGAAACACACGAGGACCCAGCCTGAAAAAGTGATTTCTCAACGGCGAAAAACTCTACCGATGACGAAAACGGCAACTTATCTTCGGCCGCCTATTATGCAAGTAATCAACAGACTTCTGATAAATGCATAACTTGTAAATGCATAAGTAATTTTGCTCCCTATGTTTCACGAGAAAGCACACCCTGCCTCCATGATAATGCATGCATTTAATGTGGCGACATATGCTGTAGATCATCTGAATGAGCAGCAGATACCTGTTATAGCAATGGACCAGCCCCTCAATTCCTTATCAAAGACTATCCAGTAGACCTGGCCAGAGTCACATGGAGAGAACAAATTTGGTGATGCCAGGGGAACTACACATAGAGATGAATATACTCAAGATGTTAGGAAACTGACATGTGGGCAGTGGCTGACCATCAGCTCTTGTTAAAGCTGAGGTAACCATTCGGGGGCGTGCTGATAGCATATTGAAAATATCTCATACCACAAGAAGCAGATATGCCCATCAGGTCACTGTTGCAGCTCTGTATAGATTGTTTAGGAGTGCATACAACAGCATCCAAGAGAAAAAACAATACCTACCACCATTTGATCGATGGTACCACCCCCGGTGTCACATCACCCATAATTCAAATATTGGGCATTCACTCCGGATCTAGAGCTCTACTATCTAGAATTTGTCAGGTCATTGAGAGAAGGGAACCTCGAACTGTACGTGCAGCCCATTGGACAGTTACTGCCATGGCTTTTCGCTCTGGACTACAGAAACTATGCCAGGTGGTTGGCTATCAATATCAGAGACATGACAAACCATAAAGAGTTCCCAGATGGAAACTTTGTTGTAAGGAAAACCTCCCGAGCATTTTCAAGTATTTCCTTAGACCAGACTCATGAGCAAGTCAATGAGACAATCAAATGAGATGGAGGAGCTGTTGGGCTTACAAGAGAAGTGGACCGTCTGTCCTGACTGCCAGTGTAGAGTGGTGTTGGATTACAAGTTAGAGCGTAAAGTTTCCAGTATCTATTGTGAATGGGAGAGTCTAAATGGTCGTCATAGGTACGGCACCATAACATAGAGTATGATGAATATACTTCAAGAGCTACTTGAAACAATTAAGCCAACTATTTACTTAAATTATTTTCAACCGAACCTATCATAGAGAGAATAGGGTGTACGAGTATATTGTTCTTATGTGTTTTGATACCCCATAAAGACATGGTCTGTTAGACCCTATTGGTAAGATACGATCATATATTTCCACAGGAAAAATACTTTTTTAACCAATTCAAGAAATCTTTTGTGAAAATTAGATTCAATTCAATTTCTTACAATGCGTTGTCACAGGTCCAAGTTGTTTCCCTCTTTATTTGTGTCCTTTGTTTGTCGATTTTACCATTCAAACGCAACAATTATGCTATACAATATTTACTATTTATGGTTCTTCCTCTCTCGCATCCCAAATATAAAGGCAACATTCTTACCTGCTGGTGTTTATCGTCAATATTTTGTTGCGTAGAAACAGTTGCAAACAACGCTTTTATAATCAATGTGGTTTCTTATCAACTTGGAGCAAACGTGGCGCCCACATTTAACACAAATTTCTCATTTACAAATATTCATGAAAATTAGAGAATAACCTGCATTCTAATAATTTCAACTTCTCTACTATTTCATTTAACTTCAATTTACGGTCGGAAAACAAATGTTTGAGGACATTTTTTATGTTTTACGGGACAACTGTCTGTACAACCGCATATCACATCGGAGAAAAGTCTTAATAACACTCATCAGCACATTTCTTTTTAAATAGTATTTTCGTATCAGAAAGCAAAGTTTTATGAACACACGAAATTCGATTTTTCTATTGTTTTGCAACAGTAGCTTCACTTATAAACTACTTCGTAAACTGATAATCCGATTGGGGAAAAATTGTGACATGCTGAATTTAACGGTAGTATGTTATAAAAATGATATTGATTTTTATTAGTGCCGCCATCCATATCGACTTGACCTATTTTGTGTTATGCTACGCACTAGAATAGAGGTTTTCAAATTCTGATGACAAACACGCAATTTCAATATATATTAAATAAACTAATTTACTAACTATTACGAATCATCAACTTTAAAATGATTGTTTAAATATCAGAAAGGAAAGCCCACGTCAGTCACTTTTCAAGGACTAATAACATTCTTCAACAGCGATGCTACTACCAAACCATTCAAAAAACATTTATTCGATAAAAATGTCCGAAAAACACCACCGAAGAAGTCTAATTAGTTAAAAATAGTACAGTCGCATTAGCTTTATGAAATAAATTAACCACTGTGCGTTCGCTGTTTGCAACGGTATATTTTGAATAACGTTTATGAAGCCTTTGCTTTGTTGAACTGTATTTTACTCGCCAAGAAGGATTCCATTATCAACAAATAAAAGTCAGGTTTTTCATTTGATGGTTGGTACTATATTAAAATGATATCAATTTCTGTTTAGTTGAGCCGTATTATATATATATATATATTCATATATATATATATATATATGTGTGTGTGTGTGTTTTAAATATTGTAAATTTAGTTCCCACATTATACAGTGTACTATGTATTATGATGCGTTTTTATGCTATTGTTTGTGCGGATATTATTATTAAACATGCGACTATTCCATTGTGCTGGAAATAAGCAAATGTACTACAATGTGAAATCTTATTTTTCCCTTTGTGATATTTTCTGCTTGTGTTCAGCCAGGATGAATAAATAATCACTTGTTTAGAAATATTTTACACGGAAACAATGCCATGAACAAAAAAGCAGCTTACTACATAAAATAATCCTTCCCTCTCGCTCTCGCGCTTTTCCCCTCTTTCTCTCTCTCTCTCTCTCTCTCTCTCTCTCTCTCTATATATATATATATATATATATATATATATATATATATGTATATACACATATATATATATATATATATATATATTAAGATTGAAAATAGAAGCCGTTATCGATGCAATAATTTTTATTGTTTTTATATTTTAGCATTATTCTTTTAATTTCGGAACAAAACCTACTATTAGAGTTGACTAGCATTGTGTCATTTAAAAAAAAAAAATAAATACATGTTTTTTTTTGTTTTGTATTTATATAACATCCGTGTAATGTGTGTTTTTTGCGGTGATGTGTTGGCGGTTATGAAGTCATATTCTGGTTGTAAAACGAAAAATCATTACTATGCTCGTATTCTCAAAAGATATGTCGTTCATTTTAAAGCATTGTTAGGGCAGAATTATTAAAATTGAAAATAGAAGCATTTTTCAATGCTAGATTAATTTATTATTTTTTAACATTAATCATATTAATTTCAGAATAATATTTCATGATCAGAGTTGACCAGTATTGTGTCATTTTTCAAAAAACAAACAAACATTTTTGGGGGATTGTGGATATTACGTCCGTGTAATAGGTGATTTCCACCGTTATGTCTTAGTGATTATGAATTTAAATTCTGTCTGTCGAACGAAAACGCATTGGCATATCGGTAATTTAGAAAATTAGGTCGTTCATTTTTAAGCATTGGTATGTCAATATTATTAAAATACTTGAATACCAATACGTCTTCGTTCGACAACCAGAGTTTGAATTCATAACCGCCAGGATACAATCACAAACAACACCCATTACACGACGCCATATAAAAAACAAATGTTTTTTCTATTTCATTTTTTTAAATAACACAATACTAGTCAACTCTGAGAATTAAATTTTATTCTGAAATGAATAAGATTAATGTTAAAAAAATGATAATAAATTAATCTTACATTAGAAACGCCCTCTATTTTCAATTTGAATAATTATGACCTACTTATGCACAACCTATCTTTCTAATATATATATATATATATATATATATATATATATATATATATATATATATATATATATTATTTTTTAATGAGATACTAGCTTTGAACCAAAAAAATGGCGGATTAGTTGGATCTCACACGTGTGAGTGTTTGCTCTCAATTTTTTTTTTTTCGCCCCAAAATGAAACTGATGTATAGTGTAGGTGTTTTCAAGACAGTCTAATCAAAAAACTCCTTTATTATTTGTGAACTTTTTCTGAAGATTTTGTAGTGTTGCAGAGACGATATTGACATACAAATGTTGTTTGGCACAAGACAAATGAAACGGACCGTGAAATATATCTCACAGAAATTTTAAATTTTTAGAAATGTGAAAAAATAAAAATAATGAAACAAACCATGGTTATTGGAATATAATAAAAACTGTCCTATATATATATATATATATATATATATATATATATATATATATATATATATATATATATTT
>OY744527.1:135367009-135492009 GCA_963556195.1 Sepiola atlantica | reverse complement strand
TCTGCCCACTCCCATTTACTTTCGCACACTTTTCCGTTCTCTATCTCTAGTTAGCTGAATTAGACCTAAGTAAAATGTTCTGTTACAAGCGAAAAGTACTTTTCTCTATAGCCATTCTTTCCTTCAGTCTCTCTAACTCTTTCCTACGCCTCCTTAGATCTCACATACTCCGTCTCTCTTTTTTATATTAAATGCTTTACTTAGAAGAAGAAAATATATTTTTCTTGAATTTTAAATTCTGCTATCCGCTGAACGAAACGGGCCCCTGTTCCGATATTCATACATAGAGACTTTTGTTCTTTGTTTTATACTATTCTTGTCCACGCGATATCCAATGATGAAAGTTGTCTAAGTCTATTTTGTATGCGTTCTGACATTTTACCGGACACACTGAATTACCTACAGCAGAGTTTGAATTAGTTCGAATTACCTACTAGACACCATCCTCGAGTGTATTCGGTATCTCTGTACAAGGGTTTGTCAGGAAGAACTAACATGAGGATACTTCATCCTACAAGTAAACTCTGCCCACATGTTTAAAATTGCATAGTATTCGAAGCCCAAAAAGATCACTTCGATGTGGCTATACACTGACTTATACGAGGAATGGTGCACCTTATCTTAGCGATGTTTCCTCAAGTAGTACCACTTAAATAGATACTCTACCAGACCAGATAAATTATTGCCATGGAATCCAGCAGAATTCTGAAATTACCAAAATAAAGATATATAAGTGGTCATTTGAAAGATGAAAATTAGTGTTCTTCACTTTAGTACTAATTCAACGTTTGAAGAGTAGAGGAGAATTGTGATTGAACACTCGGATATCTATGTAGTTCGTATGGAAATCAAGTGTTTGCTCCAGAAAAGGGGCGCTTTGATTTCTGAGAACTTACCGAAGTAAAATGAATACGAGAGAACACAGACAGAAAGACCGACGTTTTTATATAATAGACGAACGCACTAATCTATCTCCGCACGAATCTGGTTCCTGTTTAAACACTGCGTATGATTATTAAAGTAGTATTTTTATTAACCTTGCCCGGGTCTAGGACCGATCCGAGAATATAAGCATTTTAATTGTCTTTTATATAGGTTCTAATAGCGAACATAGAGGCCCACAGACAAGCAGCAGAACAGATAGACTAACATTTATTGTGTAACATTCGCGACAGAAAATACATTCATGCCAACGTGAAATATTCTGTAATATTCGAAAATAAATGGTAATATTGTGATAAAATTGTTCTAATCAGTTTTTTTACGGAAACTTGCGATATCAAATAGATTATTCTTAGATTTACTATTATGATTTTAAATTTTTGACTTCTGAGAACACTTGCCTCATTTTCAACAAAAAACACTTTTCTCTCATATCTACAAATAATCTTATTTAAGAATGTGGTTGAAGTATTGTGCTAGGGTGAAACTTAATCACATTTCTATGACAATCTGCTCAGGAGCTCATGAAGTACTACATTACGAGACTGTTGACACAAATGGTAGATTATAAGTATGTCACCTGCAGATCTAAATATTTAAGTCATTTTTAAAATAAACCTCGACTTATATGTATTAGAATTAGATTTAACTGTTATGCCTACATAAACAACTAAGAAAAGGTTCAGTTTTAAAGCCACCTTTAAATGGTCTACACTTTACACGATAGCCATATATGTAAAATAACAAGTATTCTAAAATACGCCATGTATTATAAGATGACTTTCTTTTAATGTACGATAGAATATCAGAACGTGGTGTATGATCAAGCTGCTATTCACTTGGAAACTTAGCGAAAGTTAGTTGTATTATTTGTATTATGCGAACTAGTGTTCATTTTAGATGTTATACTGACAACGTTGCGGCCGATGTGATCACTAACATTTTTCAGGTGCGTCTTGTCGAACTCGAGAATCTTTACGTCGAACTCGGGTATCTTTTCGGAATTTAGAATGGAATGCTTTATTTAAATACGGTGACATCTTGCTTTCGTTTCGTCAAATATGACTGGGTAAAAATCTTAAATAATTCGTAATTGTATTCTTAGTATCGCCCGTACTGACGATTTAACTTTCAACCTCCAGAACAATTTTACTTAAAACTGAGTATTACTTATAACTTATATATGTTACCCTCGAGGTCCGTCCGTTGTGAAAATAACATTAAAGATTAGCACAGTAGTCTGAGTAATACCAATTATCAATCATCATCTCAAAACTAAGCGAAAGTTATGTTAGTTCTTTAATATGAACACGTGATATCGCATAATGTGAACACCACATAATAAAATTTGTGTCAGTCATCAGATCGATAAAGTGAATTATTTTATTTATGTCTGAAAATTCGTTCCCTTGACGGGCATCTGTTTACGGTAAAAATAGACAAAAAATGGATTCAGTTTCGATGTTTTATAAATGTGTTAACATTAACTGCGACTCGTCCGTTCATCTAACATTCTCTTGGGGTATTTTTTGAACCATTAACCTTTCTGGGTGAACATAAAGTACTTATAAATAAAAGTTGAATTGCTTGAAAATATTAGTTGAACTCTATCAATTATAATCGCCATGAGTGATTCATCGTTGTTTCATACCGTATGGGTTCTTCGTTTGATATTTGACTACACATCACTATTGTAGGGGATCGACTAAGCCACAATATCTGCTCTGTACAATATTCACAACAAGAACTCGTCCAGTTACCACAGCTGTAAATAAGTGTAAGTTCCTTTTTGAAATGTAATTTCCAGGGACAGAGCTTCTTTTAAAAAACTTAAAATCTTTGGAACACCTTGACAGAAGACTAATACCCTTCAAGACCTATGCCAGCAAATACCCTTGTGCTTACGTATTATTAGGGATAGATGACATTTCTTTTTATTTCGAATAGTCAGTTGAAAGAGAAGATAATTAAATTGTTGTCTCAACGTATCCTCTGCATTTTTTTTAAAATTTCGTATTTAAAAGTCTATGCCGAATAGCACCGAGCGTTGTTCTTGATTGACTAATACATCTGTTGCGTATCTTTTTTGGTGCTTATGCAGTTTACGGACCGGGCTATTCTTTAGATAGGATTCTAAAGTTAAATGACATTTTTTACGGTATAGTTTGTTTATTAAATTGTAAGGTGAACGTACAGAATAGTTATGCAACGCCTCACCTCCTAATGTTAAGAATGACTTTCTAGATTATAACGTTATTATGTCCGTCCGTAAACTATATAAATACCGTTTATTTAATTTTTTTTCTTAATAATTCTCTTGATTTCTCTCATGGGTTATGGTTACAACAATAAACAGTTTGAATGATCCCCCTCAACTGACTCTTTTAAATTAAAGATGAAATTCCATCTGTTCCCAATAATATAGACACACCACTACTTGTGCGACCTCTCAAGTAATTAAATTTTGTCCATTCTGTCCATCCGTGTAAAGTCTTACGGTATAGATCTTTATCCCACCTACACTCTAATTAAGCCTTGTCTTCAAGTATTTGTTGTCCTTGGTAAGTGGTGACTTATTAGTATAAAAAAGGACTAGTTCATCCGTCTCACTGTCTCGCTTCTCTTGAGCATAGAATAATAATCCCTAACCGCCCAAATTAACTGAATACTCCTTAATCCGAATGCGTCCAAGCAGCACTACAAGAAGCTTTGTTCGTCAGTTATATTATGTATTAAATACATTTGTTCACGCCTAAGTTGGAATAAGCATTTTAAACGCTTAATGCAATTTTGAATTGAATAATTTAATTTTAGATGATTTAACGTTTTTAAAGTAAGTCTCTTTGATCGACGTTCGTTCTGTTGTTTCCAGAATTAAAGTAGCATATTTGATGAAATCCATGATCTATGTAACGGACTATGCACGTCAATCCGTTGGTACGTAGCTATGTATTTATTTAATATAAGTATCATTTGAGAGCTAGTCAGAATTTTCTCTGGTGTGACTAGTTTGAATGTTTCAAATAAATGATTTCATCATATTTCAAATAACACGACATGTGTTACATTTGATTACGAAGAGACATCTGCTGTTTATCACTGCATACCGCGACTTTGTAAAAGATTGATTCAGGTTTAGCAGTGATTGCGTATGTTTTTATGGAGTTTGAAAGAAAAATAAATGGTTCAATCATTTTGCTGTAACAATTAAAATATTTGAAAAGTGTATGTTCTAATAATTGTACGAACCATATTCTAAAGTATGCTGTAATACAACCATGCACTCGCAACGAAATCCTTGTGTCACTTTAAGGGACACTGACTGTTAGTCTGCCATGCTTTAATTTGAAATGGCATTTGCATCTAAAAAATATTTAAAAAATACTTTTGGAAGACTTTACATAAAAGTATATGTAAGTGTTGACATCTTCCATAGTAGGTTTTACGCCCAATGAAACTCAGTAAACTATATGGAACTTAAGTGTTTAAATTGACTATCCTTTAAATGAGGAAAAGTTGAACTCAATATCGATTATTAATGTTAGATATATCTATTTCCCGAAACAGAGAACTCTGGATGGAGCAAAAATAAATACATTTTCAATCGAAAATAACTCATCCTCCCTGACTAAAAACAGACATATATCACACATTTATCATATCGTAAAAGGCTGGGAAGTGCAATTAAATTTATTACGCTCATAATCGAAGTATTCAAATTGAAAACTTACTTCTATAAATGTTATTATAATTGCCACTAGTTAATGTTCACCAGTGTCTTTATATGTTCGTTCTATTGAGAAGTATTTTTAATGATATGTAGTTAAAAAATAATACACTAATATTGCAAAAAAAAATCTAGCATAAAACCGTAGCACACGTCCAATATTATCATTTTAAAAATACATATAACCCTTCTATAACAGCTAATACTATTTAAAACGCATTACATTAGTTATTAACAGTACAGTGTCAATAGAGAGACAATACCTCCTTAAATATAAATATAAACGATAATGACAGCTTCTCATGCTTTACACTAGTGAAAAATACATGTCCAAAAAGCCATACTTTACTAAAGGTTTCCAACAAGTCTATCGTTACGAACCCATCTAGTAGTTCTAAAAGACAACCACCAAATTAATTAACTATAGCAAAACCAATTATAAAGAAACGCATAACAGACCAACAATACTTACATAAAAAGTTGCATAACCAATCAAGTTTCATCCGATACATACCAGATGACCGTACAAAATGTTAAATTAAAAACTATAATAACACGCATAAGTTACATATGTTTATTTTCGACCTATGGCTTATTTTAGCCAAGAAACACACACTATATTAACATACAGACGCACAAGGCAACATATATATATATATATATATATATATATAAATTAGCAAATATATGCTCCCTTTGGTCGCACGCTTTTGCTAGGCTGAGAGGATAAAATCATGATTAACGAACTACATACACAGAACTTCAAAGAAGACGGTATTCACGAACATATACTACAATAATGTTTACAACAAGAGGCAATTTCTGATAGGATGATATCATGACGAAAATAGAGAAAGTAATAACTGGGAGGATATCCACAGAAAAGCAGAAGGTAATGCCTGTGAGTATAGTATCATGGCAACTCAAAAAGATACTAGAAAACTAACTTCCTCTCAAAACGAATGACAGTCCCTGCGAAGATGGTCTCAGGACAAAATAACAAATACTACAAAAACCCTCCCTCACATGAGAATGTAGGACATGGGAGGAGTAAAAAAGGAAGAGGGTTATTCCTGGGTTGACGACTCTATGACAACAGACTAGATACTACACTAATCTATCCCTATTAAATAATAATACAATAATAGATTAAATGGGGGGGCATTCATTTATAATTTCCTAGTTATAAACACATAGTGTATTATAGTTTCTTGGTCTTTTCACTAAGATCCTACTACTCGTTTTTATTCAATGAATTTTTGTAAATAAATGTATTCATGAAGAAAATTGTTTCAACAATTTGAAGATATTCTAAATATCATCCCCCTCAAG
Organism: Sepiola atlantica; assembly: GCA_963556195.1. NCBI lineage: Eukaryota > Metazoa > Mollusca > Cephalopoda > Sepiida > Sepiolidae > Sepiola > Sepiola atlantica. The sequence continues at coordinate 135,486,008 of OY744527.1, read as the reverse complement.
AGTAAAGGTGACTGAGATGATTCTAATTTTTTTTATAACTGTTGATCTAGGATGACAAACTACCCACCCTTTTTCCACAGTTGTTATTCCCTTAAGCCTACGTCGTTCGTAATTTAATTATTCATATTTTGTGCAAATAAATAATTCAATGTGTAGTATCTGTTCTCAGTATTTCATTTACTTTTGTTATTATTGACGAACCCATTGCGTCAAACAAATAAAACACAATAACATAATCGTACTGCGTCGTTAACAGGAAAAAGAGAGAACAGGGGAGAGGGAGAGAACAGATAGCCAGAGAGAGAGAGAGAGAGACACACACACACAGATATGAGATTAGCTTATTTTCTTAAGTAAAACTTATCTTAAATGTTTTTAAACTTTACTCGGGTATCTCTTCTTTTAGTAAGATGTAACTCGCGTATTTGTTCATTTTCATTCGTTTTGTTTTTGGTGGTGTTCGGGGTTGGGATTATAAGTTTCACTTCAACTAGTTGTTTGCTGTTTGTACAGTAATATTTTGCTCGCGTGTGACAACAGTAGACAATTAATTGGTATTGATCAAAATAAATTACTATTACCTCAGGAAATACCGGGTAACCCTGCTAGTTTTAAATAATACACTTTCCAACACGAAACGTTAATATTTTTGTAATTTCGAAAAAAGTTTTACCTTTTAAATGTGACTTAAAGAAAACAAAAGAGTAGAAATAAGTTTGTCTTTTCATTGACCATTTAACAAAAACGAGTCGGGTGCTTTTTTCCTGAGAATAACGAATGTTAAGAAACATTTGAACGACGTTAGAAAACGTCTGAACACTAATGCTAAATATTTGTCCAGAAAAGAAAAAAACAATATTGCGAAGCAGAACATTTGTTATATTACCATTTAAAAAATCATTGACCTGAAAAACAACATCAAATAATAGTTAATTAATAACATGAACGTTTACAAAACCAACATGCAAATTAGTTAACCTTGCGAATCTGATATCACATATGTATATATATAAGCCGTGTATTACAAAAACGGTATGAAGATTGAATTAATTTTTAAGCGTTCGTACGAGAAATGAACCCAACTATCGCATTATATATATATATATATATATATATATATATATATATATATATATATATATATATATATATATATATATATATATATATATATATACTAGACTGAAAAAGGCGGACGCATACGTATTAATATTCTATAATATAAACCTGGAAAATTACAGGACAAGTGACATCAACTTTTAAAATATTGAAGCCGGAGTTGGGATTTGAAGAATTAAATGTACAATAATAAAATCACACTTAATCATAAGGCTGCTAAAATGGCAGACACATGCAATTGTCTGTCTTATCTCTTTCTTTGATATTGGTATTTTGATTAACACAATAATGGCATGTTTTATATTTTTCCTTCATTATACAGTAGATTTCGTCTAAATAGTCACCTCAAGTAAACTGACAAGTGATGTCTTAGACAAATGACCAAATTAGGCAAACTAATATGTGACTTGATTTAGTGGCTCAGAGATTTAGTGACTTGATCACTAAACTTTTATCACTTGATCATGAAATCACTAAATTTTTCAAATGTTATTTTAAAATAAAGTTGGAAATTTAAAAAATATATTTGCCACTTTAGAAGAAATGGAAAAGTTACTACAATAAGGAAACGTTAAAACATAGTAGTTGGAACAAAATGGTATTAGAGAGAGTTAACCATTAGGAAGAGTTGAATGTGAGTCAATTATGTCAAAGTTTGGTTTTATTTGTTTAATTAAAATTTAAGAAAAACACATGTGCTTTGCATCTAACACAAGAAAATAAAAGTTTCCAGCTCACATTTTGAATGATGCTTTAAGCAAATTATGCATTATTTAATAAATCACCAACATTATTATTGTTTATTATTCTTTTTACGTTGCTAATTTTACTCTACATATAATTCTCCAAATCTCAATTAAAATGTAAATAGTTAAAGAGTTAATTTCATATTTCCTGTACTTTTCCAGGTTCATATTTAAGAATATTAATACACATGTGTCGGCAGTTTTCAGTCTAGTCCAGTTTTTAAAGCATTGCAGTTTGTAGAATGTACAATCTATTTTTATTATGATTAAAAAAAAAGAACAAACACAAGAACCCAAAGCATCAGTAACTAGTTTAACTTGGAGTCAACTATACTTTTAGTTGGTGGAAATATTAGTAACAATTGCTTATTGAGTTAGACTAATAATCATTATGGCATCACAATAATGAAAGCATCTAATTGATTACTTGACCAGCCTTGCATTGATTATATCTTATCTGCTGAAAAAAACAATTCAAACTTTCTTTCGAGCAATAATAAGTAATTCTAACTAACTTTATTATTATAAGTTAGAAAAATGAGAATATTTTGAAAACAAATTATATTGTAATAGTTTTAATTTAACTTTAAACATGAAATTAGCAACAATAATAACTTAACTTGTATATTTTAAAACCAAGAAAATGTTTAATAGTATATATATAATGACACATTTGGTTTTTCTGGGCAGCCCTACTACATGATTGACTACTGGCAATAAAGGCAAAGTACAAATAGCTACACCCCAGTCATGAAAAATTTAAATTTTTAAAATAAAGTTATCATAAATTTCGAAATGAAACTTGCAATTAAAAATAACTAAACTTTATTTACTGTTGTATATACGTGGCAGAATGGAACATATATAATTTGATATTTTTGGAGTGAAACTCTTCCATTTGAACAACAAAAGGTTGCTCCGTTAGCTGCTAAGAAATGTAAAATGCTTTGACTACTTATTAAAGTTCGTAGCGGGTAAATAAAAAAAAATGTGTGTCAATGGAGGTGACATTATACAGACGCTTTTTTATTGGCAGAGTAATTTTTACTTGTCGTAACGTAATACATATCCTCAAGAATATTTGAGCTGGCAACGTTACAAGTTAGAATGTATTGAAGTAAACGAATGAAAATAAATGTTTTAGCAATATAATTTCCTCCCATAATTTAGTGGATATGATGAAACTTCAAACCTCACTGGTCAAGATAAAAAATATATTCACGCTTGTCTCCTAATATCAGGGTTTATTCGATGGCTACATCTAGCTGCACGTGTTAGTAGTGTAACGACAGAACATCATTCTGTGGATGTCCATATATATATACATATATATATATATAATTTTGTCGTTCATTGATAACATAAAAAGGCGACATTTGAATTAAAGGAAGTGTAGTTATTATTTCATATTGGGAAAAGTTTTGCGACTTAGAACTAATAATATCAAAATGATTGGTTCAAATGATGCTGTCATTTCATAAATTACAACATTCATATATTTCTCTCAATTGTAAATATATGTCTTCAGTATTTTCTTCGATTTCAAATCAGTTTGACTTATAAGAAACGTGCAGGTTTCCTTGTAAATAAGAATGAAAAAAGATTTTTAAATTTCAACGTAACTCTTAAACTTACGTGAAAATTTACAATACTAACTATATCTTTACAGGCACCACGTCCAAATTTTATTAAACATGGGGCAAGCTATAATTTACTTTGGAATGATTCAAATGGATTATTGCACCATATATTAGATAACACCATATGTCTCATATCTGATTACCCAAGCTCATCTAATGGAACACAAGCTATAAAGAGACAAGGATAATGTTCAACAGTGGGTGAAAGTAAACAAATGGTTTAATGCTATATTCAGTAAAACGTTTGATCGTGTCTCTACACTTTATTTTATGCATCATAGTTACAATTCTAGATGATGTAATATTGAATATTATTGCATGTATGTTTTATCATCACCATATAATAGATAGCTGCGATGATATCATTTGTGTTCTTCTTTTCCCGTCGTTCGAAAATAATGAAACAGTGCATTGACTGTTTTATATATATATATATATATATATATATATATATATATATATATATATATATATATATATATATATATATATACGGGGTGATTCATAAGTCACTTCACTTAGCTATTTAAAATGATTACCATATGAGGCACAAACATACTATGGACTTTTGATAATTGTTATCTTACTCTCTAATTACTGCTATTTGTTATTTTAAAGTTGTTCGTTTATATATTTGTTTCTATATATATTTATTTCATAATCAATCAAATATGCTATAAAAAAAGTTAAATACCGAACATTGTTTTGGATGCGATTATACGGTTCTGTATCTTTATTCTTTTCAGATTGGTTACATGCGTGCCATAGCCTTTATTTTCTCTTACTTTTTTCCAATTTTACTGTAAATGTCAACGGTCGTTTTTTTTCTTTTTTCTATTGCATTTTATTACTGCCTACGATACACAACTTTCAATTGATGCGTATATCTTTGTCTTAAAAATATTCTATTATGTTTCAATATCTTTTGTTTCTAACATCTTTTCCCAATCCATGCTTAGAATATCTCCCATAGTATTGTAATCTCCCTTTTCATTTTTGTATCTTGTTGTGTCATGATCATTTTCCACATAACATGTGGAAAATGATCACTGAATGATCACTTTTTTCAAGTTGAACACATATTTGCATGTTCGATATCATTCCTTCTTCGTTCGACAGCACTAGATCCAGCGATTATGGGTTAATAGATCCTCTGCCCCTAGCTGGTTAATGCACATGCTTTAATCAGAAGCAGTCTTTTATACATTAAACAAATTCATGTTGTGCTTTTTCCGGTCCTCCGTTAGTTGAGTAATTTTTCCAGCATAAATTGCCATAATTGAAGTCATCAACCGTTAGATAATGTGAACAATGTTTTTCAGACAGCAAATTTAGCAACTCGTTTAATTTAGCATTGTTTTCGTCACTTGAGTTTTGGCTTCTATATATAGAAGTAAACAATAGTTTGGCATGTTTGTTTACAGGAATTTCAACACATAGGTACTGCATAAACCTTACATCGAGTGTCATTAGTGTAAATTTCAGATGGTTACTGATATAAGTCAATATCCCTTTACTAGTTATTTGTTTATCTATATTCATTCCTACTAATGTGTATCTCTCTAGGTTGTATTCAAACAAATCTCTTTCAAATCTGACACTTTTGTGTTTAACTCATTGTAAGGTGATATACATTGCTGTTGTGTCCATTGCTCTAATGTGTATTTTTGTCTCATCCATTTTATTAACGTATCACCATTTGAAACAGGAACTGTGAACTTATTTACATCATTATTAACAGCATTATTCACATAACAGTTATTTCAACTGTGTCCATTTCTACGTTACCTTTAGATAAGTGCCAGAATCTTCTTCTTCGGTGGTCTTCTGTATTTTCAATCGTATTATTATAATAATATAATAACTATTGGTCCCCATACTAGCAAACTAACATTTTAATTCGATGATTGGCGTTGCTTCGCTTCTTTTATCAACTCAGATACTTTTACTCCGGCACTCTTTTTCATATCGTACTGTAAGCCAATTTCCTTCATCGTGTTTGATTTTAAGTACTTATATTTGAAAGCATTTCTCATCATGTTGGCTTTGCGAGTATAACTAAACGTTGCTAAGACTGGTCATAGTTTCCATTATCCGAAGTCTTCGCACATGCAATATACACTGTTCCTTAAGATGTATTCCAATTTCTTGATCAACTGTTTTTATAATCTTAACATCGTGCTTAATGAGTTCGGCTTTCATGTTTTCCTTTGTATTCTTGAACATTTTGTAATATCATGTTTTTTTTTATCTTCATTCTGTTTTCTATTATCTATATATTCTCAGAATCGCTTCTTTTGCTATCATTTCTGGATTGTATAAGCTGACAGACTTCTTTAATGATTTCATCTTTATCACCTGCTTGAGCCAAATTGGCCTCCTTAATGATGTATGGTTGCATAGCATCCATCTCATATTTCATATTTAAAGTATCCTTTTCCAGCTCTCTAATACGAATGTTCATCTTCTCTGAAAATTCTTACAATAATTACGAACAGCAATCTGCGATAGATTTTGTTTCTGGAATTACAGTCAATAATATGTGCACGCAAAGATGGCAGAACAAAGTTTGGTCTACTCTTCCATTTGTTGCCTTATAATCCACTATTTCCATATTCGAACATTTCAGCAAGCTGTGTTCAGACAATATTCATTTGTCAAAAGTTTGTCTGATTCTTCAGAGAATGAAGTTTCGCACTCGTCACACACCCAAGTTTTATCCCCTGATGGAGAGTTACTGACTTCTATCTTTCCTTTCCCCATAGATGAGTCAACAGTGACGATTTTGAACCATTTGAATACAGCGTATCTTTTATATTAAGACAACACTAAATGACATTTTGTATCACAATCATGGCATTGTTTAAATGTTGGAAATGGTCTGAAGCAGATAGAATATGTTTTGCTCGTTTTCTAGAAACAAATTAAATAAAACATTCACGATACGAGAAACAAATATATATTTCCTTCTCCTTTTTAGTCTTGTTCTGTTTGTTGTTTTTTTCATACGAATACGCTTTGAAGTTAATTCCAAATACCTTGACCAATTGCAACAATTCAAAAAGGTGAGCGATCCACGGTAAACAATCGATATGAGAAATAAATAAATACTTCCTTCTCCTTTTTTGTCTAGTACGGTTTGTTGTTGTTTTTATACGAAGACGCTTTGAAGCTAAATAAAAATATCTTGCCCGCAGAAACAATTTCAAAAAGTGAGCGATCCACTGTAAACAAACGATATAGGAAACATATATATATATATAAATATATAAATATATATATATATATATATATATATATATATATATATATATATATATATATATATATATATATATATACTTCCTTGTTAATAGTTTTCTGTTCTCAGAGCTCTGCTTTCATCGTCGCATTAGAAATGACCTTTATATAGAACACGCATTGTGGAATAACTTCTCTTAGGTATTTAGATGCAATGAAGCCATATTCATAGCTGATCAGACATGGACAAATGTACACCATATTTAGAATAGATACTAAGAAAAGTATTTGTATAAAAGTGGCGAATTTCTGCCAGACAACGTAAAAGTGTGTACTGCTTTAGTAAACAATTTGTTGAAGAAAGAAATTGTGTCAAAAATATTAACTAAGAATCGCACAGTACAGAGAAAGAGCTTGCTTTCTACAGGTTGGAAACCCTTGATATAAGCAGCACTAGAAACCAATTTTTACGGGGACATGAAAGTGTTTTTACAAACTAAAAACGGTTTTATTTCTAATTTGGGCAATATACGCTAAACAGCGAATATGTGCCCAAAATAAAAATGTAACAATGCTTTACGATACGCTTTGTTTCAACACACCCTTTTTCTCTCTATTTCTTATACAACTTTTTTATATAAATCTAATACAATCTTTTACTAAACATCTCGGTGCAACAACTAGGAAAAATGTGTTATAATATTTGCAATTTAAACTGAATAACCAAATAACATATCTAAAAAGTACTTCAAAAGATTAAACATTATTTTTAAAATAGATTTTAGCAACTCTAACGTTTTAGAAATCGGAATTCTCTTGAAACCTTCGTATTCTTTTCTTCATGACTAATTGTATCATCTTAGTTGCTTGTAATGCACACGTGGTCTTTTCACATCGTGTTTTTTTTCCAAATCTCCACAGTCTTTTCTTCGTAAAAGTTTCTCAAGTACTTTTAATGGAGCATTAAGTACCTTTCAAGAAAGCTATCTTATTTTTCGATTAATCAATATACTTTCTATTCAAATGAAATAAGCCGACTAACTGAAATTATGCGAACAGTTTTCACCAAGATGTTTTCATGATGTTTATTTTTCCGAACTTTCATTATTTAAAAAAAACAGATCTTGAATCATACTTAATTTATTTATATAAAATCTATGTGGAGAATAAATAGATCATGGTATTTACAATTGTAGAAATCAAATGTGTAAACTCTGAATGTGGATAATTAAAATTAAAATTACTTAGGCTCTTCTTGATAGTGATCGATTGTTTTCAGATAAGGAGTATTCTGATTGATCAAATACGTTCACATGAAATTGTAGAAACAGTTATTGGGACGAATAGATAGAAAGACGCGCTTGTGGATTGGCTGTGAAGTCAACTGCAATTAAGCCGGAGCCACATACTTATTGATAGACTCACAAACATATGGATGACGGTTTGATAAATTAATAAACATATATAAATTTGCAATTCATATAAATGTGTTTGGCGACTATAAATCTTTCCAGGCGCTAAACCAGCTACGAAGAACAACAAAATGGCGGCCCTTATTTACTTGCTTTTCTATTATCTATTACTTGTAGGGAACAACAAATATGACGTGCAATTTCAAAAGATGAACTAGACGTGGTCACAACTTAAATTATTAATTCAAACAACTGAGATTCACATAAAAAGAATATGCAACCACCTTAATGAGTAATAAGTACCAACCCGTCGTTGCCCATGACAATTTTACAACGTTTTCTATTTCCGATTCCTTTTGAATTATACTGTTTATTCTTTACCAACTTATATTTTAAAATATGATTTTGAAAGATGTTTAATTACTAAAGTATCGTTTGCTGATGAAATTACTAATTGGACATATTATGTATAACACTATAGCTAATTTTAAAATACTTTTGTTTAAATATCTCTTTCGCATATCATATAATGAACGTTTTGCTTCGAATAAAAATACACTTAATCGTTAGAAACGCATCACAAAACATCGCCATGTCCTTAAACATTTTGATTTTTATTAAAATTCATAAACATATTGATAATATTATTGATACATTTCACACAGTTGGAACTGTCGCGAAGCTGCGATGACGTGTTGAAACAATCAACTTTTTATTTCTCATTATTCTGACATATACTTAAGGAAAAGTGGTAACATGTCACATGGCTCGAACAATTACAATCAAATTCAGATGCAAGTCTCGGCTACGTGATGATAAGTTTAAATGGCGCCTTACATGTACAGGTCCATATAAGACAACAGTACACTATCTAACCTAAGAATATTAAATTCTTAAATATTATAAATTATTAAAAGTAATATTTCTCTACGTTCACTGATCGAAATAGCTTTCTTAAGATATAGTAGACCAAATAATTTATTTCGTAAGATTTTTATGCACAATACTGGTCCGTGTTCTTAGAAAGAAAAATATATTTCGAGCTGAATTTATCAAGTTCAATATAAATCCTGGTTTATATTTTATTTTTGTTATTCGTAGATACTTGTAGGTGGTGTCGGACACACTCTCATAGGCACATCTACTACGCTTGTTACTCATAATTAAACAAAATAACGGTTCGTTGGCTATCACTCTCCATCTCATCAAATCTCCATTCGTCTCCCAAGATACACAGAAATAGAGATGGAGGAAAGAAAGTGAGAAAGAAAAAAAACACCATGTTCCATCTAAAATTAGGGAGGGAAGGGCAGGTGGTCTATGCCACACTTCCACTGCTTTCGGTCAGCATATGCTTAGAAAATCCATGCTGTGCCAGTAACTTTACAATTAACTGTTTTGAGGTGCTGCATGGAGTAATTTTGGAAATTGTTTCTATCGCCACACGTTAACTTTCCTTGTGCTGACAGAAGAAGTTTTCCAAAGCGCTCACTTTTTTTGTCGAGTGTTGACTCCCCCCCTTTTTGTTTTTTTTATCACACACTGTGGTCTTTTTAACGACTATTTATTTAAAATTACTTTTAAATCTCGTATCAGTATTCCCTGACAGTTTAAGTTCCTCTTAAGCTCTTTATTTTTTCAGATATTATTTATTTACTTATTTTATCGGTTTCTCTTGACGAGATGATAGTCGAAAGACCTCTAGAGAGTTTTCCGGGAGCAAAATAAAATCTATTAACCTCTCTCTTGCTTTTTCCGTTTTTGTTTTAAAATTAACCTCTCTCTTGCTTTTTCCGTTTTTGTTTTAAAATTAACCCCTCTCTTGCTTTTTCCCGTTTTTGTTTTAAAATTAACCTCTCTCTTGCTTTTTCTCGTTTTTGTTTGAAAATTAACTTCTCTCTTGCTTTTCCCGTTTTTGTTTTAAAATGAACCTCTGTCTTGCTTTTCCCGTTTTTGTTTTAAAATGAACCTCTGTTTTGCTTTTCCCGTTTTTGTTTTAAAATTAACCTCTCTCTTGCTTTTCGCGTTTTTGTTTTAAACTAGATGAGACTCTTCTCTAAACGTATTTCTCCGTCAATAGTGAGACCCAGTCTATCTATGGAGCGTACCTTTATGTGCGATGATATCAATAGGATGACAGAAAAAATAGAACATTATATTAGTACTCGTCATCGTGTCTCGTCTGTAGTCAATAGTTTCATATCTTTTTTTTTTATTTCGTTCGGTGTTCAGGTATCTGTCTATCGGTGATGACTTCATTAAAAATGGCAAACAATTGGTTCTCTTTGCGCTAAAGAAATATTGTTGTGACCTAAATAATGAAAGCGAACATATATTTTTCCTTTCGAATACTGTTTTAACAGACATTGAAATTAAAGTTTTATCAAAGGGCTTAGATTTTTGTATACCCCCTACCAATATAAATAAAGATAAACCTCTCGCTTCTTCTGAGGTTTTGTTTTCTCAAATTAAACATTATTGCCCAATTCTCTTAGATATTATTCCTGGAATTAAATTTGTAAACTAGACAAAGTTGCAGGAATAGTGGTAATAGATTAGACATATTACGTTGAAAATATGTCATCTGTTCTGAACGATACATCTTAATTTTAATAAATTAGCTCCGTCGAGTTTGTGGATAATACTTATAAGAATGAGGTAAACATTCAGAAATGTTTACTTGCACTATTTGATACAAAGCTATTTACTAAAGAAGTCTATAAAAGAGTTAGACCCTCTGAATCAAATCATGCTAGATTATATAGTCATCTGTTAATACCCCAGCAGAGTGTGCCATTGGGACCCATACTATCTATGATAGGGTCTGACCAATATTCTTTGGTTCAGTGGCTTTTAGAAATCGTACAACCTGTGCGTAAGTTATATCCTACGCATTACACCTGATTCTTATCGGTTGGTTTACCGTGTACGTGAGTTAGATTCGGATTCTGAGCCATCCTTTATGTGTTCCGTTTATGTCTACATTCATTAATATACTATTAGATGAGACAGAACGTAATTGTATTGATGCTCTTTATGGTAGAAGCATACTAGGTACTTCCTTTTCAATTTTTTAAAAATTAATGCTTTTGTACAAAATTATTCGAGTTTAGCTTTGCTGATATTAGGTCGACAGGGTGTCAATAGGGAGTTTATTGACCCTTAACTTAGCTGATAGTTTCGTCGGATACTACGAATCCTTTCTTTTTAGCTCTGTAAAAACACCCACAACGTATGTTAGATATGTTGACGACACTTTTGCGACGTATGCATCGCAAAGTGAAGCGTATACTTTCTTTAATAGGTTGAATTCCCTTTGTCAGGTTCTATTGTTCACTATGGAAAGTGAGAAGGATAGCTGTCTTCTTTTCTTTGGTGTCTTTGTGAAACGTTCAAGACAAGGTTTTCTCACTTCCATTTACAGGAATCCTACTTTTACCGGCCTGTATGTAGACTGGTGTTCCTTTGTACCAACATCTAGAAGGATGTTCCTTATTTATAATTTGGTACATAGAGCCCATATGATATGTTCTTTTAGCAGATTGGATACTGAACATAATAAGAATAAATAAATTATTATTACTAATGGTTACCCGGAAGACATTATAAATGATCGTATTTAAAAAACCCTCAATTTTGTGGTCTTTTGAATTGCCCTACTTATTTAAAATTACCCTAGATTCAATAAAATAGTAAAATACTGGATTACTAGATTGTTAAAAGCATTATTAATTTGTTCTACTTTGTTTCCATGCGCTTGGTGTATGCTACAAGGCCTGCTTTTCCTTCTGTTTGTACGGATAGGTGTCATGTATCCATTATATAAATACTGTTTACCGTTTCAAATGCCGGTGTGATGCTGGTAATATTGGCCGTAGTTCCTTGTATTTGCAGACCAGCATCAATCAGCATGTTCTATCTAAGATTTGACAGGGTTGGGCAGAATCCCTATGCCACACTTCTTCTGCGACTTTTGCCCCTGCTATTGGCCAGCATTTGTTTGAAAATCCATGCTTTAGCAGTAACTATAAAATACAGCGTTTTGAGGTGCTGCATTCGGAATATGTGTCTATTGCTATACGTAAACATTCCTTGTGCCGACAGAATGAATTTGTAAAAGCACTAACTCTCTTTGGGTAAATTTGAACCCACCCACCGTCTTTTTTATGAAACGCTGTGTCATTTTTAAACAAATATTCATTCATAATTAATTTAAATCGCGTATCAGTATTCTCTAGAGGTCCATTTTCTCTTCATCAGCTCTTTATTTTCGCTACTATAATTAGTTCAGTTATACTATCGGTTATACCTGACGAGATCATAGTGGGAAAGCTCTAGATAGTGTTCTGTGAATCATTTTCAAAATAATATATCAACTTTGTACCTCCAAACATTTGTTTATATATATATATATATATATATATATATATATATAATATTTTTTAAGTAAATGTTAATTATTTTTAACAACATACGTCGATATTTAATGCTTACGAAATTTTCGTGTAGGAATGTTAATTCATGTCAGTTGGATGGCTCGAACCTGGTTTCCAAGTAACCACTGACTCGTAATTAGGTATCTTTCCACTCGGCAGCCATCAATTAGCATCGAACTTAGGAGAAATTAACTCAATAACAAAGGAGCTAGAACATCGCATTTAAGCCTTGCATTACTGTTCATTATTAAATTCTCTCAGAGTGCATTAATTTTGAAGTAAATATTGACTATTATTACCTACAGCCATCAACATTTAATGCTTACGCAGTGTAAGTGTGTTAATTTATGTCGGTCTGAGGGCTCGAACCCGGTGTCGAAGTCGGCGCTGACTCGTCGTCGGGTATCTTTCTCCTCGGCCACTGTCAATTAGAATAGAAATTAGGAGACATACAACTCTATACACGCCAAATCTGCGAGCGTTACTGTGAACAGAGGGGAAGGATTACACAACAACAACACATGAGTTAAAATATTGTATTTAAGCCATAGTTCTACTGCTGATGATATATATATATATATATATATATATATATATATATATATATAGTAACTATATGAAAATATCTTTATGGCAATTGAACTACAGAGAGGCTCCCGGGTTTCATCCACGTGGGAATCTTCAGGCTAAAATAAAACGCGATAGCCTCTGTGTAGCATAATTGCTATAAATATATTTTTATAACTTACTACTTAGCTCTCCTTACCTATCGAGCACTGTCGAAATAAATACTGAAAATTGATACATAAAAAATATATCTCCTTATGAAATTTCATTTGGATACATGAAATAGTATATATATATATATATATATGTGTATAACTCAGTGACGATTTGTGATCAGAGTTCGAGCCCGCTGACCGTAAAGAATTAACTTCCTGCACTGAAGATTGCGTTAGCATGAAACATCGATGTCTGTAGGTAATACATACTTAATATTTATTGATAAATATTATCATAAGTGCCCTTTACTAAAGGCCGGGCACTCTGAGTGAGTTTAATAACAAGCTGTACAAATAGCTTCACGCAAGATCCAAACACAGATTGTTGATCACTTTCAACTGCTCGTGTAAAATACCCGCCGACTCGGTATTTACAAAGTTAAATTCCTCCTTAATTGTTAGCTAATTCGTTGTGGCCGACGGGGGAACGCTCTTGACTACGAATCAGTGGCGTAGAAGAATTAACTTCCTGCACTGAAGATTGCGTTAGCATAGAACATCGATGTCTGTAGGTAATACATAATTAATATTTATTTACAAATATTATATATATATATATATATATATATATATATATATATATATATATATATATATATATATATATATGTGTGTGTGTGTGTGTGTGTGTGTGAATTAACAAAAGTTATGAGAAGCATCTTTAAGAGATTAATACATTTGAAAAGAAGACAAACAATATGCTTTTGGAAACCCCGTTTTAACATGCGAATATGTGTTATTATAATGGATTTAATTTTCTTCTTCACTTTTTTACTTATAAAATTCGTACAATAACAGACTCAGCTTCAGAGTGAAAAGATCGTGAATAAAATTAAAAGTTATATTTGTGTTAGTGTGGTCAGTTCGGCATTTAAAAAAATGAAGCATCTCACAAGAACCAAGTCTACGTGTCCAAAGGATTTGAATAAGTGTTTTTCTTTTAATTTAAATGACTCTAGACAAGGCATGAAGCTACTTGATGTAAAACACTAACAAGAACGAAATATGACAGCAGATGCCTATTAGTTTTAGTCTTGAAAAGACCAAAACTATAGATAGGTGTAAAGCAGTCAACAGAGAAGAGAGTTCCACAAACTTACATTTTTTTGAAACACGTTACTGGTAGAAGAAGCTGTATTACAATGTGGTATCTAAACAGCGAATTGATGTAGACACCTAGACTAACGAGTCAGACAAACTGGTAAAAATGGAAGTAGAGAATATATCATATAACGCTGAAGAACACATTCACTAATAGTATTTATAGAAAAGACTGAGACTAGCAAAGAGATTGAAGGAAAGAAGAAAGTGTAGGATAAATCAAATTCCAGATACCTTTCTTCACTTTATAAAGAACCGTAAAATTGGTCAGAGATTGACCAGCCGAAATATGACAACAGTACTCCATACATGATCTAATCGTGTATTGGTAGAGAGAGATAAGAGCTTCATTTGTGAGAAAGTGTTTGGAGCGATAGAAGGAACCGATCTCACGAAAAGCAGAAATGAGAAAGAGATCTAATAAATGAACTCTAAGAAGAATATGATAAGAGAGAAAGACCAACACGTTTCAGAGTGGATTACTTCTCAAGAACAGAGACATGCATGATAATCTCACGATTTAAAATGGACATCCCAAGGATTCAAAGACACGGGTGTAGTCTTAACAGGATTAAACGAAAAAGCAATTTCATACCCCAATCCACAACTGAACCCAGATCAACTTCTGGATAGGCTGCATTTTTCGACTGATCCGATGACGATGAATGAGAAGACACATCAGAATAGATAGTGGTCTCATTAGCATAGATGCTAATTTCTAAGCAATATACTCGGAAATATCATGTATATAGATCCGAAACAGTGTTTGGCCTAGAATAGATCTCTGCGGAACACCAGCATTGATAGGATAAGAGAATGAAGAGACATCGTGCAAAGTTACTGTCAACCTTCGATCAGAAAGAACATAAATGATAATGTCAAAAATCTCATCACTAATACATCAACGTTTAATATTTTGTAGGAGATAAGAAATAACATACTCTGTCGAACGCTTTTGAAATGTCAAGCGCAATGACTCTACTCTAGCCTGAATTATCAATAAACCGACACATCCGCTCAGTTACAACAGTTAAAAGATCAGCAGTTGAACGAAACCACGAAAGCTAAACTGAACATTACTAAACAAGGCTATGATTTCCAGATAATGAACAAGCTTGTCATTGGGCAACTTTTCAAAGTCTTTGCCTATTACAGAAGACTAATAGAACGATACTTAGTTGGGTCAAACCGATCACCAGCATTCTTTAAAAATAGGGACAACAGAAGATTCGTTCCAACAAGAAGGGAAATCAGACTGGGACATACATAGATTGAATAATTTAGAGAGGATAAAAGAAGGTCCATGGGCACAACCCTTCAGAACGACAAATCAATTGAATCAGGACCGGAACTCTTAGACTGATTAATATCAGAAAGAACCCGAGAAACGATCTGTGGAAGGATAAACACTGAATAAAGATGCTCATCAGTTTTCAATATAAAATCTCGAAGAATAGTACCCGAATCATCAAGACAAGAATTGTCAGCAAAAAGACGACCAAATAGATCAGCCTTATCCTTAGAAGAAAAATAACTAGAAGAACAATAACACGAAGAGGAATAGCAGACTCATTGTATATTGTCTAAAAATCACGACTTGCAACCCTTTGGGATGATATAGAGTCACGAATATTTTGAGAATAGCTAGACTTAGTCTCGGAGATTCTTCTTTTGCATACATTTCTAGCTGTTCTGTAAGATTTTCTAGAAGTCTCAAAAACCATCCCGACGATACTAAATAAACTAATGGTTACGATGGGCAATAACAGAAGCACAAACAGATGAAGACCATGGAGAATGATGTTTGGTTTGAAGCTTACGATGAGAAAGGAAGATGTCAATTCTAACAGGAAGTCAGACAGTAACCCCATAAGCAGCATCATACGGAGACATACCAAACACAGGACTTCATGGAACGTCACGTAGTTCGCTGCGAAACCCATCCCTATCAGCCCTCCTATAGTTAGACGTCTTCCATAGAAAGGACGGTAAATAGAAGACTTTACCGAAGTATCAACCTCAAAATCAACAACATCATGATCAAGTAAGGATGGTTGATTAATATCATTATCAGGAAAACGTGTGGGGAAGGGGACAATTTTGGACATATCATCAGACAGTGAAAAGTCAAGACAGATTTAACCAGCTCGATCTGTACGGTTAGAGTGTGGAAGTCAGCACAAAGATGAAGATTGCCGGATCAATTTACAATAGACAATTAATTCTGCTGGATATAGCATCAACACTAAATCAGTCATTGTCCGAAGAGAAACGGTTAAAAAAAAACAAATAGGAAGCAAAGATAACCTCGGATAAACAAAAGGACACCCATGATATTCAAGGCTGGGGACACGTGCAATGGAGAAATCCTTGCGAGGTAAAAGAACACGACCATGGAAATGTGTAGAAAAGTCTAAGCGGTCAAGAGGCAAATAACCGTTCACATTGACATCGTTGCTATCAATAGAAACATGCAAATTAGTGTCACAAAGACCAAGGATGTGAGGAGATTTGCCCACAAGAAAGAACTGAACATCAGGAAACTTTGACCTGATACCTCTGATGTTAATATAGGAAATAGTAAAGTGTTTGTTGTGTGGATATGCAGAATGGATAATAACAAAAAGGGAGAGAAACGTGGAATCACTTCAATACAAACCAAGCTTAACAGAGACCTAACCACCAGCATTTAATCCTCTGGACTCACAAAAGGCTAGCTAAAATAAGCCCTTCAATGATCCAATAGGGAGGGAAGAGGGTTACTGGGCTGGTTAATATAAAAACCGTCTACTCTTAAACTGGTTACGTGGTTAACCAGAAACTGATGTTTTTATCGGACCACTATCACGCTCGAACAAAGGCTAAAGTAGACGTTCTCTACAAAAGGTAAAACTGTATCCTATCATTTTAAGAGTATCGGGGTCAGAAGTGACCAGGAACTATACAAGGCAGTAGAGAGTGATTCAGATCCCTGAAGTATTTACATACCTACATGTATGTTAAACTAGAGTGACTCTCTTTTTTGATTGTTTGATGTTCCCTCATGTTAATACTTAACATTTTACTCATGACAATCTTATGCACTGACAAAAACATGTTTGTGTAATACATAAGGCAACAGCAAAAACAACAAGAAAAAACTAAAAAAAACGACCAGGAGACATTTGCCCTACAACAGCAACAGAAAAAAAACACGTACGCAAATTCGAATCGGTTATAGTAGTTACGTTAAACAGTGCTATCACATCTATGATCGGCTATTAAGCAAAACTAATTGAACACTCACTACTTAAACACAAGAATAGTGAAACAAATGACTCGAAATTTGGAGAGAACCGTTATGGGATTCTCTTCAAAATGTGTTTTATATCAATAATTTCAGATTTACAAACACACTGAATTTGTTGCTCAGAATTGCCAACTGCAATATAATAAACTATAATTAATATATATATATATATATATATATATATATATATATATATATATATATATATATATATATGACATAATGTGCATATCATTGCGCCGCGGAATAGTGGGAGTCGAATTGTGGGAAGGTTAGGGTTACGATGTGTACGTAAAAGCTTCTATATCGTTCTCTTCTGTTTCTCGTTTAGCTTATTTTTTAGTTTTCATCATTTTTTTATAAAAGAAAATGTGAGCCAGTCAAATTCATAGCTTGTTCTAAAACTTTCCATAAAATGAAGAAAACATCATTTGACATAAAAGTTTTGACGTCACAACCAATTTTCCGCATGAATGATGATGAGTCTTACATGTTCGAAACGATAAACTTTGACCGCCCGTTTGAACAAGGACACGGATGCAACATTTCGGCGATAGGACAGGGCTGGAGCTTTGTGGATAGTGAAGGTCATAATAAGTTGGCGACTCTTTTTTTACCTTGACTAAGAGGGAGAGACTAGTTGATGATGCACCAGTCCAGATGTGGCAACAATACTCCATGCATGGGTGGATGGTGGCTTTGTAGAGATATAGGATAATGTCAGGTGTGAGAAGTTTACTAGCGCCGTAGAGCGAGCCCACCTTTTTTGCTGCAGCCTTAGTAATGTATTCGATGTATTTGCTCGAATTCATGTTACTTGTGAAGTAAGGCGGAGGAGTTTGAATGTTGAACTCCCAGGAAAGGTGTTATTTTCCATGGCAATATGTGGTTGAAGAGGTTTCGTGTAGTTGTTGATAGAAAAGAGCTTTATCCTTGTACCACTAAAAGTCTTCAACCATTTATGACCCCAATCCACCACAGCCTGGATTCAGCCATTGCCTCGGATATGATCGCGTCAGTTTGCCCACATGGCGAGAGTAAAGCGTGGTGTCGGTAGCAAATATATCTATCTCAAACTGTTATCGTTTTTTAAGACTAGGTACAATAAAGGTCCAAGGATAAATCCCTGCATTTATGTCATGTTGCTTAGATGAGCGGCTATCGACAACAACCTGGTTTTTTTTTTGGTTAGAAAGAATCTAATTATATTAAATATGTGCCCTTTGTGCCATACCTTGTCAAAGGCCTTGGATATATCAAGCGCTACTGCCCTAGTTTCACCTGCATTGTCCAGTGTATGATATATGCGTTTATAGATGGCCGCAGTAGATCCATACTGTTTGTCAGAAAGAAGTTTAGCATTAACTAAGTGCCAGACTATCGCCAGATTGAATTCTCCAGCTATCAGGAAGAAAGATTCAGCAAGGCGTTTGTTGTAGAGTTTGGAAAGGACTGGGGCCAGTTCAGCAGAGCATTTCTTTATAACTATTACAGGTATAAAATCTGGCCTATAAGCTTTGGATGTGTCGAGAGTTTTTATGATATCTCTGACCTGGGATGAAGCGATGACCAGGTTTTCAAGTGTGGCTTCAGTCCGCAATGGGTATTTAGGGAGGGGTGGTTTTCTGAGTCTAAAGTTGAGTTTGAGCTGAAACGCTGTGCAAGTAGTTCAGCATTACAAGTCGCCGTGCAAACGACACCATTGTTGTTTGATAGTAGGGGAATCGTTGATTGACCATTTTTCACAACACTATTGTAGATTTTCCAGAAATCGCGAGTACCAAGTTTCTGTAACTAAATGCGCTTTTTTGGTTATCTATGTATACCTTCCCTTCGCTTAACCCATTACAACTTTACACTTATTTTTTTATTCTATAAATTTCTGTCCATTAGCAGCTGACTTATGGTGACCGAATTTACGGAATGCTTGCTGCCCTTCAGCAATGGTAGTTGCACATTTCGAAGTTAACCATTGAGGAGAGTGTGGCTGGTTGAAGAATTTTCACATGGGGACATAGGCTTCAATACCTGCTTTGGCCTATTCGGTTAACTTATTTGCACACTAATAAGCAGGGAGTGAGAAGGTTTTCCTCCATAGGGCGTCGCTGATGTGATCTCTGACGGACTGAAAACCAGCCTGCTCGTAGTATCTTGTTGTTTTGAGCAAGGGCTAATCAGCTTTAGACGAGTTTTTAGGGTAATATAAATCATTACCACAATAAGATCAGCATTTCCAAGCAGGCTATGGACTTTCGTTACACAAGCCTCGGGAAGTGTGGTCAAAAACAAGTCTAGAAGTGAAGCTTGCTAGTCTACTCGATCGGGGATGCGAGTCAGGAAATCAACAGTCACAGAGTTGCCGGCTGCGTCAGTAAAACTAGAGAACCCCAACCAGTCACGGTGATGTCCGATAAAATCTTCAAATATATGCATCTGGGAATTCGAGTGGATTGGGAGTGCTCTATCTATGCTTTCAGAGACAGAGTTTAACAGGGTACAGTCGTGGGTCGAAGGTGAACGGTATAAGAAATATAAGTAACTAACGTTGTGATGTAAAGTACAGTAAAAGCACATGTAGTCTTGGTCATATGTTTCTAACCTATGTTCCCTATTTAAGGGAAGGGTTTTCCGAACTTAATCTACTAGCCCGTACACATGCTTGTCAGAGTCTTTACGGTAAAGTGAGAGGTAACCAGTCATGTCAAAGTAATAAGAGGAGGTTGAGGATTGAATGTTTATTTCACTTAGTGCTAGGATATCCGGGGTGTTTGCCAGAAGAAAGGTTTCTACGTCGTTGATGTTGGTTCTAAGTCCCCAAATATTTGTGAATGCGAGCTTCGAGGGCAGAGACGAAGAGGCTTTATGTTGGGTGTCTGGTATAGGTTTGATTTTTTTGCTTGTAATGAAATGTTTGTTTTGAGATAGAGTGGAGTGGGCAAGGTGGGTGCTTGTTTTGTGCGAATAAGATCACACAGCTAGTCTATTAGTCACGATCTGGCCCATGGGAGTGTTGGCCTCAAGAAATCCCACCAGGGATAAATGCAGGGTCTCTTGCCATGCGTGACATGGCACGTACAGTAACACACGGTATTATACAAGTGATGATTGAGCAGCCGTTCATAGCGCTACCATAGAGTTTTGGCTTTTATCCTGTCAGCCGAAAACAGCAGAAAGCTGTCTAACCTTTACCCGTCGGAACAAGAGCGACCAAGACTGGTCATGTTAGACTTAGTGAGGAAGAATGTTCACCAAGTAGCCCAGATAGAGCGAAAGAGAGGAACGGCGTTCATTGTCAGTAAGGAAAATAGGCCAGGCACTGGGTGCCTTTGAAGCCTCCCAGCACTGGTACCTCTGCGCCTGGCTAATATACAACGAAAGAGTGCAAAGGCCGGGCAATAAGCAGATCCTATCTACTCGTTAAGCAATTGTAGGTTTGCAAACCAGATATTTTGTTCGAGATTCCAACTCTAGGAATGGGTGTCGATTAGGACCAAGGAGGCCTCCGTCCACAACAGGGTTGCTCCCACGACGTAAGTAGTTAGTAGTAAGGTTTTATTATCAGAAATTGTCTTTCTCTTAGGTGGATGACATGGAAGGTCTACAGGTCCAACACACCGAGAGGGAAAATTGCCTGCTCCCGTGTACTAGTCGGGTATTTCCTACCCACCGCAGTTAACAAAAACAACAAAAAACTTCCCCCTATATATATATATATATATATATATATATATATATATATAAAATATGTATATATGTAGATAGAATAAGTATACTGTACACTGCAGGGGAAACAGAAGGTTGAAGATAAGTTTCCTTCTCACAAGTACGTACAAATAAGAGAATGACACCCATAACTTCAGACCATAGTAGAATTGTTTTTATTAAAATTAAACTTATTCAACGGCCCAGAGAAAATAAATCGACATTTTAGTATAAATTCAAAGAAAGACTAAATGTATAATTTAAGCGAAAGCATGTTTTACACTTATCTTAAGTCGACTCCTCAACGGCGACCGTATCTTTCAAAATGGCCTGTCATGGTCCCGCATGAACTGGACTTTATTAACAGTAGCAATAGACGAGGATGCGCCCTGGAAATGGGCGTAAGGGAGGTCTCCCAACTAGCTGAAAACTGTGTAACTGAGTATTCAATGTTGGCAACAGTACGGATGCTATTTGAGGAAGAAATACAGGGATAGATCAAGAAAGGCTGGCTCGCTTCCGATGACGAACAAAAGTTTTTATCCCAAGGGGGCTGTTTCCGTTAATGTCTGGCGTCCAGCAGAATAAATCAAAAGTGCACCCTGTAATGAACTACCGGGAACTAAATCTCCATGTGGATTCATATAATGTAGACAATCATGTTTGCGCCAGCAGAATGAGGGAATACAGACGCTGAGAATCAAATCCTTATTTTCAAGTGTGCACATATTAATCTTTAGAGTCTTACCAAATCGTTGGTTTTCAAGGTATAAAGCACTGTTTAACAAGGTTGTGATTTGGTCTGAATGTGGCTCCCTAAATAATGAGGTCCATTGTGAACATCGTCTCATCGCAATATATAAAGTAACCAACATTGACTTACATACATGATGGGTATGCGTATGCAAGTGTCGCATCCGAAACAAGTGTTGCTGAACATTTTTTGCGTTTTGAACCGGCCAGAAAAACTCCGGAACAACCGAACGGGTGCTTGGCTTTACCTTCTGGTAAGTAGACGATGCCCAACTTCGGAAACGTGATAAAGACCTGCCGGAGTCTCCAGACACTATTACTAGACGAAAGGTGTTGAGGGTCTCCCAGTGTATTGTAGCTGCCAGTAGTAACTAGTGTCATCAAGCGAAGTGCAAACGCAGAGACAGTATGGTGGGATGATCAAACTGAAAATGTGTTATTTAGGGGTATGCTGACTGTAAATAGAGTAAGTCACGCCACCCCATGCAATGGTAATTCGTGCGTCTATGGCGATTAGCTTGGTGTGCCGGTCGAAGCGAGTTCTTTGGCCACAGGCGTGCTGCTCGAATTACATAAGACCGCGATTGAATATGCATGTTGGATGTGGCACGAGTCAGACACACGGCACATACACCTCGCGGGGTATGCTGTCATCCTTAAAGGAGTAAATCTGGCTATACACTGGAAAGCCGCTTTTTTATCTGTCTACCAATGGCTTATTTATACGTTGACTAACAAATCCAGAGTGAACACAAAGATGAAATGCTTATCAGAAGACAGTTGCACACCTTTTCAAGACATTTCAAAAAGTACGCGCTTGAGTTAGACGTTGTGCTTGTCCGTTAAAGTCCAAATAAAGTCAAAATAGTTCGTAAGATAGCAACGCATTAAACAACACGCATAATCCGGACAATCGTCTACCAATTAACCGTCGTTCATGCCGCCTTTATTCACTCTTAAATCCATACTTTTTATTAATTCAGCATAGTTCATGCACGGCACATATACTTTTTTTATTTCATGTATGGGTATTGGCTTAACTAATTACAGTCATTATTCGACTGTAATTGTTTGTTCATTCCTCTAATTATATAGTATTAGTTGCATTTAACGTGAATACAAGATAACACGATGGGTGTTATTCAACATTTAATGGTGATCCGCTAGACTGTGAAGAGTTAAGCATATGACTATTTCTGTTTGCCCTGTAAAAATAAGTGAACAGGAGAGGAACGCGATTGTTTTCAGACCGCGCCAGCGAAAAGAAAAAGTATGTATATCCCCTTTTGATAGATTGAATGACATGACGCAAGCACACCCAAATTAATTTGGTCATAGTAGCGACAATAATGGAATACTCTTTCTCTGCGTTGCAGTAATCGGCAATATCTTTATATTTCATATGTCGCATGATAGATTAGTGATTTATCTTCCTACATGTGGGGTGTGTTTATTCCTTGACCAGCGACACAATATTTACACATAATGACATAATTATTTAAATAGAAAATGTAACATACAATATAACCAATTCAGAAATATTCTACTCCAAATCAGTTTTTATTTCCTGTATGGCAAGGGTTCTACTATGACTGCACGTGAAACGAGATCCCGCTTAGCAAACCCGACCTATTGAATATAAGTTGATCGCCATGTTTACTCTACATTGAAGCTTGACTGCAACAGGGATACTCAAATTTTGATCCTTTCGTGTTTGTGGAGATTACAGGACAGTATTTCGTATTTGTCTCATGCATTACTATGAAAGCCGTATTTTAATACATAAATACTTGTCCGGATTGTAAGTTCTAACTTGATCATTCTCCGAGAAAATCGCCAATTTACAAAAATCAGTTTATACCTGTTAGAATTGGCTTTTAAATAAAGAGATTTTCCAAAACAGATCATGGCTAGAGATGTCGGATTAAAGCTATCTACAAACGCATTTTGAGAAAACGGCGACACATCTTCTGTTTTAAAATATAATTGTATAATGACAGAGCGATTAAAGGTTTACAGATACCCCAGAAAAATGATATATGTTAAGTGAATACTAATGCTTTTTGTTTAACATGAAGGTAAATGCCGGAAAATGCTGATATGAACAAAAAAATCATTAGTAAATTGTATAATATTATTTTAGGGTTACGTCTCGAATGACAGACACAGATGTGTTGCAATTATTAAATCGAAAATGCAACCGAATTCATAAAGCGTAGACCGTAACATAAAATAATTGAGACGAGAAAAACGAGGGGAGTTACACTTCTAATTAATAAGAATGCACATCTCATCCGATCTATTCGAATTGGAGATTAAAAAAAAAAAACATTAAAAAATATGCAAAAAGCTGAGTTTTAATTTTAACTAGAGATGAAAAATATATTTTTAAAAACGTTTTTGTTTCCAAGTTCTGGAAAAAAGTCAGTGAAGTCAAAATGCTGTGTATGTAAGAAAAGTAACATATGTGTGTATACAGTATATTTGATAATGGCGTACAACACTGAATCAGACAGAAATACATTTAGATAATTTAGTCGTGAATAAACGGAAAGGATGAAAAATGGTCGTAGTTTAACAGATCGAGATTCTAGACACTCATGTGTCTTCATCAGTGCTATGTTATACACTGATTTTCAGATAATTATATGTCATTCTCATAAAGAAGATGTTGTGTAAATGAGGAAAAAGAAGAGAAAACAAGAACGACCGACCGCGTTTTTGCGTGGCTTACCTCGTGTGAAGAAGAAGGAAACAAGAATGGCCGACTTGTTTCTTTAAATGCCTACAGGGTGACTACGAGGTATGCAAATGAGATGCTCCTGATTGGAAATGGAAGAGATAAAAGAGGAGTGATTGGGGGAGGAGGCAGAGGGAAGTTAGATTGCGAACAGAGAAGTTTGATCATAGGAGAAAAGTCGGATCCGTAGAGAGTGAAGAAAAACGTTGCAGAAATTCGTTTCGGAGTGGATAGAAAGCGGAAGTACGGCCAGCAGTGTCGCGTATATCACAAGCTATTTCGGCGCATCGAGCAAATTACCATGGCTGAGTGGAGACTGAGCACTCACATGCTGAGACCCTTTACTGGGGAGGGTGACCTGATTAAGTGGCTGGAGAAATTAAAGATGGTGGCGAAGCTGCAAAAGATAGAAGATGTGGTCACCCTGCTGCCGCTATACTTGGAGGGGGAAGCCCTCACGATTTACCAGCAGATGCGAGATGAAGACAAGGAAGACCTTGCCTCAGTGGAGCAAAGGCTGAAATTGGCCTTCGCTGAGGGCCCATTCGAAGCACTTGGTAAGCTTTCCAGTTTGAGGTGGACCGGCGAGTCGGTTGACGTCTTTGCGGCAGAGATCAGGAGACTGGCAGGGTTGGCTGGTTACGTGGGGAGGAGCCTGGAGATGACGGTAAAGCTGTACCTAGTTAACGGCTTCCCAGAGGAAATCTCTACGAACATGCAGAGAATCACTGGGATCCATACTATGGAAGTGGACGATCTCTTGGTTCACGCCAGAGTCCTAGTGAAAAATGTTAAAAGCCCAATCGTGGCTGCAGCTGTGGGTGGAAATATGTGCATGAGGCCTCACTTGAATGAGAGGCAGCCGGCGAGGCAACAGGAGGGGAGACCTGCAATCAAGTGCTTCCGGTGCCAGGGCCCTCATCTGATCAAGGACTGCAAAGAGCCGAGACCGGGGATCACGTGCTACCGATGTGGACAAGTGGGGCACCTTAGCCGCTATTGTGTTGCTGCACGGCACCAGGGAAACGAGTGAAGGGGAGCTATTGCGCCAGTGGTTACCCCTTCTGTGCGGAGATGGCGCATGATGGAACGTTGCCTCGGTTACCGGTAGTAGTCAATGGGAAGAAAGCCATAGCCCTTGTCGACACAGGCTGTACTACAACGTTGTTAGCGAGGAATGTCGCTAGGTCATGGAGCGGAACCAGGACTATTAGGACCGTGGATGGCAGGGATGTGAAGTGCCTAGGTGAGACGACAGCGGAAGTAATGGTGCAAGGGGTGTCCATTGGACTGCGAGCCTTAGTGTTGAATCATCTGGTCGGTGGTGTTGACGTGATTATAGGTATGAGTGCAATTAACCGACTGGGGGGCGCCACGTTACGAGGGAGCCAAGTGACATTCGGACGTCTCGGCGCAGTGGGGATGGCAGGAGTGGAAGGTGATAGAACCATCAGAATACCAAAACCGGAGGTTTGCTGCATTGAGGACAAAGATTTCCTGGCAAAGTTTGATGGCGTGAGGTGGACGGTGGAATGGAAATGGATCTCCGGACCCCCGGAACTACAGAATAAAGTGGGCTGCTACGAAAACACCCTGCGAGGAGAAATAAGAAAAGGATTTGAGGAAGAAGTGGAGAGGTGGATAAAAGAAGGAATTCTGAAACCGTGGACAGGGGAAGAAAAAGGAGTGTTGCCACTACTGGCGGTTGTTCAGCCTACAAAAAACAAGATTAGGCCCGTACTGGACTTCAGAGAATTGAACAGACACGTAGCCTGCCACACTGGAACGGGGATCGACGTATGTGAGGAGGTCATGAGGAAATGGAGAAGAATGGGACGGGCCACAAAAATTGTCGATCTGAAATCGGCATATCTGCAGATCCATGTAGATGAAAAACTCTGGCAGTACCAGCTGGTCCGGTACAAGGGGCGAGTGTATTGTCTGACGAGGTTAGGCTTTGGGCTGAGTTCAGCCCCCAAAATTATGACTGCCGTGCTGAAGACAGTGCTGAGCAAAGACCGTTCAGTGGAGGAGGCCACTAGTTCGTACATTGACGACATTCTGGTGGAGGAGGCAGAGGTGACAGCGGAGAAAGTAAGAAGCCATGTCGAGAAGTATGGGTTAACTGCAAAACCGGCGGAGGCCCTGGATGGAGGACGGGTGCTGGGGTTGAAACTAAGGCGAGATGGAAAAGAAAGCCTTGTCTTCGAACGAGGGAGTGTAATACCCGAAGTCGGATCTGAGCTGACGAAGCGAGAACTTTTCTCAGTCTGCGGGAGGCTGGTCGGGCACTATCCTATCGCTGGCTGGCTCAGGATAGCATGTAGTTTTATTAAACGACTAGCAGGCACTGCTGACTGGGAGGGCCGTGTAACGAAGGAGGTTATGAACATGCTGCAAGATATCATTGCGAGGGTGAGGAATGAGGACCCAGTGAAAGGGGACTGGTATGTCAGCAGCGGAGATGCGGGTGTGATTTGGTGCGATGCCAGTAACCTGGCGTTGGGCGTCGTACTAGAGATGGGAGGCGTAACTGTGGAGGATGCGGCATGGCTAAGAAAAACCAACGACTTCTCCCATATCAACGTAGCAGAACTAGATGCCGTTATGAAAGGACTCAATCTGGCCCTGAAGTGGGGATTGAAAATAATTGAAATTAAAACCGATTCGGCAACGGCAGCATCGTGGATTCGGTCGGCAGTAACTGGCGATAAGAGAGTTAAGACCAAAGGTGCTGCGGAAATGCTGATCAAGCGCAGACTCGGAGCGCTCGCCGATCTAATAGCGGAGTTCCAGTTAAGAGTATCTGTCGTGTTGGTCCCATCAGAAAAAACAAGGCGGATTCGATGACACGCGTGAAGAAGGCCTGGCTGCAGGAGGGAAAGGAGGTCTCCTCGGTATGCTATGCAGGGGAAGAAGTCAAGGAGTCACACGAAATGCACCACTTTGGTCGGGAACGAACGTTATTCCTAGCCAGAGAGGTTTACCCGGAGACCACCGAGGAGGAGGTTAGGGAAGTGGTGGAGAACTGTCGAGAGTGCCAATCAATTGACCCTAGACCGTCCAGACACGAAACAGGACAGTTGCACGTTGCGGAGGACTGGAAGCGATTGGCTATTGATGTGACGCACTATCGCCACAAATTGTATCTCTCGATGGTCGACTGTGGACCGGGAAGGTTTGCCATCTGGAGAGAAATCAGGGCAGAAGCGGCATGGGCGATCGGAGGGGTCATCGAGGAGATATTTTTGGAGAGAGGGCCGGTTGAGGAACTCTTGATGGACAATGGGCCCGCTTTCCGATCTGAAGCCTTTAAAGGGGTATGCGATAAGTGGGGAGTAAGGCAATTTTTTAGAGCAGCGTATCGGCCGAGTGGCAACGGAATAGTGGAGAGGAATCATCGCACCATTAAAGCCGCTGCGGAAAAAAGCAACGTATCACCCATAGAGGCGGTGTTTTGGTACAACATCTCGCCAAAAACCAAACAAGACGAGACAACTGTCCCTCATAGGGCCGTTTTCACATATAAGTGGCGGCACCCGTGCAACAAAACAGCAGGAATCGAGAGTGAGGAAGCCACTATCAAAGTAGGTGAAGAGGTATGGGTGAAACCCCCTAATGCACAGTGTACCACTCGTTGGAAAAAAGGGGTCGTAACGGGATTGCGGTCGAAGAACAATGTGATGGTGAACGGCGTTCCCCGGCATATCCTAGACCTGCGTCGCATGACACTGCCGGTACGCAGTGAGGGCAGTAAAGAAGAGGAAATCGAGGGCCACCGAGAAGCAAATGATGCGACTCTACCTGACTTAGACCCACGTTGTAGTGAACCTGAAAATGTTAACCCCCAAGAAGTTGTTCCCCAGAGGCCTCGACGTGAGAGGAGGCGGCCTGCTTGGATGGAGGATTACGAAGTATCCTATTGATCTCGAAGATCAAGGGGGGCGTGTGGTGTAAATGAGGAAAAAGAAGAGAAAACAAGAACGACCGACCGCGTTTTTGCGTGGCTTACCTCGTGTGAAGAAGAAGGAAACAAGAATGGCCGACTTGTTTCTTTAAATGCCTACAGGGCGACTACGAGGTATGCAAATGAGATGCTCCTGATTGGAAATGGAAGAGATAAAAGAGGAGTGATTGGGGGAGGAGGCAGAGGGAAGTTAGATTGCGAACAGAGAAGTTTGATCATAGGAGAAAAGTCGGATCCGTAGAGAGTGAAGAAAAACGTTGCAGAAATTCGTTTCGGAGTGGATAGAAAGCGGAAGTACGGCCAGCAGTGTCGCGTATATCACAGAAGATTGATTAGCACGTGACTAAATACCAAATGATATACGTAAAGATAAAGGGGGAAGTTCGAAGATGATTAGAATGGTGAAGGGTAATTTTATTTTGAAAAAATATTTGACCGTTGGCTGCTTGTTGAAAAATGTCCGCAGTATTACTGACACCAGAATTCTGTGTGTCAAACACTCGTAATTCTATCTCTTAAAGTCTCCGCGTTGTACGATCGTGATTAAAAATTGGTCCGTATTTAGAGAAATGTAGCTTGAGGGGGAATAGATCTTTTACAATCTTATTATCCGTTTCTAATTGCGATCTTTTATATTAGTAATTAGTCAAAGATGACATTCACGATTTTTCTTCTTACTTCATCTCTAAAGTTTTCAGTTTAATTGAAGGTCAATTGTTCGATAATGTATACTAGCTGAAATATTCTATCGAAAAACAAAACCATATAATAGTACGACAATTATATCTTGATAGAGCTGTGTCGACCTTAAATACATTATACATGATAATAAATATATATATATATATACATATATATATATATATATATATATACATATATATATATATATATATATATATATATATATATATATATATATATATATATATATATATATATATATATATATATATATATATATATGTATCGCAAGCATGAAGGGAAGACGAATTTTATCGTTCATGATTAAAAGTTAATCAAAAAAAATAATGCAAGCCGACCGGTTTCGCCCTCTGTTAAAAGGCTGTATCAATAGATTAAAAAACGGGATTTAAAAAAGGGGTGAAAAGAGCAAGTACAGAAAATAAAATAGCGTTATGTTATATGTACAATGGCCTATTGGTCTGAGAGAGTGGTCACATTTAGTCCAAATAGAATTCTCTTTACTTACAAAGGGAGGGACGTTTAAGACGAACGTGGGCCGTCTCCAAGATTTTTAGATGGTATGAGGAGTGAGCATGACTGAGAATGGTGAAGAGGTCCATGCTAAAATTCGTAGCGCACGGCGGGTTTTTAAGTAAACTGTCTGTAATGGAAGGCCTGTATGTGTTATTTTGAACGTCCGTTGCTCGGAAGGTTCTATTCCAGATCTTACTCCCAATGTGCTGTTGGCCTCTCCTATCCAATCTAAACGTCTTCTTACCCACGAAGTCAGCACTGTAACTACATTTAAAATGATAAATGACATTATTTTTATGGTGAGGGAGGTAAAACGTATTTACGAAAGGACGCCAATAAAGGTTTTGTAGAAAACACAACACGCACATTCGAAGAAAGATAGCAATTTTCAACTGCTGAGCTGATTTGCTTCTTTTTCTTCTTGATTAACTTTTAATCATGAACCATAGAATTCGTCTTCCTTTCATGCTTGCGATAATTATATTTTGTACTGCCCAATAAATCATGAAATATATATATATATATATACATATATATATATATATATATATATATTACTATTTCATGTATCTAGATGAAGTTTTATAAGGGATATAATGTTTTATGTATCAATTTTCAGTATTTGCTTCAACAGTGCTCAATACGTGAGTAGAGCTTGGTAGTAAGATATGAATATATATATATATATGACAAATAAGCTACAAAAGGGCTTCCGCGTATCATTCGTGGGGTGGGAATCTTCAAGCTGAAGATTCCCCGGGAGATGAAACGCGGGAGATTCTATGTAGCTTAATTGCCATAAATATGTTTTCATAACTTACTATATATATATTTATATATATATATATATATATATATATATATATATATATATATATATGTATATATATATATACATACAACAAAATAGATTTGAGAAATGAGATTCATAAAAGAGCTGAAAAATACCAAATGGTTATCAATATATACATTTAATAATAAAAAAAATTAAATAAAAATTATTTAACATATCCTACTTTTTATTATATATTTACTAGATGTTTTTTTTAACCCTTTAAGTGATACCAGCCTTTTGACACAAAATACCTAAAATTAACCGATCGATGATGAAGACCTTATGACGTAACATTCACAAGACTGAAGTTATGGATTTAGTGAAGTGTTATTTTTTGCTTTCTGTTTAATCACAATGTCTGTTTCGAATGAAAACTCTCATTATAAGAATTAGTCGAACTGTGTTAATTATTTATAACGATTGGATATTTCCCCACTTGAAATTTCGTTCACCATAAAACCAGGGGAATAAAGAAAAACCGTTTGGAAAAAAATGTTATGTACTCACAATAAGAATAATATATATATATGACTATATATGTGTGTATATATACTAGAAAAATCCGTCCAATGGCCGGTAAAATCAATTCCACAAACAAGAACAGTTTTGCCCAATTTAAAAATCAAGATATAATGCTAAAAATTATTTTTTAAATTTTCATCAAACTCCACTGCCTCTGTTTGTTTCCATAGATTATCTAAAATTTAAGGCCTAAGTTAAAAAGGTCTTTTAAAAATTGCAGTTCAGGGAATTTTGCTTAATTTGTGTCTAATGATTATGAATCAATTTTATTAAAAATCTGGAATGATTTTACTTTACAATTAAAGTGTTCCCCTATAATATACGTCCTAGAATCACTTTTAAATACACCTAATAAACTGAAATTTAGGGACTATTTATGAATTTATATCTAACACCAATTTAAAAATTTTACAAATACCTGAAGTTTCTGAATTTTACTAAAGGTTTTTACCTTTTTTCTCTCCTAAAACTAAATTAAGCTAAATATAGGCCACATTACTTACTCTTCCGCTTAGCAATTGTCTTCCAGTATTCTTAATAATTGTTGTATGAGTTGAAGAATTAATTACTTACATATTAATATATAAATATGTACACATGCCTACATTTATATAAATAGATGATATATGCTCCCTGATTAGGACAATCTGCTTAGATAGGTGATCGTACTAATACACATACTCCTTTCTCTGCATTATAACCTAACACCTCAGTGGACACACAGATATACGCACCTAACTTTTTACAGATAAAACTTACACTTCATATCAGTATATTCAGTTCTTAAATGAAATACTTCTACTAAGTCCACATGTTTTGATACTTTCGCATTGTTACAGGTTTAACAATGTGTACTTTAAAATTGACTATAAATGTGATTTGAATTCAGAGAAATAGATTGCGCTGACACGAGTATAAATACTTTCCTCACTTAGATGTATTTTGTTTGCGTTATGTCGTAATTTGTAGTTTGTTTTATATTATTTTTCGTGGTCGGAAGTTGAAAAAACAAATATACATACAAGAAAATATTATCACTTAATTATACAGGGTGTTTCAAAAGTCTTGGGAACATAATGATTTTTAATAACTCAAAAACTATTAGGAGTTGAAAAATGAAATTGGTACCGTTGGAAAGGTTAAAGTTTCAAGTTTTGTGGGGAATCTTCAAAGTTGCTCAATATGAGCACCATTCGTCACACGGCAGACATCTAGTCGATAGTCCATTTCCTGCCAAACGCGTTCCAGCATCTTGACGTCAATGGTTCCCACAACTGCCGTTACTCGAGCCTTTAGTTCGTCAATATCTCTTGGAAGGGGCGGCACATAGACTTGTTGCTTGACAAAGCCCTAAAGGAAAAAGTCACACGGGGTAAGATCTGGAGACCTAGGAGGCCAGGGCATGAGAACGTCATCACCTTTCAGCGGAACCCCGTAAATCAGTGAGAAGAGCCAGCAGGGAACTTCAGCTTGCTCCAGCAACTGTCTGGCGTGTCTTAAGGAAACGACTGCAAATGGTACCTTACAAGCTCAAGTTGGTCCAAAAGTTGAAGGACACTGATAAGCCACTTCGCCGTGACTTTTGCATTGCAATGCAAGAGAAGTTGGAAGATAACGGCTTTGATGACCGGCTTGTTTTTAGCGATGAGGCGACCTTCCATCTTAATGGCAAAGTTAACAAGCATAACACTCGCATATGGGGTACTGAGAATCCTCATGAACTTCTTGAGCACGAGCGAGATTCACCAAAAGTGAACGTGTTTTGTGCAATTTCCAAGAAAGGTGTCTATGGACCGTTCTTCTTTGAAGAGGCAACTATCACTGGTGAATCCTATCTCAACATGCTGGAAGACTGGTTAATGGCTCAGTTGGAACAAGCAGAATCTGATGACTTCATTTTTCAACAAGATGGTGCACCACCACACTGGAGTCTTAGAGTAAGGCAGTTTCTTAACACAAGGCTGCCTGGTAGATGGATTGGGAGATCTGGGCGAGGTGATGACGTTCTCATGCCCTGGCCTCCTAGGTCTCCAGATCTTACCCCGTGTGACTTTTTCCTTTGGGGCTTTGTCAAGCAACAAGTCTATGTGCCGCCCCTTCCAAGAGATATTGACGAACTAAAGGCTCGAGTAACGGCAGTTGTGAGAACCATTGACGTCAAGATGCTGGAACGCGTTTGGCAGGAAATGGACTATCGACTAGATGTCTGCCGTGTGACGAATGGTGCTCATATTGAGCAACTTTGAAGATTCCCCACAAAACTTGAAACTTTAACCTTTCCAACGGTACCAATTTCATTTTTCAACTCCTAATAGTTTTTGAGTTATTAAAAATCGTTATGTTCCCAAGACTTTTGAAACACCCTGTATATTTTCTATCCTCCACACAGAAGGTATTTACCTCCCTTTAACCGTGAGAATATTTGGCACAAAGCCGGAATGCGTGGGTGTTAGGTTATCGCACAAGAGGTAGCAAACTTTAGCCTGCCAAACATGTCTGAACAGACTCGTCGGAATTGCGCGGGAGTGGCGTATCATGCGATTGATCATCAACCAACAACTTGTCAAATAGAGATGGTAAAGCTTTGCAGGGGGGGGGGGAAGACATTGAACAAATACTTAAGCCAGACAAAGCAAAGCCTGTAAAATCTACGAATACCTACACTGTCGGATGATCGTCGAGGAAATTCCCTAACTAGAAACAATATAGAAAAGTGTCACTATATAAAGTGTTGACCTCATACATATCGTTGGAAGATGTTGGAAGATGTTGGCAGATGTTGGAAGATGTTGGAAGATGTAGCACAAGGCAATAATGTTCGAATTGTTTGCCAGAAAACAAAAGCAATAGAACGCGGCAATAGTTAAAAGGCATTAGCAGTCCCTTTACAATTCCCCCACATGTGCGCCTCAGGCTAACCCCATGTTAGACAGATGGTCGAGGACATAGCCTTGACTGGTATGTGGAGATATACAATGCAATATAATACAACATGTAGATATATTTATAGCCTTTCAGACAAATTCCTTCGCTTTGTGAGAGGTAGTTGTAACGAAGAGTTAAAGAATGCTCTTCCACTGAGTTCAAACGAGATGCCGAATTATACTTTCTGTTTTTCTTTTATCAACAACATTCCAACACGTATGTAAACGACCATACGTCTGGTCAACAATTCAATTCCCTTTTCTTTTCCTCTTTCTTTTCCCATTTCTTGGCACTCAACGTAGACACGACGTCAACCTTTCTCTAGCAAGTCGCCGGAGCAAAGTGTCGCCGCTTTTTCACACAAGGAGAATCAGCCCATGAAAACCATGTTTCATTATCATACGTGAACTCTCGTCGCGTGACAAAAGTTACATGTTTCCATTTTGTAACTGTAAACCTCTGGGTTCAATCCCTGATGGGCAATACATGGTGCAACTTAAACCCGTTTTCCTTGTGAACCTGCATGATGGTTGCTACACTCACCCCTTATCTCTTGATCAGTCTAGATTCGTGCGCTTCTCCGAAGTGGGACGTGCATCTCAGTTTCCACTTTTGAATCGTCTGATGAAGTTTCCGTTTCCGAATCGTCTGACGAAGTGTCCGCTTCAGAATCGTCTGACGAAGTTTCCGCTTCAGAATCGTCTGACGAAGTTTCCGCTTCAGAATCGTCTGACGAAGATTCCGCTTCCAAACTTGCAGCTTCATTCTCGTGAGGATCACTGGCGCTGCCCATTAATAGTTCAGTGTCAGACAACTTATTACTTTCCCCACTGGTTGAATGGTCCGCCACCAAAGCAGGGCGGAGATCGCGTATGTGACGTGGCATTTAATCAACCAGGATATATTGCTGACTGACCATGCCAGTCACTCGTCCTGGTTTGAATTTGGTAGTACATCGACAGCGTGGCGGTTTCACCCAGACATGATCTCTAATATCATATTGTCCGTCAATCTCCTCGTCAAGTAACTGCACAATGTCGATTTCTTTCTATCCGAGTCCGGTATGGGTAGATGCCATTCGCGAAGGCGGTTGCTTGAGGCACGCAATCCTTCGGCGTAACAGAGCACTTCTTCATGTCAGCAATCCGATGATGCGGTGGCTACGTTTCGCAATTCCAGTGCCTGATGGTGCGTAAGTCATCGTAACCGCAATTAGACTGTCTAAAAACTGTCTTACTTGCTGGCTGCAAAATGCTGGGTCATTATCGGCCAAAATCTCATGCGGTCCTCTCCTTTCGAAAAAGACGGACAATAGTTATCGAATAACGCTTGCTGAGTCTTGGCGTGCAATTGGCCGTCAAACCGCAAAACGGTTTGTCCACAGTTGATGAGAGAAAGAAAGTGGTTTCCATCATGATGTGTGATATCTATTCCCACATTTGCCATGCGTCACTTGCTTCTAGTCGTCATTTTCGCAACCGCGCTGGTGCTCGGTCAATTGACAGACACATCTAACAGTGTTTGATGACTAGTTTCACCTCTGATTTGGCCATTGCTGGGTTTACACGCCTCATGAAATACACATTCGTCTTCATGCCTTGATGTCCGCTTTTATTGCCTCGTACCATTTGCGAGGCACTCGTATCAGCAAGGTTGCAGTAGGGCGGGGCTAATGTAACGCTGACTACCAGATCATACTCGCAAACTAGATTCTTGAACGTGTCTAACCTTTGTAAAACGACCAAACGTCTCGTCAAAAATCCTATTCCTTTCTCTTTTTCATATTTCTTTTCCCTGTTCACATCACTCGAGGTAGACACAACGTCAACCTTTTTCCACCAAGTCACAAAGAGGATCAGCCCATGCAAACCAAACCTCATTTGGATATGTGAACTCTCGTTATGTGACAAACGTTACATGTTTCCATTTTGTAACTGGAACACTCTGGGTTAAATACCTGAGGGGCAACCCTAACCCATTTTCCCTGGGGACCTGCATGATGGTTGCTGCAGTAGTGATCTCACTAAACATCTACATCTTTTGAAACTACTTTTTTTGGATATCAGATATTTTTGTTTTAGATTAATGTCAACATTTGCAGAAGGTTGTCTCTTACATCTCATTAGTATTTCTATTATTATGCTACTCGAGGTTTAGATACTAAGAATAACTCATGAATTAAGTTAGTATATTCTCAATCTTAATAATCTTTTATATTGGTTGTAGGGTCTTTTCATAATCTATTTGGCATGTTTCTGTCAATAACACACATTTCCATGCTCACTTGTCTCTGTTTATAGCCTTTGAATTTGCTGGATTTCATCCTAGTGATTCCAAAGTATGAAACAAGTGCTTTCATTTGTGTTTTTCGCACTGATGCTGACATCACCACACGTTCGGCGTATAGAAATATACCAATAACGTCCTTGGAGCGGTATTATAAAGTAATGCGACCCTACGAATGATTTAGTGCAATTAGCTACGCTAGTTTAAAATTGAAATAGTGTGCTGAGAAAATGACGAATTATTATTAACACGAGTAATGAAACTTATGTAGCGGAAGACAAAATTGTTTTGATTAGGAGACGAGTTAGAGCTCCCTTAGCAGAACCCCCAGGCATGACCCTATTACATATCAGAAACAGGTCAGCTAACGTAAGTTATGATTATGAGTGACGAAAATATCGGCTCAGGGAAATTAAGTGGGCAGGATAATTTTAGTTAAACGATTAGTGAGACTAAGTTATTTAGATAGCTAGCCTCCCCTCCAAGGCTAAACAAAAGAAGCGACCGACTAATGGAAATATGTACCGGCCGTGATGAAAAGATTATGTCCGGGTACTGCTAAGTGACCAGTATCACTGTATAAGTGTTCCACGGAAGTTTTGAAAAGAACAGACGGAAAGTCAGAGTATAGACAGTAAGAGTCAGAATGTGTAAGGCGTTTTGCTCACGCTGATAGAGTCTAGATCAGTGGTTCTCAGCATTTTCTTTTACTAATATACCCTTTTTTCTTTTCTTGGTTGACCCCTTTATGACTATTGGTCAGAAGAAGACAATAATCTAATTTTCACTAATATAAATTGTGAGTTTTTTATAATCAAAGAAATTGTATATAATTAAACTTATTCTTTAAATGAAAACTAACTTAATTCAACTAAAGTATGTAGCAAGAATATTTTTTATAACATTGATAACAATGATAATTAGTAGTGATAAATAATCAAATGTATTGTGATAATAATTCTTTATAAATAACTTCTATTACAATATTATGATGTTTCTCTCGTGGCCAAATCCATAGAGATCAGAGCTATTCAAGCAATTTGATTTACTGCAGCATTTATTCATATACACTGGCTGAAAAAAGGATGTCTCCATTATGATCAAAAGAGAGTTATAATGGCTGCGCAAGATAAAGACTTGATGACCAATGCCTTTAAAAAGATGAGTGGTCTCAGCAACATTAACAAGTGCAGATTCTACCACACAGAATTAGAGAGTGTGAGCCACCTGACATCAAGTTGTAAGGTTCTTCCTGGGGAATGACTATTATACAATGCGACATATCGGAGTGTGTAAATATCTTCACTGGACTATTTGTAAAAAGTTGAATATCTAGTGTAGCACCAAGTCCTAGGAGCATATACCAGAAGGAACAGTTGGAAACAATTTATACACCATCCACTATGCTTATGCACTCCCTACAGCTACATATCTAGAAAACTGAGCTGTTGAACCTGACATCGTAATATAGGACTAAAGAGAGAAAATAGAAACCCTTGTTGAATTAAGTGTCCTTAATGATGCAGAATTAAACAGAGCTGAAAGAGAACGGATTACGAAATACCAAGGTTTTATGCACGACATGAAAGGAAACTGGAATCTTAGGAAAACCTCCATCATACCAGTGAGTATAGGAGCAACAGGACTAATGAAAAAGAATTTCAAAAGCTATCTGGCGAGTATACCCGGTGAACCGAGTGCAACAAAAATACAAACAATTGCACTGAAAAGGACGGTTAGAATCTTAAAATGATCTCTAGGCTGGAGTATCTGCAATAGCCGGTAGATTTCTGGCATCTGTTAGGATGCCCCATCTTCAGCAAAAACGGAAAGATAAGAAAAATAATAAACAAGTCAAAACTTTTTATATACCAGTTAAGGTAAAGTGTATGATAAGAAAAAGAAAAGAGATCGACATATTTATTCAATAAGATCCCTGTGGTT
Source organism: Sepiola atlantica (assembly GCA_963556195.1). Classification (NCBI taxonomy): domain Eukaryota; kingdom Metazoa; phylum Mollusca; class Cephalopoda; order Sepiida; family Sepiolidae; genus Sepiola; species Sepiola atlantica. Next base: position 135,447,348 of record OY744527.1, on the reverse strand, counting down.
TATGCTGCCTTGCGAGCTACCTGAAATCTGATTCCATCGATGTTAATGACAGTCGAAGATCACCTTTTTCACAATTTCGAGTCTATTCAAACTGTTGATAACACTTGAGAAACATAAATACCGATTAAGCAAGATAAAGTGTTGGAAAGCACCAACGTTCAGCTATATTTTCACAAGAGCAAGTGCTACGTTGTAACAATATAATTTGTCTTGCATACATTATACTTTTCAGCGTTACATTATTTCATTACTTTGTAATTCGATCAGATGCTCCTGCAAATATATGTCTATATCGGCAACATTATCTTTAGAAAAAATGTAAACTCAAGTTGGATAACAATCATCAGTTCATAATTAAACCGAGTTTTCATATAGTCATGCATATTCCTCATATATAAATCATATAATGAAATATCTAGGTATTGTAAATTGCTGTAAAAAGAGGCCAGATAAGGAAACTGTAAAGATGCACGATGTCTGATATTATTCTAATGCAACTGTAGTTTACTCAGAAACGCAGCAATATAACTTTAACTTGCTATCAGATTAGAACCATTTCCTTGGAGTTGTTTATTAAACTGATGACATTTTACTGATAAGAAACACACATCACATTTATTTTCAAGCAGCTGTTCTCCAAGTTGTATGTTAGCAAGAAAGGATACACTAGAATACCAAAGGGCAATTTAACGCTGAGGACAATTCCACTTTGATAGAAATATCACCTCTTAATGTAATAGAAGCCGCTCAAATTAGGTTTTTTTGTCTTACATGATTCAGGAAAAATGATGTCCTAGAGAGAATTTGATAGAATATGGTGAAACGCATGTATTACGATAATAATGGCATCAGGAAAACGGACATTCACTTTTTCTTGCAACTAAGGGTTGACGGTGTGTAACGCAGTAAATACAGTTTACTTTTTAAAGGGGCAATAAAACCTTTCTATCTCCATGTAACAGATTGCGCAACATCATTAGTAAAAGCGATTAGTTTTTTAGTAGCACATGGTTTTCCTAATATAAGATACAATTTTATGAAAAATTATTTCACTTTTGTGTATGACACAATACTGTTAGCAAAATCATTTCTTCTTTGGGTCCTTCATGATTCTTAAATCTAACATATGCTAATTAAATGGCTTAATTATGTCTAAAAGTAGATTCATCAAGTTGAAGGCCAACTTGTTTAACTAAGCTATCAATTGTTTTTCTACACCCCGTGCCATTTTATCAATGCGTCATGACAGAAAAGAGTGTCTTAAAGGGACGGTATTAGTTATTACACTTACATTTTGTTACATAATCGATGAAATTATAACAGAAACTGCTAGTAGAATTACGGTTTCACCAAGATTATGGTGGGTTAATGATTTTGCTATTATTTTGCTAATTTGATATCATGCCAGTAAACCATTACTCATTTTATAAACATTATTATTAAACAATTGACGCTGTTTTTCAAGCTTGGAAATCATCACAAAGTAGTTAAACGTACATTACTGGTGTATATTTCTCTTTTGTGCGCTACTTTTCTAGATGGGTGTTAGTGTACACGTTCTTACACGATTTGAAAGTACACCCACACATATAAGTCACATTAGTTTCATTATGTGATGTTAGAATATATCCGTAAAACAATTTTTACTTGGAGCAGACATCACAGCATATATGAAAAATTCAGCTAAGTGCACACGCACAGCTAAACTTTCCTTTATCTCTGCCTCCCTGTATGCTAACTGAACAAGTCGATTCATCCTACTGGTTCATATCAGCGAGTGATTCGCCTCGATTTTGTGTTAATTTAATTATGGCCCTGGCTGCATCGGCGGTATTTGTAACCTCACCATACTGTGCTGAAGGTGTATACTGGTTGTTCGGACGGTTGTCCAAATATTTTCCGATTTATTCCGAAGGTAAACCTTCTGAAAAGTCATACGCTTGGTATACTAGCTCTGGGTCTGTTAGATTGTAGACACGCTCTTTTTTTCAGAGCAGCTAGCCATGACCTTGATTAAGACGATTTCCCAGTACATATTGAGATCATTGATCTACCTGTAAGCACTCTATTTAAAGAGGGTTGGTTAAGTGTTAGCCATTTAGTATATTTCCTTATTTTTAAATGTGGTTGTGATTCTTTTTTTGTTGTGTCCGTGTTTTTAGTGGTTGTGTTTGTGGTAACCCTGGCTATGTAGTACTATTTTTACTGGGAACCATCTTTGTCGCGACATCAATGTAACAAGACCGTTTGCCGGGGAAAAGAACGATCTTTGGAATAGGACAAAATGTGCTCCTCGTTATCGCCAGTGAGCAATCATCGTTTGGACAAAAATCAGTGTCAGGGAGTGTGATCTGGTGGTCCTGGCACGGTACCGAGCTCTCAGAGTGACAACGATAGGAGCACCCCCTTTTAAGATAAATGGGGTCATACCCGGCTGGGTATTTGGTCAGCTTGATTAATTCTCTCCAGAGAATTAATAACTGCTGACTGGTTGGTCGGCTGGCATACTGACTGTCGGTAACCGCCGGGTTACAATAGAATGTAATCAGTAATAATGGAACCCATTTTACCTTTGAAATATAAAAGTATATTTATTTTTGCCGAAGAATTAATATATTTAAAACCCCGAATTTCAGTGGAGTTCGGCGAACACGCTAAAACATGCGTCTCATTAAGATATCAAAAGCCGACTCTTCTATCACGTTGCTGTAGAATAAGCGAGAGAGAACGAGATGAGTTGAGAGGGAGAGAGATAGAGAGAAGGAACAGAGACACACGAAAAATGCACACACCATTCACTGATCCGTGTTTCGACAAATATTTTGTTTTCAGGTAGATAGTTATATAACTTGGTTAAAATTGTGATCCTTTCCAGTTTTGGGCCAATACATATGTGTTCAGCTCGTAAGGCTTGCCCAGTAGATGTATACATAAGTCTGTGTACAATATTGAGTAGTGGCATGTAAAAAGCATCACATAGAATCTTCGTTGGGACTTCTTTCATCGCTTTTTTATTATTTTCAGCATATCGTGTTCTCATTTGGTTACTGTGTCTTCTACACATGAATTCATGACTTTTTATGTTGTAGAACGCTTTGTAAATGATCGTCCTAATTATAACATCCATCCAATAAGTTTTTGCACCTTAGACATTTTTAAAATATACTTTATCTCTTGGGGAGTATCTTATTATGTTTACATATTGTCTCTTTTTAGCACTTTTTTATAATATAGGGTATCAATCTATCGAAAATTGATCGTATTTCCTTGCGAACATAAGTTTCACAGAATAAAATGTCGAGTTGTTGTTTCCATAAGAAGTCACCCTATAATTTTCTAAAAATATCTGGATTGTTTTTTTTATTTGTGTCCATATATTTATTTTTTATAAGGCACGCTTAAATGTGTCAACGGATTTTGGGGCTTGACCGTGCGATCTAGGATGATATACTGGTGTAGTAATGTATTCAATGTCAAAGGAAGTACAACGATCCTAAAATTTATTTCCTGTGAACGCCGAACGATTGTCGCTGACCAGAGTCCGGGGGCCCCATAACGATCGAACATTTGATCTAATGCACTGATAGTGTGCCTAGATGTAGGATGCTTGCACTTGAATATCTCAGGTCATTTCCAAGTAGTTTATACCAAATATCAAGTAATAATATACATTAATCGGTCCAGCATAGTCTATATATAGACGTGTTTACAGCAAATCCGGATTCGTTTCAACCAGAGGCGCCCTTGCAGCCAATTGACAACCTCGGCATATATTTACAAAACTTTCAATTTCCGTGTCCATTACTGGCAAGTATACGTAGCATCACATGAGTGATTTCATCCGGGACATGTCAGGATTACCGGTATGAAATTCTTTCAGCATAACATTACGTGGAGACCAAGGTATTACAATTTTATCCGCGTACATTAAAGTGTGGTCGCATATTGAGAAAGGTGAATATGGGTTCCTTTTTTCTTTTTCTCAATCACGTCTGATCCTTTATTTTTTTAATATATGATAATTATTTTCGGATTCCTTTTTTAATTGTTCTAATGTCATAGGCAATTCTATGATGGTGATTAACAGCAGGCCGGAGATTGTTTTTCCTCTTTTTGTCCTGCTATAATTGTCTCTTTTGAAATCTATCTAATTTATGGTATTAATATTGAAAGTTTGTCCACATACCCATGTTTTTGGATGCGGTTAGCGGTGGGGGTTGGAATGCCTTTTTTTATCTAAATAAAGTTACTAACGGTTTATGGTCTGGTAGTTTTGTTTGGTAGTTTTGTTTTACGGCATATCAACCCTTTTTGGGTTATTTAATGCCGAATCTGGTCATTATAGTAAAAGTTTTTATGCTTCAAGTTCTTTATATCTTCAAATGTTCAATCATCGTTTTTGGTTTGGTAGTTTTGTTTTACGGCATATCAACCCCTTTCGGGTTATTTAATGCCGAATCTGGTCATTATAGTAAAAGATTTATGCTTCAAGTTCTAAAAATAAAATAAAAAAGGGGAGGGAGAAAGGGAGAGGGGCTGTTGTTTTTGTTTTTGGTTTTGTAGAACATAATTAAGTTTTACAAAAAAATAAAAAAAAACAAAAAACGTCAATGTAGGTGAATTTCGTCTCAGGGAGCCACAGGGCAGCCTGATCTGGTATCATCAGGGTTTATGGTCTGTTTGAAGTACAAATGATCTACCATGTAATAAACGACGGTATTTTTTTAACAACGAACACAATTGATAATGTATCTTTATCGATCTGACTATCATTTTTCTCAGTCGGTAGAAGAGTCCTTGAAACGTGCGCGAGCGGTTTAGTAGTGTCATCTTCATATTTGTGTAGAAGTGCAGCACCCACTTTGTTTTTACTAACATCAGTCGCAATGGTGATTTTTTTCGCAGGATCATTATGAGCTAAGGCTAGATCTGAGAGTAAGCTATTTTATTTTTTGAAAAGCCGTCTCGCAATTTTTTGACCATATCAGTTTTTTGTCTTTCCTTAAATATTCAGGACTCTTAAATCGTACATCTTGGAGATGTAGATCACATAATATTGGGGAAACCCAAGAAACTATTGAATTTTTGCAACTGTGTTGGGTGCAGGCATATTTTTATATGTCCGGTTTCCTGCTTTAACTGTCTAGCTCTTGTCCGAGGAATTTAATTCCTTCCATAAATAATTTATACATCTCGGGACTTAATTAGAAATCAAATTCCTCTAGTCGTTTAAACATAACTCTTATGTGTTTTTCGTGTAAGTGAACGTTCTTACTTTTACTTTATATTTTAATATCGCGTAAATAGGCGATAGAAAACTTGCACACATAGTGTTCATAATCTGTTGGTACAAAGCTTGAGCGCCCTTTAAGCCGAAAAAGTCCAGTCAAAATGTGGCTGAACCTCAAACAAATTGCTAACAAAGGTTTTTAATTTGGATATTGGGCATGAATAACGTTTCCTTCCGATAAAAAGTTTACCAAAATTACGCTTGCAGAAAAGGGTCAACAGGTGCCATTATTAAAATCCAACTTAACAGTATTAATATTTCGAGACATTAAAATACCTGACATTTCCTGATATACATTATACTGTATATTACTCCTGAAAATAACTGACAAAAAAGCGTTTTTCCTGATAAAGAAACTTTATTAAATTAGAAAAAAAAATGTTTGCATGAAAACCCACACAGGGCCCACCCCAAGACAGCTTTACATTTTCTTGGTGTTTTAAGTTGTAATGATCGGTAGTTATATGCTTTATAATAAACTAACACCAGAAACTGACTAGCTCCTGTCCTTGTTTTCATTTATTTTTATTTTTTATACAAATATGAATATAAAAACAAAAAAAACAGACTAAGTAACTATTTTCAAGGCAATAATTGTCACAATTATTCCTGGCATTTCATAAAAAGTATGTACAAAATAAGTACAATTTACAATAAAAGAAATGGTCAGTTGGTCTAATGCTGGAGCAAGGTTCTTGCATTACCACCACAGAACAAGTTTATGAACGGACGAAATAATATTTCTTGTCAAGAACTAGTCAAGGGTCACGTCATCATCATCAAGATCAGGCTGTGGTGAATTGCTGCAGTGGAGGACTTTTGCAATTATCACACAAGTTTTAACGGTCAATGCCATGTTTCCTGCAACTGCATCTTGCTGTAGTAGACCCCGACGTACAGTTACACCTAATTATAGCCAACAAATTTACAAGACAAGCTGACAAGTCAGTCTTGATTGGCTGTAATATACCATCTAAAAGTGTCCATCCCCACTCGCCAGGTTTTGGATTGTTTCTACATTTCCATTCCTGAATTTGGAAGTAAACTCGAAGGCTGTGGCATTTCGTAGCTGCTCTTGTTGGTAGCAATGATTTGGCCTCAAAATACTTTGAGCTTTTTGTAACCTTTTCCTTAAAGCGCCTTAGTCGGAGATGATTGATGTTTTCTCCATCATTACCACTGTAGAGGCACACTAAAGCCTTCTCCCCAGCTTCAATAACCTCTTCTGCACTGCTATCTTTGCCAAAAACTTCTGCCAGTTTGAGGAAGATTCAATTATTCATCAACTTTCGAAGAAATACTGCCTTCCCAATTCCATAAAGAGTAGATGTAGAATCACAACCCGTAGTGCATGGATGAAATGAATGTTGGAAAATACCACATTTCCCAAAGATTTCCTCATCTCTTTGATGTTATAAACTTTCACACTTTTTGCAATATCCTTTGGTTGTGGTGTGAAGAAGATGTTGTAACCATCATGTCTATTTGTATCATAACATAGAAGAATCAGTAAGCCAGTGTAATCTGCTATCGAAATGGGTTATCTAGAGCCGTTCTCACAATCAATACGATGCATGGACTACTTTACAACCGGCTTCCTCCAAAATGTTTCCCAGCGAGTGGATGAACAATTGTTTGTTTTCTTGATTAACTAGGAAAACATCCTTTTTATGTAACTACACCTAATGGGGTCAGTGACACATTTACATTAACAGATCCCCCTGCTTGGTGTCGGTTAGTCACGTGTTAATGGATAGATCACTTTCATACCCATCAAACACAATGCATGATTTTCCATATCTAGTTGTGACATATCTGGGGTATTGGGCACAGATCTTATCAAATGTGTGACCTTTTTTTCCATGGCTGGCGTTGAAGTAGTGCTCCACTATCTAAGAGATACTGTGGATCTAAAGACTGATGGCGTGATTGTACAGGGGAAGTCAGTTCCCATATTGCGTCTGCCAAAGCCGTGTTTTTACCCTCTGTGGTAGTCCGAAAGAATAAAAAAGTGCAGGTTGATTACGACAAAGCTCATACTAGAAATGTTCTTGTTTTGGCTGAGTTGAGAGTTCATTGGTAGATAGCACACACAGTCTCTGGAATAAGAGTTGTGAATAAGTCTCTAATGTTTCATCTTTGCTGAGCGAAACTTTTGACCCAAGTGTAATTGCTTGATCCTTTCTTTTAAAAGCGTACTCGTGGACATTTTCTCCAAACATTGAAGCTATGAGTGCTTCTCCTATGGAGTTTGCTCTGTCCACATTCATCTTTTTGTCTTCAGTTACTCAAATTGACATGCTGTGAATGGACGGATCTTCCGTGAAAGGGTCATATGTCTTGAAAAACGCAATGAGCTTCCATGTATCCCTAACATCTCGCTCTTTTCTTGCTGAAGTAACCTCATGGTGCTGGACACTTGTGCCATAACGAATGCCTGCTAGTTCTTGCATTGGACACTTGATTTCTGCGCACGCTGGCAGTGATAGGGTCCAAACCAATCGTTGAAATTTGCCCATTCATCTGCCATGAGTAAGACCTCCAGACGTCTTCATGCTTCTCATTTGTACATGGTCAATACCAAGATCTGTCGACAAGCCAGCCCAGTAGCGATCACTCTGTCTAATCACATGGAATTCTACAAAGATTTCTGGTACACTTCAGGATGGCTTTTCGGCAGCCCCTCCATTTGCTGCAAGTACAGGTAAGCCGACTTTGCATATAGAATGTGTTCTGCTGCTGCGAATATTGGCAACATTTTCCTTACAGCGGCAAGATGCAATTCCCACTTCCCGGTGCGCTCTGTTTTGATAAACAATTGCAGGATCTTCACCATATCAAGGTATTGAATCCACAATTTTACTGTTCGCTGGTCAACCAATGCATCCTTTGCATAGTTGATTCTCTGGGTAGGCCTGGTCATAAACTTCGATGACAGAACATTATTCTCAGTCCCATCAAGGAGACATTTCAATAGCCCCTGAGTTAATTTCGGGTCTTTATTTTCAGGTAATGACTCTTCTGCATCCGTGTTCGGTTGATTATTGTCAGTGACATGTGAAACTGGCAAATCCTAGGCTTTCGCTAACAAATAACAATCAGTACAGCATCAACTGAGAAGTCAGCACGAGTTGCTCTTGCAATTGCTTGTCCACTTAGCATGTGTTTGGTTGTGTTTTCACCATACACAAGTTCAAAACGTTCTTACAATCCAGAACATGTCATCAAATGACCAATTGACCCCAAAAGGCTCATCTGTGTATGTAGCCCACCAGTCGCAAGACAAATGATTTGTTCAGAAGCTCTGTTAATTGAATCGATGCCCTTTTGACTGACGATGAATGTTTCTTTATAACTGGACAGTCCATTGTTGCAAATAGCACACTTGTCAGCATCTATAATTATCGGTACTCTACTTTGGCTAACTTGTAATTAGAATATGACAGAATATTATGCTCCCGCAGTAATACATCAAGAGAGACAATAATAAGGCATAATAAGTTATAATTATATTTAACTTTATGAAAACTGTTGGTTTTATCCAATTTAACATTGTTACATTTGCTATTTTTAAAGATGAATTTACAGAAATTGAATTAAGAGAAGAAAGGCTAGAATCGGCGGCAATTCATAAAAATGACCTTTTCCGCAAGGCTAATTTTGGTAGACTTTTCTTGTCTGAAAGAGAGGTTATTCATGCCCAATATCCAAGTTAAAATTTTTTGTTTGCAATTTGTTTGAGGTTCAGCCAACAAATCAGCTAGATTTACTGGACTAAACGGGAACCTACTCCGTTTGAAAATTCCCTTATGTGTATTTATGCACAAATATTCTGAGCATTATTCGTTCACTTTAACTTACAAGTATGCGTAAGATAGATCGATTTATGAAAACCTCTTTCCTCTATGTAACCTTGTGAAAATGGTATTCGGCGAAAGAAGTGGATAAGTATGATCCATTAAGCGTGTTGAAAAAATCGGGGCACCCTCTTATTTTTTTGTTTTTTACCTTTTCACGTAGACGGTGGGCGACGCCCGGTCAGCATGGTCTACTTTAGATATAACCTCTATTTTTCTAATCTTACGAGTTCCTTGTTAATTGTGTCTAAGGAGGAAACAAGGACGTTTCTCTTTGGTTTAAAAAGTAGAGTTCAAACTTGGGTTTTGTCTTTGTACATAAACGGAAACCCTCAGAGAAAACTTTGGACTATTCTTTTTTTGCTACAGAAAGAAATATCGCACTTTTATTCTTCTTTAAAGTGTAATTTATTTTTCTGAAACCATTTTGTAATTTTCTTGGTTTCAGAAAATGTGTTCTTTGCAATTTTTCTCAATGTTTGTTCGTCAATCATTTTTGGTTATATCTGACACATCGCCATAGAATTAACTTAAGAATATTACATTTTCACTGACAATAAATTTGAAGCAATTATATTTAAATTGCCGATTTTCCACACGTAAATTTATTTATAATCGGTAAGTCTTCACATTTACGGCTTGTCTCTTAATTGTAGTAACTGGGTTGTATGTTTTTGTAGAGTAAGTAATATTTTTTTAATTTTAGAATTTCTTCTGTTTTGTTCTTACATCTTTTATTTCCACAATTACTTGGCACTCTTAATTTCTAAATCGGCAATTTTTATACAAATGTATTTGTAAACATATATCAGTGGGATTAATTTTAAAAGAAAATGCTTTCATCTTTTTTATTGTTTTTTTTACGATAGAGTTTACGTGCAAAATATATTTATCTCTCCTTTTCGGAGTATCATGTCGTGGATTTATTTTTCGTTGATATTCTTCAGCGATACTTTGCAAGGTTAGTTTCGAATCTTATTCCAGTTATGATAGTAGACGTGACCTTATTTGAGTGTATGGTAATTTGATTAAACTTTGTAGAAAAATAAGACATTTTACCATATCTGGAGTGAGTCCGGTGAGTTCTAACTGTTGCATTTTGCATTTACGATACAAGCCTTAAATCGCTTGTAAAATAATACGAATACTGTTTAAGCATCGCCAACGTGAGTTGAAAAATTGACATCTGTTCGCAAAGATCTTTGTTAACATAAAAACAGTATTCTGAAACAGAATATCTCGTGTTAATTGTATAGTATGTATACTTTTCATGTTCAACGGCTTTGAATTTACCAAGCAATAATTTAATTTTTTTTCGTCTGACAATGTGTACAATTTTTTTAAATACGTTCATATCTTTGCAAATATGTTTCAATGTGGTTTTTACTCATGATTTGTACAAAAACTCTCAAATTTACTTCATTACAGACTTGGTTAAAAAGCATTAGAATTACTTCGGTCACTTTGTTTTGATCATTTGTCTAAGAATTTTGAAAAAATAGTTTTTTCGATGATGATTTTGAGATTCTCTTTGTCAGGAATACATTTTTTTCAAGTTTGTCTATATCTTTGCGAAGCTGTCTTTCAAGTTTTCGATATACTGACTGCGCTGTCTTTCAAGTCTTTCAGTATCACTACTCAATTTTGAAAGTTTTTCTATATCATGACTACGCATTTTTTCAAGTCTTTCGATATCCTATCTACGTTTTTCTTCAAGTGTTTCGATATTCAGTATACGCAATTGTTATTAGATATTCTGACTACTCTGTTTATCAAGTCCTTCGATATCTTGACTACGTTTTTTTCAAGTATCTGTATATATTGAATACGCTGTTGTTCAATTCTTTCGATACCATGCCTATGTTAATTTTCTAAATCTTTCGGGATCTTGACTACGCTGTTCTTCCTGTTGGTTTTAGTATTAGGAAATGAAACTTAAAACATCTTCCACTTTTGTAGCTTTCAAAGTTAACGAATTTTTTTCTTTAAGAAGAAGGAATATACACAAAAGACAGTATTATCAATCAACTATATATTTTATTCTCTACAGAGATTGTAATTATCTCCCCCAACCGCGCTAGAGTGTAGCACAAGCCGGAATTCGTCAGCCCGACAAAGCAGGACCAGAAGCAACCACAACGATCCACCTCAGACTAATCGTCAAGGAGGAATTATTGACTGGTAACTCTATGAGAGAATTCTTGACAGATAATTTATTTACCTCTTTCCGAATATGAGAAGGTGTGTCACCAGGCCGGAAAGTGGAGATAACAAACAAGCGCACAAGAGGCAAGGCACTCTCACCCGCATATAAATCCTAGGCAGCCTCATCATCATTCCCTGGTGGGGCGCATAAGCTGATTGGCCATAAACCAACCACTTGTCAATGAAGGAATGTAAAGTTATGGGGACTTCCTAGGACCACCCTAGACAAATACATCAGCCCAACAGAGGAGGGCAAGACGATGGCACAACATCAAAGACGTATTCTCGACTAATAACTTCATGGTGAGAATTCTGGACATGAATGCTCTATGATTCAATATGTAAATACATTTACTGTGATTACGGGTTGTTAAAACAGTTTGTGCGTGTGGTTATGTCACCCCACAACAGTTTGTTGTTTCTTTTGTCTTATTTTCGTTTACGATTTATGTATTTGTATTTGATATAAGTCAACGCCCTGTTGACGGTAAGGTACTTTTTATAATAGATTGTCTGATTAAGGAACTGTCAAAAACATCATCAACTAGTTATATATAGTTATTATAGCCTTGATTATCAAATATAATTCTAAGTTGAGTCATATTATTATTTTCATACAAAATATTATCACACTTACAATTGTTGTGTTCCGCCTTGTTTTTCACGAATTATTTTTCTCCGACGTGTAAGTGTGACAATTGCTGGATATTAAGGTCATCAATGCAAAATTGAAAATTCTCTGAGTAGTCTTCTCAATATCCGCTCCCGTTTTGTTCATGAAAATGTTACATGTCTTTTTGCGTATATTTATTTTCAAGTGTCTTCTAATTATGAAGCTGTCCAGGCGGATGCCAACTTCTTTATTCATCTTTTTCGACAAATTGGCAGATGTTTTTAAAGGATCCTTATTTTTTTTCTGTATCATTTCTTGGAAATTCATGGAATTGCTAAATTTGTATTCAGGAAATAATCCGGGTCAAAATGTTTTTTTTTTATAATTCTACCATCGTTGACTTCGGTATCGATCTGTTAGAAGGAGTTTGCATCATCCTGATGCGTCAGGATATTTGCGTGCGTTGCCTTAAGCAACACCATTGTAAAATTACATTTATTGAGTATGATCCAAATAGCTATTTCCATCTTCACTGTTAACGAAAACTACAGCATAAATTCAATTTTAAAAAAAGTGGACCGTGTTCTTTCAATAGTTGCTTTGTAAAATACGCAGAGTATTACTTCGATTCTATTAAAACTTGTAGGATATAAACTCATTGAATGTATTAATTTAGAAACACGATATGTATGTATGTATGTATGTATGTATGTATGTATGTATGTATCTATCTATCTATCTATCTATCTATCTATCTCTCTCTCTCTCTATATATATATATATATATATACGTACTGTGTATACATATATCTATAACAAATACCAATAGAATGTGCCTAGCTAAATATTTTACTGCAGTTTAACAGTGTCACATAACATCAAATATGTATCCGACTGAATACATCTCTGACGACTTGTTTGTTAAAGTGTTAAGCTAACTCCATGTTTCATCAGTTATTATTGGTGTTACTCTATGCGACCCTTTGATTTGTCTGCTCTACTAATTTTGTTCGATGCCAAGATTGATTTCTTAGCTGTGCCAACTGTCTTTAGCTCGTAAGCAAAACGCTTTAAAATAATACAAAATGAGATGGCTTATGATTGTCTAGTACACCACACATTTTTCAAAAAATCAACAATAATATAAACTAAACTGAAAGAGTGTGAGACACCCATACTATGAGACATGTTATGGGGAGATATTTGCAATGTGTGTAACACTGTAGTAAGATATTCTAATAAATGTATTTACTACAATTGAATTTAATTAGTCAAACCCCTATATGATCTGATTCTGTTTATACATGAAAAAACATTTTGATAGATAAATGATTTCTAAAAATATCTATAAAATGAAACGGTCAATGTGAAGGATATTGACAGAGAAATTAAAAGCGTACCGTTTTGATTCAATTTGAAATATACAACTTCACGACAACATTAGAAAAACGGAATAAATAGGTTTGCATTTTGAAAATCTAAATAAATAAATAATTGTTTAATTATTTTGTTAGTTGTCTGAGTTGACATTTTATGCACATGATTTTGTCATTTGATGATAACGTTTGTTTATGAAATCTACCGAAATTTTTCAAGAAATACTTTCAGTTTTTTCATTAGGTTAAAATTCTTACTTCTTAACAAATGATTAAAATATATCAATATTTTACTTTAATAAAAACATATGATAGGTTGCATACGATATAGACAACAGTTTTGTGAATGTAACAGAAGAAAAACATGGTGTAAGAAACAACACCTATTTCTATAAAATGAAAGGATATGGGGCGGCAGGAACAACAGTTGATTATTAGACAATTATTACGGATTTTTCGTTTTGTTTTATACATTGCTTTCAGAAAATGACGTTTATCGTAGTCATGTTATCATTGACTAGCTGGATCAACTCAAAAAGTTCAGTATAAAATGATTCATGATTTCATTTAAGTTGAATGTATTTAGCCAGTCAATTAATAGATGAACATTCTATCCAAATGTTAGCGAACACAAGTATATGCTACTTAAGCGTACTTCTGACACCATGAAAAGAGAGCCGTCCTGTTTATAAGTTGGAGCTAAGATGCATTGTCAGTATGTTGCTTAGCTTTCGCTCAACGTATGCTCGATCTCCCCCAGCCAAATAATAATACTGGAAACCGGTCAATCGATCACAATATGTCTAACCCTTCCTATTTTCTGTAATGTGTAATTAATTACTCAGTGGTACAGTCTGTCCCAATATAATTCTAACATTTTTCCTCCACCCACACACTACAAAGTCCCGTTTATTCTGTGTAAGGACTAGTTGGAAGATAAGCTATTCTCGAGGTAAACTGCCAAGTTTCATTTTCCTTACTCTCTTTAATTGGTTAACTGTAACATTGAATCACTTTTCGCCATGCATGTTGTTTTATCCCAATGAAAGTAAATCTTAATATTCTCTAGTTTTGCTAGTTCCCCTTCATTACGTTTATCTAATTTCTGATGGAGTAGCTTTTCTATTACTTTCATGACTTTGCGCTGATTTACAGTCAGACGGAATATGCCTGAGTTTCTCCTTTTCCACATCTGCATTAGTAATCATTGTCTACCCTGAATCGAACAAGATTCACTGGAGAAGTCATTGCATCATAGGTCGATTTCACCAGAAACGAAGTTATTGCTCTCTTCCAAACTTACATTCCTTTTTATCCGATAGTCCAGTTAAGCACACACTTTTCCCAGCACACTGACTTTGTTGACGACACTAGGCATATAGTTGTCTCTGTTCTCTACTCATTAGTTTTGACACCTTGTATTTCTCAACAATCGTTGCAATAAGAAGAATTAGCGATCTCTTTTTTTTATATGTTGATGAGTTGTTCAACATTCTTAATGGCTCCGACCACTTCCATATGTACACTCTATACCGATGTTTGATCCGTTCTATTCTGTGTGAAAAGTACTTCATATGTCTGCAATGGCTACATTATCCGTGGATGCAAACCACACTGCAGACACCAACGGTTGTACTTTCCAGGTTACTTAGTCATATATTTCCTCTCTCTGACGCTATCTATCCGCTACTTGTTATCTGTCGTGTAATGTCTCTATGTATTAACTTCCAAATTCTTTCACGAGCTTCTCTTTTATCGTTAAGTCACCTTCCCTACAATCATATACTTTATTTCATTTTGCTGAATTTTCTTATACGTTCGCTTTCTTAAATCTTTAGCTTTACACCTGATGTGTGACCAATAATTAAGATGTTCTAGTTCGTCTAATAATTCTTGCATTCCGTTTGTGCTCTTAAATTTTAGAGCAATATCCTCATAAATGCGCGCAATATGGTCTATATAAGTGTACGCTCACGAATTGGTGTCTTTAAAACCATTACCATCACAAATATGAATAAGATCATTGATACCGTACATCCTTTAGCAATCCCAACCTCTAACCTTTGACAGTCTGTTGTGTTGTTACATCTAGCTAATCGCCTATTGAATTGACTGTAATATTTGATGATTATATCATCCGTAACTCCCTCTGAAATCCAAAATAACTCCATCGCGTTCCGAATCATCACATGTGCGACTGAGTGAAATCCGTTAGCAAGATCTTGCTACGCACTTAACACGTTTGTATTTTTTCTTGGTTCTTGCATATTGCATTTGCATACTCGATACATCCAATGTTTTATGGGTGTAACAGCCTTTTAAAACTACTCATTGATGAAGCCATTGCTGTGAACGCACTTTATCACTCTGTACTTCCATCGATGTCTAGTAATGATGTTGGTCTCAATTGTCCAAGGTCTTTAGTTTGATTCTCTTTAGGTTGTTTTTGTTTTGTAAATGTTGTCTTCTAAATAATATAATATAATCAGTAAGGTAATTTAGGATCATTTTGTGCTCTACATTACGGCACATTTCCCAATTAATGGTAATTTGTAAGAGGATTCATATTAAGTTATGTTTGTAACTTGTTACTGATGATGCTTTCCTAATCAAAACTGAACTAAAATGATATTTTGAAAACGTCCATGTCAAACATTTCCGAAAGTGTGTATTTTTTCTTTTTATTGTATCAAATCAGTTTGTAAAAATCTATTAGAAATCAAGTATATTCATGTAAGCGTCTATTTTACATAGGGATACGACGAGAAAAATTCTACTGCTTTGCTTTGCATCACACGTAGGCAATTATTATTAGGGTGACTCTAAATTTCCGTTCAGGAAATTGAGGTGTAATCACCAAGTTTGCGTAATGTTATATCTAGGCCTGATTATATTTAAGTTACAGTGGATATGGTCTAATTTAATTTATATATATATATATATATATATATATATAGAATTATAAAAAGAAAAAAATTATACACACATTAAGGTTGTACACATAATAACTTATTTCGACCCCTTTAATTAGGTCTCCTCAGATGTATAGACAACCACGTCTAAAAAAAATTTTTTTTTTTTTTTTTT
This sequence comes from Sepiola atlantica, assembly GCA_963556195.1. Classification (NCBI taxonomy): domain Eukaryota; kingdom Metazoa; phylum Mollusca; class Cephalopoda; order Sepiida; family Sepiolidae; genus Sepiola; species Sepiola atlantica. Next base: position 135,430,920 of record OY744527.1, on the reverse strand, counting down.
TTTGACGTGGTTGTCTATACATCTGAGGAGACCTAATTAAAGGGGTCGAAATAAGTTATTATGTGTACAACCTTAATGTGTGTATAGTTTTTTCTTTTTATAATTCTGTTTTGCTATGTTTAAATTACATTGAGCTCTGTTATTCAGATTCTCTACACAAAATTGAAATCTACACACTATATATATATATATATATATATATATATATATATATATATATATATATATATGTATTGAATAATACCGACAGACTTATCTTGAATACAAACAGACAACCTTATTAACAGACAAAATATGAACGGACAAACTCATCGAAGCAAAATGACAAGACAACAATAGTCAACAAAAATGATAATAGAACTGTAAAATAGTTATTATACAACTGAGCTGCATTAGGCAGATGAATTAAGACCCAGATGATACAAAACATCGCAGTAATGCCAATAATTGTAGGTTCAGTAAGCACACTTCATGAACCCAACCTTTATGAAATGTAATGAATTGAAATAGAAGGCATATTGAAAACTATATACCGACAAATAAGAGGTAAGTTGCACTAAAAAAAATGACGGTTAACATAATTAGAAGTAATGTGACGTATTAAAACGAACTGAAGACTGCTTAGATGTATATATAAGAAACCTGACTTCACCATGTCTACAAAATAAAATAAGAGCTGGCACCAGCAACAGTTGGTACAAGGAAAATATTGAAAATTGAGGTGGGAAAGCACACTAAAAAAATAAATAAATAGCATCCACAAGAAACTATTAAAAACATACTTTCAAGTATTTCAATATTATTTTCATGAAATACATATTTACTAACTTCACCGTAGAATTTCCTTGAGGAAAATACAATTTTACATAGATTTTGCAAGTGAACCACCATGAACACTAAATAAAACAAGTGGTAAGATACATTAGATAATGATCGTAGTAAAGTAAAAAGTAAAAAAGACGGAAGTAGGTTAATAGACTATTTATTCACTCTTCAAGAATTCTCTGAGTGTCGCCAAAGTAAACAAAAAAATATAATGATAATAAAGAAAAAATATTTGTGAAAAAATCAGATCATTCATTTCGGCTCAACGCAAACACACGAAATAGAACATGTGTCACACACATCCTAATTTGATTTCTTTATGTTGAAAATATACTGGCTCTGATTTATACGATGTCTGATGAATGGATATACATCAGTTACTCGACTACATGAAACTCGTTACATTAACTAAATTGGCATAGAATAAAGTTGTTTCCCTTCATAGAAAGTGTATTATTTTAACTTTCGTTTTTGTTAGCCTTAAACTGGTTTCGATTTTTGTATATTAAGTTATAAATAGTACATGTATTTACCTGTCACCGTCTACCTTGATCTGTACTCCTCACTGCATGTTAAACACTTCATCTTTATTTTTCTGTTTTTTTTTAATTAATCACCGTGTTCTCTTGGAGATTTCTCAAACTTGAGTGGATGCTGAGTGCTCCAACAGAGGAATTAATATAATAATATGTTGAAAAATAGCAAAGTAAGTTAAAATGAAAACAACAGTATTTTACGAAATAATTCATAATATTCGTATTCTAAGCACTAAAAATTATCTTAGTAGTTATAATTTAGTAAATACTTTATTTGAATAATTTGTGGTTAGAAGGGATTTTATTTAATGAAGTAATTCACTAAAATTCTGACTGTTTCCTAAGACATGGAAATATATTTTATTGGATTTAATTTTATTAGTAAAGTAATTTTTTTAAATAAATTATTCTTAATAAATAGGCCATTTATTTTATTATGTAATTCATTAAAATGTATTACTTGTTTTGTAAGAAAGCAAAATACACCAGAGAAAAATACTACCTCTTATGAGGAAATTTATAAAGATATTGCAATTTAAGCCCTGGGCACGAAAGACAGGGAATCGACGGGAGAAAACAAAAGTTTCGTCAAACAATCTGTATTTCGTATGTGCTAAGAGATAAATAAATAAAAAATACACGTATATCCGCTAGGAAAAAATTGGAACCTTATACGGGACAATTTGTTTAATCATCATTATTTGTTTAACTTATTTCTAATCAACGTAACACACTAATACGAAAGAGTTCCTTCTTTGTGGTTAGATATATAACCAAAGTAACTTTAATATAATAGGGGTCGTCATATAATACAGCTGAATCTGAAAGAGATCGCTAATTACGTGTCTGCCTAACGAGGAAGACAAAGTAATACGCAAGGTCAGTTTAGGAGGGGAAAAATCTTTGCCCCCAAAATGGATATATAAAAAAAATAAAAATATCTTTTTCAGTGTGCAAATACATATACAGTACTAAATTTTAATCCCAGCCAGGTATTCTGTGAACCAGAACGAGCGAATAACATTATTGAACAAAATGCATTTGCTACGTGCTAAGTAATAAGTCGAAAGTTCACAATGGTCTCCATTAAAAAAATCAAAAAAATGTGACAATTGCCTTTTTTATTGGTTGCTTTTAAATGTTCGTCTACTCTTTATGTTTACTTTTATTTCTAACTTATTTCGAAGCAAAGTTATATAATAAATACGAAAGCCCGTTCAGTTTGCCGAGATATATGAACAGAAATAGTCACAATTATATATATATATATATATATATATATATATATATATATATATATATATATATATATATATATATATATATATATATATATATATATATATATATATATATATATATATATGAAATTTAAATGGAATTAGCGGAATACCTAAATAGCTCAACGGTTCACCCAAATGATCTTTGTGAAGAGCGAACAAAAAAATGCAAAAAAAGACAAAATACGTCTTTTGTCATTTTTTGCATTTTTGTTGTTCGCTCTTGACAAAGCCCATTTGGGTGAAACGTTGAGCTATTTAGGTATTCCGCTTATTCCATTTTAATTTAATACCGTCGGATTATTTTATTCTTTTATCTATTCATATATATATATATATATATATATATATATATATATATATATATATATATACATCGACGTTAATTGTCACAGTGTGGAACATATTTTAAGATGTTATCAAACGGGATCATGACATTAAAGGCAACTCCAAACTTTTGAAACTGAGTGAACACCGATGGAAATAAAAAGGAAGCCTGCTTAATCGTTGCTCACTCGACAACAAACATATACACACTAACAACGTACAACCAACACCATGGTTAACTGATTAATTCATGATAGCTCGACAACGAACTCTTTCGTACAGAACACAATGACTAGTACAGCAACATTTTTCCAGACCTTAGGAAACCAAACATAATCGTATTTTATCTGTAGCATTTAACTTTTAAGAAATTATGTAAAAGTTATGGAAGAATTTCAATTGAGTAAGGTTTACCAAATAAATAAGGGAAATTTCCCAAATTCCCAAAACTGCTTGCCACATTTCAGTAAAACAATATTGTTAGTACATTTTAGAAACTGAAATATTATACATCTAATATATAAAGTAAAGAAGTTTTTTTCCCTGTACCTTCGCGTCGAATAGGAAAATAACCACATATCACAGGCTACTAAACTCACCGCTATACTACACTTATTCACTCGAGCGTGTTTTAGTAAAGTCGTTATTATTTTTTCCAACATAACACTACATATTATATTTGGCCCACCATCAACGTCTCTCCGAAAACCCAACTCCATATAGGTGGTAGCAAAGACTTTTCCCCTTAACAATTGTGTACTGTGACTACACTCATCGACACCGGGTACTCATGAACACAGTTTACTTTTCACAAAACAGTCCGTCCTTATTTATTATTTGCCTGGTAATCATTTACTACATAATATAAAGCAATACGCAAACAAATAATGACCGCTCCCGTTCAATCCGATGATATTCCGCGAATATCAGATTACGTTTTTCCTATTTCTAACTATGATTTCCACATTTACATTCATTCCGGAATTAATCGAATGACATTAACGAACACAGTACCTGCAACACTTATTCTACAAACATGACGGCTAAAATTCTCTACATTAAATCGACTTCCTACTTAATTCAATAGCCGCCAAGATACTACATAATAACAAATATATTACATTTCATCTCTAAAAAATAATATTAAAAAATTACCTTTTCCATACTAAAACAAAACAAATAAATTTACTTCTACCGATTTTCACCCACCGTAATACTTTACGAAAAAAAACCAACAGATTACGTTAAGAAAAAAAACACGGTTACAGAATAACCGAATTACATTCCCAAATTCTTGCTTCGCACGGATTCATCCCATTCTTTTAATGACTATTCATTTAAATGATAACTGTTCATTTCCAAAAATAACTGTTGACTATTTTGAGAAACTTTTAATTCGTACAATAACAAAAAAACAAATATTCTTTTTATAAATTATTACTAACTAAAATACAATAACAATTGCTTCTTTGGGAAAACTTCCCTAACCGTTATATACTTTGATAAAATAAAGAATACATAAACAAACCGAAAAGATACATTTTTCCTTTACGTTTTTCTCATTATTACACTTAAAGGACAGCGATTACATAATAACATGAAAACTTCCAACTATAAAAAATAAGATAAAACAATTACGTTTTTACTTACTAAAAGAAAAACAAAAAACTTTACTTCTACAGAATTTGACCCAACGTAATACGTTCGGAAAAAAAACAAGTTATAGATTAGCCAAATGACATCACCTATTTCTTCCTTCGCACGTATTTTTCCCATTCTTTTAATGCCTATTCATTTAAATGATAAGTTTTTATTTTCACAATAACTGTTCACTATTTTGATACAGTTTATTTCATACAATAAAAAAAATATTATTTTTATAAATTATTAATAAATAAATTACACTAACAATCGCTTCCTTGTGAAAAGTTGCCTCAACGTTAAATACTTTGAGAAAATTAACAAAACATACACAAACACCATAGATACATTTTTAAAAATCTAATGTTGGGGGGGGGGGTGAAATCTCAGCGATTAATTAAAGAGGCCTACAGATCTTTGTATAGAAATTCCATTTTCTTTGGCTGAAAAGACAATTGTAAAATGAGCATTACAAATTGTATTCGGATGGTCGGGGGGAAATAAAATGACCATTATATGATTATTTTCAATAAGGAAGACTATTCGCTATTTTTTAATTGACTGCGATTGAGTGACATGAGTCAAATGCCTAGCAGCGGCCTGTGGCGGGATTGATAGGTTGATGTGGTGGATCTGTTTTGAAAACTAACAAAATATAAATAAACTGAAAAGAAAAATATCGTATTCGAGGGAGGGGGGCATAAAACACCGAATTGTACAATATATTTAAATCGACAGAAGACTCAGGAATGTGCGGAAAATCCATCAACGTTAATTATAGTATTTCGAAAAGTAAAACAAATAAAACTAAACCGAAATAAAAACAAACATGTATTGGGAGGGGGGGGGGAATTGCCTATTATATGATTATTTATAATAATAAAGACTATTCTCTATTTTTAAATGACTGCGATTGAGTCACATGAGCAAAATGCCTGGTAGCGGACAATGGTGGCCGTGAAAAGTGCTGCCCGTTCTATGTTACGATTCACCTTCTGGCGAGCAAACGTATGTGGCGATTAGATATAACTCTTTCTCAAACACTAAATTAGATATTGTTCTTGCATTGCAACGCATGCTTCACAGAAAAAATGTATACATCCAAAAATTTCAGATGGCGATGGAGCATAATGGAGGTGCAACAAAAATTGAGATCCTCTGACATAGATTCAGTTATCAGTGTGGAAATTCCGGATTCAGTAGGCACCATATGATTCATGGACCATGTGGAAACAAACAGATGTTCACTCTGTCAAATGTTGAATATTGCAACAGCGTGAAATCAATAAAATACATTTGTAAATATGTAAATAAAGGTGGTCATCAAGATACCTTCACACTTGAAAGTAATGCTCATGATGAAGTTAAGAGATACGAAATGGGACGTTACATATCAACCAATGAAACCATTTGGAGAATACTTAACTTTCACATACATGTATATCATCCCCCAGTTATTCACCTATCAGTTCATCTAGAAAATGGACAGTGGATATACTTTACTGAAAGTACTGCGGCAGATACAGTTGCTTCTGTTTGAGACTACTTCTACACAATGTTAGAGGTACACAGAGCTTTAATGACCTACAAACGATCAATGGTCAAGTTATGACTACATTCAGGGATGCATGTAGTGCACATGGACTACTTGAATATGATAACCACTGGGATGCTACACTACAGGAAACATCTATATCTGATTCTGCAAACAATTTGAGACATTTGTTTGCGATCATGTGCAGTGTCTCATCCAAAACGACTTTGGGATGTACACAAAGAAGCTTTTAGTTGAGATTTCCTTTTTACGAAACGCAACCAACAGCCTGAAGTTGATATAACACTTTTAGACGACATCTTCAATATGGCTTTAGTACATATAGAAGCTATGACTTATAGGATGAATGGTAAAACACTGACAAAATTGGGTCTTACCTCACCTAATCGATCTACCCGGAGGTACAGGAAAGACATTTCTTACCAAGTTAATTCTTGCTAAAGTTAGGTCAGAAAGAAAATTAGCTGTGGCAGTGGCATCATCGGGCATTGCAACCACTATTCTTCCTGATGGTAGGACAGCTCACTCCACATTTAAGTTGCCATTATCCTTAACAAAAGATGCTGATCCAATTTGTCAAATAGAAAGAGGATCAGATCCAGCTAAATTTTTACAGAATTGTTCCTTGATCATATGGGATGAATGCACAATGGCACATAAACAAGCGTTCGAGGCTCTAGATAAAACATTGCGTGATCTCAAGAAACGTGATGTTGTTATGGGTGGCATAACAATTTTATTATCACGTGACTTCCGACAAACGCTTCCTATTGTTCCACGTTGAAGTCCCGCTGACGAGCTAAATGCTTGCATTAAATTGTGATATTTGTGGAAGTACATTAAGACTGTAACGTTATTTACAAACATGCGTGTACATCTCAATAGTGACCCAATAGCTGGTCAGTTTCCCTCCCTACTCCTAAAAATAGGTGATGGCAAGCTTGCAACAACCAATAATGGCACGATTGTTATTACTCCAGGTATTGGCTCAATTGTTTCATCACTCACAGAACTTAGTAGCAAAGTTCATCCAAATATAGCCGAAAACTATGTGCATCCTGAATGGCTAACGGAGAGAGCAATTCTAGCTACTAAAAATTACATGGTACATGTCGTCAATCAACAACTGCTTGATGAAATTCCAACACATGAAACCTCATGTGATAGAAGCTGTAATACTAACTGGTGTGGCAAGGAGCAAACTGACATTCTTTCCCAGAATACCCATTATTCCGTCGGATTCTGCAATAGAATTTAAAAGGCTTCAGTTCCCAGTTACATTGTGTTTTGCCATGACAATTAACAAGTCCCAAGGACAATCATTGGCAGTGGTTGGTCTAAACTTGACTTCACCTTGCTTTAGCAATGGGCAGTTTTATGTAGGATGTTCAAGGGTAGGCTCTCCACAATGTCTATACATATTGGCACCAGAAGGTCAAACATCAATTACTTAAATTACTTCCAGTGAAATGATTTATTTTCTGAATCTATTTATTTAACTTATACATTAAAATCAGGCTGTTATATTTCCCCGGGCAACGCCGGGACACGGGTCCTGCTAGTATTTTTATAATATGCAAAAATAAGTTACGTAATAGTTATTCAAACAAATATAATTACTTTTTATACTTTTTAATTATGAACGGCGTAAGTATACGATGAAGTGAAGGCGATTACTTAACTTAACACTGACTTCAGTTAAGCTATGTTCTCTAGCTGGGATCAGTATTTTTATAAACAAACTTAAGCGAAATATACTTAATATTCCAAAAGAACTTGGTATAAGAAAAACAAAATAAATATTGGCTATCCACAACAATAATAGCCTCAGAGAGAGAGTCATAATACAAACGAAACTGATTGATGGGTTTGCTAGAGTAAATACTGCTTAGACCTACACACAATTGCAAACAATACACATGAATTTAGACTGATAATTTCCTACGGGAATAAAACATTGACATTTCTGTGTAAGCTATTAAATTATATTTACAGAGGCCTATTACCTAAGTCAAAATGGAAATAATTATCATATCCGCCATAGTGTTTCACACATAGAGAAGCGTATATATATATGATATAGTAATCCACATATACATATTTGATAGTAGTTGCAACCCGTTAGTGTAGCTAGGCCTAGCGAGGTTTAAAGCTTTGATATGTTGTAATAATTTAAGACTTCCATTGTTAACTGGACCTTTTAATGAAGTGATTAGGATATAGTTGTGCTGAAGAAGACGTATTACACATTTATGACACATATGTACACAACAATATTTGTTGATGCTGAATTCTTGGAACATAATTACATCATATTGACTGTTATACAGGACGTATTCTTGTTTTCATAATAGATCAGCTCATTTGGACTTAAAGTCCTAACCTACAGTATTCCATTGTAACCAAGTGATTCCATTGTAACCAAGTGATTTAGAATACTTGATTTTAAAATATTTTTATGATTGAGGTGAAAATACGCTACGCACTCCAGAGTATTTAATTGGATGTAGAAATTGTTGCAGAATTGAAAAGGTTAAGCAATCTTAAAACAAAAATAAAAAATGTCATCTTAGAATATAGCGTACATCTCTTTGATTTTTGTAACGATACACGTGATTTTGTTTCGGACTTTCTTTGTATATTTTATTAATTCTATTCTGAAATGTCGTTCATATTAAGACAGACAAAGCGTGTTGTCAGACTACGAACGTCTACATCACACATTCGATCAGTGTGTGTATTCTTCAAACTTCAATTTGTTTCCATTTTATAGAACTAAATTAGTCCTATAAAATGGAAACAAATTGAAGTTTGAAGAATACATACAATCCTATCTTCGCCCTAGCAAATCTGCACGTTACACCTAACGACATACTCTGTTTTGTATTGATTAACTATGTCATTTAACTAAACACCTGTGACAGTTATAATTCACGTGTACCTCTTTTATCCTAAATGTATTTATCAAATAGTCAGATTCTATTAACAGTGAGGTAATTTTAGGTCCGCATTCTTTTATTATTAATTTATCTATTCCCATGTCTGAAAAGTGTATTAAAAATATGTTGTTTAATCTTCTGTCATTGTTTTTCTTCGTTTACACGTATTAGTTTTCCTGATGAAAATTATCTCCCAAATCCTCCAACGCTAAGTTCTAGATTGTTTAAAACGTATGAACTCTAATATTTATTCAAAAAGAAACATTCAATAGCCTTAATAGCCTTAAACACACAATGTTAAACACGTTTACATACGTTTGTACGGGATAAACTATAGAAGATGATGATTTAGAAAGTTGAAAACAGAAAAGATGATAATAATAATAATAATAATAATAATAATAATAATAATAATAATAATAATAATAATATAACAACAATAAAAATGATAATGTAAAAATAAAATTATCACAATAATGTACATATATTAATCATCGTCGGCATGACTTGTTATGTGTTACGTTCTAACAAGTTTAAACGTTACTAAAACTTCTTATAACTATTTTAGAATTACTTTTACTGATTTACTACGTTCTTTTTAACTTGCGTGGTTTTCGAGTATCTTACACTAAAAGTATACGTGCTTTTCATAATGTAGTGTGATTGTGGTCTTTATAATGTATGCGGGAGTAGGCGTTCAATTGTTTTCCCTTTCAACGAGTAGGGTTTCCATGTATCTTACATGTGCACATCCTAATATTTTTTAGGTATCTGACTTTTAATGGGTGCGTATGTGTGTGCTTATAATGTTTTTAGTTTCTTCCTCTCCATATATATATTCTCTTTGTACGAAGGTTCATTTAGTATTTAATTTTAATTAACATTTTCTTTTTTATTTATTGTTTTCCATTATCTATTTCACCGCTGTCAAGTTGCTGTCCATATTCTTTCTTATCTTTCATGACGTAATCACCGAGTTCAGTTCTCTCCTCACCTCCGTCTCTGCATGTTGTATTCGTTGTCTCATTGGTGTTTCTAGTGAACACAACTTTCACTACAACATGAAGTGTCTGAATAAATATTTTGAGAGATTTCAGGATTTTCATTTATTTTTTCCTGATTTAACAGGCGCGTAGGTGACAGGTCTGTTATATCTTAACAACCGTCTACCTTATATACTTGTTTTAACTGCTCGGTTCTTTTCAACTTATATATTAGATGACAAATACTGGACTGCACGGATAAAAGCGCATTTCGGCTTCGGTCTCATACCGAACTTTGATAACAGTTTCAAAGCATATTTAGCAACGTCTGTCTTGCCTCAGGTTAATAAACACACTCCTGTCAGATTGGTAAGTCGAAAGACAATTATACATTCCCCCTAAGTCTTTGTCAGCCTAACTTGCACTCAACTGCTTTCGAACCAAGCCACAATTTGGAGTAGTTTAAGTACACCTTTTCAGTATAGGGCTTTTATGATGAAACATTCCATATTCTCTTACCAGAAATAACACAATCCTAATATTTTCCTTTTTTATTCTACTGTGGATAAAATGGATTTGACAACTCTATAACCATTCACTCATTATATAATTGGTCGAAGTTTCGATGAAAATAATCATTAATGGCCACCTGATATCATTAATCGATTACAGGGAGCTCTTCGCTCTCGTTCCACTGCGCACATTTTCCAATCACATCGTAGTAAACCACAAAATTCCCGTTTTTCTAGGCAGCGTAACACTCTGCCACCGTTTGTCTATATATTATTCCTGGGAATTCACTTCACACCAATACCAGTCTTCCTGTCGATCGATATACGATTGATTGCAATTAATCAATTCATCAAATTTACGCGTATTACCACGATATAAGGGGAACAAAACAGACATCCGTCGTTTCAATTGTATATGTGATCAGCATACGTATTTTATATAAGGTACCGTAACTATACACCTTACCACATTTTGAATCTATGTTTTAGACATATCATAGCTCCCGGTATGAATGTCCGAGAACTATCACTTGTCTTTCCAACTCCTAAATCCTTTAATCATAGCGAACCTACTTCAGGGTTTTCGCTACACAGCACGCTAAAAAGATGAAAGATTATTTCAAACACCAAATGCGAAACATCTCGGATCACCCAAATAAGGCCCATGTCTTTTTCTTACCTGATCCAAGTTTTGTTAAAACTGTAACTTTTTTTAATTTAATCCTATCTATGGCGCCGTCTGCACCATGATGTGATGGCTAAGAGACCGCTCATCCCTACTTACCTCCTAAAGCCATATGAGAGGCAAATGTCTATTCGTAGTCTTTCGACTGTCTTATCAATGCGATAGCGTAGAGGGTCGTCTCCAAAGATGGGACCACATTTCTACACCTCGGTTTAAAAATCTCTCATACCAGATCGAGCAATGTAATTGCGGACTTACTTGGGTCACCACAGAATGGCCAAGCTTCATCATGCACTCTCGTTCGCTTTTATATTATGCGGAGAGAAATATTGTTTATTGCCCCAAGTGAGCACCCACGACCGTATTCTGAAGATACCATACGGCTAACCATGACTATCCTTTTTTAACTTCACTTAACCTGCCCATACGATTAGCACAAGCATATTCACGAGAAGATAACCCTCTTCTACGGGGTTTCTACAAATCCAAAACCTGACTCCAACAAACTACTTAAAAATAACTATCACAGATCATATCTTGAACAACACCTTAAAACACTTGAACCTTAATTCCGAACTGCCCGAACGTGAGCTAGACTATCAACTAACTGTAGTTAACTGTTTCTTTTTAAATAATTGTCAAACATAAAGAAATGAACATTTTCTGATTAAGTCCAGAAAAAATATGTACGGCCTCTCTCTCTCTCTCTCTCTCTCTCTCTCTCTCTCTCTCTCTCTCTCTTTAACACATAAATTACAACTGAAATAAAAACAAAGAAATGTAATTTTCATCCAAGCAAGCAAAAACATTACATCTTCAATATTTCACAAAAACTGTAAAAGACAATAAATAATCCCACAGAAAAAAACAACCAATAAAATTTCTAAGTCATACCAGCATTATGTATACATCATATACATTTTTTACAAAAATCAAAATGCCAGATAATTCAATACGCTTTTGATAGTCGTTAAATACACTTCCACTCTCTCACCTATCTTTCATTACTATTGTACAAATGTTGACAATAGAAACAAATTTAAAAATAAAAGGCGTCACATTTAGTACTTTTAAAAAAACATAGTTCACCCCAAACAAAGCAAATTATCACTGTAGACGTAAGAGTTAAGGTGAAAATTTTAGGAGTCATCCTAAATTGAGAGCTGTGCAGTGAGATACTTGTTCACAATAGTTTTAAAGTTCTACATGTCAGTACAGGCAGGGAAGCAGTGAGCAGAGAGAAAGTTCCAAAAGCCGGCAGCACAAGAAAAAATGCTCTTGAAGAAGAGTTTTTTTCCGGAATACAGTGAATAGCTTTTATTTAACTGATTATCGGGTAAGTAGAGTGTATTTACGTCAAAACAAGCACACGGATGCAACATTGCGGCAGTGACACTGGGATGGAGCTTGATGGATAGAGAATGATCTATTTGATTAGCGATTTTGTTTTGGACCTTGTCTAAAAGCAAATACTAGTAGATAGTGCACTAGCCTAGATGTGACAACATTACTCCATGCACGGGCGGATGTTGCCTTTGTAGAGATATAAAATACTGTCAGGTGTAAGATGTTTTCTTAGCACAGTAGAAAGTCCACTTTCTTTGCAGCAGTATTGCCAATGTCTTTGAACTCATGGCAAAACACTTTTCTTATTTCTCACTCTCTTGCCCTTTTTATCTGCTTTCTCTCCTTTTCTTCTCTACAATACACATCAAAGCATCACCCTCAGACACCCCCACTTACCCCTCTTTTTTCGTTACCCCATTCGCCCTTCACCTGCTCTTAGCCACCCTATCTGTTCCAGCCCTGCGCCCCAAGATGTCCGAGTATTCAAAATTAGAAATTACAACAATAAAAAAAACACAAAAAACACAATGGAACCAAAAAGAATGACAATCATGAAACTGTCCTCTTGCTTTGCATGCGTGCATGTGTGTTCGAGTACGAATTATTTTCTATTTATTCAAATGTATGGAACATCTAGCGTTTAGCTTTTTTAGCATTCCAAGGTTTAATACTATTTAAATTCTTTTCTCTCAGTCATAATTGAAAAAGTATTTTCGTTCTTTTTCCTTCATCGTCTCTCTTTCCTCGTTCTAAACTTAATATAATATTCGATAAATATAATACTCGTTCGTTCTTCTTATCTTTAAGTAGATTTTATTTACAATGTGTTGTAATTGTTCTCTTTCATTTTCTTTCTTTTCTTTCTTTGTTATTTTTTATTCAACAAGTTAACAGTACATAAGAGCGTAACACACCTTTGTGCTTTTATGTCTATATCTTCTGTTCTTCTTCTCGCTTTGCCCCTCTTTTGAATTTCTCTCTTGTCTCTGTCTTCTTCTTTGTCTTCTACGTTGACCCACTTCTATCTATTTTATATTTCTTTTTTTTTACCGCACGTTTCATTGCTGTGGAAAACACAGTCTATAAAGTGCTGCCATGCTGGGAGGTTTGATCTTAAACATCTCCAAATCACGTATTTTAAACGTTGTCACTAGTGTTGAAAAAACTGCTATAAATACCAAAGAGGTATTGTACTGGTTTTCTTAGTTCTTTCTCAACATGTGCCGTTTTCACATATTCTACTTCTCTTACGGGTGTGAGTGTTCTTTCTATGCACGTATACGTGCACATAATTCCATCTGTGCATCCTAAAATATATTTTACTTTAAACGGGTGTGAATGTGAGTTTTAGGCGTGTATTCAGTGACAATCATTAGCTATTCATTATTATTTTACGTGTATCTGTCTCTCCCTTTTCTTTTTTTCATTTTGTACTAATGTTCATTTACAATTTCAAGCGAAATTACATGTTACTTTTCTTCGTTTTTCATTAATCGTTACTGCGATTCGTCGATATTCGTTCTTTTTTTTCATGCCGTGATCGCCGCGTTAATTTCTTCCTCACCTCCGTTTCTGTGTACTGTCTTCGTTGTGTCATTGGTGTGTCTAGTGCACACAACTTTCTCTACGACAGGAGGAGTGTGTACATTTTTTGTGAGATTTCAGTGGTTTTATTTATTTTTTATGTATAAAGCCAGCACGTAGACGAGGGGTTCGTTATATATTAACTACCGTTTACCTTATACATTGTTCTAACTATTAGGTTCATCTTTACGTATTATATATTAGACGACAAATACAGGACCGCACTAACAGTAGATCGCCTTCGGTGTGTACCGAACTTAGCTTAGATGTTCAGAGCATATTTTCTGACGTCTGTCTCGGCTCAGATAAATTTACAGATTACACTCCAATTTATAACTCGTTGGAAACATATTCATTTCCTTAAAGTATGTATTAGCCTAACTTGAACTTAGCTATATTAATCCCGACGCCAGTCTCAATTTGCGCTTGTTAAAGTACATCTTTTCCATATAGAGCCCTTCTTGATGCAACCTTTGTACATCTTGTTATCATAAGATAAATAAGCGCTTACTATTGCTGTCAAATACTAATTGTCACTCCTTACCTTTCTCTTGTAGATATGTGTTCTTTCTCTCACTCTCTCACTGTGTTGCTTTTTACTTATACCCCTTCTCTCTCCTCGCGTTTGTATTCCTGTTATGTTTTAATCACCGTGTGTATCGGTTTCATTGTTTCTCACATTGTTCCCATCTTATCGTTTTCAGCAAAATGTTTAATTTTAGGTATTCATTGTTTGTATCCAGTGCTTATGAAATCTATATAGCTAAATACACACCACTTATAACATGAAAAACTCATATTTAAGGAAAATGAATCGTGGTTAGGTTTTCCTGTTTGGAAATAATTAGAATTATTATTCTAAATGTATTAAACAATTAGAATAATTATTTCTAATGTATAAATAATTAAAATAATTACACTTATCTGTATCTCTTTTTCTGTTCGTGTATTTTCGCTCTTTCTCTTCCTTATATATATATATATATACATATATATATATATATATATATGCATATATATATATATATACATATATATATATATATATATATACATATATATATACATATACATATATATATACATATATATATATATACATATACATTTATATATATATATATATATATATATATATATATATTTGTATTCCTCTTCCTCTCGCTTATTCTGCAGCGAATGGCGTTTAAAAACAGTTGGGCGTTTGAATATTCACGCGGCAGACTAATGTTGCACGCCAGTTTCAACAATTTAGAGTTTTAAAATGTTTTTAAGGAAAGGAATAAATTATATTTTCTATATATAAAGTAATATTCTGTCCCCTCATTACAAAGCCTTTATTTTCAACAGTGGCCCCATCAGATGATTAATACTCGGGAGAGAATTAATGACGTTAATAACGATTAATGACGGCAGCGAAGACACACCAACTACCCGAATAGCTATAAAATACCCCATAAAACGGTATAATTCATTTTATGCTACTCGAGCAGCCGGTTACCATGCCAGGACATTTACAGCCCTTCTAGAAAACTCTCCACGGTGCGGATCATCGAGTTAACCCGGAAAGCAATAGTACTACAAATAAATATTTCCGTAATTATTTTCATTTGCTTCAATTTTTTCCTTCCATTATTTTTCTGCTATTCTATTTGTTCTGTTTCTTTTTCTTTGAATCTCTATCTAGTCGAATTTATTGTTTTTGTTGGTGTTAATTATGTCTGAGATAGCACTTGTATATTCTTATATTTTCGTCACTTAAAATAGGCTATCGACGTGTAACTCCTTTTTACACATACGTAACTTTTACTACTTGAAATTAACTTTTCAACTCTCAGCGAGAGACAAAATTAGTAAGCTTGTTCAACCTTAGTTACGTGTCCCTGATTAAACAATAAATACCGGCAGAAAAGTCGATAGACATCTTGATTTTGGCTAAGATCAAAGTGTAGTATCTGTTCCGATATATACTGCACGCCTGTCCTGTGCAGTTCTAGGAGGTCCACCCTCCCAGGCTTCGCCTCCCCTCTTTGGGGAGGAGTAAGTTTATTGCTTACTGTCTGAGGCGCCCCTACCGGGGAATGCCGACGGGGCTGCCCAGGCAATTTTTAAATGGCCAGAGTGCTCACCGCTCGAGCGCTGGCTTTTAACCCCACTTGCTCGACCCGATCTTGGGTCACATCTTACTTGTGGGAGTAAGATAAAACTGGCCTTGTGCCTAACTCCGCGAGGAGTAAATAAACATCTTGTTTATTTTTCCGTAATCGAACGAGTAAGATTTCAAAATATCATGTTGGGAAATACTTGAAATATTTTATATCCAGATCAAAAACTAACTTATTTTTTTAAATCCTATGTTCGGATTTTTTTCAATTTCCTTTCGCAGATTTGGCACACGCTGTGTGTTTAAAATTCAGTACAGTTTTTTTCTTTTAGCACATCATCAAAGTGTATTTCGAATACTAATATCGACATTTATCGTATGGTTAGGTTGTACCCACTTAAATCCGAATTATAATCGCTAGTGTTTTGTGCGACATAAGTTCGGGTTATGTTAGGTCCGAATATGTTCCTCGTCGCCAGTGTTGTAACCTTGAATGATCGATGATAAATAAAACAATAATAACAAAATAGTATGTTACAAAAATACTGATTATTTACTTACTTCCAAACTCAGGAAAATGTGACACCAAGTCGGAAAGTGGGATTTATTGGGCCAGCGCACTATGGGTGTTGAACTCGGATCCCGAAACATATGCCTGATCATCCCTGTTTGTATTCACCAGTCGGGGCACCTAAGCCAGTTTATAATAAACTAACTCCCCTGAAAAGGGGATGCACTACCTTGAACGGTTAACTTCCAATGCCCCCCCCGGACCATACCTCAGTCAAACAGACGAAATGTCACCATCATTCATAATGCACCATCTCCGTCGGACTGATTGGCGAGAACGAACCATCGACACGATAAAAATGGCGGTTCTGACACGTGTGCTATTATATATTTCACATTAACATAGTGTGGGTAATCTATCTTTTCTCTGTTAAAATCTTTTTATAGTAGGCGTAGCCATAAATATGAAGCTCTCTAAGTACTTATTGCTGTTATATTGCATGTTGGAACTGCTTATCACATTTTGTTTTTAAAAAATGGAGATTAAATTATTGTTAAAGCAGAACCAGCTAACTTCAGTAAATATTGTTATCATTGTACGATAAATTACTAATAAGTTTCCACACTTGAAGTAAGCTCTCTCCCATCTTCGAAGGGTGTGATATTAAAAAGTTTTAGTGAAAAAGAAACAGTAGTTAAAAGTGAGTAAGCGATTTTCAGTTACGTTATAGTAAAAAGAAAACAGTCAATTAAACTTAGTAAAATATTTTCTGTGTTGTTTTGGTAAAAATGCAGTCGTTAAAATTTATTAAGCAATTTTCATGTTTTCTTTTAGTAAAATGAAAATAATAGAAAACTTAATAAGCGGTTGCATGTTTTACTTCATTTAAACAGCAGTAGTTTTAAAAAGTGTGTAAGCGATTTAGTGTTTTGTTTAAGAAAAAAGACTAGTCGTTGAAAGTAAGTAATCAATTTTTGTTTTTGATTTATAAGTTACTAAACGATTTCCTGTTAGGTTTTAGGTTAAAAAAGCCCTAAAAGTTTCTAAGTGATTGTATATTTTGATTTAGTTAGAAAACTGTTTACGACTTTGTAAATGAGTGTCTTTTCTATTTTAGAAAAAAACAAAAGTTTTAAAAGTTGTTAATCGATTTTGTTTTAGTGATTAGTTTTGTTTTCGGTTTTAATAAAAAAAAATAATTCGTTAAAATAAGTTTACGCTTTTCAGTTGTTTTTAGTAAAATTAGTTGTTAAAAGTAATTACGTAATTATCTGTTTTGTTTTGCAAAACGTTAAGAGTCGAAGACTTCGTAATCGATTGTCTTTTTTATAAGAAATCAAACAATCAGTCCTAATTTTAGTAAAACGTATACAGTAAAAGCGTTCAGAAGCGATGGTTTTTTTTGTTAAAATAAAACAGTTTTAAAAAGTTATTAATCAGATTTGTGTTAGTAATCAATGTTGTGTTTGGTAAAAGAAAAACATTCGTTTAAAGTTTGTAAACGTTTTCTTGTTTGTTTTAAGTAAGAAAAGTGTACTTAAAAGTTAGTATGCCATTATTTGTTTCGTTATAGTATACATAGTATAGTCGTAAGCGATGTTTTAGTTTTACAAAATAACTTTGTCCTGCAAAAGTGTTACTCGATTTTTTGTTTGTTTTGAGAAAAAAATATCAGTTGTTGAAAGTTCGTTATCGTTCTTCTTTTTTGGGTCATTAAAATAAAAAAAATCCTTAAAAGATTGTGAACGATTTTATTTTTAGTTTTATTAATGAAAACAGTCGTTTTAAGTGAGAAAGTTCTTTACTTTTAGCAGAACAAAAACAGTCGATTCTCTTGTTTTAGTTTCCCAAAAAACGTACTGAAATAATACTCGATTTTAATTAGTGTTTTAGTTTAAACAAACCAAGTCTTTTAAATTTAGTTAGCGATTCACTAATTTGTTTTGGTAAAAAAAAACACGGTTAATGACACTTAGTTTTCCAGTTTCTGTTTTTTATATTAAAAACTGAAATATTAATACCTGATTTAAACCAAGGTTACTTACGAATAGTCTATGTGTCATGCCAAGACAGTATTACTTATATGATGTGTAATTGCTCGTTAATGTATCCAACATTCTAAGGATTAGTTAAATGTATTATGAATAGCCACACGGTTCTGATATATATATATATATATATATATATATATATATATATTATATATATATATAAAGTGTCAATAGAAAGCCCTTACAATGCAAGGTAGTTTTTTTTTTACTGTTGTCTTATATATTTCGGAGAAACACTCCATTTTCAAAGGTGTATTTTTTTTTTTAAATAAACAAACTTATAGTTTTGTTTATAGAAGAAACGTTTTGTTGGTCTGACGTATTTATCCGCTCTAAGATGGAATTCGCGGTAGTAGGTAGAAAGAACTGAAGCATCGGGCATGCTGGGAGTTAAATTCAAATTATTTTCGTTCTTTTTTTTTAAGCATTGGTGATAGGTAATAAGTGTCAATAGAAAGCCCTTACAATGCAAGGTAGATTTTTTTTTACTGTTGTCTTATATATTTCGGAGAAACACTCCATTTTCAAAGATGTATTTTTTTTTAAAATAAACAAACTTATAGTGTTGTTTATAGAAGAAACGTCTTGTTGGTCTGACGTATTTATCCGCTCTGTGATGGAATTCGCGGTAGTAGGTAGAAAGAACTGAAGCATCGGGCATGCTGGGAGTTAAATTCAAATTATTTTCGTTCTTTTTTTTTAAGCATTGGTGATAGGTAATAAGTGTCAATAGAAAGCCCTTACAATGCAAGGTAGTTTTTTTTTACTGTTGTCTTATATATTTCGGAGAAACATGCCCGATGCCCGATGCCCGATGCTTCAGTTCTTTCTACCTACTACCGCGAATTCCATCACAGAGCGGATAAATACGTCAGACTAACAAGACGTTTCTTCTATAAACAAAACTATAAGTTTGTTAATTAAAAAAAAAATACATCTTTGAAAATGGAGTGTTTCTCCGAAATATATAAGACAACAGTAAAAAAAAAAAATCTACCTTGCATTGTAAGGGCTTTCTATTGACACTTATTACCTATCACCAATGCTTAAAAAAAAAGAACGAAAATAATTTGAATTTAACTTCCAGCATGCCCGATGCTTGAGTTCTTTCTACCTACTACCGCGAATTCCATCACAGAGCGGATAAATACGTCAGACCTACAAGACGTTTCTTCTATAAACAAAACTATAAGTTTGTTTATTTAAAAAAAATACATCTTTGAAAATGGAGTGTTTCTCCGAAATATATAAGACAACAGTAAAAAAAAAAAATCTACCTTGCATTGTAAGGGCTTTCTATTGACACTTATTACCTATCACCAATGCTTAAAAAAAAAAGAACGAAAATAATTTGAATTTATATATATATATATATATATATATATGTATATATATATATATGTATCGTTATTCCTTTATACATTCAGCACACGTCGTAGGATATGGACCACCTTGATGGATCGTTTGTTATTTATTTGTAACTTCTTGTGTAGTATGTAAGACATTTTATGAGTTTAAAATGAAATAATAAACGGTGTGTTTGCTCTATATGCTTCCTATTATAAAATAACTCAGTGAATCTAAGTTACATGGGAGAAAGTCATTTCAGAAAACTTAATTTGTTTGCTATTTCCTATGTTAATGTATGTATTAGAGAGAAGCTGGAATTAATCTAATTATTTATGAACAGGACGAAATGAACGTATATTTGTGTGCAACACACTTTTGGACGTGCTGTAAATGGTGACTATAAAATATTTGTATGGGCTATGTTTGTTATTGTGGCTATAGTCGCAGTGGGGAATTCGAATTTACTTTATTATATAGGTGATTGTATTATACAAAAGTAATTCTTCAAACCTATCACTAACCTTATATTGGAACTCAATTCTAGAGATTCAATTCTTAGACAATTACCCCATGGTTCAAATCAAGTGGTCAATACTGAGTAATGCATTTGCATGTATACATATTATCTGAATACATTTTCAGATATATAGTGCGCTATGTTCTACACATCATTATTCTAGACGATAAGATCACGACGGAGACCGTGTCTTGACATTAGCTACAATTCGTGAGAAATGGGTTCAATAATAATTAGACGAACGTGATGTCAGGTATAGCAAGGACACGCAGCTGAAGCTTGATTAAGAAGATCCGTTTAATGATAGATAAAGAACACGTGAGATAAAAAAGGATGACCATTAAATAATTATATATTTCTTTCTCTCTTCCTTGTTTTATCATCAAATTGGCGCTATTCAGCAATACACTTAAATAGTAACTTTCTGAATAGCGCCAATTTGATGATAACCTTAAACCATGCCACACTATGACTTAAACGGAATGTGTCCTGGATATCAAATGACACATATGTTGTGGTATGACTCCAATTACTTCAGCAGTTAATTAAATTCCGCCTAATTAAATTAATACCAGTTTGATTGTGATCCGAAGTTATAGTACTTATTATGGTTGCATCGCTATACAAAATAGAAGCTAATGTTGGTATTCTTTACAACTTTGGTTCAGCGCAAACCAACCATATTTCCACTGAAACATAAGACCTTCATAGAAATTACGAGACAGATTTATAGAGGGGTACTAAAAAGAGAGTTTCACTGTGAGATATTTGTTCACATTACATTTAAGTTTATTTATGTTGGTACAGTCAGGGAAACAAAAAGCGACAAAGATGTTCCAAATGCCAGCAGTTCGGGGAAATGTATAAGTGCAGACAGATTTCCATGATTTGGGGACCACTAGAGTGACGGGGTGGAGTGTGCTGCGTGTCGGGTTTGCTGGGTGTAATTTCATTGTGCTGATATAAGTTCGTGGATCACATTACATTGGACTACTTGTAAAACAATGACAGGTATGCAACATTGTAGCAATGGGACAGGGGCTAGAGCTTGGTCGACAGTGTTGCACGCATTAGGTTAGATATTATTTTCTGCACCCTGTCCAAGAGTGCAAGACTAGTGAATAGTGCAACAACACAGAAATTTCAACAATATATCATGCATGGCGAATAGTGGCTTGCAGAGATATTCGATGCTGGCAGGTGAGAAAAGTTTACCAGCCCGGTAGAGGGAGCCCACCTTCTTTGCAGCAAACTTTCCATTATCTTCTATTTATGTATCAAAAGTCATGTGACCTGATAATATTTGGCCGAAGAGTCTTAATATTGTACTGTCAGCTGCTATCATACATTTGCAATATGTTGGTGAAAATGGTTTGATAATTGTTAAATGAATGGGCTTTCTCTTGAAAACATTAAATGTAACTACCCATGTTTGACTCCATTCTACTACAGACGGAAGATCATTTTCTGAGTATCCAACCATTGCTTTATATATGTGTATGTTCGATTAGCATATCGAGAATAGAGCACAGTACCATAAGCAAATATACCCATCTTGGACGTGATTGCACCGTGAAGGTAGTTTTTAAAAATCAGGAATTATAAAAGTCAAAATATAAACCCCTGGAACACACCCGCATTAATGTGATGTTGTCTGTATGCACGACAATTCAAGACGACATGAACTTACTTTTAAGTAAGAAGTATCTGATTATATTGAACAATTTTACCAATAATAGAAATACACATTGATTTCCACGAAAAGACTTGCATGACATAATTTGTTAACTGATTTCATATGTAAAACGTTACCGCCATAGTGTCACCTGCCGGTATTGCCTAAATTCATACTATTGGTTAAGAAAAAAAGTTAAGCATATATGAGATAATAGCTATTTTACATTATTTAGAGTATGTATAACATAATAACTATTAAATATTATTTAGTGCTGAACTATCGCTAGATTTATTAATAATTCAAACTTTTGGTAGCGAAAAGCGAGGGAAGGATTATGGGGCGATAATTGTGTGGGTAAGTTCTGTCACCAGAGTTATTCAACACTTACAGCGCAGAGGCATTGTTCCAACTGTTTAGGAAGCAAGATTCGGTATGTCATTTTTTTATTGAGTTTGGAAATAACATAGGCCAGTTCAGCAGATAATATTATTAAAATACTATCGCATGGATAAGATCAGACCCACATGTATCCTATAAAAACTATTTAAATTTAATAACTTATACAAATGTTTGAATATATGAATAACTTAAATCATAATTGCTTTTCCCAAATTGATGCGTTTCGATATACTATAAGGCGCTAGAAAAAAGACGCGCCTTCTGAAATGTTTGCCATACATGTTTCTGAAATATCTTCTAAGTTTTGTCCGGATATGGCGAAAAGTCTACGATAGTCAAAACTATATAGCTTACTAACCTTCTCAGATTTCAGAGTGGGATATATTTACATCGTTAATTCATTGTAAAATATGGGCATGCATTAAGTTATTATTCACGGTAAGAATAATTCATTAACTGCCACGTGTGAAGCACTAAAATGTAATACTTAAGGTTTAAAGCATAACAATCTAGACCTGCCTATCTCAGAATATTTGGACAATTATCTATCCTCATTATACATTTTCCTTACATACTGCAGGATATAATATTTACAGTATTTTCTGTCCCCAAAAACATCTCTCACAACGTTGTTTATCTTACGGATCGATCTGGATGATCAGCATACAAACTT
This sequence comes from Sepiola atlantica, assembly GCA_963556195.1. Classification (NCBI taxonomy): domain Eukaryota; kingdom Metazoa; phylum Mollusca; class Cephalopoda; order Sepiida; family Sepiolidae; genus Sepiola; species Sepiola atlantica. The sequence continues at coordinate 135,407,423 of OY744527.1, read as the reverse complement.
GTTATGTTCTCAACGGTTTACCTCTTTTTCTGCACCCTTCCGTCCTTCGTTCTAGACATATCTATCTTAGCAAGACGGTTTACTTTTATGTGTGTTCATACAGTCTTTTTACTTTTCAATAACTACAAAATATATGAGTACGAATTTATCATTTACTAACATCTTGATTAGTCTTATATGGTTCGTTAACTTCGCTCTCCACATTGGTCTAATGTTATTTTGGAGGACAACGAATGTTTACTTGTTTTGTTTGCAATATCACACATCTAAAATAATAGACGCAGTACACTCGGTTTTTGTCCTACATGATATCCTATATCGTCTTTGTTTGAAGTGAGGACAAAGCTTTTTTTTCAAGTCACACATTTTAGGCGGATGTGCTGTTGTAACATTTTATACACGTCATCTGTCGCAGTATTCACAATATTATTACCAGTAACAAGTAAAAAAAAAACTAATATGATTTCTGCTACAAATAATCTTTAATTTTTCAAAAACACTTTTTTGTAAATATGACGTTATATTTTTGGAGAAATGTGACGTAATTAAGGGTACATAGAGACAAAAAAATGTTTTAAAGCCATTTTTATGAAGTAGGGTGGACTTCCCATCGGGTAACCTCACGTACAAGAAGCAGCAGAGAGAGCATCATGCTGCATCTGGCTGGAACGAAATGATGAGACTTGAACAGAAAAGTAACTTACACAAATACTAATACGACCTCCTGATAGAGGGGGTCCCGCCACTTTAGCAACGACGTGGTGGAGTAAGAGCCGATGTTGTGAAGTGTTTTTCCTGCTCGTTGGACTTGGTGCGATTGCGGAACTTTTAGCTACTGCACACTGTATGCACTGTGTACAAATTACGTATATCTGAAAACTGTGACGATATTTCCGATAAAAAGAGATACCAAATCAGCTTCATAATAACAATATAGATTATATGAGGCCGATGCGCTGTTATAATACCCAATAGACGTATGTTTATCATTATGCACAGTAACATCATCAGTAGAACTAAAAAAGCAACTTAATATGATTTCTGCTACGAATAATCTTTAGTTTTTACGAAAACAATTTTTAAAAAATATGACGTTATATTTTTGAGAAATGTGACGTAACTTGGGGTACAGAGAGACCCACCGTTACCTCTATAAAATGATATATTACATAGAAGTCGAACTTAACAAATAGTATTCAAGTCTCTTATTGATAATGTATGTTGGCTCTAAATTATTCGTGCTGTAAAAATTACACTTCAGTGACGGTTAGTGAAGTTAGTTCGTTAACATTTCAAGAGGATGTTTGTTCATCAATTGGCTGGCTAAATATATTCAATTTAAATGCAATTACTCAATGGTATACACCGTTTCATGAATCGTCGGTACTTTAGTTATTAAGTAGTTTGAGCAAGACGTTGAGAATATGACTAAAATAAACGTCATTATTTGATTGCAAATATCGTTTACTCCTCTCATTATAAAGTCATACTATCGTTAAACGCGAATACAATATAACTAGATACGTGATGTTATCAATTTAATGGTTCTGTACTAGATAATTAAAGGTTGAACATAGGCGTATCTCTTTGTGTAATCGAATGAAAAGAAGAAACAACGTGATCATTTTCAGACAGTGCTAGCGGAAAATGAATGTATGCATATGTGGTGTTCATAGATTGTATAATAACACGCTAACGCACCCAGATAATGTGAGTTAATGTAGCCACAATGATGCAATACGTTCCGTCTTCTCTGCGGTACTTTCCGACCTTTTTGCCCCTCATATGTCGCACGATGGGTGACTGACGTCATTTTCTAAATATGTTTTGTGTTAATTCCATTGATTAGCGATGAAAGGTTTACGAGGGTCATTTTGGTACGCAATCATTTAATCAAGAAACGTAACAGAAAAAAACTCCAACCAATCTAGACATATCTTACTCCAAATCAGTTTTTATTTTCTTTCTTCCAAAGGTTCAATGTGGTAACCACATGTATGTCATTATAATAAAAAAAACACCAAAACACGACACATGAAGTGAAATTGATCGTTATGCTTACTCTCTGTGTAAGGTAACTGAAGTGAGTACAGCACGGATATTCAACTGTTCGCTCCGCGAGGGACGTATCGCTTTTCACTCACATCGACTCTATTAAAACTGGTAAAATCATCGTCGAATAATCTTAGCAAAATGGTTAATTAATGTCGAATTGCATACTACACATTAACAATCGAATTGGTTTTTACTAACCTAAAACATGTTTTCAAATAATTTGCAATTCCAGAGCTAAAAAAACAACTAAACGTCGTTGGAGAAACAACCTGATTACTAATTCGCCTGTGCAGATCTTTGTTTGGAAAGTCTTCGTTTGGGCCTTTTGTGAAACGCTTTTACGATATATATATATATATATATATATATATATGAATACCATAACTGAACTCTACTTACATATTAGATACTGTTGAAATAAATATTGAAAATATATATATATACACGATATATTTTCTTACCTCATAATAATTAATGCGTGTATTCATGAAATAGTAATATATATTTAAAATGTTGACTTTGGTTTGCGGTTCGAATCGTGTGAACGGCATGACAATTACCCTCCACACTGATGATTTCCGGAAATTTATGAAACAGATGTGTATGTTCATAAGAAATTAAAAAAGAATCTTCATCATAATATTATTCATATGCCTCTTAAATGCTATGATGGTCCCTTTAAGCAATTTTGATTCGGCTGTTAAATGTAATGCGTAATGCGAAGTTCCGTCCGACCTCATTTTTGAACACTGCTTATGATATACTTCTAAGTGTGTCCGCTTGTAAATACACAATATACTTTAATTACTTTCCTGTCAATGTTGCTGTTTGGTTGGCTGTATGGGTCTATTCTCACAAAGAAGTTTAAATATTGATTTCCCGCGGTGAGTGAGATGTAAATGCCTTTAATGTAGAAAATATATATTTGATTGATAATGTTTTTTTCAGCGTATAATTATTCTTTTCATTTGCGACTATGGCTGACGATATAACATATTAGCGAATTACGAACAAGTCCACAAAGATTGTTCTCCAAGGAAAAAAGTTACTTAAACCTCGAAAGCGAAAACTACAAAAGTACGACTTTCGAAAGAAGTTACCTTTCAAGAGTGATATATTTTCCGGATTGATAGAACCACTGAATATTCTACTCTTAAAGACTCTAAATATATGTACGTATTTTATTATAGTGCATTTTATGAATATACCAACGATATAGATGATTGCTAATATTGTGGTCAGCCTATATTCATTATTTCTCTATCAACTACGAATAACAAAATTCACATTCATACTTTTCGCAGTGTTAATTTAAAATGAAAAAGCGTTACTTTCTACGATAAAAATGCAATTTTCGGCAAGAAAAACAGTTTACGGCTGTATCTAGAAATAGATCCAAAGCAATCAATCGCAGACATATCCTCGATCGATGATAACAAGTAGGCACCAATGATATGATCAGAAAGTTATACTGAAATGTACTTATTTCGATATCATGCCACACAGATAAAAATAGGACGATGCACTTGAAATTTATAGTTGCTGGACGTGTACAATAACTAGGTAAATCGAAGGTAATTCTAGAATGTATTATTTGTCTGATATAATGTAGCGATACAATTATCTCCTTTTTACCTAAAATGTTTGCAGAAAATTGTCTTGTCGATTCAACGTATCTTAATCTCTCTTACTGATGAACAATGGTATCTATATTATTATTGATGGCTGCTCGTTGAACTAAAATGAGAAATTTAGCATAAAGTATTATTAAGATATCAGGAATATGGTAATGGTTTTCATCGGATAAGCAAAGTTTAGCGACGTTGAAAGTAGTTATTGTTATCCATCTGCATAAATTTGAACGAGATCTGTTCGGAGTATAATCGAGGACATACTAGCGTCTTGCCTATTTGTTCCGCTTTACACAATCAAACTGTTTATACAAAAAGGGCCTATGTGCTCGAAGAAAATACTACTAATGCTATTAAAACCTTTCCTATTACTACTTTTACTATTACTACTAAGAGGATTTTTCTTAATCATATAACGATTAATACGTATTAGCTCTAAGGATTTTATGTAGATTGAGCCAAATATGCCAGCGACTATCCTGGACGTGTCACATGTTTTATGGAAGAGTCAGATTATAATACTATTAATTCTAATACTACTGTAATTACTATTGCTAGTAAAGATTATAAGAATATTAATTATGCAATACAGAAAATATCTGGTATTATCTACTCTTCATCTAATAAACTCGTTGAAAGATCATTATTATAATATTACTATCGTTACTTATAATAAAATTACGTCTACTAATTTAACAGATACAAATAGGATAAAATACAAGAACTTTTGTTTATAACTGCAGCAAAGTTTGCCTGATCGGCCGATTCTATTCCAAATGTAATAAGGTTAATAATATTAATTTGATGAATAAAAAAGCTCTAAAATTCTTCTGCAGCAACTAGTTATTTTTATTCTTATTAAAATACGATATTAAAAGTACATTCATATTAAAGGATTTAAATGAGTTGCTACTATCACAAGTGAATCCTTATAGTTTTCGGTAACATTGTAAGTGTATGAAGTCCAAGCCTATGTAACTAGTCTTCTATGTACCTCTTCAAAAATTCTTTTTGGGGACTTTTTTGCCAGCGTACACGTTTAAGGGCGTTAGAGTTATATAAAGCTAACCCTGTCTCAAAGAATTGTCTCGCTTAAGCCATTATTTATCTTGTCGTGCCTCGCCATGTTTACGATTCGAAATTCGTAACAACACTGGATGTTTGATCTCTGATTACCTTGGCTTGTGTAAAAATAATAACACAGTTTCATTATTTGTGCTTATATTCTTCTACTTCCCTACACACTTCTCTCAGAATACTTGAGATATGAATACTTTTTTTCCGGAAAACACTCTTACGTCCTGGCACGGCACACACCAGCTCTCTGGACTAAACGATCGTTACATTCTTTTTAACAAGGAAGTGGTTTATACCCAGTTTGATATTTCACGAGAATTACGGCGACGTAATTATGGCTGTCTTCATTAAGCGTCTTTAATTCTCCCCAGAGCATTAGTTGTATGGCAGGACCGCTGTGCTGCAAGAGCATGCTGTTTAATCAGTGAACAATACATTTTATACAGTATACTGTATTTTTATCAGAGTATCATGATTAAAACTTGAGTTATTGAACTGCTCGAAAGAGGCATGTGTTCTCGTACGTACGCAAACACAAAACTTCATTAAAACCCGTCGCCGCAAAAATGAGTTAAAGGGGATAAAAAGAGATTGAGAGACAGAAAGATGGTGAGAGGGACAGAAAACGAGAAGGAAAAATACAGCACCCATTCTTCCGTGTTTCAACTTATCTCGGTGACAGTCTGTCTGATATCCGACTCCATCTTCTCTGTATTTGGATGCATCTGTCACTTAATTGATCTGAGACCGACCTTTAGTTATCCAAAATATAACCAGGCCTCTGGTGCGTTGATATATTCGATATTACGATTCTGTTTTCCTCACCCCCCAGAGGGCAGTCCAAGTTAGGTACGAGGTTTTTAAATTGTAGGGAATTGCAGCCTATTTTCAAAGGGAGTCACCATACTTACCACACAACAAGTATAAGCGTAAATTGCTCTCAATGCAGAAGAAACTTGAAGCTTGCATTCTTAATCAACACTTTGCACTGATAACTGTCGCGCCACTTCTACTTTGTCAATATTTAGGGTTATGGGAAACAACATTATCGCTTCACATCTATATACAGCATACACGAGAATGCACGGGACCTATTTAATAACTCCGCTTATATTAATAACATTATTCTTCAGTGATCCGAGTTTATAGACAATAGAAAATCGTTTCAAAATAATTCAAATAATATTAACGGGATTATTAATCTCGAAAACTATTGTCATGAACACCAGAACTTCTGCCCATGTATTTATTCATTTTATTAGGTTTCTACGATATACGTTATTTTGATCGTATCTCTGCTAATTTTGTGCCGGAAATTTTTTGGAATTCACACGTACTTATCTCTGCTCGATGTGTTAGTTCTATACCCCCGCTGTTTCGGCTGATTCTTTCTTCATCTCAAATAATGTACATTATTATTATTAGTAGTAGTAGTAGTAGCAGTAGTAGTAGCAGTAGTAGTAGCAGTAGTATTTCAATACGTTCTCGATCAGGGCATATGGGGGCAAGAAACAAGTTACAAAAACGTGAACACAGTAATATGAAGAAATTATTATAATTAATAATTAATAATTTAATTATAACATTTTTGCGTTTGTGGTTCTTTGGCGAAAAGTGTCTTTTTACATCTCCTTTCCTCCGCGGTAGTTTCTCGGAACGGTCTCTTAGGTAAGACGCGTACACTGGCGAAAAGTTTGTCGTCGAAAAGCTTTGGTCCGGCGAAAAAGCAACTTTTTTCTTTTCAGAGTTTCTTCCTTTTAACTGTTAATGGAATGATTTCTCGAGTATCATTTGAAAGTGTTTATCGTGAAAGTCTTAGTAAAAAAAAACGCCCGACGATTAACTTTTGTCAACCAAAATGTATCTTTCTTAACGAAATAAATTCAGAGTTTATAGTGTTTAAAGAAATAAATTAGAGTTCGCCATGCTGGATCTCTCTTGTGATACTCACCCCTCAAACCTTCGAGCCAAAACTGCTCGAATCTCGTCTGCCGGGCTTTTTTGTACTAACACCTGGCCGTCTCTTTTCCCCGGCGTTCTAGTGTTGGCCCGTCTGCACCCCTTTCTGTATCTCTCTCTTTCTCTCTCTCTCTCTCTCTCTCTCTCTCTTGGTGAGTGATGACTTTCCATCTGCCCATCTCTTTCTCTCCGCATATGAAATTATATTTTAGAACAATTTTCACTGCGCAATTAATTTGTTTTATGACACTTTTTGTTTTCATACGCAGTTTTAATTTCTGCTTTTAATATCAGTTAATATCCTTCGATTATTGTCTGAAATTTTCTACCTATTGGCTTGCAAAAGGTTAGTCGTCCGAACAAATCTTTATTCATTTTTTTGCACTTATTCAGAGAATCCCTATTTAAAAATTGTCTTTTGATTTTCGTTGGTGATTTAATCTATCCTAGCTTTTGTCAATTATCGGTGGGTCAGGCCCTTTAACCTTTTATTGAAACTTGTTTCACCAAAGTCCATTGTCAGATCACAACACGCGTGAATCATTCCTGTGGCTAGGTTTCCTTGTTGAAAACAGATGACAGCTCGATTTGCACTGAATCCAACAATTCACACCGGTCACAATCAATACTACTAAACTTACTCTCTTTTCAAGGTCCTTCATAATATAACATAGTCACTAGGAGTTCTAACACAGACCATCCTCACTAGATTGCTAACCGACAATAACCAGTGGTATTTGCTGGAGTATGAGTGAAAACAATCCACCCCAGATTTTCAGTATTCTTCACCTCTTTTCGATAATCACCGTTAATAACCTTGCGGTATCGCAACATCCGCTTACCATTGATGTCTCGCTGGCAATGACCATTGGTATTCTCTGAGATTTGGGTGGCAATAAGTCTCCCCAGGATCCCAGCATTTTCCACACTTTTCCAGTGGCGGTCTGGTTTGTGCTATCCCTCCTCGGTCTTCTAATTCTCCTCGACCCTCTACAAATATTTTGTCTGGTGTAAGTCTAGGCCGGCACCATTATTTTAATTCATTTATTTTATTTTATTTTGGAGGCGAAGGAAAGAGGGAGTGATTATGGTGTTTCTTGTAATTTATGTTCCTTGGTTCATTTTTGTGTGGTGTTAGCTGAGGCCGATGTCATTTGTTAGGGAGAGATTATCAAGTGATGTTTCTTGAAGTTTCTGTTCCTTAGTTCGGGTTGTGGTGCTCTTTGTGTGGTTTTGTTTTCTCCCTGTTGTAAATTCCTTGTGGCCGGTATCCTATTTAGCTTAGGGTTAGGGTTGGTTTCCGCATTCAAGAATTGCCTTTAAGATTGCAGCTGTTTTGATCATTGCCGTCCTTTGTATAAGTTCGATGGTCCCTTTGATTCCAATTCATCACAGTCTTTTCTCCATTTTTTATTGTTCCTAGTGATCCTACGATTATTAGTATTATACCAACTTTCTTCATGCTTTATATTCCTTTCAGTATTTTGGCTAGTTCGGTGCATTTGCTTCGTTTTTCCGTGTATTTGATCTTCACTCTGTGGCTGTTGGAACGGCGAAGTCTACGATTTAACAATATTTTGTTGACATTCAGTCTCCAGGGAACACAAGTGATAATTATCGAATAGTAATTACTGAGAGAGACGGGTGACCACGTCCAGTGAGTAAAGGATAATATTTGTCAATGCATGGTGTTTAGGGTTAGGGTACAATACTTTATATTATTCATACTGGTTCTTGTTTCATAGACAACACTGTAACTAGATAACACAGCGATTCACCTTTCTAATTCATTCTTTCGTACTTTCTATTATATTGAAAAGTTTCCAGAGAAAGAAAGAGAGAGATAGAAGGAATGACAGGGATAAATAGCTAGAAAGACTAAGACCAATTGGGGTGGGGGATAAGAGAGGGAGTGAAGGAAAATAAGTTTTATTGTAAATATGTTACACACATTTTAACTCTATCATTTTGTTATGCATGACCTTGAGCAACGCCGATTAGTTCTGCAGTGATCGATAAATGTATTCGAAACGTATATTAATTATTTTACGATTCCATATATCGTGTGAAAATTCTCAATATTATTACAATTTGAATATCACAAATGACTGCCAAATGGTAGAGACCAAAAATCACCCTCTAATGCAATACTCATCACCTTGTTAAAGTATAAACTACTAGAAATCAACTTCGGATTCCACGTTCGGCCTCGGACTAAACTTTACGGTTTTCTCTCGGTTTCCCATGACCTACATTATTATCGCACTGAACTCATCTCAGCTGTCCCACTTGTAACCTCTATAGAATGGCAGCTGGCGATATGTCGCGTTATCGTTCGCTGCGTTTGAAATAGAAATAACGTTATTTTGGAAAATTGACAACGATGTTTCTACCAATGCGTGTCGTATTTAGACGCTTATTTATTGTCTCATCGTTCCCTACGTGTATCACAAACATATACTAGTGTACCCTATCTTTTGCAATTCTCCGCTGAGCCCAGCCACGTTATCATACAATTCTACTCTATACATGTTGTATTTGCTTTTTTTTAATAATGAAGTGTTTCAAAATATAGTAATAGTTATAGGTCACTTATTAGATTCAAAATCAAATAATACAGTAAGTAATTCTTATTAAGGCTTTTTGAAATTGTAGTATTTTATTGATCGTTTTATTGATTTTGTATCGAGGTTTTGTGAGGAATTAAGTTGTTTTTATACAAATGTCAGTAGCTATAGTTAGTATTGCCCATTAATACCTCATGTTATAACAAGTTTAGTACAGGGTGCGTTTTCATCATTTTGATGCATATCCTCGTGCTCAATTAGATGATATTTTTAGACGTTTTGAAAAGAGTTTGAATGACGACTCTTTCAAAATTTAGAATTTTAAATATAGGCGCGTTATACTTGCTGAACGAAATAAACCAAACACACGTTAATTCACATAAATACATCTAAGCTGATTTATAAAGTTTCAACTTGTTGAGGGGGCTTTTTGTAACGATAGAAGAAATCGATAGATAAAGAGCGGGATAGCACATGTTATTAAATTTACAATACGTCTCGCTGGTGAATGTTCACGGGATCTGATGCACTATATCTAACCTTCGTAGATAATTTCAAATGACTCAAGTGATTCCTATTTCCTCTTTGATCCGTACACACGGTTTTCCAAACTGTATTTCTTACCTCAACAGACAACTACTGACTACGGTGATCTTTGAATGGTCCAAAGGATAGTCAATACACTGCGAAAGAGAAATAGCAATTATATCATAAAAAATAATACCCAACATGCAATGTATTACAAATTGACACATTCATAACACTGGGTTTCGATAAACTCACCGACTACTCTGGGGGAAATAAGAAAAAAATACGTCATAACGAAACCGTGAAAACTCAATTGATAGTCTAATGGGCTGTAAACAGTTAATTTCCTCAACTGTATCCTGGTTGGTCCTATCGACATTACCTCACGAATAAGAGGGACTTGGGCGTCAAGCAATCACCCCGTTCAAAAAGAGGCAGTAATATCTGGGACAATGATCTCCCATCACCTTAGCAGCTGGGATTGATTCTAAATAAAAAGTAGTGTTTTTTCTTATACCCTTACTACAAAACTATCCTGTACGCGTGCAACACAAGAAAGAGAAAAAATACGGAAGCGTTGCGTAACGAAAACGTTAAAAGTCAATCAGTTGTCTCAGGGACCAATAAATAAAAATTTCGTATGGAAATGCTTCGATCTGTCCTGTTACAACTCCCTAGATATTGGAGCACTGCAGCGGACAGGCAAGAAAGAAATCCCTCCTCTCTGCAAAATGGTGGTACTGCCTTGTAGTATGGGCTTTCGTTAAATTTTATTCTAAGTACCACAAAAGTGGTGTATTTATTTATATGCTAACATTAAACATAAGTCTAGATGTCAGTTATAAACTTGAAAACAAAAACGAAAACAATGCGTGCAAAGTCGGCGTACAAAAACCGTTACAATCAATAAATCAAAGTATTTTAATAATTCAAGAGACGGATGAAAGTAGAATTATACTCGAAAATGTCCTGCTATATTTCCTCCGCACTCGTTCACATTCGTAGCCGACATGTGGGAAACCTGTTGCCGCTCCGAAATGAGGTAGTAATGACTGGCAGTAGTGCCCCCTGTTAAGTAGTAGTCTAAATACCACAAAGACGATGCGTTCTTTTGTATCAAGTTCATATCACAATATAATAAAAACAACTATAAAATAACGATCATATCGAAGCTGTGAAAAGTCAATTCATTGTCGAAGAAACTGATAAAAATCAATTTCGCCTCAACACTTCTAATCAGACTCGTCCGCACTCCCACACGGAAATGAACGACTAACGTGTCAGTGAATACACTCCCTCCAAAAAGATGTGGTAATGTCTGAGAGGAAGGTGTCCTATGTCGTAATTTTCAACTCAGACATTTATTTAAAGAAAACGATAAATGAAATGTCAGACAAGTTTCGTAACGTTTACATCTGACAATGAAATAAATAATATAAAACAAATAAACAGAACAAAGAATATGTCTTAATCTGTATGACCGTAGATCCGAATTACCATTGCGATATTTAATGGCAGATCGAGTGAAATATATTACGTTAAACTGAGAATGAAAACAACGTATGTAATTCGGTAAAAGCTAAATTAGTCGTTAAACTTGACCGGTGTTGTCGACAGAGTAATTTTTGTCATGCGAAAGATATGAAACAGAATGTAAAATAAAAAATAACATAGCGTTATGCTTGTAAGAATCATCGGAGCTTCTATTCTTGAGTCATTGTATAAATGACACCGAAGTCTGCTGTTCGTTTTGCTATTCTGCTTATCTATTAATAAGAATAATACGTTTTATCATATTATTGCGTAAGCAAAAAAATCGATTTAATGTACTTCTGTATATTTAGAGGAAAATGTATTGAGGAAACCAGAAATGATCAATTCTTACAAGTCAAAATGGATTCGAGAAATATGATACGTATTGTTTTGTCTACGAATAATCAGCACCGAGCAAGGTATAAATCGCAACTCTGACCTGATTAAATTCAGTTGTGATCGGATAGGACATGAGATTCAAACAAATTTGTCCAGAGAAACCAGTACATGGGAGAATTCGAGTTAAAATCAAACCGAGGCTAGAGGTAATTGGCAGCCAATTAAAACCCGTATAGACTAAAGGATTTGTCCGAGCATATACAGGTTAGCATGCTTGATTATAACAAGAGTTGCGCCAAATGAATCTGAGAGTTACAATCGCAGTTTGCGAGTTTGGGCTGGGGGAGCAGTCAGCATTCGGGCGCTGCAATCCGTATTCTACGCGAGTAAAATGCGTGTTTTTTACGACCGGATTTTAATTAGTTTCACGTCGCTGTCAACAAAGATTAGAGAAGTCGTTAATTCAATTAATTAATGATTTACACCAGGCATGCAAACAACGATAGACACTACCCTTTATTTTCTTTAAAGACACACTCACTTTTATGTAAATACAAAGATATATTTTGTATCTTAAAACACAAGGCAAGAATGTTGTTGTGTATCTTTGATGTTGTGCGGACTGTTGATTTCACTTGTACCTTTTTATTTATTCTTATATATTAACACCTTTGACCAGTCGATGCCTTCCCGGAAAACGGCGAAACATAACTTATACTAGACAAATCACAGCAGGAGGGTTGAGTGTAGTCCAAGCTGAAACGACGCCGACGCACATCAATTTGATGTCCCACCACGGCTGACAACAAAACAGCGAGGATAACAGATAGCCTAATACGATAGAAAGGCTGGAATGGGTATACGACGGTTTCTGGCTTGATACAGACGAAAAAGATCTGTTCATGCTTTTACTTTGAATTATATTTTAAATTTGAACATTTTCTTCGGAATAGCCAATCAAAACGTTCCAATAGGAAAGTGCTGAGTAGTTAACAGACCATGACAAGATCAAGACAATGAAATGTATAACAGTGCTATTTTAATTATTCATCTGTTATAACTAAATTGTAAAAGGTGTTACTATTAATATATATTCCGTAACATAAATGTCAGTTAGACAACATTTAAAGAATAACTAAAGCAGCCACTTCCAATCTTACTTTATTTTCTCTTTCTTTGCCACTTTGTTATCTTCTTCGTTTACTATCCTGATCATTCTGCATACCGAGGCTTAATCATCATACACATCAGTAATAAACTAACGCACACTGCTAATTTCAATTTTATTTAGATGAGATGCAGTAAATTATGTTTTAAAACTGAAACTGTGAGGTTTTTTTTACTAATGTTTGCATTACTAAGACTAAGAACATATTCAGTCTAATAGAAATGAAATCTGTCCTGCAAGGGCTTATGGCGTACGTTTCATGGAGAGAAATGATATGCGACTAATACGAGAGGTGTGTAATGTAAGCCTAAAACAGGTTTCGGTCTGATAAGCTTATTGTAAGATACAAGTTTGCCGTATAGAGAAATGTGTGCAAAAGAGGAGACTTTGTTAGTATGGTCACGGTGAAATAATTGATGAGTTCTATTGGATTAGTAGAGATAGAAAATTTGGGATAGCTAGGTGAGTTAGTTGGTACAAAAAGATAAAATCTAGGAAAAAATAATAAAGATCAACTAAAGACTGATGAGGCCAATAAAAACCTAGCCAGAAAGGGAGAGAGACAGACATACATACATACATAGAGAGAGATAGAGGGGGGAGGTTTGTTTATACCTCAAATTTTAAAAGCTGTCTAATAGCTGCTCATATTTACAACGAACGTAAACCCTAATGGAATTATTATCGTGACCATATATTACCTGTATTCTATATTTGCAGAGAATAACCATTTGTAAATTTAAAATCTGTTTTATTATTAAATTTAAATTCTCTAAGATTAAAGTTAACCTTATTATTAAAGCAATAAGGTAATGACTATAATTACTTACAAACAAGGATAACCAAAAAGAGACTTATATTCCAGATATTCTCTAGTTTCAATTATCCGGCCATAATTATCGAATAAAATTACCTCAATCAAATTAGTCGCTTAGGTTTCCCAAAACAAATGATTTTGACAGAATTAACATCGATTTGCTGTTTCTCTGTTACGAAAAAAAACATAGATTTGTGAATTTAGAATTAAAACGAACTTCTTTTGACTAGGAAAACACTTCGAGGTTATTTTGAAATGTAGATTTGACAATGGTGGTATGTGCGATGAGAAGTGACAACAAAAACCCTCATTCATTCTCTGACCACGCCAGGTTTTCGCTAATAATACATGTTCACAAAAAGTGTACTTCTAGAAAGATTCAACAATGCTGTAAAAAGTAATTTGAAGCTATATTTATTATATTGCCTTAGTATATTTTGGCTTCAAGTTGGCAATATCATTACAATTTGAATATCACAAAAGATGTTGATTAATGATAGACAAGTCAGAGAGGATCCAATGTGTGCAATAATCATTACCTCATTAGGAATGTGCTACGAACGGGAACCAAACAGTACACAACAATATATATGAAAGCTTGTGTAGTCTTGTTCCATTTCCTGAACAACATATTCCCATGTTTAAACTATTACAATGTTTATTTTCAAGGTGAAATAAGTAAAATACGAGCATAACAAAGTGTTCATTGTTTTTGCATTTTCAGTTAGAATGCGCACCAGAGAATTATTGCAAAAGTTATTAAAAACCAATAATAGTCCTTCATTGAAGTCTCTCAAAGAGTTTCCCAGACAAAATCGCTTAATATTTCATATTGGACTTTGTTTTATATTTTATCGCCTGACAGACGTACATAAATACGGATACACAACATTTATCATATAGATTTATTATATTTACATTGGGTAGAATTTAGTTGTTATTAATTGTATTACACAACGGAGATACAGGATGGAAAGAGACATAAAGGCTATATTCGTTTTGATACGTAAATTTATCTCGATGAGAAACTGCTAGGTTGTGCCTCTCTGACACGCTTAAATTGTAAATAGCACTGCTCATCGATAAACGGCCTTGATTTTTCATGCGTCTAAACATTTTATCAGGAGTCTCTCTCTTTGTCTGTCACGTTTAAATTTTCACGCTTCAGTTTGTATTTAAAAATGCACATATTAAAAGAGGTATGTACAAATATATGGTGTTGTAAATATACACTAAGTTCTCATTGCAATGCCCCCTTACAACAAATACATACATGGAAATTGCACTTTACATAATTAGCAAAGAAAATAGGACTTTTATCTATAATATAAATGCCACCTGTATGTATGTAATAATACTCGTCAGAACTGATCAACAATGGTCACACAGTTGATATAATCGGACAACCCTCGGACAAATAATATATCAGAATTAGAAGAGACCATCAATTTATTCGTGTAGAACTGACAAGAAACATGTCATGGGGTGCTTAGATTTGATCGTTCTTTATCTATCTGTTCGATCTACGCATGCGCAAATATTTTGGCAACTTCCGTTTTTCTACGCTAGAGATAGATTCTATTATAACAGTTTACTTACTTCATATCTTTTATTTGCTTACATTCTTTCTTACTTACATACAAGAAACAAACAAAATAAATCTTCTGTTTTAGAATCGTCAAAACTCTTTCTGTCCACAATCAGTGAGGTAGAAATCATTTTAGATTTTCTTACTTAGCGAAGAGAATTTAATACGCTAACATCGTATAGAATGTTTTTTTTTAATAACACAAATGTTTGCGTGCATGTACGGTACTCCCCAAAAATATGACCTCAGTCCAGACGGATTTCTTCTTTTTTTTAATGTCTACAGTTATTTACAAAACATAAGTTGTGTCTCTTTCAAAAACATTGGATTCGTTAAAATTGCCTAGAAAAAAAACACTAGTTCAAATTATTTTGCAATATTTACTGATTCAAAACGTACTTAATTCTTTTGTTTGTGACTGTCTTTAGTCATTTAAAAAGTGTTTATATTTTTTACATAACACGTAATACTAAATTGATTTACGCAAGTTTATACAGAATTTGAATCCATTTAAATACACTTACTTCGCAAACTATTTTGTTTGCGAAGTAAGTGTATTTAAATAGCAAACTACATAAACAATAGATGGAATTCTTTCTTTGTAAAAACAAAATATGCGAGACACAATTATTATTTGGTTTTAATTAATGCAAAATATAATCTTTCTTCTTATTATTATAATTATTATTATCCTTCTCATTTCCAATTTATAGAAAGAAATTGTTGTTTTCTTAGAAGGAAAACACGCAGTGCCCAACATTCCCCGGTCGGGGCGCCTTAAGCTATTAGCAATATACTAAGTCCTTCTTAACGGGTGAGAAAGCAAAGCCTGGAAGGGTGATCCTCCGAGAACTGAACACGAGAAAGTCTGACCAATCTGGTACCGGTCGAATAGGTGTAGCATCCATCTGAACAGATACTCCACTTTGATTTCTTTTGCCCCGGGAAATGGGAGAGAGGGGTGATGGGAAGGCGGGGAGAGCCAAATGTTCGAGAAAACACTTTTCTTTTTATTTTCTTATTATTTTCTATATCCATTCCACAGCGATGCGATGTGACATAAGGTCTATCCTTCGATTCATGGAAAAAATACACTTTCTTGCAAGGGCTACACTCAGCGCCCTACAGTAGTAGTCTTGGACGAAAGAACCACGGGCAAGGTATTTTATTTTTAAGTATCTGCAAATTTCTAGTAAGAAATTATTGTAGATAGTTTTATACTAAATACACACATATATATATATATATATATATATATATATATATATATATATATATATATATATATATATATATATATATCGCCACCCGAAACCAGAAGGATAGCTCGATGGTTTGAGAACCTCACGAAGAAGATTTACAAACGAGAAAGTTCCGTGACGTTCAACAACGCTTGCTTGGATAATGAATTTCTGCCTAAGTATATATATATATATATATATATATATATATATATATATATATATATATATATATATATATATAATGCATTATTTTTGTTTCCTACATTTTACTCCAATGAAACCTCAGTGTTTATAAAAAGTTCTCCATATCAAGTAGAGCTGTTTTAGTATAATATTTGTATTTATACTAACATTTTAGATTACATAGGTGTATACATGTTCCAGCTTCGCCCTTTTTCGAGAACTAACTTCCTCAGCCAGTTGGTAAGGGAGGGATGCAGATTAAATGGGCAAAACTCATATCCGATTACATATTCGTAATGATCCTATTATTTTAGCTTTTTTATTATTTAAGTTTATCGAGTACGTCTGGCCGCTTTCAAATCCTTTTATACCTTTGATTAGCCAGTTAAGAGTATTTTTAACGGCGCCTTACTATAATAATCCTCGTGTGAGGCAAAATATTATAACGCTCAGCGAATTAGTTCTTTAAAATCTGACCTATATATACACTTTATTCATATGCTAACATATATGCAAACCCGTAACACATATACATACTTATATATACATATGTATATACATATACATACACACATATATATGCATATACACACATATTCCCACACACATACATGCTGCTATACGGACATATACACATGTATATATACACATACATATATACACATACCCACATATTTTTCATCAAAACACACCTATCTCCGTAATCAAATAATTAAACCCAAATATATATATATATATATATATATATATATATATATATATATATATATATAAGTTATCCACATACACACTGTTTCGCTGTTTCACAGCTCATCAGTGCGGCTAAACCAGTTAATGCCTCAAATATGTATATATATATATATATATACATATATATATATATATATATTATAATATAAAATGAAGTAATAAAATAAGGTGTCAATCAAATTTTATTAGAATTCAAAGTGCAAGCAAAGTATCCTTAAGTCTTTAGCTCATGAGTTTTCAAAGATAATTCTTCTCTTCAGAGGATCATTACCGCAGTTATACTACTACAGGTAATAAAATTACGCTTTGAAAATATATAAAATTATATACACAAATACATAAAAATACATAACATCAAACATATCAACCCAAAAACATACTTTCTTGTTGAATCCATACAGTCCATCCATGGAATTTTTAAAATAATATTCAACTTATTTTTTATTTATAAAAAAATCTTTCCAAAAAGGGGTCGCGACAAAAAAAGTTTGAAGAGCCCTGAAATAGATAAATATATGACGTTATGAACATGCCATTCATTTTTATGATGTAATTCATGTTTAAGATAATACACATTCGAAGGATAACGGAGAAATATAAAGGAGACAGTGAAAGAAGAGAGAAATGAGAAGGATAACTAGCGAAAAAATAGATACTTAATAATATATATATAACGAATACTTATCTAAAGGGACACCGGAAACCTTATTATATACTAACATCTTATTTTACAACAACTATGCTACTTACAATACTCGACTGTTGGCTAGAACTTTTGATATTATGAAATTTAATTACTCATATTAAAACATAATTAATTACGTTCAACTCAGGTTAAAACTAACGAAATCTTTCATTTAACATTTTTTGCTGGAGTGCGACAAGCTTATATTATATGACGACGCTACGGCGACTAGTACAACAATCTAGCATTAAATGGTGTTGAAACATATCGATTGGTGTCCGGTCGAGTATTACATTTGTTATATCTGTGTCGTATTACATTTGTTATATCTGTGTTGTATTACATTTGTTATATCTGTGTCGTATTACATTTGTTATATCTGTGTCTTAAATTACATGAATGTAATTATTAGGATCAGATAGAGAAAGTAAAAGGAAATAACAAAAAACGGAAAAGACGACAAGTGATAAAAAACAAAAACAAATAAGGCTTTGTCGTATTTCTTCGGTTAGGTAATTCATTTCAATTAAAATATTTTGTGTTGATACTAATTTCTGAATTAATAATTATTTTAATCGTTTAATGGTTTGTTTGTATATAAGCATGTAATGCCAAATAGGAAAAAGGTTTTAATCTAGAGGGGACTACACAACTATATTTACAGGGATAGGAAGAATACTTTAAGGATTTTCTCGACAACTTTGTAGCGCACACCATCCTTTAAAAAAGATGACAGGCCAGAATCTTAAATATAACCATATTTAAAAAAAACAAACATGTGTTCTAACAACACCCCTCTTTTTCCTACTGAATCCAAAATTCATCTGTAGATGAAACACAGCTGGAGAACTTTCATGTATATGTGACGTAATTTATTTTTCAGTACATTAATATATAAAAACTGCCAATTATGTAAAATATATATATATATATATATATATATATATATATATATATATATATATATATATATATATATATATATTATGAAATTCAGGGCGTGTGTACATGTTAAAGAAATCAGTTCCATATGAATTGCATGACAACATCCCCTTCCTCTCTCTCTCTTTCTCTCTCTATCTCTCTCTCTCTCTTTATATATATATATATATATAAATATATATATATATACATGAATATATATTAATATACATATCAAAATAAGGACAGATAAATATAAATGTATAAATACTTGCACTTATGACGTATCTATCAAAATATATAGAATATATGTTTCTATATGTATTTTTCTCTCTTTCTCTCTCTCTCTCTCTATATATATACTATTACATATACACAATGATCTATACGCATGTATATCCGTTTTTCTTTTCTCTACGTATCTCAGTTGTCTCTTGTTAGCTCTAATTCGCGGCGTCTATTTCTTTGGCGCTGTTTCTAGTCTTATCGTTATCATACGTGTATTGGAGAGGGCCGTCCTTGACTAGGCGCCGTTGTACGTTTGTTATTATGAGTTCTTTATTTCGTTATCGTATAAGAATTAAAATGATGAAGATTTTGGAAATGGAGGTGAATTGGGAGAAAAATATTAAGTAAAATTTACACTTCTTTATCTATGGGAGTAACAGTTATATTAACACAAGTAACTATAAGCTAGATAGGTCGAAAAATAGGCAGATTTATTGATAGACAGATAGAAGAATAGACAGACAGATAAGCGCTCATCACCAACATTTTAGAAGCGGCCGTTCGCTTAGAACATAATATCTCAATCCGATTCAAAATCGAACCATCATTTCTCGCTGTCGTGCACTGTGACATTACAGCCGTTGACCCTTCTCCGCGTATAATCCTGCATCATGCCCTTTTTTGACACTGCTTGTCGAATCTCACCTTAGTGTGAGATCACTCCAAAATACACCCTAGGACTTAATAGTTACGCGTGGTAAGAAAGGTCATAGTGACCCAACTAATTCACATGTGCTAAAATATATACTAGCAACTCTCCACACTAATTATTCAGCATTAATGACAATACATGTATTAGCATATACTATCAGTGCCCTTTTACTTTGCAGTCTCCTTAACAGATTCAGCTCGATGATTGCCAATTAGTGATAACAGAGCAAATATAAGTCAGTTCATATTATATTCCAATAACCATGGTTTTATTTTATTATTTTTATTTTTTCACATATCTAAAAAACATAACATTTCTGTGAGATATATTTCTTACGGTCCGTCTAATTTGTCTTGTGCGAAACAACGTTTTTATGTCAATGTCGTCTCTGCAACATTACAAAATCATCAGAAAAAATTCACAGAGAGTAAAAAGTTCTTGGAGTAAAATGTCTTGCAAAAACCTACAATATACAGTGAAAAAAAAAGAAAAAGAGCAAACTCACACGTGAGGAACCCACCAATACGCCATTTTGAATTTTTCGGTCAAAGCTAGTACATCCTAAAGTTGTGTGGACATTTATAAAGTTTTAATTCAGTAATATTTCTTAAATTAGTTAATAAGTTCTACAATTTATTTATAAAAAATCTAATTTACTTTAGGGTAATTTTTACTTTCTAAAGTTACGTCAATTATCCTTCAGATGTCTATTTAGGTCATTTGGGTACGACACTCTTTTAAGTTCAACAGTTAAGAGCTAGTTTCATAGACTCAGCCATTCATTCAAGCAACTATTAAGATTGTTATACTTCAATGTTTTTTGTGGAAGATGTTTAGTATTTATTTATAAATCGTTTCAATCAATACTAAGATAAGCTTAATTACCCAGAATTATTCACTTAAGTAGTAAGTTTCTATTAAATACGAAACTAAGGGGGTGAATTTGAGACTCACAACGAAAATATTTTATAGTTACCTAGACATGATTCAAAATACCGAAGGGAACTATTAAATATTTATTTATTTTATTTTATTTTTTTTCAGTAAACGATGTTTAAATACCTCATTTTAAAGTATTATGACGATTCAAAAGTACTTTTAAGGCCATTTATACTTAAAGTTAATTGTGATTACGTTTTAAATTTAACTCGCATCATCATGTGAATACCGACAAGCACCAATGTCACTATCAGGTTCCACTTTAATTGTATGCCTATATTTAATATTAGGTTGTGTAAATTCTTTAATTTATGAATGTTAAAATAACTAATTTTAAAGTATTATGAGAATTCAAACGTACTTTATATACAGTTATACTTAAAGTAATTATGATTACGTTTCATATTTAACTCGTATTATCAAGTGCATACCGACAAGCATCAATGTCAATTGTCTGCCTATATTTAATATTAGCTTGTGTGCATTCTTTTATTTATTAATATATTTATTAATATACATATACGAAGAGATTCGAACGAAAACCGTGACAAACGCCATTTTCAAAATCACGAAACTTTCCCTACAAAAAGGATTGTATTTCAACACTCGACGACACTTTAAAATCATGTGTTACATAACATGATACCAAATAGTTTCTTTTTATTTCCATTAAAATCACCTTTCATTCGAAGTGTAGATTTAATATATTCGTGTTTTTTATTGTTTAAGGTCTTAATTTAAACGAATTGGATCTATCGCGCTTCGCGTCCGAACCCTCCACACACATATACATACATACATACACACACACATACACACACATATATATATATATATATATATACATACATATCTATACACACATACATATGCTCACACAATATATATGTATGTGTGTATATATATATACACACATACATATATACATTCTATTTATTTATTTATTTTATTATTTTTTCCTCTATTGAACATTTATTTGGCATTGCATTTTAAATGATTGTTACATTATTAGTTCTTACTCCTTCCAAAAAATATCTTATTTACTAGTTACCATTTCTTCACTAATTAGTACAGGTGAAAACTCAAAAGAAAAAAATTCTGCTGATGCTCTCATGATCTGGCCCTCTTACCATTTCATTATAGGCTAGGTTTAAGCTCAGTCGCTTCCGTCATTTTAGTTATGAGTGATGTCTTCTATATTTAAATGTTTTATATTGGGGTATTAGTACTCCACCATCTACTATTAGGTTTATGATCTCTATTGTCGAGATAGTCTTAAAATATTCCTATACCTTAGATACTTTCATATTCATGTTGATGAAAGGGTAACTGCCATAGGTATTTTATATGGGTCTGTAACGGGATAGGATATATGCGGTTCTATGTACACAGTTCTGAATCACTTCCTGTCTTTGATTTAATACATTTTCTTTAGACATTACTATATTGTAGGATTCCAGAATACATACGTTACACCTCTTAGATTTGTTAGGTCTATATTTCCCTGCTTTACCTAGTATAGACCATGTTAGGCTGTATTGTATATTTTTACTGTTTAGTTCTCTTACATGTTTAGCTAAAATCGTAGGGACCTTAATTGAATTTGTATTAGGTTCTTTGAAATAGTGTATATGGTTTCTAAATCTGTCCTTGTAACTACAGCCGTTGACCCAATGTATGTTCTAATTCTGTTTTCCTCTATGACGTTACAGTTATACACTATATCTGAAGTTAAACATCTCGCCTCTAAAGGGCACTCAGTTACATTTCTAGTTACATTGGGAGCTGTTATTCTGGTTCTAGACTGTACTTGTATCTAAGTTACTATTCTTTTTGATTTTTGTGTTATTTGAACTTACTATAGTTGATGTTAAGTTTATCGATGTTGAAAAGGATGCCTTACTGTATTTTTATTTATAACTTTGCCTAGTCTACTATCCCTAGGAAAATTTCTCTCGATAATTTGGTAAAATTGTTTAGGTATGTTAGTAAGAATGTTTAAGCCATAAGGAGGGTTGAACCAGAGTGAATTTCTACGTCTGTTTTTCTTCTTAGTGATATTTTCTACGGATGGTGGGTTTGTTGATCCCCTAGTGTTAAGTGTAGTATCCCGCGTATTATGTGTTTTTATTCTATTGATTTTTCTGGAACTTCCCATAGCCATGTTGTATGATATTGTGTGAGGTGCATTCCTATGTGTCCTAGAATTCTCATTGTGCTTCACCGAGCTTACTTTTATGTAGTTTATTTTCTAAGTATATCCATATCTGGCTAATGCTTCATTAGAATATTTTGTATTCTTATTGAATAGTGACTCGTTAGATGATAGTTTTGATATTCTCTTAGAGATACTAGGGATTATGGCTTTCTTATGGGTCCCGGGTGGTTAAAATTAAAATCTACATAATAAAGAGTTTGGTTGAGTTTATAATATGGTTCATATCTTCTATTGTTTTGGTCTAAGCTGATGTCTAGGAGGTTAACTATCTTATGGTTTATGTTTATTGTTACCTTAAGGTCCAACTCTTTAAAAAGGTTATGTATATCCTTTTTTGTATTCTCTAACCTTCTATTGCCAGAGTTTACGAGGAATAGTTCGTCATCTCTGTATAAACCGCCCCTTTATTTGTGGTAAGTCTTTATGGGGCTCCTTCAGGATGTAAAGGTCTACCAAATCCGTTACCTGCGCAGAGTCCGGGCCCCATAGTAATGTCGAAGCTTTTTTTTCTTATCTTTTCTTGTCCATAGTTTGTTATTATACAGAATCAGAGTTCTTCTAGCTAGTTTTATAATGTCTATTTCTAGTCTAGTTATATTCGTTTTCATTCGAGCCATATCAAGAGCTTTGTCTAGAAGTGTGGGGGAAATTGTTTGGCACAAGACAAATGAAACGGACCGTAAAAATATATCTCACACGAAATGTTATGTTTTTTGGAAATGTGAAAAAATAAAAATAATAAAATAAAACCATAGTTATTGGAATATGATATGAACTGAGTTATATATATATATATATCGATCTATCTCTCTCTCTATATATATAGATAGATTGATAGATAGATAGAGAGAGAGATAGATATAGATTAAAATATTTTTCGAAACAACAACACAAGATCTTATTTAAAGTAAAGTTGGTTTTAATCTCAAAGAATTATTGCTGATTAATCAATTGCTTGCATTATCGAGGCATATATAAATACAAAGATTGATTTGTATAAATATAGTAGCTGACTTATGTTACAGCGTTGCCCAGCAAAGTAGATCAACTCACGTATTCCTGTGTCAAATTTTGAACTATTGAATTATTTGTTACTTGTGATTGCTCCGCGCGAAATGTAAATGTCAATGTAAAACAGTAACTATAACATTGTAATACAAACCTTCGGCGTGTATGTGTTCTTCCTCCTCTCCTTAATCCCATATGAATATATATTGTTTATTTTTTAGTTTGTGTATATATATTACTGATTTCAAAATAAAAGCTTTGCTGTTTATTGGTGGATGGCCCAAAAGCAAATCCTCGGAATCTTCTCAAATTTCGGGACTGTGTTTGTTTTCAGCATCACACTTTTTATGTTAAGACTTTTTCTATTAAATAAATTGGAAACACTATTAATTGGCAAGTTTAACTTGTAAAGCAGCCGAAGTCATTGTTCCTGTAGATATCTATTTTACGAGAGATTATTCCTTTACAAGTAAACGTTATTCGTACTAAGCGGTTGGATACACGATGTTTGATGTTATACCCTCTGATCCTAATATGTATAGACATTGTGAGGAGGCTCGCCTTGAACATCATACACAAAACCTCCCATGGCTAAAGACAAGTAAAGTCAAGTTGAGACCAAAAACTCGCAATTATTGTTGTTGGGACTTTTTAATTGTTATGGTAAAACACAATTTAAGTGGGAACTGAAACTTTCTAAATTAAATTGCAGAATATGACGGAATAATGAGGATTCTTGGAAGGAATATTAGTTCGCACTTTGCCATATCAGTTTGTATGACAACTTATATAACATGAGGTTGCATGTATTTAACACAGTCGTGTTCCTTTGTTTAATCTTAGAGAATCGAGTTATGGTGTAAGATAATGTGTAACCAGTTTTAAGCTTTAATTTGTGTTATTTCATAGTAGAACATCCTAATGAATGTACAAATGGTGTGGGTATTGTACAACCTGGTCATAATCGAGAGTAGAATCTAGAGAACTGCACGTTTATTAATGGATGACATGTACTATGTAATTTTTATGAGCTAGACTTTCCTTCTCTGTTATCCATACTGTATGTACATTGTGTTCGGTCATAATTGTACGCAGTTTAAGAAAAAACAATCTTTGTTTTCGTTAACATCGCTTCTTTTTAATTATTTTTATGGTTATGTTATGGTTAATTTAGAGCTCGGTTTGGTTAATGTAAGGGTTAAGGTTATGGTTAGGTTATACAGGGTGGGCAAAAATAAGGGTCCTATTTTTTAAAATTCATAACTTTTTTATTTATTGATTTTTTAAAATTTTTTTTAAAAATAAGTAAAGGATCCCTTCCGAAGCAAGCATGAGCCGTATTAGCCCTAAGGAACGTACCCTCATTTAGAAAACATTATGTTTGCTTAAAAAACTCAAAACAGTGTAAAAAACAATACTTTAGTTTTTGTAAGTTTTAAGAAGTGTTTTTCGGCTTACATTTGTTTTGTTTATTTCAAAAAATCTCGGAAGGGTCAGTCTACAGACACATAAAGTTTGGTGAGTTTAACTTTTATTTTGTGGAAGTTATTCAAATTCAAGTTATTCAAATTTAAAGATAAGACCCTTATTTTGGCCCACCCTGTATATACCTATAGTGTATCAAAAAATATAAAGTTTTTCAGTGCTTCCGAAAAAGAAAAACGCTTCCTCTATCTGTATTTATTTACATGGTTTAATTAATTTTTAAGCAGAACTGAAGCTAAATGTTATGAGTACAAAAAAGTATGCCCCAAGCCCCAAAATAATTTCCACGCTATTTTTTATTGTACGGTAAATTGTTTCTGAGCTTTACTTTCGTTTAAAAAAGATGATATATTTAAAGCAGGAAAATGTATATTTAAAGCAGAACACAATTTGAGAAATAAAAAATAATGCCAATCTTCCTAAAATAGTTTCTACACTATTTTTCCTGTAAGGTAAACCCTAAATATTCTGTGATTGGAGGCACACACGAGATACATCCCCAGAAATCGAAGAGCGAGAGCCAGCCAGAATTAAAATCGAGGAATGGGTTTGGGTGAAGCCACCAAATGCACGATGTACGACGCAGTGGAAAATAGTAGTAATTACTGGAGTGTGCTGTAGGCTAAACGTCTACGACTTCAAATGAACGACTCGACATTGCTGCTCCGAATGTCTGTGGTAAAACGTGCAATATCGATGGTATATCGAATAGCGACGGCTAACCTGGAGGACTTATTTCAGACCATAACATTTTAAGGCAGGATAATATTAGAGTTTTTGCAACAAGAAACAACAACAGTAACCAGTAACAGGGACAAGAAAAACTCACAGCTAACAGCAAGAGTGAAAGGTGACCGCACGTCTGCAGATAATTTATTTAGAAAATAAACATCTACAAAGCAATTTACTATACACACAATTACTTTACAAAATACATACGTTTTTTTGCATAAAATAGCCAACAACGGTTAGGCTGGAATAGCATCAAACAATAAAGCAACCAGCTCACTTACAAACTAAATGACCGTTTCTCATACATACTACACGCTAATTTATTCTTACAAGTATTGTGTGCGAATTCTCTTTACAAACTTCTACACATGAGCTTCTTTCCACTAATTACATGCTCGTTTTTCTTGCAATTACAATCTGCGAATTCTCATCTTATAACTGCTTAACATTAAATACTCGCCTGAATACGATTCTCTCGTAAATAACATTGCCTCTTTAGCATCTGTCTGCTTCTTCCTAGTGAGTTGTACGGTTATAATTAAGGTAAATCTATGTATTATTTTTTTTTATTTCATACGATCATATTTTGATCAAGTTAGAGCACTAATGATGATGCGCTCAGTTTACAAATTGAGTGAACCATCAAACTTACAAAACAAATATTATAAAATTATTAAATTGAACCCGATAATCACAGTAATTTTCTCCAATGCAAACATGAATTAAATTCAATTATTTGAAAAGAAGAGGATAGTTATTATCAGTCTAAACACATATTTTGACTAATCAATGTCTGTCAGAAATGTTTAAGAGTCTTCTATATAGATAAACAATTTTATTTGAATTATTTGATACATTTCATTTATAAATACTATTTACAAGATATAAGATTTATTAAAACACTAACAGGGCTAGCCGGCCTTGCCCGGGACGATAAAAAACAAAGTAGTAGAAATGAAAGAGTGTGTGTAACATCTTTATATAAACACTTCAATCTCTCTTCTTTCTCTAGTTGTCTCTCTTTCCCTGGTCCTCATTATTTCCCTCCCTCCTTCAACCCTCTATTCCCTTTTTTCCATATGATTCTTATCTTGTTTAAATGTGTTAAAAACTCATAACAATCTAATTCACGTAAATTCTTTTTACTAAATATGTATTTTATGTAACTGTGGATTTTCTTAAAGAAATATGCTATGTAAACAAACAAACATTTTGGATGAAAGTTATTAATTATTCTTACATTGTATTTTTGATCCCGAAATAAAATTATATTTTATTTTTACAAGACTTTAAACTTGTATTTAAATGCAATTACTTAATCGCTGGCGGCCATGTTGTAATTTCCTATAATTTTCTTTCGTAAAATAGTAGCAATAGTTTGATTAGCGTTTGTCGCTTATTTAAAAAAAAACAATACCTAAGAACTAAAAATTTAAAGGCGCGTCCCTGGCGCTAAGAAACGTTAAATAAAATTAAAAGTTATTTCAAATTATTAGTTAATTAAATTAAAATATGACTCAGGATTTTAAAATTACTATAAAATATAATGGAAAATAACTGAAAACAGTCCCCTCCCCTGATGAAATATGCCCCAATGGACCCCTAAGGGGTGGGTTTATAGATTCAGGAATACTCTCATAATCTTACTCTGTAAATTTTACATGGGAATACACTTTTATATGTTATGTAAAATTCATTGGCCCGACCCCTAACATTTTCCCTGACGCCCTCCCCCCATCTCTCTAACCCCACCCTCCGAATTTGCTTTTTTACTCTTCTCCAACCCTGAGAAACATTTTAAGTTAACAAAAACAAAAACAAAAAAATTTGGCCCAACCCTCTAAAAAGTTTGACCTGACCCCTAACAACTTCCCCGCCCCCCAATCTCTCCAGTCCCCCAACTTTATTTTACTCACCCCCACCTCTGAGAAATATTGTAAGTTAAAAAAAAAGAAAAAAATTGGCCTGACCCCTAAAATTTTCCCCGACCCCCTCCCCCATCTCTCTAACCCCCCTCCGAATTGTTTACTCTCCTCCAACCCTGAGAAATATTTTAAGTTAACAACAAAAAAAAAGTTGGCCCGACCCCCTAAAAAGTTTGGACTGACCCCTAAAAACTTCCCCGACCCCCCAATCTCTCAATCCCCGCCCCAACTTTTTTTACTCTCTCCCAACCTTTAGAAATATTTTAAGTTAAAAAAAAAAGAAAAAATTGGCCTGACCCCTAAAAAGTTAGGCACGACCCCTAAAATATTCCCCGACCCCGTTTTTTGCGATTTTGAGATAGTATGATCCCAGTATGTGTACGGTGCTAAAGATATCAATATTTTGACATGTCGCCGCTTAATTTTTGAGGAGTATTTATTTACTTCTCTCCAGGAGTTAGGCACAAGGCCAGTTTTTATCTTACTCCCACAAGTGAGATGTGACCCAAGGTCGGGTCGAGAAAGGGGGTTTTAAACATTGCCTGGGTAGCCCCGTCGGCATTCCCCGGTAGGGGCGCCTCAGGAAGTAAGCAATACGCTTACTCCTCCACAAAGAGGGGAGGCGAAGCCTGGGAGGGTGGACCTCCTAGAACTGACCAAGACAGACCCATAGACCGGCGTAAATCAAGCCCCGAAGGCCAAGACAATACCAGTCTATGGGGTGCAGTATCCATCGGAACAGATACTACACTTTGATCTAAACCAAAATGCCAAGAAGAGTAGCTGTACATTACATAAATACATTAGATAATTTCCAAATTACTACTAATTAACATTAAAAAATAACTGGAAATGACCCTCCCCTATGAAATCTGCCCCATGGACCCCTCAGGCGTGAGTTTATAGATTCGGGAATACGTCCATCAACTTACTCTGTGAATTTTACATCAGAATACACTTTTATATTGTATCTATATTCTTTAACATTTTTTTATATAGGGCACACACACACACACACACACACACACACAAACACACAAACATACAGACCTCTAATTTTATATAGAAGACTAGCAGAACTTCCCGGCGTTGCCCGGGGCGATAAAAAACAGAGTAGTAGAAATTAAATAGTGTGTCTAACATCTTTATATAAAAACTTCAATCTCTCTTCTTTCTTTAGCTGTCTTTCTTCCCCTGGTCCTCATTATTTCCCTCCATCCTCTAACCCTCTATTTTCCTTTTTCCCCATATGATTCTTATCGTTTTAAATGTGTTAAAAACTTATAATAATGTAATTCACGTAAATTCTTTTTACTAAATATGTATTTTATGTAACTGGATTTTCTTAAAGAAATATGCTATGTAAGCAAACATTTTGGATGAAAGTTATGAATTATTCTTACATTGTAATTTTGATCCCGAAATTAAATTATATTTTATTTTTTCAAGACTTAAAATCGAATTTGAAGGCAATGACTTAATCGCTGGCGGCGATGTTGTAATTTCCTATAATTTGCTTTCGTAAAATAGTAGCAATACTTTGATTAGCGTTTGTCGCTTATTAAAAAAACAATACCAAAGAACTCAAAATTTAGAGGCGAGTCCCTGGTGCTAAGAAACGTTAAATAAAATTAAAAGTTATTTCAAATTATTAGTTAATTAAATTAAAATATGACTCATTATTTTAAAATTACTATCAAATATCATGAAAAGTAACTGAAAACAGTCTCCCCCGATGAAATCTGCCCCAATGGACCCCTTAAGGGTTAGTTTATAGATTCAGGAATACTCCCATCACCTTATTCTGTGAATTTTACATATAAATGCACTTTTTCCCCGACCCCTCAATCTCTCCAGCCATCCACCCAACTAATTTGGCCCGACCCCTTAAAAGTTCGGCCAGACCCCTAAAATTGTCCCCCGACCCCTCGTCTTTCCAGCCACCCCTTAACTTGTTTTTCACTCTCCCCCAACCCTGAGAAATATTTTAAGTTCAAAAAAAAGAAGAAAGAATTTGGCCTGACCCCTAAAAAGTTCGGTCCGACCCCTAAAATTTTCCTGGACCCCTCAATTTCTCCAGGCCCCCATCCGAACTAATTTTTCACTCTCCCCCAACCCTGAGAAATATTTTGAGTTCAAAACAAAAAAAAACAAAACAAATTTGGCCTGACCCCTAAAAAGTTCGGCCTGACCCCTAAAATTTTCCCCTACCCCCTAATCTCTCCAGCCTCCCTCCCAACATTTTTTCACTCTCCCAAAACCTGAGAAATATTTTAAGTTAAAAAAAAATTCAAATAAAAA
Organism: Sepiola atlantica; assembly: GCA_963556195.1. Taxonomy (NCBI): domain Eukaryota; kingdom Metazoa; phylum Mollusca; class Cephalopoda; order Sepiida; family Sepiolidae; genus Sepiola; species Sepiola atlantica. Next base: position 135,376,830 of record OY744527.1, on the reverse strand, counting down.
TTTGTCCTGACCCCTAAAATTTTACCCGACCCCTCAAATCCTTGCAGTCCCCACCCAACATTTTTTCACTCTCCCACAACCCTGAGAAATATTTTAAGTTCAAAAAAAAAAAAAAATTGGCCCGACCCCTAAAAAATTTGGCCTGACCCCTAAAATTTTACCGACACCCTAATCTCTCCAGCCCCCCAACTTTTTTTCACTCTCCCACAACCCTGAGAAATATTTTAAGTTCAAAAAAGAAAAAAAAAATTGTGCCCGACCCCCAAAAAATTTGGCCTGACCCCTAAAATTTTCCCCGACGCCCTAATCTCTCCAGCCTCCCCCTAACTTTTTTCCAATCTCCCACAACCCTGAGAAATATTTTAAGTTCAAAAAATAAAAAAATAAAAAATTTGGCCCGACCCCTAAAAAATTTTGCGTGCCCCCTAAAATTTTCCCCGACCCCCTAATCCTTCCACCACCACCCCAACTTTTTTTTCAATCTCCCACAACCCTTAGTAATATTTTAAGTTAAAAAAAAAAAAACATTGGCCGACCCCTAGAAAATTCTGCCTGACCCCTAAAATTTTCCCCGACCCCCTAATCTCACCCGCCAACATTTTTTCACTCTCCCACAACCCGGAGAAATATTTTAAGTTCACGGAAAAAAAAATATCCGAAACACCAATATATTTTGGGAGCGTTATACTTAAGAAGCACCAACATTTCTAGGGACCGTTATACTTAAGAAGCACCAACATTCGTTTGAAAATCAAATAGGCCTCCTGAGCACTACTGAAATAACTCTTACCGGTGGCCAGGTGCGGATTTCATTGAGCAACCCTTGTTTCACTACACACTCTTAACGTAGCCTTCCTATGATGTTATTGATTTATCCGGACAGAAGTTATGGGATGACCTGATACAACCGGACACAATTTAGGGCAAGACCGGGTACATCCAGCAAGGGATTATGGGATGTTTTCAGTGACTCAGCATTTTTATCGGATTAGTACATAAATACATTAGATAATTTCCAAATTAGTACTAATTTACATTGAAAAATAACTGAAAAGGACCCCCCCCCCATGATTAAATCTGCCCCATGGACCCCTAAGGCGTGGGTTTATAGATTCGGGAATACGCCCATCAACTTACTCTTTGAATTTTACATAAGAATACACTTTTATATTGTATCTATATTCTCTAACATTTTTTTCTATAGGGCACACACACACACACACACAAACACACAAACATACAGACATTCAATTTTATATAGAAGATAATCTTTTTTTCGTAAACTGATGCAAATAATTTCCACCTTTTCTTAAATTCAGCGCTATTCGTTCGTAACCTAATGAAATAAACACAAAAGCTCAATAACTTAATAAATCAACTTAAGGACTAAGTGGTCTCGACACAAAAACCGATTTTACGTCTGACGAAATGATATAAGCAGTTAGAGTAGTATTTTTTACCTATATGTTGTATGGATGCGTTTACAAACTGAATAATATCGATCTTTTAAAAAACATTTTCTATAGAGGTCGCTTCAGATGAAGCCAGTTGATGTAAAGAGCTAAAAATAAAGAAATAAAACTACTTCAAGATCCAAAACTAGCCGACAATAAGTGTAAATGGATTCCGACCCAGAAAACAGCCATTCGTCCCTCTTTAGTCAGGAACATCGGTCATGTAATGTGAGGACTAAATTACAAAATAAGGGTTGCGAGAGTTACGAGGCTGCCAAAAGTAAACCCAAGTTCCATTTCTACTCTCCAACCACCGATTTATCGGTGGCCTTTCGCATCCTCACCTTTTTGTAAAGAAGTACCCCATCTGCCAGAAATTAAAGTGACCGCTGAAAGTGAGTTCGATTTTAAGCAAATGTAAAGTTGTTATGAACAATTACGATGAATTATTAATAAGAAGATTCAAGCCTAATTAAATTTGGTATGTCAGCCGGCAAATCTGCAATTTTGTATTTGCGAAATGACATGTTCAAAGGTATGCCAGATTTTATAAAACGTATACTCGATATGTTATTAACTCTGCTAGGATGTTTTACATTATCTAACGTTTGTGTTCGTCGGTAAAATCAGAGTCGACAATAGGTAGTTTTCGGTTCATTATAATATGGAGACATTTTAAACCCTACGAAATCTGAACAATAACAGTGTCAATGTGAGTATCATGAATGTAACCCAAAACACAAATGCATAGCATTTAACGACCAGATGTAATATAGACGTATCTATTAGTAGCGCCCTTTGAAATCTACAAACAAGGCTTTCTTATACGTATCTATTGTTTGTCTTTAACATGTTTCTTTATCAAAGACATTTGTATAAACCTGAATGCACTACATATTACTTGTCTCAATTAAGCACAAGCTACCAAGGCTTTGGTAATCCATTAAACCGTCGATGAGAAGAGGCGACCCACTTTACGCGTACATCTAATATACATAGATGTTTAGCATGATTATTATTGTTGCTTAACTTTGTAAGCTGAATTTGTTGAACTGAAAATGTGAATGAATTCGACGGGTAACTTGAAAGAAGCGATAATATGGTGATGATATTTACATTTTAGAGCATAGTATTGTGCATGATTTTTTCTTTTTTAATTTTATCATTTTGCCGTTAATTTGTTTGACTTTTTATTTGGAGCAAAACTGGCGAAACGTAAGATCAAGTACTATGGAGGCCTTCAGAAAAATCGTTTCACATCTTGATATTTGCGACTATGCGGGCCTATCATATACTAACACGAACAAGAAACCACTTCAGTAATATCCATAAGTTACGATCGGGTTTCGCACAACCAGAAATAGGATAGCTAAGGCAAGCACTGAGGGGAATGAGAACTATCACAACCAAAAATAACAAATGACTACAATAATTTTGGAACTTTTCCTAAATCACAAAGCCGTAAATAAGGTGACCTTACCTGTCATCATATATCACACAGGTCAGGCCCAGATATACCATTTCCATCAGTACGCTATTATCATCGGTAGAGAAAATGACATCTTTAGAGCCAAGCATACAGATCTTGTCTAATCCCGTATCTGAATCGCTATGATATACAGGTAAAGGTCCACTCAATAAATAAGAGTATTTTATTTCAACAGTCCAACTTACGTTCGATAGTGGATGACTTTTATGTTATATATATATATGTATATATATATATATATATATATATATATATATATATATATATATATATATATATTCAAAGCTCTCGCTAGTGTGAGCACTTTAAGTAAGTTGACAACAAGCCGTCATTTACAGCATAATGCAACACTATATGCCGCCTATTTAGTGCTTTCGACGGTCTGCTCATGTACGCTCAATTTTCCATTAAGACGTTAATTTACCTTTCCATTTCGGGGTAATGTGTGGTGAGCACATCGGTACGCGCTCATAGTACTGAGCTAAATATAACTTTCCTATCGCGGTTTGAACCGTGTGACCGGCAGGTATTGTCTCTTCCCATACTGATGATTGCAGGTTTGTCATAAAACACATGTGTATGTGGGTTTATTTGAAATATATATATATATATATATATATATATATATATATATATATATATATATATGTATGTATGTATATATATATATAAACGCAATGTTGTTTATATAACTCAGGAAAAACATAATTGAGGCTTAGACGTATTTACATGTTCTCGACTGCAATGATCTAAACATTCAGGGAAAATTCACTCGTTGGAGTGTGTTTTTGCCCGGCTTTTGGCAAAAAAACACACTCCAACTAGTGGCTGTATTTATTTTATTTCTGAAGATGAGGGATACCCTCGAAAATTAAAAAAATAATAATGAAAAGGACACACTCCAACCTAACACCACGGGCAACGATACACTGGTAAATACAAATTTTTTCAATATTGTCACTTTCTTTTTACGATTCCACGTGTCGTATATGTGTCACTTTAACAACGCATTGTTATCGCCTTCAAAATATTATTCTTATATATATATATATATATATATATATATATATATATATATATATATATATATATATATATATATATATATAACCGTATGCGCATATAAACGTTGCGCTTAATGACTGTAACACTATTTGTGTTAACGTGTGTACACACACACTTATATATATGTATATATATATATATATATATATATATATATATATATATATATATATATATATATATATATATCGTACGTGATAGAAATATTCGTTGAACACTTTAGAATGTCTGTGTGGTGTAGGTTTTTTCCAACACATTTCCATTTGAAAACTGTTTTTGTGTGCGGATTTTTATGATTGTGTTAGTGTTGCAGAGACGATATTGATATAATAACTTTGTTTGGCTCACCTCGTTAGAAATTAACCGTAAATATATATCGCACAAAATTTATGGTATTTGTAAATAAAAAAATAAAAATAAAACCATTGTTATTAGAAAATAAAATGAAGTAGACTTTCTTTACAAATAATATATCCGTATTACATTATTTTCTTCACAACTGCAGATATATATATATATATATATATATATATATATATATATATATATATATATATATATATATATATATATATATATAGGGTCGCCAAAAAAAACCTGCCCCGTGTACACTTTATGTGATATCTTCTTTGTTTATTCACCAATTGCCCTTATTTTACAGGACATGACAGAATCAACGACCGTGACTACATCAAGACCACAGTGGGAGCTGGGACAAAGAATACACTGTGTTAAATTTTACTACAAAGCAGGTTCGTTTAAGAAAACCCAGGACAATTTCATGCATCAGTTCGGATGTGAAAAGGCTCCACCCAAAAGCAGAATTCAGAACTGGGTGGACCACTTCAAGAAGTATGGGACCGTGGAGAACTTCAACGCTGCCAGTGAGAACCGTCCAAGCCACTCGGCACGTCCCAAGAAGCCGACAGCCGAGCTGGTCGAAAGTGTGAGAGTCTCTCCAGGAGAGTCCGAAACGCTCTGTGCGTAAGCGAAGTCAGTCCCTCGGTATCTCCCGTGAGACTTGCAGGAGAGTTCTGGTGAATAATATCAAGGCTTACCCATACAGAATACAGACGCTGCAGACCCTTACAGCCTCAGACAAGAAGCAGAGGAGCGCTATGACAGTCAACATGATAAGATCGATGAGACACCAAGTTTCCTTAACCTCCTTTGAACCTCAGATGCAGCCCACTTCCATCCTGACGGAAAGGTGAACTCCAAGACAAATGTCTTCTGGGGGTCCTCCAGAACCAATGAAGTAGCCACCAAGCCCCTGTACTCTCCTAAGTGCACGGTGTGGGCTGCAATCTCGGTCAGAGGCATTATCGGACCAATCTTCATCGAAGAATCTGGCGCAGCAGTAACAGTCACCAAGGAGCGGTATGTGGAGGTCCTCAAAACCTTCAAGAGTGAGCTCCAGACCCTCTACCCGTCGCTCATGAGCAAGTTCTGGTTCCAGCAAGACGGAGCAAGTTCTCACACCTCAAACCTGTCCTGAGATTGGCTGGAAGAGAACTTCGGAGGCCGAGTGATCAGTCTCAAGACTAATTTTGAGTGGCCACCCCATAGCCCGGACCTAAGCCCCCCATATTATTTCCTTTGGTGCTATCTTAAGGACAGAATGTACGCAAGGAAACCCAGAACCATCACGGAACTCAAGGAAGCCATCAGGGAGGAGATGAGAGCCATTCCCAATTCAGTCTGTAAGAACGTCATGGACAACTTCGTTCTGTGCCTCAAGAAATGCACGGAGCTAAAAGGAGTCCATCTAGAACACATGCTGTAGAACGGAGAAAAAAAAGTCAAATACTATAGTGTTTTGATATGATGTTGTGAATATAATAAACTAGTTATGCCCCAAAATTCATTTCATTCGGACGAAACACTAAGAAACAGGACCTAATTAGATTTGGGGCCCGTTTTTTTGGGTAACCCTGTATATATATATATACACATATATATTGCAATTCAGATAAAGGTAACAATTTATAAATGTAATAAAAGTACAACTTTAAAATTTAAAATATTTTACAAGTTTTAATCAGGTTGTCAGTAAACACCATTACATATAATACCCCACATGAAAAGCACACATTTATATTCTTATATTGTATATACCCGGAATATGCAAACCAACAAATATAAATATACGCCATCTTTTTATTACTCATCCTATTTCCTTACCATTCTAGCTTTTTTCTTCATACTAATTTGTATGTGTTGTTTTTTCTACAAAATATTATGCTTGTCCATATATTCCTCTATATTCTTCCTCCGATCCTCTTACCCTACACATTTTCTGTAAGATGTTTTCCAAAAAAACATTTGTAAATATCCTTGATACTATTCAACCTTTACTAATTTTATTTTTATTTCTATTTTTATTTTCATGTTTTATTTTCATGATGAATTGAAATTTTAATTTTAATTTTAATTTTAATTTCAATTATTTAATTTCTTTATCTTTATTTTGCATTTTTCATTTTTTTATTCATTTTAATTTTTATTTTCATTTTGTATTTTATTATTTTTATTTGATTTTTATTCATTTTTTATACATTTTTATTTTTTATATTTATTTTATTTTACATTTTTTATTTTTATTATTTTTTGTTTAAATTTTTTATCTTATTCTTTTTCTATTATTTTATTTCTATTATTATCTCTATTCTATTGTTTTCACTACGCCTCTGACAAAAGAATTTGTAACATTAATTCATTCATTGCATCATTTGAAAGCGTAAATCTATGGAAAATATTCAATTATTTCTTCTGTTATTACCAGTGTTTTAGCTCGTTGGTACCCTTGTGTTCTGTCCCTCTATACTACTCACATATCAACCGGTGATTCTTTCTGTTAGTGGATGTTACTCTACAACGAGCTTTTAAATTTTTCCATGACTTTCTGTAAGACGTGTTGCTAAAGGCGCTGATGACGTAGCGTTTTGGATTAGCTTTATTAATTCATAAAATAAAATAAAGTACGCCATACCGGACTTGATGTTCTAATTCTTTGAACAATTGTAATGTTGTAATTCATTGAATGTTTATATATATATATATATATATATATATATATATATACATATACGATATATCTATATATATATATACAATATATATATATATATATACTATATATATATATATATATATATATATATATACAATGAAAACATCAAACTATGTTGTTAAAAATAACACTTCCCAAACCCAAAATACATTAGGAAGAACCAATGTAATATATCAGTTCCAATGCCCTATTGGAGAATGTATCTCCGACAACAATAAAAAAAACTAATTCTTACATAGGTTTCACTTCCACAACACTATCCCGAAGACTCACCCTACATCTCTCCGATACTAGCTTTATATGCCAACACCTAAAAAAACATAATTGCGCCCCCTCCCAATATAGAAACATCCTTGTTAACAATACCAAAATAATACACCATGATACCAATATCAAAAAATTAAAAATACTCGAAGCCCTCTACATAAAAACTAAACATCCCACAATTAATAATGTCAATTATGAAACTAGTCGCAACATTTTAAAGTGTCTAGCATAATAATTAACATTACAAAATTCTTAGCCATTAGATAGTTATGCGTTTGTATTGTATGCACTTTATTTAACGTCATCAATTTCTTAACGGTTTAAACAGTCAAACTTTAAATCTCTCGTATGTGTAGAACGCCATCACGCTCTCATGTACATTTCAACTTTACAGACGCGTTTTCAAATATAAACTACTTGCCGTTATAATTCAAAAATAAGCACAACAGTAAAGACGCTAAAACTAATACCGCCTGAAGATGATTTGACGATTCAAATCGAAAGTACTTGCAAAAAAGAAAAAAGAATGGAACAAGAAACCCATGGATCATATTTACATCAATTTGACCGAAACATTAGATGGACAATTCGGAAATTTGAAAAAATAAAAAAAAGTCGCATCAAACAAAACAACTCCGTGTTATTAAATAATGTTTGCCTATATATATATATATATATATATATATATATATATATATATATATATGTGTGTGGGTGTGTACACACGCACAAATGAACATACAGTCATTCAGCGCAACGTTTACAAACGGTATAAACTCATCAATACCTAATCTTTAATACATGCATGCATAAGTATCTGTTCGCACAAAACGTGGAACCACCTTACCATACCAAATGTCACACTTAATTATAGCCAAGTTAACACGGTAATACAGGCAAACCTTGTATGTCTACATGTACATACACGTATATGTGCAGGTATATATTAGTGCACCCTGAACCGACAATCCAACAAGCTTGAAACAGCCATTAAGGGGCATTGCTATTTTCTTCTATTTTATACCAGATATCCAATTTCTTGATTAGCTAACAATAATTTTTCTGATTTGCTAACAAAAAATCACAAAGCTAATAGTCACTATTTAAACTATTCTCTCAATAAAACCATTTGTCCTGGTGTGTATTTGCGGAAGGTATTAAATGTCCGTGGAACTCTGTTTTGTAGCAGCGCGCGCTGAGGTTGACCAACAGATGTCAGGAGCTATTAAGTAAAGGTGGACGCTCTTGTCGCACATAAGCTAAATGAAGGGTGTTACCTCCTGAGATCATGCATTTATGCTTTATTTTTCCGAAACCTTTTATAGCAGAAAAGGACTGTCGAATCGGACTGTTTTGAACCGACGGCTTTTACCTGAATCTAGTATGATCACACCTGACAGACATTGTAATGTATGGTTTATAAATAAAATAATAAATAAAATAATATATATATATATATATATATATATAATATATTTCTGTTTTTGTAATTATTTTTCTGCATCCATTAAAAACAGTTGTTTTGTTTATAAATGGTTATGTCAATGTGGTACTGACTACGTTGGCACGACGTGCCAACGATTAGAATCAAATAGCCTAACATATAGCACATACCATTCATTCACACAAGGTTTCTAGATAATCCTTAAACATTCAAGAGCATGTATCTGCTCTCGGTAATCACCTGTTTGGTAAAATTATTTGTTCTGACCAGTATTCCTGTGCTTGTTTTCTGTTTTACACATTGCTAGGTCGAACTATAATCTTAATTCCATGAAGGCATAACTTATTAACAATTCTAGACCTAGCCTGTGTAGACAAAATATTTCGAAACACTAGTTGGAGATCTTCCACGATTGAAAACCCTCAGAATGTTGAGAAATTCAGCCCCTGTTTTTCTCCTAATTTACTTCCCTTACTTAAACAATTTACCACTCATTTTCATCCGATGTTCTTAGTTTTTAATGTATTATTTTGATGTTTTCTCGTAAAGGGTCAGAAAATAAGGCCTTTAAAAAACTTTAGCCATTTTTCCCACCTGCTCCGGTTCATTAGTTATTAAATGTTTCCTCCGAAATTAATTTTATCATATTACACACGCACACGTATGTATATATATATATATAATATTACACACGCACACGTATATATATATATATATATATATATAAAGAGGTGTACTAAAAGCGAACTTTTAGGAAAGGTAAAACTCTATTGTGAAGAGTATACAGCTCAATATCCAGGATAGAGCAGGTAGAAATGAAGGAGAATGGAAAGGAATTAGAGAAAGCAAAAGCCAAATCAAAATTCAATTCAAAAGTTCAAAGCAAGGTATATTCCGCAAAAAGGCAATTTATTCAAGTTAAATTTTCCTTAAGCCAGGCTTTTCAAAGATCAAAATCTTATCATCAGAGGAAGTCGCTGGGATAGATAAGTTGGCAATGGCCAAGATTTAAAATTTGAAAAAATGAAA